>OZ020247.1:15847091-16447091 GCA_963971285.1 Astropecten irregularis
ACACGCATAATAGTGGTCAATGCACACAATGTGTATTGAAAGAAATATGAAAATCGGGTTTTGAGGTTCGGTAATTCAGTCTTAGTTTCACTCAATTTCAGTCAAATTTTGCTCAAATTCTACATGGTGATAGCCAAGACATAGCTGTATCACATATCTGAATCTTGAAGTGATAAACAGTTTAATTTTTATACAGTGTATAATAGTTTTGGACACAAATGTTGCGTGTTTTTTTTTTTTTTTTTTGGGGGGGGGACACCCTGTATAATTATTCATATTCTGAAGATAATTAGACCAGGCATATTATACCGATATGTAGTGAATAATATCTGTATTTGTTTGGGCGTCATTACTAAAAGAATTCACAAAGGTTCTCTGTTACAAATTACAGGGTGCATTCGTTTAGCTCCCCCGGGTCGACACCAGTCAACCTCGTCCCCATTCTCTCGCTTGTTTTGCGCAGTAAAACACGACCATTCCCAGTAAGGGATGACCCGTGTTAGCTAAACGAATACACCCGAAGTTGTGCCGAGTGTAGGCTTATTTCGTATCGGGTCGAAATTTTCATCGGACAATTTTTGTTTTTCTCGTGTACAGAAGCAGAGAAGCCGCCCCTGGGCCGCCGTGTGGTAGACTGGCTGTGCGGTACAGGCAAGCAAGACAAGGGAGACGGACTGACAGAAGAACAACGCAAGGAGATCATGAAACAGATGACCGACATCAAAGAGACTCGAAAGGAGACTATCATACTCAACGTGTGCGCCGTCGTTCTCATGTGCCTCAGTATATTCTTCTGGGCTTTCTTCGGCTGAGATCGAGGTTAAAACAAAAAATTAGATTGGAAAATTAATCGTGTACCAACAAATAACTGGGCTTCAGTTGGTGATACTTTTGACCGCTAGAGGGCGCAACACAATGTAGTATTTTTTTTTTTTAGATATCGTGATCTTAACAAAAATGATTCAAATTGTTGGAAAATGATGTTAAAATGGCCGTTGAATACTTGTACTGAATTTTCAACAATAGCAATTTTAAACTTTTGTGTTTTACTTTTGACTGTCCATGCATTGAAATGAAATGCAGAGCTTTGCATGTTCAAAAGAGCCTAGTTTATCTTTTTATCCATATACCCGATTAACCTATAAACAAAAGTGCACCATTCTACATTATGCTATATGCAGACCTTAATTACCATCTGTTTAATGCAAATCAAATGCAATTCCGCCGGTGCTGGCTTTCCTTGGGATAACAGGTAAGCTGGTTTTCTAATTGGTAGATAAATCCTGCGGA
Source organism: Astropecten irregularis (assembly GCA_963971285.1). Taxonomy (NCBI): domain Eukaryota; kingdom Metazoa; phylum Echinodermata; class Asteroidea; order Paxillosida; family Astropectinidae; genus Astropecten; species Astropecten irregularis. The sequence continues at coordinate 15,848,382 of OZ020247.1, forward strand.
TTTTGGAACTGATCTCCCTTAGTAATTGGAGATTTGCAAGTCATTTGCAAGTCATTATTATAATTCTTTTTACTGTGTATTATTGTGTAATATGCCAGGACAGCTCAACACACTCATTCTTGGGTGTGTCCCGAGCTGAGAGCGGTACCAGCGGACCTATAGGGGGTGCACCCAAGTAAATAGTCCCAAAATCCGTCCGCTGAGCTCATGAATAAAAGTTAAGCACTCAATATTATTATAAACGAGAGAGTTGTGAGAGCTATGAAACTGAGGGATTGAAGAAATATAGCACTGGTCCTCCTGCTTTGACTCCGGGCTTCCATTTGTGACCATTTGTAATGCAATTGGGTGAGAAAGTGGGTCTATTTCAGCCATTTTGCAGAGGGATGTTTTTTTTAAATGGCTTCTTTGGTAGGAGTGATCCATACCGTATTTTAGGGGTGGTCAGCTGAGAATGAGTATATCTTAAAAATTCAACCCACCATAAAATGAAAAGAAAATGAAAGGTGACATGTTCATCATCATTTTTCTGTGCAACTTGAACAGCTGTGAGAGCTCTGTCTATTTTTAAATGATTTTTGAAGTACAAGAATTTATCACTGTTGTCTATGGGAGTTTATTTACTTGGGTGCAATCCAAGGTTTGGTCGACCTATACATGAAGCTCTATTAAAGGTTCACACAATGCTAAAACAAAACAAAAAACTCGCAAGGTTTGCGAGTTTCTCTTCTCATGCTTGAGAAATTTCTCAAGGATTCACCAGGGACGTCGGTCACTCTCAAGCATTGGTGTCCTTTCACACGATGAAACTGTTTTAAGATTTTTCAAGCATGAGAACAAACTCGCAAGGTTTTGTATAGCAAAGTGTGAAAAGCCCTTACAAAGATCCCTGAAAACCATGATTGTTGACTTTAATATCAATTATTGGGAGGGATTTGTTTTTGTTTTGTTTTCTATACGGAGTAGGTTGAAACCAATTGCAGTCAATATTTGGGGAATTAAAGAGATGTATTTTTTATCTAGAGGGATTTAAAGGTAAAGTACATCAAGATCGTTTAGGATCACAACACCACTGTGTGTATACTCTCGGTCAGAAAAGTTCAGTGAATATTTTATCAAGTTCATATTGAAACCAGGTAAAATATTTCCCTCTGGAATGCTGCCAAGTTCAAGAGAAATCTGCTTTTGAAAATCCGATAAAGAACCAAAAAACAGCTGGTAATGCTTGCACGGGGCAATTAATATTCACCACACTGTACGACTGTAATCCCGTATGTATATGCAAACGTGTTTACCGTAGTCGTTGTGTTTCTCCATGACGTGACTTGACTGTATACGGGATTTGATCGGATGATTTTTTTTCCCGACGGGGAAAAAGGCATTTGAAAACCACTTCATTGGTTTGAATGCACTTTACCCAGTAAAAACCCACCAGCACTAACAACAAGAAATGCAAATATTGCTCTAATTCAATGATGTACAAAATCGTTGTTTAAATCGTTTTTTTTTAACAACGGGGGTTGATCATAATACCCTGCTTAAAGGTACTACCATACCTTGGTAATATCATACTTTGGTATTAAAGGTAATATCATACTTTGGTATTAAAGGTAATATCATACTTTGGTATAATTTAAAGGTATTATCATCATCCCTTTGGTAAAGTTGATAGAACAGCTGCGGTCTGTTCATTATTCGGATTGTCATGGAATAAAAACAAATCTGTGAAATTTTCAGCTCAATGTTGATGATTGGAAACAGAAAAAACAAAAAGCGAAAAGCCGTTGCAACTGTTACGCGAAATTGCGAGGTAATTGTAATTGTGAAGGTTTTATCTCGGAGATCAAAACTGTTTTCAGTATTTTTTCTGGGAAAAATACACCATTTCTGGCAGAACAATTTTAACGGTGTGTTTCTACCATCACCATCTTTATACCCTGTAAGTCATAGGAAAATCTGTGAAGACTTCTGTTTCGTTATGCTACCAAAGTATGAAACTACCTTTAAAGTAAGTTGTTTAAGGAGGATGTATCATCAACCCCGGTTGTTTAAGGAACGTTTTAATTTTTTTTTTTTTTTAAGTAGAAACATCAGTGTCGTTTGCTATCTGCTGCCAGTAAGTGTACTCGTAAAGTACATGTACATGTATAAATAATTTTGCAGTTACGATCCGTCTCTGGTTATGTAGACTTGTAAACCGTCCCAGTTTCAACCAAGTAACCTTATCTACTAACAATTATGCGATTTCAGAGCTATAAACAAATATAATTATCTGCAACCGTGTGTCTAAATTGGTTGGGGAACCAAAATAATTGATAATGGTAACTGCAGACTTACTCGGGACTTTGTTTTATCCCCGTTTCCTTTCGTTTGCCGTGCACTTCCCCGAGCCATACTTTGGTTGTAGGCGTTTCACAGGTAACGCCAGGGATGGCAGCCATATTTGCTGGTCCTCGAAACTTTGGCTTTGGCTTTGGCTCACAGGGGAATCTTTCTTGCGTTTTTAATTATACTTCCAAGCTCGAGCCATAAGCCTGTGATGTCCGTTTCACCTAACTCATCGTAACTTACTATCAATCGTAGGACATTTATGATGCATTGCAATTATTATAGGATACGATGGGTTATCCTTCGTAACTTGAGCTACGATTGATCGAAGGGTTTCGTGGAATCGACATATGGGTGTTTACGAAACTGCGGATTAGGCTCAGACTCAGGCTCTAGCTCTAGTCATCCATATGCTGAAAATATAGGTTGTGGTTTTTCATTGAAGCTGAAGCTCTGTTTTCTGTTTCAAACCAGAGAATCTACTTCCGAACCGCAGCCAAAAGCCTCTACTTTGACACCTGTTATTTCAAAATGGATTCACGAAATGGAGCGTGAGCCTGAGCCTCCGTTTTGTAAACCCAATAAATTATGATACTTGAAAGTGGGTGAGAAATGACGCGGTTGTCAAAGTATAAACCTTAAGTTTTAAAAAGGCAGACCCGGGCCATGCTTATAGTACATTGAGGCTAGGCCTACGTCAAGTTACGTACAGGGACCAGCAATATGGCGTCGTACCATTTGCATATCACCTTTTGATTATGTTCAAACCTAATGCTGATGATTTTTTTTAAGTGTACAGAAGTTGTACAGTGATTTTTGTCAGTGCAGTTCATATTTCAATGCAGTGCTATATGAGTTGACGTTTTCTGGACTGAAAATGATGATATGATATTGTATAGTCCGTACTAGGCATGCGTGATTGTAGATAGTTGAGGAACTTTTGGTGCATTCGTTTAGCTGACACGGGTCGACATTAGTCAACCTCGTTCCCATTCACTCGCTTGTTTTGTGCAGTATATCACTAACATTCCCAGTAAGGGCTGACCCGTGTTAATAGCTAAACGAATGCACCCTTTATGTGATTTGACCCAGGTTAATAATTTATACGCATAGGGAATTACACACTGTTGTGCAGTGCGTTATAGTGTAACATTTCGCTTAGGGGTGGCTCTTAACTGTTGAATGGATGGTTTTGCCATTTTGTTCTGTGCAGTATTTAATTAGCATGCTTTCAGGAATGGCTTTTACCTTTGCTCTATAAGCTAGAAACCCCAGCAACATTATCAAATATTTTAATACTATGGGCTTATACTAAACCAGGCTTGGGACTTATTTCGCTTCCGCAATTTGAGGCCCACAAATGGATTGGCTAGAAACCAAAGCTTTGGATGAAGGCAAAGAAAGGCTCCAGCTTCGCCATATTCAAGCTCTTCATTTTTGATTAGGACACAAAATGGCGGTACAAAAATACAACCCAAACCTCAGTTCTCATTTCGCAACGGGAGCATTGTGTGCCTGTAGAGTTAGCCAGTGTCCCAATTCTCTGGCTGCGGCTGCAAATTACACCTGTACCTATATGGCAGCCACTAGCCAGAGAATTGGGACACGGCCTTATGGACTCGGGCTACATTATTGTAAATTTTTAATAATATGGCGTCCCGGAAGTAAGACTAATGTGAATAAAACAGCGCCCTCATGGACGAGAAATTGTAACGGGCACATTGTTCGTTTTTTAAACATGTTATAAAAGGCCTTTGTTTTTACTCTATGTGTAGATTCCAATTGGAACGAATCGTAAATTTACTATATGAAACCGTGACTTATATCTGAAATCATTCTATTATACATCAATGCAAAGTGTAGGGCTTCCCTATTTAGACGACTAGAAGTAATAATTGTATGTAGACAAAATTATAATGATAAATAAATAAAATTTTGAGAATTACGCTCGTAAATTGGACTATACCGACTCATGCGTAATGGTTGTTATTATGTAGGATTACCGGGTATTCCAGAAGACTCGTAAGCGGTTTTTATATTCATAAAAACTGTAGGCCTATAGGCCTATATCCGGTTGCGATCATTATGTTGATTGCATTGTCCCATATTATATTGTCCGATTTTGATTATTCATAATTATGTCGACAATAAACCATTTATGAGTTAAATATGAATAGTATCTGGTACACAGAGTTCTTTCGTTGCACAATGCACATAAACACACCCGAGTTTGAATTTCCCAGACTAAAGACATTTGGCACATGCATGATTTGGGGCAAGCGTTTGCATAGTGATTCCCATCTCTGGAATGGACTGGTTTGCGAGTTAAATCTGAATACCGTGATGTATGAACCTGGTATATACACAGACTTCTTTCATTGCATCATGATATAAACACCCAATTTGAATTTCCCAGATTAAACTGTTGCTTTAAAGATAATATCATACTTTGATTTATATCAAAGAGATACAGATTCATTGGCAAAAAATATCAAGACAGATACAGTAACAGTCATCTGTGAAAATTTCAGTCCCATACGGTGCCCACTTTTTGTGAAAACAGTGAAAAACAGACACAGTATTTCTTAAGTTTTTTCTTTTTTAAAAGATCAAAAAGATTTTCGGTCGTTGTTTTACTATGTCTGGATAAATATCTTCATACGATGTAAGTTATAAGTAAATCTGTGAACATTTCTGTTTTGGTTTTTTACCAAAGTATGGTACTCACCTTTAATCACATGATTCGGGGCAAGCATTTGCACATGAGCGATACCCATACACGAGAGTTAAACATCCCTCGAGGCCTCAGCACGTATAGCTCACGTTTAGGGTCGATTTTTGGTGAGATTTCTGCCTCTCGAGTCCGTGAGACCAAAATCTGTCCTGTTTGATTTTTTTTCGCCTCGCGAAATACATAAATATTTTAAAAGAAATACCACGTACAGCGACTTGAGCTACGTGCTGGGCCAAAAAAGGGATAACTGGCCAATGAAAGCGCACCGTAACATTGTGATTTCCAAAATGGCGGCGCCCATCAACAACGTTGAGATAAGTCGGTCGATTTGTATAGCCGGACTATTCTTGTCTTGTTTGATGTGCGTTTTCCCGATTTTAGAAATTGGGATAGGCTATTCATCAGCTATACATCATTCTTCAGCAGTGGCGGATCTAGAGGGGGTAGGGGTAACTGTAAGTAACTATTAAATTTAAAGGTAATATCATACTTTGGTTTTTGTCAAAGAAGTACAGATTCATGGGCAAAAATATCAAGGGAGATACAATAACAGTCATCTGTGAAATCTTTGTCCCATACGATGAAAAACGCCCACTGTCTTTGCACTGTTATTTTTTTATTTTTCAAAGATCAAAATTGTTTTTACGGGTTATTGGTTTTACTCCTGTCTGGATAAATACAGCATTTCAGGGCAGAGGGATTGTAACGGTATGTTTCTATCATCAGTCAGCTTTATAGCCTGTTTATAAGTTATAGGTAAATCTGTAAATATTTCTGTTTCGGTATGCTACCAAAGTATGATACTATACCTTTAACGAAACTGCTGTGTTGTGTACTCAGTGGCGTAGCTACGGGGGGGGGGCCTGGGGGGCACGTGCCCCCCACAAATTCTGCGTGCCCCCCCAGGTGCCCCCCACAAAAAATTGTGGGTAGGAAAAAAATTTAAGTGTTATCTGTAGGGTATGATAGATATAAAGGAAATAAAAACAACTTAATAGCTTCTGCTGTTCCAAATGATACTTTTGACTTTCAGCAAATGTTCCCGAGTCCTTAAAACCCTCTAGTGAAGAAATCTGTGCAACATTTCAGTGTAAAAATACAATTTTCTTACGCGCTTACGGTTGCAAACAGCCCGTCTGTCATTTTGTCTGGTTTGACTAGTCTAGTTAGTCTGGTCCCCTGACACAAAAGAGTCCTCAAAATGACAGACGCAGGAACCAGACTATTATTCTTGTCTGCGGCCGTCCGTGCGGCCGTGAAAGTCGTGAAAAATCTTCGTTACCGTTTTTACCCCAAAATTTCCCTCAAAAATCAAAGCCCTGCCCTCTTTCCACACAATCAATCTTGCTAGTAATACTGAAGGGGACGCCGCAAAGGTATATTAGGATAACAAACTTTGCAAGAAGTTGTTTTATTTCCTTTAGGCCTATAGTTATCGTACCCTTCCAGAAGGGGGCATAAGGCTTACCAAAAAAAGGAGGAACTTAAAAGTAAATTTTGTGAAAAATCATGGATTATCACAGCTCACCCCACGAAATGGTAAGCTCCCCCAAAAATCCTACATGTAGCTATGCCCTGTATACCTGTGTCTTGTGAACAAAGTTCTTTTAAAGTTCTCACCGCTCTCCCACTTGAGAGTGTTGGATTAAATAAAATAATGAAGTAATAATATAAATAAATGAATACATTTTTCAGAACAAATGCTTCCAAAATAAGGCTTAGATTGCACCAGGGCCCTTAGGCGGGCCCTGGAAGCTCAGGGGTTCTAGATATTCTCTGGTGCAATCTGAGCCTTATTTTGGAAGCAATTGTTCCGATAAATGTATTCATTTATTTATATCATTACTTCATTATTTCTTTTTAATCCAACACTCTTGAGCGGGAGAAATTCACTCTGGGGACCAGACTATATAACTAGCAAAACCACACAAAATGGCAGATGGGCTGTTTTGAATTTTGCAACCGTAAGCGCGTAAGAAAATTGCATTTTTACACTGATATGTTGCACAGATTTCTTCACTGTAGGGTTTTAAGGACTCAGGAACATTTGCTGAAAGTAAAAAAATATTATTTTGGAACAGTAGAAGCTGTTAAGTTGTTTTTATTTCCTTTATAGCTATCGTACCCTATACAGATAACGCTTAATTTTTTTTCTATACCCAAGATTTTTTGTGGGGGGGCACCCGGGGGGGCACGCCGAATTTGTGGGGGGGCACGTGCCCCCCCCAGGCCCCCCCGTAGCTACGCCGCTGCTGCTGACCCCAGCTAGCTCGGTGGCCTAGCAGGTAAGGCATCTGCACTAGTAAGCAGGAGGTCGTGGCTTCGAATCTCACCTGAGCAAGCATGTGATTTTTTTCTCACGTGCTCTCACAAGCACTGAGTATACAGTGCTCATCCACGTCGGTAAAGGGCAAGCCTAATTTGCATATTAACAAAAATCATGCGCTGGCTCAGGTAGGATTCAGGTGGGATTCGAACTCACGGAATAATTATTCAGTTTTCAAACTAGGTAAGTTTTTGTCTTTATCCTAATTTTTTCTCCTTTTAGAGAAACTGAGACCGAAATACATGCCTGGTATAAGAGGTCACAGAACAGCACTGTGACCTTTGATAATTTGAGCTCAATCGGACATCTGAGTCACACGAAAATGCGAAAAACCGTAACTCAATTTTTCTTATAAAAAACATAGAGAATGGTTTTGATCTTACCCCGAGGTTCAAAACTGTTTCATTCCTTGGAAATCAACTTATTTCAATTGTTTTATGCCTCAGCATCTGTTAATAAAAAGGCTGCTTTGATGATAGTTAGCAGGGTATGATAGTTAGCTCAGTCTTACTGCTAGCCATCATGGAAGCAACATTGCTTTTCTAGTGCCACATGTTCTCAAACTTATCATATTTGGGTTTTTAAACTCAGAGCAGCACATTGTATACCTCATCATGTGTATTCTACAATACTATCTCTGAACTCAACCCGAATATATTAGTGTGTTTATTGAGCCTTTGCACTCTAAAATATGACCGGAAATTTGCACACTTAATTAATATGGAATTCCATCTCTGTCATTTTACCATTAATGACTTTAAACTCTTATTGAAGTCATTATACTATGCTGTACCCGCATAATGCACAATATTGCACATAATTCGAACGAACGCTCATATTTTAGCAGATGTATTTTAATGATATCTCCTTGATAATTATTCAAAGTCCATGTTTATCCCCCAATTCGTATATAATCTTTGTAACTAGTTGGCAGGAATATTTCGAATATGCATTTATGTCTTTACTTTGCATGCAAGCAATCTAAAGAGGGGTGTACACTGTCAACAATTTCGGTTACATTTTAGGTAACGTGTTGCCCAGCTAGGGCAACGCACCTGGGCAACATGACTTTGGGCCCTGTGTACACTAGCAACATTTGGCCAACATGATATCGAGATGTTGCTGAGATGTTGTTAAAATAATGAGCGGGAATGAGCATTATTTTGGATGGCTAATTTTCCAATTTAGTTGCAATGATCTTGCATTGCAGCTTTCTTTTTTGTTTTTTCCTTTTACTGATTGCATGTGACGTGGAAAAACAGATGGCCAATTTTCGTTCGTCGAAATCAGGAGAAAAGCAAAACATTTCATTTCTATAAAAGTTGAATCTGCTTTTGAGGTAGGAAAACAAATTGAAAAGTGGGAAAATTTAATACATCCAGCGAAAACGTAAAATCTGCTTTTTTTGCTACTGCGAGAACAAAACATCAGATGTCCACTTTTTTCCTCTATAATGTAAATACACTGCAACATTTCAGCTAGAAATATTCTAACAGTATTTTTCTACCAACACCATCTTCATACCCTGTAAGTTATACGTAAATCGCTTCTGTTTGGCTATGTTATTATAAATCCTGTACTGTACCTTTAAGCATGGAGGAAGGAAGAGCCTTCCTCCATGCTTTAAGCTATAAGCTTACATTTCTCCGCACTGTTACATACTGAAGAATGTTTTCCATATCCTTGGAGCTGTTTGACTTTCTTCTTTAAAAAAAACACCGTATGTTTGCACAGAAAGTGTTACTTTGAAGGCCATCAAAGCCTATAGCTCTATGGTTACAAGCGTTGTAGTTCAAGCCTACTCGCCATACAGAGCTGGCTGGTTCTGTTATTGTGTTTTTGCCGTGACCAGCATTATAGGGTCCGTCCGTAAAGTACGCTCACATGAAGGGGGAGGGGGGGGGGGGTGTTACCGGCGTATGTCATGCGTACGGGGGGGGGGGGGGGGGGTTCAGGTCAATGCGTACCGTACTCAAATAAAAAATATGCAGAGCCAAATCTCTTTTAAAATCTGTCTCTCTATGGTCGCCATTCACAACGTGGATGACGACCAAACTGAGAGACAGAAGTTAAAAGAGAACTAGATCTACAGCCGTATGTGTGGGGCTAGCCTCCCCAGGACTGGGGGCAACAGCATGCAGTGCTAGAAGGGTTGGAAATACATCGAGGTCACTAAAACACGTCTCATTCCTAGCCCTATACATGATCCACAGGCGTCAGTGTCTGTGGGATGATCGGGGCTATAGGTCAGTTGTGTCCAAACGATAAAAGAAGGTGGTGTCAAGTTTAGGGCATTCATGGGTTAGTCCCATTCAAGGCTAACCCCATGTCGGGGTTAGTCCCGAAGTAGTCAGGAAGTGCTGAAAAATTGTGTTCTCACGAGGACTTTTGTCATTCGGGAGTATTTCAGAAACCAACCCCTCGAACGTATAGTAAGTTCGTGGGGCTTTGGGGCCGTCCATAAAGTACGTACGCACGAAGGGGGAGGGGAGGGGGGGTTGTTACCGATGCGTACGCCATGCGTACGGGGGGGGGGTTCAGGCCAATGCGTACCGTACGCAAACGAAAAATTCGCATAGCATTATCGCGCGAAAAGAGAGGTAAAAAACGTGAAAAAAGAACCGGGATTGTTTTGTTTTCAATTCCTTTTTTTTTCTTATTCAACATAATAAAAAAATAGTAAAATCCATCTGAAAATGTATAAAAACCTGTTAAACTATATTAGTAATTCATTTCAGAATTTGAAAGTGACGTCCCAATAACGGTACCGGCCCGGATTACTGTGACATTTTAATTATGCTAAAGCAAGGGACCACGAGAAGTGAAACACCTAATGTGGATTGCGTATGCGTACAAGGGGGAGGGGGGGGACCACTGCGTACGCCATTCGTACAGAGGGGGAGTGGGGGGGTCAAAAAAGTTGGCATTTCGTGCGTACGTACTTTATGGACGGCCCCTTTCCGTGCTGTTGTTTGCGTCGTGCGTGATTGGCTAGCCAGGCCCCATCCCACGTACCGACACGACGGTGGGGCGATTATACCATACCAACCTAGATGTTCCTATAGCTCTCTATTCCCATAACCTAACTCAAAGTTCTATAGCTGCATACGATTGAGCATATCATACTAGCTATACCTATGGACAGATAAAGCATCATCTTGAATAAATTGGACTTGCTCACAGACCAAAACGGTGTAATAGCACGGCTGCACCAATTCTCATAAACAACAATTGCACATAAACCGAACCATAATAATATTGTCAGTGCATAGGATAATTATATGCACATTTCGCACACTCACGCAATGCGCACGGAGCAAAGTGGTAACCATTTCGTAATAGGATTGTAGAGGACTACATCATATACAGTTGCCCAAATATTTACCCATCTTTAGACCAAAGGAAAGATATTATGCGATGTTAACGGAGGGACGGTCGACAGAGCGGGTGATGGAGAGCACTGAGCCGGGGAAGCAAGATGGAGATGACGGGGTGCCATCAGGCAGCGAGCCGCCACCCACCAAGACCGGCTTTTTGGACTTCCTTCGGCGTGTGAGGGACTCTCGTGTGACCCTGGTGGCTGTCGTGTCATCGGCACTCTTCATGGACGAACTTCTGCTGTCCGTGGTCGGTAGGTGCTCCCTTAGTTATCTTCTCGTTTTCCCAGGGAATTTTTGTCCATATTTAAGCCCCAGAACCACTCCGAGTTAAAGGTTATATCATACTTTGGTTGTTGTCAAGGAAATACAGATTCATGGGCAAAAATATCAAGACAGATACAGTAATAGTCATCTGTGAAAATTTCAGTTCCGTACGGTGCCCACTTTTTTTAGAAAACAGTGAAAAATGTTCACAATATTTAAGTCTTTTCTCTTTTATTTTTGATCTTTTAAAAGAACAAAAAGATTTTCGGTCGTTGTTTTACTCACATTTCTGGATAAATACACAATTTCAGGCGGAAACATTTTTAACGGTAGGTTTCAACTAACATCATCTTCATAATAATACCCTTAAAGTTATACGTAAATCTGTGAACATTTCTGTTTTGGTCTCTTACCAAAGTATGATACTACATTTAAGATTCAAAATATGCTGGGACTTTCTCTCTTGGTCTTTAACGGGTATACATTTTGCCTCCCTTTCTTTTGAAAGTCCCGATCCTGCCAGTGGTGTTTCTCCGTGACTGTCCGGCGCACAACGACTCATCAGCGGCCGTCGACGCCCCGGGGATCATCGCCGACGATGCTTCGGACTACACGGAGTGTGAGAAGTCCGTCAACACCAAGCTGGGAATAATAATGGGCTCTCAGTTTGTGGTACGGTTGGTCATGAGTTTCTTCGCAAGTTTCCTCTGCGACAAGTAAGTGATGATTTGTGGTGTAAGATGACTTTCTCTGTATACCTACAGGCAGTGTTGTAGTCAAGTGCCAACATTATTTGGAGTACCGAGTTTTCCGAGTACACACAGTGCCGAATACGGGCCGAGTCCCAGTACTTTTTAATCGAGTTCTGTGCCCCAAAACCGAGTTGGAGTTTTTCAGAGTTCGAGTATGGGCCAAGTTCGAGTAACAGAGACATCGAGTGCATCCCGAGTACATTTTTAAACTAGAACATTGCTCCATGCACCCATTAATGTGACGCGTCTGTGTACATGTGCACAACCTCTCCCCCACATACGATCTTTCCTTACCTTGTTAGTTAGAAAATGAAGCATAATGATGAACGCGGTCCATAAAAAGAAGGTTGCAATATATTTCGCTAGTTTTTTCTGAAACTTAGTGTTCCATAGGAATAGGACGATACGAAATGCGCTGCATATAGAGTCGATAACGCAATACATTCATCATTATTTTAATAAGTTTATCATCGACAAATTAATATAAACAAATCCGATTTTTATTTCGAGTACTTGCAACTGGGATCGAGTTCATCACCGAGTACAATTTTGTCGAGTTCGGGGACGAGTCCGAGTACGAAATGACGAGTACGGGTCGAGTACTTGGTTTTTTCCCGAGTACTTATGACCGAGTACGGGCCAAGTACTGATTGGTACTCGAGTTGTACTCTAGTTCGAGTACGAGTACTCCAACACTGTCTACAGGCAGTGACAAATCTAGGAAGTGGGTGGGGCAAGGGTGGAGGGGGGGCACGTGGCCTGGCCGCGGACGCCACTTTTTAGAGGGCGCAAAAAACGCAAAGGGGTGAAAAGAAAGGGGAAAATGTATACTGTTTATAGTTATTGAAAATCTAATCCATTGAACAAACAGAGACATATTCTAATTTCAAATTGTCTGATTTTGTTTTTCATTGGCATCAGAAGTTGAAATTATGGGCGCAATTTTAGCGTTTTGCCCTGTTTTCCCTATACGCCGCTGCCCACATGGGTGTTCGAGTTTCTGATTCTGACAGAACCTTTTCCAATGGATTGGTAAATTTATCGAGAGAAAAAGCATATCCCAAAAAGACCCCAAAATAAATATATAAATAAATAATAAAAAGAAAATGATAATAATTAAATTCTAAAAAATGAATCAATATAAAGAAAATAAAAAAGCAAATAAAATATGAAGAGAGTTGTTATCCATATTATGTCCAACCTTCGAAATACAAAAGAAATATATAATTATTTCTTCGTTATTTTAATAACTGCTCTTTCAAAATTATTTCGCAAGCCCATGCTCCGGAACTTATAAATTCATACTATGGTATAATTTTGTATAGGAAATGTGGTTGTTAGCCATAATGTCGTTTTCATTTCATTTAATTTATTATTTTTGCAGGAACATACAAACAAACAAACAGGAAATACAAGTTACATACAAAACTGAAAATCAAATACGGACGACAAAATCATACATAGACTGAACAGTAAGTCATTATGATTGGGAAGAACCGATCAATGATCTGCATACACAATGCGAGTTCCCTGTTTGCATTCAAATTAATTATTGGCCGCACTTAATGAAATACACATACAAAATATACGGCATATGCATAACTATTACATGACTGTCATTCGTTATCAGTTAGCAGTTCATTGCGAAAGTCCTGCCACAGAGTCCTATATAATTATTAAAGGTAATATCATACTTTGTTTTTTTGTCAAAGAAGTACAGATTCATGGGCACAAATATCAAGTGGTCTGTTCATAATTTGATTTTTCATGAAATAAAAACAAACCTGTGAAATTTTCAGCTCAATTGGTCATTGGAAACAGTACTAAAACAGCAAAACAAAAACAACGTTGTTAGTGTTGTACGCCAAATTGAGAAGTAATTGTATATAATTGTGAGGCTTTTTTCTCGGAGATCAAAATGTTTTCGGTATTTTGTTTGACTCATATTTCTGGACAAATACAGCATTTCAGACAGACATATTTTTTAACGGTATATATTTGTACCAGGTCCATCTTGTTATACTGTATGTTATTCATCTGTGAGCATGTCTGTTTGGGTTTCCCACCAGATGATAATGAGTGTACTTTTAAAACGTATTGTATTGCTATACCATAAAAGTGCATCCAAAAGCAGGGAATACAATTGTTGAGGTTGTGCTCTGTCGCGTGCGTTGAACCTGAACATGTGTTTCCTAATTGTTCAAAACAGAGTATACATGCTTCCAAAGGGTAGTGCAATGACTCTATACTTTGAAATGAAATGGGTGTATGAAATGAAGTCACAGCCGTGGTTTTGTAAAAAGGGCCTTTTTATAAAGCCGTGTCTCAAATCTCTATGTAAACGGCTGCAGTCCGAGATTTTAGACATGGCCTTAGTTTCAAAATAGGGCCATCTTTTACCGAAAGAGGGCGTTCCGTTTACGCCATTTTTGGAGCAAAAAATAAATGGAAAAAAAACATGTATTAGGATAGTGTTATAACTAATACAGTCTTATAATTGAATGTGAGACGATCATATTCCTCCACAGCTATAGATTAATTTCATTCCAGGAATATGGAGTTTTTCATTTGCATCAAAAAATAACTGGCGATCGAAACGGCGCCCTCAATATGCCAAAATACTCAATACTTATTCTCTCTCTCTCTCTCTCTCTCTGAAAAAGCCAATTAAAGGTGATACCATGCTTTGGTTTTGATCAAAGAAATACAGATTCATGGGCAAACAATATCAAGACAGATACAGTAACAGTCATCTGTGAAAGTTTCAGTCCCATACGGTGCCCACTTTTTGAGAAAACAGTGAAAAATGGGCACAGTATTTCTTAAGTCTTTTCTCTTTTATTTTTGATCTTTTAAAAGATCAAAAAGATTTTCGGTCGTTGTTTTACTAATTTCTGGATAAATATACCACTTCAGACGGAAATATTTTAACGGTATGTTTCTACCACCACCATCTCCATACCCTGTAAGTTATACGTAAATCCGTCAATATTTCTGTTTTGGTCTCTTACCAAAGTATGATAGTACCTTTAAAGGTCGGGTAGTATCATACTTCTTCAGTAGTTGAGTTGATATAATAGCTGCGGTCTGTTCATAATTTGATTTGTCATGGAATAAAAACAAACCTGTGAATTTCTTTTAGCTCAATTGATCATTGGAAACAGCACTAAAACAGCAAAAAAGAAAGAAAAGTTGTTAGTGTTAAGCCAAATTGTATAATTGTAATTGTGGGGCTTTGATCTCGGAGATCAAAACTGTTTTCGGTCTTTTGTTTTACTTATATTTCTGGACAAATACAGCATTTCAGACAGAAAGATTTGTAACGGTATATGTCTGTACCAGGTCCATCTTGTTACACTGTATGTTATTCTTATATACATCTGTGAGCATGTCTGTTTGGGTTTCCCACCAAATGATAATGAGTGTACTTTTAAAACGTATTGTATTATATTGCAATAACAAAAAAGTGCATCCAAAAGCTGGTTCGGGTTGTGCTCTGTACTTAAAGCTGAACATCTGTTTCCTTTTTGAAAACACTGGAGTATACATGCTTCCAAAAGGGTAGTGAGTGCAATGCAGGCGCGGTTCTAGAGCCAATATTTTTTTGGCCGGGGCTAGAAGAGCCATTATTTCTCGGGGGACTAGAAGATCCAATATTTTGGGTTCTTCTAACACTCGCTTCTGCTATGTCTTATTATAAGGGGTCGAAAAACATGCGCATACAGGGTGTCCAAAAAAAACCGCACCACTTGTGTCGAGAAAAATTACATGAATCTGAATAGTATCTATCAGTGTACACTGACTTCTATCATTGCATATAAAGATAGAATTCCCCAGACTACAGATTGTTGCTACATCAAAATGATGCAGTGCAAGCTTTTGCATATAGCGAAACCCATCTCTGGAATGGACTGGTTCCTTTGTGCCATTTGTATCCATTATGAGCAGTGCATACACGGGTTTACACTTCCAAAAGTGCGCATGCGTGATAGTGCCTCGTTTTGAAGTTGCGATAAAATCCAAGATGGCCTCCGAAGTGTAAACCCGTGTATTGCGGCTCAAAACGTCTGTTATGTAACCAAACACTAAATGAGTTCTTTTCCTTTTTATGATTTCCATACGTTTCAACTAGCGCTATATCCTTCTGAATAAATTAAATTACAAATGGTTGAAGTATTAAGCTACTGTGTTCGGTACAATTTTAACGAGTATACAGAACGACAACAATTATTATTCTAGTTTCATATTGTAGGCAACCTCGTGGAATTCAACTTCCATTGAATTGAATGCAAATTGTCGCTCAATGAAAAACATTGCTGAGGGTTAAGATTGATTGATTGAGGTTAGAAGGAAAAGCATGTGCTCGATCATTATTCAAATGTTATTCACCATAATAGGCTGGGCTATCCAAAGATGATGATGATTGGATGTGCGCTGATGTTGGTCTCAGCCATGGGTAAGTTATTGAAGACTAAAGCAGAGTGTACACTGTCAACATTTTCGGTAAAATTCTCGGTTAATGTTGGCCAAATGTTGCTCGTGTACACAGGGCCAAAAGTCACTGTTGCCCAAGTGTGTTGCCCTATACCTAGGGCAACATGTCACCGAAAATGGTAACAGTGTACACTCTGCTTAAAGGTAGTATCATACTTTGGTAAGAAACCAAAACAGAAATGTTCACAGATTTACGTATAACTTACAGGTTGTATGAAGATGATGCTAGTAGAAACCTACCGTTACAATTTTTCCGCCTGAAATGGTGTATTTATCCAGAAATTAGCAAAACAACGACCGAAAATCTTTTTGATCTTTTAAAAAATCAAAAATAAAAGAGCAAAGACTTAAGAAATACTGTAACAGTTTTTCACTGTTTTCTCAAAAAGTGGGCACCGTATGGGACTGAAATTTTGACAGATGGCTGTTGCTGTATCTGTCTTGATATTTGTGCCCATGAATCTGTATTTCTTTGATAAAAACCAAAGTATGATATTACCTTTAAGGTTTGAAGACTTATACTTTCACATACTATGGGGGAAAGTTTGTACAAAATGCTATTTTTATCTGCCGGCGCATCAAACACGCACTATTATGTTTGTGTACATTTGAGACAGAAAACCGTTTTTCCCAAATGTCGCTTGCAACGTAAGTGTTTTTGTCAGTTAGGCTTTCAGAGTCTTGGGCCTATACGTATACCCGTTGAAAAAGATTACACCGATTCTAGAAGAAAACGGGTACCAGACTACTTTGAATCCAAGCCTCGGTTTGATTGCACTGCTTCGAATTATGCATCGTGAGTAAGGCATACTTTTGTTGTGCTTAGAGTAAGGGGCTTGGTGTTTCGATCCTAGCATGATCTTTCTCAAAGGCAAATCTTTGAGCCTTTGAAGGCACTAACTGGACTAGATACAATTATGGTTATTTGAATCACTATAACGAACGATCACTATAACGGACATTATCAGTGCATCCAGCCATGGTCGTTATATAGCGACGTACGTTATACTGTTATACATAACGATGATCAGTCCAATGAAGAAAGTTCTATATACGGGACGGTCTATTGTGCAGTATTGTGTCGCACCGCAGTGTCTGACAGTACAAAAAAATGGACTTTTATGCACTCTTATAATTCTCCATCTATCTGTGTTTTTGTTTACTTCAGTGTACGCCATTGCCGATTCCTACTGGGTGTATTTCACAGCTCGTATGATTCAAGGTTTGGCCGCAATCCCGAACGATGTAGGAGGTGAGTATACAATCATGTACATGTATACTTAAAAACAATATGGGCGGAAAGGGATTGAGTGACCCGTAGGATTGGGATACGAGAAATGTTTCCAGCGAGAATCCAACGGAATCTGGTGGGTATATTGTGAAGAACCTCCCGGCGTGAAACACCTCCTGCGGCACGCTGGAGTGGAGAGTACCCAGAAATTTCAAAGTTTAGCGTAAAAAAGTATCTCATAGTCTAATTGCAGTTTTAATGTCGCCTGCTCAACTGCTTTTACGCATAGCGTGTGGTGCTAAACTTGGATTTTTGGCCATGAAAATGACATTGAAATTTGGCACAGCTGCTCTTTTCCTGTAGAACACATCTGGGGGTACATTTCGTGCAAGATTCAGCTCGATTGACTACGTATTGAGGGAGAAATTTTAAAGCTTAGCGTAAAAAGTATATCATAGTCTAAGTGCAGTTTTAATGTCGCCTGCTCAGCTGCTTTTTCGCATAGCGTGTGGTGCTAAACTTGGATTTCTGGCCATGAAAATGACATTGAAATTTGGCACCTCTCCTATTTTCCTGTAGAGCACATCTGGGGGTACATTTCGTGCAAGATTCAGCTCGATTGACTAAGTATTGAGGGAGAAATTTTTAAAGTTTAGCATAAAAAAGTATCTCATAGTCTAAGTGCAGTTTTAATGTCGCCTGCTCAGCTGCTTTTTCGCATAGCGTGTGGTGCTAAACTTGGATTTTTGGTCATTAAAATGACATTGAAATTTGGCACAGCTCCTATTTTCCTGTAGATCATATCTGGGGGTACATTTCGTGCAAGTTTCAGCCCGATTGACTAAGTATTTATGGAGAAATTTCAAAGTTTAGCGTAAAAAAAAGCATCTCATACTCTAAGTGCAGTAATGTCGCTTGCTGCAAGTTTCTACAGGAAAATAGGAGCTGTGCCAAATTTCAATGTCATTTTCATGGCCAAAAATACAAGTTTAGCACCACACGCTATGCGAAAAAGCAGCAGAGCAGGCGACATTAAAACTGCACTTAGACTATGAGATACTTTTTTACTCTAAACTTTGAAATTTCTCCCTCAATACTTAGTCAATCGAGCTGAAACTTGCACGAAATGTTCCCCCAGATGTGCTCGGAGTCGATTTCACGAATCGTTAACAATAATCTCACATGAAAATCGATTCCGAATTTTCGATTGCCAATCAAAGTAAGATGTCACACAATACAAATCACCATGGCGATATTGACAAAATCATCTTAAGATGAATTTTAACTGTTTTTGTGTGTAGTGAATTCCAGCCCTGGCAATGCATGCAAGTTCTAATCGTTTGTCGTATTAATCGATTCTTCGTTTGAACAGGTCTCGGGTTTATCGGGTATCGATTTCGCGACGATGACGAGACACGTGGATGTATGCTCGGTCTCGCTATCAGTGGCTTTGCTGTTGGCACCATGGGTAAATTCATCATGATTTAATATACCATAATACATCAAAGCGTAAACGTATAACATGATTATACAGAGTGTATACGTGGTATGGTTAAAGCTTTCATTGTTACGAGCATTTTAACGTTTTATGTTTATAGGCCTAATGAGTATTGTACACTATGAATGGTGAACTTTTTTGTTTAACAAATATTGTATCAACCAGTCGAAACCAGGACATAATTATGACCATCCACAATCAAATGGACTTTACGAAACAAGGCTTGGTGCTAGTATTTTGTTATTTTTGTGTGGCGTGAAATGAATGGCTTGAGATGGAGCCTTTCTTCGGCTTCGTCATGTGGCCCAATCCCTCATTTCGTAATGATGGTCTCAAATGACGGTAGCGAAGTCCCGTAAATGTCCACCGAGACTCCATCCAATTATACGTTTCCAAGACTTTATAAGCTATAGGTATTTACGAAACCAGGGGCCAATTTCATAAAACTGTTAAGCACAAAAATTTGCTAAGCATGACATTATTTTCTGTCTTACTTAAAACAGGGTTAACAACCAAATTTCCACGTGTTGTGTATCATATGTTTGTTCTTTGGCTGTTGTTTTTCTGACCATGAATATGAAATGGAATTTTCAATGGTGGTTTGTTTTATTGGGCGAGACATGTTTGTGCTAAGCAAATTTTGGTACTTAACAGTTTTATAAAATTGGCCCCAGGCTTGAGGCTAGGCTTGGGACTTATTTCACTACCGCCATTTTGAGGCCCAAAACGAAACAAAGGGATTGGGCCACTAGATGAAGCTGAAGAAAGACTCCAGGTTCGCCATGTATTTCAATCCCTTCGTTTCTTTCAGGACACAAAATGGCGGTAGAAAAATCAATGCCAAGCCTAGCCTCAAGTCCTTATGACTCAAAACAGCCAAAGGCCTTGTGACTAGAAGATTTACCCAAATGAATGTTGTGCTTGTGTATTATTTTCTTTTTCAGCCGGGCCTCCGTTTGGTGGAGTGATTATGTTCTACCTAGATGAAAGGGCTCCGTTTCTTTTCTTGGTTGGCCTTCTGATGTTGCTTGCAGGTAAGCTTATTATTCCTTCTTGGTCAACTCTAGGGGGAGATCGTACAACTTCTAATTTCCTTTTAATATCAATTTTTGGGTCTTATTAAAGACATGTCAAATTTGTTTAAAATAACTTTTTTTAGGGGACAATGTTTTTGGATGGACTTTTTCAAGTTTCATCGTTAGTGTTTTTGTATTCAAAAATGCTTGGAGTTAGGAGGGCCTTTAATACGCGTTTCGATCCTAGCATGCCTCACCACTGCGTGCCGTTCCTGCATTCTCCGTGTACATTGTATAACCCCGATGTGTACACAATTAGCAAATTATTGTCAATATCAAAACAAAGAAACCAATTATAGACCCTTTTCCGTAGACACAGCTGGCGCAAACAAGGGTTTGAGCGTCCCAAATTCGCCTTTTAATTATCGTTCTGTCGAGTGGCTTATACAGACTAAGCCAGTCAATTCGCCCTTGAAATTAGATTATACAAAAGAGATGTATATCTGTGTATTTTGATCAATGCTAATGTGAACGGTGGACGGGGCATATATCGCATTTTGCCCCGGAGAAGATGGGGGCGAGCCGGATAATCGATAGAGGAGGAATCGAAATAAGCTCTGCAATTAGATTTCAAAACGATCGGGACTGATTAATCAAGGAATTATGCCACCTGTGCCAATTTAATGTAGTATGCATGGGTGCGTAGACTTGGCTTCGAGTCTGTGGATGGGCGCGCTTGGGCACTAGCGGCCCAGTCTGCTGTAGACTCGTTTTCAGTCTGTGATATCTCCAATGTCAGGTCACCATTTTGTCATCACCGATGTTACAAAAAGAAAGACCAATCCTTTTTATGACATTTGTGATTTGTCATCCATCCATTCCCTGTTTTATAAAGTATTCTTGGAATGAATGTTTACAGCATTTCCAGCCAGACTCACGAATGCAAAACGAATGAATTGACGCAATAGTAAATTGCGCGTACTTAATAGTAATCGCAGAACGAAGCCTTTATGCACTTTCATGCAACTTCAGGACAACTTTGATTGGACTGTTTCATGACGGCAACTTCGCTTCAATTTTGAATCAATTGTGATGCATGAAACGGCCGTCGTCGGTGATCTGGTTTTGTTTTCAACACTTTCCCTTAAAAATTATTGTGTGCAGTTGCAGAATTACTCGTTTTTCGGCTGGAGAAGACCGAACACAGAGAAGATCCGATGGCCATGTTTAAACTCCTCTCTGATCCGCTCATTCTCATCACAGCAGGTTTGTTTTTTTTAAATCATTTCATTTCATTGATGTTAATTTAAAGGTAATTTTATACTTCGGTTTTTGTCAAAGAATGATGCAGATTTACGAGCAAAAATATCAAGAAAGATACAGTAACAGTCTTCTGTGAAATTCCCAGTCTCATACGGTGCCCACTCAACTTGGAGAAAACAGTGAAAAACACTCACGGTATTAATTTTGTTTAATCTTTTCACATAATTGTTAATCTTCCGTGAAGATCAAAGGTTTTTCGGTCAATTTGTTTTACTCTTTTCCGGATAAATACAGCATTTCAGACGGAAACATTTTAATGGTATATGTTTCTACCATCATCATCTTTATACCCTGTATAAAGATATAGGCTAGGCATAGAGCTGTATTAAAAACATTTTAACCACAATGAGTTTGAAACGCGCGGGCCAATCACGATGCGAGGAAATAATTTTTGACAAACCGCGCATGTGGAAGAAATCATCACCTTGATCACTATTGCCTATAGAGGGCGGTAACAGTTGTATTAATTATTGTTTGATAATGACTGACCCTGCTATTTTTTCCCTTTAAATCCACCAGGTGCCCTCGCTATTGGAAGTATTGCATTCGGCCTTTTGGAGCCCTCTTTGCCCGTATGGATGATCACGGAAATGGGTGCTGAAGACTGGCAGCTAGGTCAGGATACCACACCATTCATTTTGTGAAAGATATAGGCCTTGGGCCTTTCTCAAAACTCGGCTCCGGCTCTGGCTCCGGCTCCGCCTCCATTTCGTGAATCCATGTCAATATTACAGGTATCAAAATTGAGGCTTTCGGCTGCAGTTAGGAAGTATAGGTTCTCTTGTTTGAAAAGGACAACAGAGCTTCAGCTTCAATGGCAACCCACAACCTATATTTTTCAGCGTATATGGAAACAGAGACGAAGCCGGAGCGTGAGAGCCGGAGCCGAGCTTTAAGGAAGGCCCCTTGTACGGAAATAAAAGCGACTGCAGCCGAGTAGGTCCAGAGTAGACTCGCGTTTTAGTTACTTGTTCAGGCCATAGCCTAGGCCTCATGGACTCGACTGGCGACGTTCGTTTTGTTCATAGAAAATGAAAATAACGTAAAGACTGGGAACTGTCTGCATGCGTCACGCGCAAAACGTTATAAACTTGTTCCCGTTCCAGTACATACATAGGGCCTTTACGAAACCTGGCTAGAGGCTAGGTTTGGGACTTATTTCGCTACCGCCATTTGAGGCCCACACTGCACTAAAACCAAATAAGGGGATCATGGGCCACGTGACGAAGCCGAATAAAGGCTCCAGCTTCGCCATGTATCATGTAGGACACAAAATGGCGGCAGCAAAATAAATCTCAAGCCTAGTCTCAAACCTCATTCCTAAATGCTCATTCGAGTGAAGCAGACGTCAGGAGACAATGGGAACCAATCTATTCTGCAAGTGTGTCTGCTGCCCTCTGTCGGTGATTTAGGGATTATTATTTTGAGGAACGAACTGTGTATACCTGTGACTAGGTAATTCGAATGGTATACACCGATCCGAGGGCGCGACCATGGAGGTAGGAAACACCCGCCATTACTGCAGTGTCCCTGCCCGTATTTTGTCCGGCAACAAAAGAATTTACGTCCGCCGCACTCTATACTGCAGGGTGTATGTCATGGGACGTACACCCTGCAATTATAGAGTGCGGCGGAGCGTAAATTATTTTGTTGCCGGACAAAAGGCAGGACTATTGTCTTTAATTTTCGTATATTCCCAGGTGTTATATTTCTACCGAGTGGCTTGACATCTATCTTCTGCAGTGCGACAATAGGATATGTCGCTTACAAAGTTGGAAGGTGAGATATTTATTCAGACTGCATGTTTTGCATGGTTGGTTTGAAAGTAATACTTTATCAGACCGATGTGCTGTATATATTTTTGATAATTATGCAATCATCTTGTATGGCATTTCATAGCAAACGGCTAAACGGCAAGTACAACATTGGTAAATGTGACCAAGCAGCTGTAGGCTGCTCATAATTCGAATTGTCATGGAATAATAACCAAACCTGTGAAATTTTCAGCTCAATTGATCATTAGAAACAGTAGAAAACAGCAGAAACCATTGCATGATTGTTACACCAAATTGCGTGGGAATTTAGCTTGTCTAATTTTTCTATCTTTCCAAGATCAAAAAAGAATGACTTGGTGTTTGGTTTGAATCTTTTCTGGATAAATACACCATTTCAGGCAAAAACATTTTTATAGTATATTCCTACCATTACCGTCTTTATACCCTGTTTGTTATACGTAAATCTGAGAACATTTCTGTTCTGGTTTGTTACCAATGTTGTATAATGCCCTTCATGAAAGGTAGTATCATACTTTGGTTTATGTCAAAGAAATACAGATTCTTGGGCAACAATATCACGGGAGATACAGTATAAACAGTCATCTGTGAACATTTCAGTCTCATACGGTACCCACTTTTTGAGAAAAAAGTGAAAAACGGCCATAGTATTCCTTAAGTCTTTTCTCTTTTATTTTTGATCTTCAAAAGATCAAAAATACTTTTGGTCACTAGTTTTATTACTCTTTTTCTGGAATATATACATTGCAGGCAGAAAAATGTTAACGGTATGTTTCAACGATCACCATTTTCATACCCTGTAAGTTATAGCCTACGTAAGTCTGTGAACATTTCTGTTTTGGTATGCTACCAAGTAGATACTACCTATAAGTCAACGCCTTTTACAATCAGGTCAATCAAATTCGTACCGTGTGTAGCCATTTTGCTTTTTTATGTCCATACCTTTTCTTGAAATAGGTGGCTGTGTGTTGCTATCGGTCTGGTCTCCATGTCTATCTGCGTAGCGTTGGTAAGACACTTTTAAAAACAAAAATTGTGGATGTGAATGATCATAGGGGCCAAGAGTATTTCAGCAAGTAACAGTCAATAGCTGAGACCTTTCTTCTGCAACGTCACAGCCCGAGTTTTTGCCAACCAAGATGGTGGAAATTATGGCGAGCCGTCAAAGCCAGGCCATAAAAAATAACCACAATTTAAACACAATTTGTTCACATCTTTTCATAAACGTTGAAAGATGTTACTGAATGTAATGGAAACAACACAAGCAATGATGGTATGTATTTTGTACAGCTATGGAAAGTTTGCAAATTATGTTGAATTTGGTCACGCCGTCTGTCAAGAAGACGAAATGACTTGCAACATTTGGCCGCCCATACGAAGTATTGCCAACCACCATGTCAGTGTTGGTAAACAAAAGAAAGGTTTATTGGCGTTGCAGCTAGCTTGTAGAAGGATATATAGTCAGAAGAACAAAAGAAGAAAAATAACTAAATATGTAATTTCTGATGATTTCAAGGATTACTTAATTCTCACGTTGGAAGGCCATTTCACACGAGGCAAATCGGAATTCGGTGTAGAGAACAGAATTTTACAATCTTCACCGAACGTTTTGGCTTGGTAGAGATTGTGTTGGACGTTTTTTTTAAACTTAAACTAAAACTGATGGTCTGTAAATTGCCTCTTTTAACATAGGACCTCTGGTAAAACAATTTATGTGAGATAGATTTACGTCCATGACTCTACATTGATGAGATATTTCATTTAAAATAATTTTCTCCATTAAAAAAGCGCAAATGATTCAATATTTCTAATAATATTGGACGACAGAGGGCAGTATTCCAGACGTACCAAGCAACTTGCCGTACAGTTGCAACGATTTCCGAGTTAACCGTTCTATCTAGGCCACTATGTCTAAAAAGAATTAAAGACAATTAATGGACCCGATGCACCTCCTTTGCGAACTTGAAGGACGGTAAACTGGTCAGTATTGGTGGCGTAGGTCAATATGTTAGTCTGGTCTGGTCATTCCCGGTGTAATGGTTAAATCTGCCCCCAACCCCAGCGTGTCCGCCCGGACACGTTTTGGCCATGGGGACACTTTTACATGATGGGTAAGTTCTGCCCGGCCCCGGACACATTTAGTAGGTAGATAGATTTAACCTTTACACCGACTGCCGGTTAATTTGGAGTGACCGTCCCTACATGAATGCTATTTATAACCGATCTGATCTGACGTCCCCTTTTCATTTTGTCCATTTACTGCTTGTATTATAGATTCCTATTGCTAAAAGCTTTGAAGCGCTCCTCCTGCCCATGACTGTGTTCGGTGTGTGCTTCGGTAAGTCTCTCAACCCGTATTGTACCCCCCAGAACTCTACATTATAAGCATTGTAAGCGGCAGTCAAAATTACAGA
Organism: Astropecten irregularis; assembly: GCA_963971285.1. NCBI lineage: Eukaryota > Metazoa > Echinodermata > Asteroidea > Paxillosida > Astropectinidae > Astropecten > Astropecten irregularis. The sequence goes on from OZ020247.1 coordinate 15,873,935, forward strand.
GATTAAAGGAACTATATCATACTTTGGTAGCATACCGAAACAGAAATCCTACCTGTAACTTACTTACATGGTATAAAGATGGTGATGGTAGAAACATACTGTTAAAATGTTTCTGCCTGAAATGCTGTATTTATCAAGAAAAGAGTAAAACCAATTGACCAAAAACAATTTTGATGTTCGGAAGATCATTAATCCTGTGGAACGATTTCTTAAAAAATACCGTGGGCGCTTTTCACTGTTTTCTCAAAAAGTGGGCACTGTATGAGACTGGGAATTTCACAGACGACTGTTACTGTATCTTTCTTGATATTTCTGCCAATGAATCGATACATTTCTTTGACGAAAACCAAAGTATGAAATTACCTTTAACAAAATATTTCCCCTATATCGTGATCTCCTGTCTTTTTCCCATCGATGTACTTAACTTAACACGCATTCTAAACGAAAATACACTAATCCCTACAAGGTGGTATAACGTTTTTGGCAAATTTCAAAGGCATTTGTATTGCTGAAATTTGAAGTATACAGGGTGTCCCCCAAAAAACGCAACACTTTGCGTTGGAACTATTATATAAAAATTAAACTGTTTATAGCTTCAAGATTCAGATATGTGATGCAGCCATGTCTTGGCTATCACCATGTAGAATTTGATCAAAATTGGACTGAAATTGAGTGGAAAAACTAAGACTGAATTACCGATTACCAAAACCCGATTTTGATCTTTCTTTCATACACATGTGTATTGACCACTATGCGTGTTATCGTTGCAAATTTGTTCTTAAGGAGTACTCTTTCAATTGATTATATTTTTGGCAATTTCAGCCCCATTATGTTTAAATTCTACATGGCGATAGCCAAGACATGGCTGTTTCACATATCTGAATCTTGAAGTGATAAACAGTTTCATTGTAACATAATGGATCCCGACACAGTGTTGCGTTTTTTCTGGGACACCCTGTATAGCATGACTTGCTACGTGAGAAAGTCAGCAAAACTGGCATGAAGACTACCCCACAGGAATAGTTTCATTTTATAGTTGGCAATTACTCTCTTAATATTGAGGCGGGCAGGCGGCACACTGAAACTTGTATAAGAAAATGTAGCCGCTGATGTTCCCTACAGGATAGTATCGGTTTTGTCAAATTATTTTGAAAAACAGTTTGATTCTTGAAATTTTAAGTAATTAACTTGCAGCGCGAAAAAGCAACTGAGCTGCATGCATTGCGTCATAATGACTGCACAAGAAACAGTTTGAGATGCATGTTTTTTGCCTAGATACATTTGGCAATTACTCTTTCAATATTGTCGAGCTGAAACCTGTACGAAAATGTAACCACAGATCAGGCCAACACAGGATCGTACCGGTTTTGTCAAATCTGAAAGACCATTTCTTTTTCGAAATATCAAGTTTTTTTTTACCGTGCTTAACAAAAACAGGTATACTGGACTCTACGGCGTGCGCCATATTCAACTATTTGGTCGCAGAGCGCCACAATGGGGCCTACGGTGGAGCGGCAACCTTATCAATAATGGCTTTCTCGTTTGGCTTCGTAGTAGGTAAGAACATACAACTTCCGTTTCTCCATTGATGTATCATTCGTGGTGCTGCTGCTGCTGTTGTTGTTGTTGTTACGGTTGCTGTTGCGGTAGCTGTTGCTGTTGCTGTTGCTCTTGCTGTTGCTGTTGATGATGTTGATGTTGCTGTTGTTGCTGCTGCTGCCGCTGTTGCTGCTGCTGTCGCTATTGCTGTTGCTGTTGATGTTGCTGTTACGGCTGTTGTTGATGTTATGGCTGCTGTTGCTGTTGCTGTTACGGCTGTTGATGCTGTAGCTGTTGTTGTTGATGATGTTGTTGTTGTTGCTGTTGCTGCTGCTGCTGTTGCTGCTGCTGCTGCGGTTGCTGCTGCTGCTGAAGTGACTGTTCATGATGTTGTTGCTGTTGCTGTTGCTGTTGCTGTTGCTGTTGCTGTTGCTGCAGCTGTTGCGGTTGCTGTTGCTGTTGCTGTTGCTGTTGCTGTTGCTGTTGCTGTTGCTGTTGCTGTTGCTGTTGCTGTTGCTGTTGCTGTTGCTGTTGCTGTTGCTGTTGCTGTTGCTGTTGCTGTTGCTGTTGCTGTTGCTGTTGCTGTTGCTGTTACGGTTGCTGTTGCTCTTGCTCTTGCTCTTGCTCTTGCTGTTGCTCTTGCTGTTGCTGTTGATGATTTTGATGTTGCTGTTGTTGCTGCTGCTGCCGCTGTTGCTGCTGCTGTCGCTATTGCTGTTGCTGTTGATGTTGCTGTTACGGCTGTTGTTGATGTTCTGGCTGCTGTTGCTGTTGCTGTTACGGCTGTTGATGCTGTAGCTGTTGTTGTTGATGATGTTGTTGCTGTTGCTGCTGCTGCTGTTGCTGCTGCTGCTGTTGCTGCTGCTGCTGAAGTGACTGTTCATGATGTTGTTGTTGCTGTTGTTGTTGCTGTTGCTGTTGCTGTTGCTGTTGCTGCTGCTGCTGCTGCTGTTGCTGCTGCTGCTGCTGCTGCTGCTGTTGCTGCTGCTGCTGTTGCTGCTGCTGCTGTTGCTGCTGCTGCTGTTGCTGCTGCTGCTGAAGTGACTGTTCATGATGTTGTTGTTGCTGTTGCTGTTGCTGTTGATGTTGCTGTTGCTGTTGCTGTTGTTGTTGTGTGGGAATAGCTACCTCATGTTTGATCTTTCTAAGATATTAAAAACGTGTTTGGTTTTACTCTTTTCTGGATAAATACAGTATTTCAGGCAGAACTTGTTTAAAGTATGTTTCTACCGTTACCGTCTTTATACCCTGTAATTAATATAGGTAAATCTGTGAACATTTCTGTTGGGGTATGTTACCAATGTTTTATGCCCTTTAACTGCAGATTCTATCCGACAAGCAAAGCCATGCACTGATCACAGTACAAAATACAAGTACAAAAGTTCATCGTATGATCATTAATTCGGCGAGAAATCCCAAAGACGTTATGAACGCTATATTAATTCCGTAGAATATTTATTCGCTTTTCTCCGTTCTCTTCCTATAATCACACCTGTCTCATTTTTTTGGACGTAACAGGACCCACCCTAAGCGCTGTCCTCGTCAATTTCGTAGGCTTCGACTGGTAAGTTCCCTATACATGTACATGTACATGTACATTGATAACCATGTTCAATATCATACTTTCGGTTTTTATCAAAGAAATGCAGATTCATGGGTAAAAATATCAAGACAGATACAGTAACAGTCATCTGTGAAAATTTCAGTCCTATACGGTGCCCACTTTTTGAGAAAAACAGTGAAAAACAGCCACAGTATTTCTAAAGTCTTTTCTCTTTTATTTTTGATCTTTTAAAAGATCAAAAAGATTTTCGGTCGTTGTTTAAATACACCATTTCAGGCGGAAAAAATTTTAACGGTATGTTTTTACCACCACCATCTACATACCCTGTAAGTTATACGTAAATCTGTGAACATTTCTTTTTGGGTTTCTTACAAAAGTATGATAAAACCTTTAAAAATTTCTTAAACTGACGAACTCAATGTTTTTTTCATGAACTACACTTTCTTTGAGAAAGAGAGAGAGTGGGTCTTGAGTCGTCAAGAAATGTAGCCACCAGAGTGTCCTGGCATTTGGTATTAAACTGAGGTCATTTCTAACTGAGATCATGGGTCGATTTCACCAAATTCATCTTAACCGACTATGAATCGTAGTCATTGGTCACATATGTCTATTCTCAAGCCGGTGTATTATGTCATTTCTCAGTTCAGGGGTCGATTTCACCAAACTCATCGTAACTTACTATCAATATTGTTGGAAAAAATTTACTGGAGCGGAATTCGAACCAGCGACCTCCCGAATACCGCACAGGCGCTCTACCAACTGAGCTATACGTTGGTGGTGTCCCTAATAGTCAATTATCTTTGTTAGTTTGGCAGTCAGAAGCCATGAAACCACACACATACTTTATGTGTGTGTCGCCGCGCGCCGGTTCGAATCCCGCTCCAGTCATTTTTTTTCTTAGTTCACCTTTCAATGACTTAAAAATTCAGTCAGTTTCCCTTGTGGTTATATGATGATATTGTTGTAGGACGCATGATGCATTGCAGCCCTGCGTTCGATGGGTTATCCTTCGTAAGACGAGTTATGATCCATCGCAGGGCTTCGTGAAATCGACCCATTAAAACAGTGCACTAAACTGGCCTTTATAAACACAATGCATAAGGCAATCAACTGATCTCAACATCAGCCTGCCGAATCTTGATTGTCTTTTTGATAATTTGAATACCGCCCTCTAGACGCAATGTTCCCGGAACCACCGGTAGGTGGCGCTGCACACGACTAGGGCTTTATCGGAACACTCTTAATTACTTTCGTAGAAAAAAATCCGGTAATGACCAAAAATGCCCCAGATATGTATGTTGTAGTCAACATTTTGACATTGTATCGCATGGAACGCCTTAGAATGGTTTCAAGAGGGTTGGCATATGAATTTGTCTGTACAACCTAAGCGAGCAACTACTCAAACAGCGGAAATCGTCTCCAAAAGCCTCGAAAAATAGCCTATTTTTGACGTTTCCAGTCTCATATCTCAACTTCTGATTAACGTATTAATTTAGTTCGCTCGCCAAAATAAAGATCAATTATTCCTCTAAATATTAGTGTTGAAAATTAACTAGAAATGTATTTTAAACCTCCGTACCTGGGGGGTCAAAGATGGTAAGTTTTGGCAGTTTTACTGTGCGAAGTCAGTTTTTGAGCAAGTCCTGAGAGCGCAATGCGGTCCCTACATTGTCGTAACTCGACAACCACACGGCCGATTTGTTTAGTTCGCGCGGTTAAATACACGTTGATCCCTTACGAAAAGCTGATGTAAAAGTCAAGCTGATTGGTTACTTTTTTCCTCCGTACTTGATATGCTGAATCCAAGTAGCAAATCAGAATGGTCGTTTGAGATCCCATTGGAACGCACGGTCACGGCATGCAGTGTTTTCTGACAACGATGGCTACGTTAAAGCGGACCTCCTTTTCAAGAGTCAAATTCACCCTTGTGAAATTCGCTATGCTATTACATTTTTATACTGTAGGAAAGCTTAATTCATGTAGATTCACGTGGTGGTATTTTTATTTTCATATCATTCAATTTGACAGAGCAATGGTCGTGTAAAAAGTGTCTTGAAAACAGAAAGTTTCCTTGAGATGTACATGGAACACTGGGCCACGCTGTGGCTATGGGCGAGCTCATTTTGTGTATGGGGGTGGATGCAGACATAAACAGCTTTTGGTGGTTGATGGTATACTTAATTGGAGGCCTTTATTTTACTTCACTTGCCGTCCAGTGACAATATTGTAATTTCTGTAGTGGTAATGATTTCTGGTTATGTATAAAGTCTATATGGGGAGTCATAAGTATTTTCCAACATTAGATGTGGCATTTCTTTTCCCTACTCTTCAAGTACAACAGTCCAAGAATTGTAAACAGTAGTTTCAAGGTTGAACGCACACCTACACAGGGCTCAGGGAGATAAGAATCTATGTACTAATGAATAGGATGCACTAAGTGTGACTTTTGTGCAGACGGAAATTCATATAAACGCTGAAAAACATACGAAACAGTATATACCTGAGCCAAAAAGTGGATTTTATTACTTTATTTAAATGACCTGTGACGTCACAACGAACGTCATCTTCGGCAGGTCTTCGGAAGCAACGTTTTCGGAAGCATTCGGATGCTCGGAAATGTGCAAATGCAAATGGGAAAGAATTCCACTGATCACCATTACGGAAAAAGGATTATATCCTCCAAGAGTTAACTTATTGGATACAAATTATGATAAACCTCAATTTCATGTGTGGAAAACTTGCGTAGAATATCTGAAAAGTGAGTTTTACAGGGTTCTTTTACCTACAAACTGTACAAAGCCAGTTTGCTCAAAACGCCCTCTGTTGGTTCTATAGAGTTGTGCACAAATTATGGTCATCAGTGGAATTCTTTTTCGATAGGTGCACTAGGGCCTATTAGACTAAACAACGGTGCCACATACTTTACATGATCCAATTCCTATTATAAAATGTCACATTTTCTGATAGGAAATTGGGGTGCAGCCTCAAATTAAAAAAAAGTGTGATCCTTAACTTAAGAGCCCTGTTAAAAATAGGGTTGTGAGAAAATGCATTATTTAAAAACACAGAAAATTAATTAAATTTAACAGGATTTTTTTTATATGAAACTGGTATATTCTGTTCATCAATATACCATCAAGGTCCAAATTATGGAGAGCTGCGTTGCCAATTTGAACTTGCATAAATTTCCTTGTCCAGAAGCCAAGGTATATGTGCCATGATTTCTGACACTCCATTGATTTATGCTACCCAGGCCCCCAGAGTCGCTAAACAATATGCCAAAATAAGTTTGTGGCTTGTGTATGTTCCATTTTAGAAGAAATGCCGGCATCTCCCGAATTTACACTCCACTCCATTGACTGCCGTTCATTTCGTCAATGGCTGGAGTCTAATATCTACGCCATTGACTTTTGTACACACTAGAGTGGTGCGCACGGGAGCGCACGGACGGAATGGAGTTCAATTTCACGATATGGCCGAAATGGCCCGTTTTTATCAGGGCATTGCCTTCAAAAACTCTGAAAATAAGTCCTGGATGTGTCCATGCACCAATTTTCTTTTTTGAGTTCTGAGCAGTCAAATGACACTTTTTTGGGAAAATAAATGGTGGCAACTTGAGAATTTGCCCACTGCATTGATGAGGTATTATTTTATTTTGCAAGGCATGTTTTTTTCAGCATTTTTTCATGTGTGTCCGAATCATGGACAAGGTGTCCGAATCATGGCTAAAATTAAGGTTATTTTTCAAGTCAATTTCATTTCAAGGACACAAAAAACTTTCATAAAATATCAACCTGGATATAATAACTTCACTTTGTTGTTCATAAGTGAAAATAGTTGAGAGAAACAAACATTAAGAAGGTCAAATAATCCAAAATTGCTTAAGTGTCCGAATCATGGCACATTTACCCTACGTGTTCGCATCTCGTACCAAATTCAGCAGCCTGTCATGCTTAGAGAAAACGTTGATTTATAAAGCCAAAGATACTCAAATATCGGGAAATTTCGGGTCATTAATTTACAACGTACAGTAAATACGCATGCATCTGGTGCAGAATTCTGATGTTCACATTGCCCTTATAGGTACACTCTTCAGGGGAGTGTACCTATAAGGGCATACCAATATTGCCACGACACTTCCCCCTATACTCCTCTCGAGAGGTTGTTCCCTTGCTCCCATACTTGCTTCACTTGTGAGTGAGGACATACATAATTAAATGTCAATGAAGCAATCGCCATTGCGAGGGGAGTATACTTCCTGCTGGATCATACATGTACTCCTCAACAAATGCTTCACGTTTGGACCCTCATTAACAAAAATAATAATTATCTTAAATACTGTATAATACTTCGGAGGTCAACAGACTTTTCCCAAATATAAACGTTACTCTTATGTCAGGCCACTCAACACACGGTCCATGGTGTCATTGTCTTGTATTGGTCACTGGCGGGGAGGGATATCTTATCCACATTCTTACCATCCTGCATATCCTTCACCTCAAGAACACCATGTAAACGTTTGTTTTAAGCACAATTCCAACACGTACAAAAAAACCCAAGGGCCCTATGAAGGTATTTAGAATTTTCATTATTGTTGAGATATCCACGCATAATAGGATTTGCACATGCCTATACCCATCATGCTTCCAACATCCCCCCCCCCCACCCTTCCCGGATGCGCCACAAAATCTATAAAATGTACAGGTAGCCCCTTTCATCTGGCCAGACGCAACACATAGCACCTATATCTCTAGTTCCGAAAAACTCTGGGTTTACTTTTGCGAAGTAGATCAGAAGTGTTAACAGCTTTTTGAGTCTAATGACGTCGTTTCGTCATTTTCGTGGTCTGTATAAACAGGATGCTGCGAATACTGGCTATGATGGCATTGCTGTACTCGCCCATCATCTGTCTGTATCTGAGGAAAAGTGACAGGGCGCCCCCTCGTGACGCCAACGATGAGAAAATGATGTTGATACTTCCTGAGCACAAAACTACCACAGTGCCATGTCTACAGCAATGACATTCAACAAGCAAACAGCGATTTTAATGTTACAAAGTCACATGAATTTATAACCACTTAAAGGTAATATCATACTTTGGTTTCTGTCAAAGAAATACAGATCCATGGGCAAAAATATCAAGAAAGATACAGTAACAGTCATCTGTGAAAATTTCAGTCCCATACGGTGCCCATTTTTTAAAAGAAATTTTGGTCAATGGTTTTACTCTTTTTCAGGCAGAAAGATTTTAACTACCAAATTTCTATCGGTATGCTACCAAAGTATGACAGTACCTTTAAATATACTAGTAAGGGAATTTGGACAGGAATATGACGGGTATTAATGGTCACTTCAGAGCCAGGAGGGCCTGACATGTTTCGATCCTGGCAGGATCTTTTTCAAAGAGCCAAAGACCGTTTAAAGATTTAGCCTAGTTTGAGAAAGAACCTGCTACGATAGTGCTAGGATCCAAACGTCAGACCCTCCTATTACTCTAAAAAAATAATAATAATTCAAGTCATTAGTTTGGTTGATAAGCAGTTTGCTTGACTTTTATTGACTTGTTTTAGCCATATCCCAATTATTTTGCTCTCCATTTGTAGTTATAAATTAATGCATAATACAGGATTGGTAAAAGGTGACAGAGCAGCTGCAGGTTGCTCATAATTTGATTTGTTATGGAATAAAAACAAACCTGTGAAATTTTCAGCTCATTATTATCATCAGAAACTGTAGAAAACAGTGCAAATATGAGTTTTGATCTCACCCCGACATCAATTTTTTCGGTCGTTGTTTAACTAAAATTTAGATAAATACAGCATTTCAGCCAGACATATTTTGACGGTATGTTTCTACCAGCACCATCTTTATATCCTGAAAGTTATACGTAAATGTTTGACCATTTCTGACCATGTTACCAATCCTGTAATGTACCTTTAAGTTTCTTAACATGGCGTTATTTTCGTTATCTGACATCACCAATACTAATCGTATTACTAATTATATTTGCACTCTTGTAAATCATAAAACATCATAGATATTTTAATAATATAATATTTAATAAATATAAAATAATTTCTTAAACATTTTTGAAGCCATTGTTTGCATGTTGTTTATTTTCCTCTACCTTCACTGTGCACCTTTCCAAGCTTTTTTTGCCTGCAACGAAGAAACATGTCCTAACTTACAACTAGACAATTTTTGTTACTGTCCTGAACTAACTTTCTATTGGTCATCACTAAGCTCATTTATCTTGGTTAAATCGGAACAAAAGACATAGAGCTAGGCCTATACAATACATTTGTTTGTATACTCTACGGTAAAAGCGTAGATATCGGAAAACTAAAACACAAGATGGGAAACGCGTGCGCGCGAGCCATTACTTGTGCCTTTCCATAAAGGCGCCTTTCCATATGCGCGTTTTTTCATCCGCTGCGTATACGTTGCGTGTCCGTCGCGTTGCAAAAAAATCCATCATTATAAAAAAACAAGCGACCCTTTCCATATGTGCGCGTGCGTTTGAAAAGGTCGTGTGTGTCTTTTTAATGGACAATTTTAACGCACACGCAACGTACACGCAGCGTATACGCAGCGGATGAAAAAACGCACATATTGAAAGGCGCCTTTATGCGCGTTTTTTCATCCGCTGCGTATACGTTCCGTGTCCGTCGCGTTGCAAAAAAATTGATCATTATAAAAAAACAAGCGACCCTTTCCATATGTGCGCGTGCGTTTGAAAAGGTCGCGTGTGTCTTTTTAATGAGCAATTAACGCACACGCAACGTACACGCAGCGTATACGCAGCGGATGAAAAAACGCACATTATGGAAAGGCGCCTTAAAACTTTCTTGCTATAGCTGCACATGGACCGTCGCTAAACTTCACGTGAATGAGGCGACGCGCGCGCAAGGGTAAAATGAAATAGACAACATCAAATTAGCAGAGTAAAAAGGCTAATGATGTTTTTACATCCATATTAGTTTGCTCAATGTAAAATCATATACCGTGGAACTTGACAAGCCAATGCCAAAATTTACACACTATAATTATTAAAAATTTTAAGCCTCTTTCCCGAACCAATGACAGCGCCCACACGAAATTCGCGTCTGGCGCGTTTTCCATCTAGTGTTTTCGATAGGTAAAAGCTGCGCGTCACATTGTGCGCTTTTTTACGCAGGTATATTATTTAGGCGCGCAGTTGATGCAAAAGGTCTATTGTTTCCCGCACAATGAGACTTGCTTGTAAAAATTGGCGCGAAACAGAATCGCTTGGAGACCAAACAAGCTGAGGTGCGCGGGTCACGTCGGCCGAAGCTCATAATTCAGAATTCTCTCAAGCACCCATGACCATCGTGCGGCGTGGCTGAAGGAGTTTCACAAGCCGGACAAAACTACTGCTGTGTAAACTGCTGAAGTATTCGAATTTTGCCCAGGACTCGGATTAACCTGGATGCAATTAGATAAAAATTTGAGATGAGCACGAGGAAAATTGGAAGCCATCTGAATTTCGTTCACAACGACGAAATATGGTAAGACACGACATTTCGGCTTAATTTTAATAGCGTTTACCTCTAGGGTTAGCGTTGCGACCATCTAGTCCGAGTACTTTGAGTTTGAACCATCATCATAAAAGCCGCCTTTCGCCCGACCATGTCCAAATGTTTAAAAAAAGGGTCCAAGTTACTCGGACTGGGGACCATGAGGACCGTTTAAAACAACAAAATAATGGAAGGCCCCTACAGCCGACAAATTGGCTACTCTGGATTTTATCATACCGCTTTTACGACATGAAACAAATTCTGTCAAATCAGCAAATCTAAGGGTTACATTCCATGGTTTATCTTGACTTTATCAGCAGTAACAGTGGAAAACAGCGACAAAACCGTTTTGTAATCTATTGTTACGCCAAATTGGTTACTCTTTTTCTTGATACATTGCCCTACATACAGCGTTTCAGGCAGAAACACTTCTGCATTACCGTCTTTATAGGCTACCCTGTGATCTTATATGCGTATAAATCTGTGATCATTTCTGTTTTAGTTTTCTACCAATGTTGTATGCCCTAATTGCCCTTTAATTCCTAAGCAGACTATTCATGAAAATTCCTTGGAGTCTAGACCTAAATCCAATTACCAGTCCTACAATAACGCCAAGATGAATCTCATTTTGGAAGTTGTTTTGAAGGGCACAGAATGGCATAGTGGGTGTGGCTTGTTTGACCATGCAGTGTTACCTCAGACCAAGACATGTAAAAAATGTCTTATGCAAATTGTAAAATGCCACTGGCGAGTCTTGGTTCCGAGTCAATGGATATGAACGAATTTAAGAGTATTCTACAGTAATAGGCGAGGCTTTCCACTAGAAAATGGTGAGAAATCATAAATATGTTATTTTTTTGCGCCGTAGGAAAGATCATGTACGCCACGAGCTGCAATCTGTGAGAAAGTGGCCCGAGCAATGGGGCCTTCTGACCCGTGAGTACGCCCGTCTCAACCGGCGGTTGATAGGCGAGCACGTCGCACCGGAGTACGGTGATTCTGCCTACCCGTCCCCCTGTCCTTCCTCAGTCGCCTCTCGGGGATCGACACCGGGGATGTCGTCCGCTCGACTGCCGTCCATCCCGAGCACCACGGGCAGACGGTCTGACGCGTCGACGGTCCTGACGAGGCCGACCGCGCCAGGTCCGCTCGCCACCACCGGGGCGTCGCCGGTATCTCGACTCCCGACAATAGTACCCAGTACCACCACCGGGGCAACCGCGGCACCTGCGGCCAGGGCCTTCCCCCTGACGACGGCTGCCGAGATAGGCTGGCGATCTGCCGGCTGCGGAGCAGGAGGCAACAGGCTGGAAATTTACGGGAGGTACGCACCGAATTCAAGGGGTCAACACGGAATACTCAAACTACTAAACTGGCCTCAACAAAGCATTATGTAACTAAACACATTTTATTTGAAACAACTTCTCCTTATTTTGTCTCAGTTACATCTGAAGGACCCTCCCCATCCCCATCCCCAAATTTAACAACTACTAATATTATTGCTTTATATAACACCGATAGTAATCCATTTGAGAGAATAATATAACAGCATTATACTAACAAATTATTTTTAAACGGATAGCACAACATTGGTATATAAAAACAAAACAGCTGGAAGATTCACAGATTTACCCTTTCATCCAGGAGCCAATTTGAAGGCCCCGCTTAGCACACAAAAATTGCTAAACATTAAATTTATTTCTTAATAAAAACAGGATTGACAGCCAAATTCCATGTGCTGTGTATCACTTGTGATTGTTCTTTGGCTATTGTTTGCTGACCATAAATATCAGATGGATTTTTTTAATGGTGGTTGGTTATTGGGCAAGACATTTTGTGCTAAGCATTTTTTTTGTGCTTAACAGCTCCCTGACATTGGTCCCAATATGACAACTGCTATGGTATTAACATTTCCTTGATTTACACATACAGTATTTGATTAAGCAAAGGTTATGATATTACAGTTACCAAAATTATTTTACATGATTGAAAGGTGAACAAAGAAAAATTGACTGGAATGGGATTCGAACCGGCGACCTCATGAATACTGTACAGGCGCTCTACCAACTGAGCTATCCAGCTCTACGTTGGTGGTGTCCCTAATAGTCAATTATCTTTGCATAAAATTAGTTTACGGTTGGGCAGGTCTTGATTGAGTCTGTACCAATTGAAGGCAAAAAAAGTGAATGATTTTCACAATTTTCTTCTTGACACATTAACACAGGTATGTTACTACATGATTATGTGAGATCAGAGAAATGTATTATGCTATTCTTCGACCTTTACATATCATGTCTTTATTTCACTAACAGTTTCATGTTTCAAGTAATAGCTCACTCCCATATTGAAGCAGTGGCATTTTAACATTTTAACATTAATTGCAAAATATAACATCTTAAAAGTCCAAGTGATTTTATACACCTTATTTAAGCCAAAGGGAGACTTTTGAAGAACCGGTCTAAAGTCAACAGCGCAAGCGCATGCACGCGCGAAACAACGCACGCATGCTCACAATTGCGCAAGCATGGTTTGCGCGTGACCGGTTCTCCAAAAATCTCCCATTTGACTATAAACATAAATCACTGCACAAATCATCATAGTGTAATTTGATTTATACAGTTAGTGAATATACAGCACATTATCTGGAAGTATAAATAAACTGATAATGTACACAAGTCCTCTCATCAGCCAACCTAGTCTTGAAAACTCCAATGGACGTGTATTATTAAAATGCAACTGCATTCATTTTTATCATGAAGTCAAACTAATAGCTGTGGATATCGTTTTAAATGGCAAACTCCAAAGTTGTTTCAGGACACAGTTTCAAAAGGAACGACTTAACTTAGAATATGAAGATAAATTGACTCAAGAGGTAAGTTTTACAAAACATTCAAGATTCATCTTTTTGTCAGTATCACCATCTAGTGATTTATATTGTGACATCACACTTTGTTTAGCAATTAGGATTGGTCTTACATTTAAAGGTAGTATCATACTTTGGTAGCATACCAAAACAGAAATCTTTACTTATTTTACCTTTTAACCTACAAGGCATAAAGATAGTGATGATAGAAACATACTGTTAAAACTTTTTTGCCTGAAATGCTGCATTTATCCAGAAAAAGAGTAAAACCAGTGACCAAAAACAATTCTGATATCAGGGTGAGATGAAAACACCTGTGAATAGATTTGAAAATAATGTGAGCGTTTTTTTCACTCTTATCTAAAATAAAATGTGGGCAGCATATGGGACTGAAATTTTCACAGATGCCTGTACTCTATTCTTAAACCAAAGAATGCAGTCACCTTTAAGATCAGTCTTATTGCTTCGTGAAATCTGTTTCCTGTGAAATATCATTCAATCAGAGCAGTGTGGCTGTACCTGCAGAGCAACAATCATCTGGCATAAATTTGCATGCAATTAACCAAAATTGTAAGCTGCAAAAATGCTGTTCCTCAGTTGTTGGTTTCGTGCATTCAAACTAGAATCTTGGTACAGTCACCAATTCAAATAGATTTGCACAAAAACTTGTACATTGCAAACCCTCTGCTCAGATGCGACAATATTTTATTTACCTTTCCACATTTTTACTGATGATATGCAGTAATCCGAACACAAGCTTTTGAGTGGCACCCTCTTTTGATTTAAAAGGAAATGCGATGGTGTCAGTATATTATTTTGTACACCGCCAAATCATTTTTTATTGAAATCTGGGAAGCCGGAAAGTTAATCATGAGCAAAAGACCGGTGGGGAAATCCGGGAGATGTTGTCCATGCTGAATATTCTTCTAACTCTGTGTTCCTTTCAGGAAAGAAATTTGTGCACCACGTACCGAGTCAAAGTTGCAGCGAATGTAGATCAAAAAACACCATAGTTTCTTTTTTAATCAAAAGAGGGCGCCACTTAAGAACCTGTGTTCGGATTACTTTTAACAAAACGGTGTTTTACAACTAACTTGCAGACTGAAGTGTAAACCATTCAATGGATACACGTCTACACGATGAGTGAGGGCGCTCTCCTCCCAAAATTTGCCAGTTAAATCTGAATAGTGTCTGGTACACAGGCTTCTTTCACTGCAGATAAACACCCCAATTTGAATTTCCTAGACTAGACTCTGTTGCTATATCACATGATTTGCGGCAAGCTTTTGCTCAGTTACATAACAGATATCTTGCACCAAATGCATTGTTCCTACTGGATAAGAATGGCAGAAAGGAACCAGTCCATTCCAGAGATATCACTGAGATATTCGAGAGTATAGCACTTTCGCTATGCAAAAGCCTGTTTACCAGATACTATCCAGATTTAACTCTCAAATTAAATACTCATTAAATAGAAAAATACAAGTAGCACTTTAACAACTAACTAGAGTTTAAAATGTGCATAAGCTTTCGTAGCAACAACTAGTTCGTCAATAAAGTGCTACTTGTATTTTTCTATTTTATATTGCTATCTGACTGACACGGCTACCCACCATCATCATTTTATTCAAATGGCTTATTGTAAGGGCCATCGACGACATCGGATCTTTTACATTCATAACTTAAACACTAAAGGAAGATGAGGTTAACCTTACACAAAAGCTGAGTCATTCCAACCTACTGTGACTGACGGTGTTCACGTTACGTCTACAAACTTTTCCAAATTGTACATGTCCAAATTTCACTCACACCGAACAGTGAAACACAGTCTCTCCATTAATTTAATCGACAATGCTGAGCATACAAGTTTATTGCAGTTAATATAAAAAATGGTGTGCACACTAATGTTGCCCTATCACTCCCTTTTTGGTTTAGCACCTTGTGTTAACGACGCAAAGTCATCACGAGTTGGCAAGCACTTTTAACGACAGTTATTCAAGTGACGAATATTTCAAAGACGGAACTAAATTCTGTAGCCTTCTTCACAAGGGCTACTGATGACAAAGTCATTTTAGAAAAAGAAAAAAAAAGGATTGGTTTGAGTACAGTCTCGGCAATGTCTGCCAAAGTTCTCTAGTTTCATCTGTACAGGATCTTGTTGATGTCCTTGTTGACACCTTGGATGCGTGTGTCCACGTTGCCCGTTTTGTAAGTGATGCGATCAATGTCGTCGTTCTGTCGTTCAATCTCGTCCCCTAAGCCAAGGCCAAGGTTCTTCAGTCTGCTCAGTCCACTGGACATCTCATCTGGTCGGGACAAACAAAGAAATGAATTTTTAACTAAAAACAATACCTGATACTGATCCAACTACAAGTTTACCTTTTTTTTTTCTTTTCACAGGAATTCGTTTAGCCTACAAATAGGAGACCATGAGTTTGGTACAGATATTGGTAATAAGTAGATGGAAAGTAAATCCCTGTTTTGAAACTGCTGAACATAGATCAATTTCACAAAGCCCTACAATCAAATCATAACTCGAGTTACAAAGGATAACCCATCGTAGTGGGCCTATCCTACATAGGGCTGCAATGCATCATAGTTCCTACGATTGATAGTAAGTTACGATGAGTTTGGTGAAATCGACCCCTGGAATGAGAAATGACATTAGAACCTAAGAGTACACTGACAGGAGAATAGATATCACATATGACGTCCATTTCATGGATCTGCTTAGTGGAAGCGTAAAATCAGCGCTTATGAATGCAGGAAATTCTGTGTTTTCAAGATCCTAATTCATGGATTACAAGGACATTTCAATTGTGCAAATGCGTACTTCTCATAACTAAGGATTCCTCGCTAACTCAGTACTGCAGTAAGCAAAGAATGAGAATCATAAGAGCCATGAAGTCGGGAACCTGGGGTCGATTTCACGAAGCCCTACAGTCTTTGGTCGAGTTACAAAGGATAACCATTGTATCTTACGGCTTACGATTGACACCAAGTTTGAGTTTGGTAAAAACTGGGTATATAGCGCTCTCTTCCATCTTACCCAAATTGTTGTCAAGTTTCTTGTCAAACTCTTGCATTCTGGAATTGTGGCTGTTCCCCCGAATAGAAGACGAAGCCGTCTCCTCAAATCCTGAGGTGTCGTATCTGCCGTGATAGTTCCCAGGATTCGGGTCCCGCAACCTCATGGCAGGGTGGTCTGACAAACTGTCCGCCTTCTCGGTCTCTGAGCCCGAACTGGCGCCGACCAGATTCTGGAGTTTACTCGGCGCCCTCACCTGTTCCTGAGGATTCTGTTGCTCTGACTTCTTGCCCTGAAAGTAGTTGATGACCCCTCCGAAGACACTACGCAGTGCAGTGACATGTCTCTTAGAAGAATCAAGGTCCTTGTTGATTTTGTCGACTTTCCTTTCGACGTTCTGCAGTTGCTCTCCTTGCCTCAACAGCTCCTGGAATTAGAAAATCATTTAAGCAGACATGATAAATATACACATGTAAGAAGAAGAGTGATCAAAATATGATATAAAATATAGTTGACTCTTTAAAGGTTCAGTACAGGATTGGTAACATACCCATTTGAGAAATGTTCACAGATTCACATATAACTTTCAGGGTATGAAAATGGTGCCAGTAGAAACATATTGTTAAAATATTTCTGCTTGAAGTGGTAAATCTATTCAGAAATTAGTCAAAACAGTTTTGATTTCGGGAATTCAGGGTATGATCAAAACCACTCAAAGATTTATGTTTTATAAGAAAATTTTAGTTGAGTTTTCGCTATTTTCTTGTGGACCCAGATGTCTGATTGAGCTCAAACTTTCACAGGTTTATCATTTCATGTACATGTTGGATCAGACAAAGTGTGAGTGCTATTCTGTGATCTTTACCCAATCATGTATTATACCTTTAACCCAAATACCCTATTTATCAAATGTACTCTTTGGTTTACTCTCATTATAAGTCATTGGGTATTTATGAGGGTTCCAGCGACTTTGACATAACAACTTTGACTATAAATCCAGAAACTGGGGGAAAATGTTCTACCTGCACCTTGTGGTAAACAACATCTATGGAGAGTCATGCAGATATGTGAAATGATTCTCACTCACGAATTGTTTGTCCAAACCTCATTCAAATAAAGGGTTACACATGCCATGAACAAAATGCAGGTACTGTAGTGCTCATTCTTTCTGAAGGTGGCACTTTGATAAACATTTCAGAATGATCAGTCAACACGCATGTAAATCCCATGCCCCATCCCTTTCAACATACAGTATTAACTATTATCTAAGCAAAGTTTCTAGTAACTAGTGATAGTGACTCCTGGGGTCGATTTCACCAAACTCTTCGTAACTTACTATCAATCGTAGGACTCATGATGCATTGAAGCCCTACGTGGGATAGGTTCCCTGCAGTGGGTTATCCTTCGTAACTCGAGTTACGATCGATCGTAGGGCTTCGTGAAATCGACCCCAACTCTTTTTAAGTTGAACCAAAACTAATCATCAAATCCAGATACAGTGTGTTTTGATATCCCATTGTCCATGTCAGCAAGCTAGGGTTTTTGAAAGCTGGCAAGGTTTGGGGTTTTTAAGGGAAATTATTCGGGGACTCACAATCAGCGCCAAAAAAAAGATTATGATTAGTTAAAACATACATTGACACTATTGTCGATCGGTTATTTCAACGGGGGCACCCTGTTTAAAAGGGCTCATTCACTATACTCGCCCATAATGCATTGTGCTGTTGTGGGATATCGCGATCAGCAATAGAGTATAGACCCTGGAATGTGTTCTTATTCCTCATGCAGAAGTTTATATCCTCGATGTATCGGTTTTCGAGGGTGTAAGCATTTATTCCAAGCAAGACAAAAAGTTACATACAGAAGTAAACTGTTGGCACACCGATTTGGCTTGCGGTGGAACACGTACCGTACATAAAACAAATCAACTGATTGTGTGGTACAGGTCTGCACGTCGCTGTAGTGTTATTGACATATATAGAACTTAACTTAAGTTAAGGTAAATCCTCAAAAACTAAATTACTTGAAAACGGCCTACACTGATGATAAAGTTGTTGTAAAATGTACGGAATATTGTATGGTAGACCAAGTAACTTGGGCGCTGAACTCCCTTTTTTAAATGTTGGGGTTGACAGTCGGCCGTCAACCCCAAAATTTAAAAAAGGGAGTTCAGCACCCAAGACAGTTACTTGGTCTAAAGTAATTGTACGGGTATTTGTAGGCCTAGCCCTGGGGCCTATTTGTAAACCATTCACGGCTTGCCTACGATGTAAACAACGGGAACAGGCCGAAAGGGAGTGGGCTTTCCCACCACCATGACCACCTCATCACACAGTCATCATCATACTCACGTGAGCGGTTTCGTTTCCCACGTTCTCTGCTTCGTACATCAAACCCAGCGACCTCTGTGTGCTCTGCAACATGTTCTGCTGGCGGTCTTCGATCTGGCTTTGAAGGGAGTAGGCACCGCCACCAGCATTCGCAGATTCCCGCTCATCTTCATCGAATCCGAAATCGCCGTAGTCGTACCGCCCCTCCGTGGGCCTCGACGACGCCTTGGGAAGGAAGACGAAGTCATTTTGTTCCTCGTCGTCGTCATCAAAGGGGTTTTTCGGGCGTTTTATGCGAGACATACTTACAAGAAATAGGATGCTGTTCTACACGATCGGTAACGTACCGTGCATATGATTCGTTGTTTACTTATGTAAATGACGTCATATCCTAATCTTTCACAGATGTTCACTGGTAATCATTAGTGTGTATTCGATTCTACTTATAAAGCGCCTTGAACCAGTTATAATTTCGGGTCAATTTTTCTGGAGTGTACGGCAGGCTCGTACTTTTATATTCAATTCTAGTACCCCAATTTACACAGTTTAGAAAATAAAAACGATATAAAATCACATTTACAAACACTATTTATTAAAATATGAATATTACTATTTCTAAAAGATTGAAATATTTGTATTTTTAACTCTTTGCAAAATGTATTTTTTTCAAAAATTAGATAGATGTGAAAAATAATAACAAACGTCATTTCGCCAAAATAAGTAGCGGGACGAATTATCGTCTGATTTTGATTTTTATGATACTGGGAATATTACACTTTTTGAGGAAAAAAGAGATTCACTGACAGACGCCATGCTAATTTGAGGACAATCTTCGTCTGCTCGAGTGGATTTCAGGTAGCGAGTTGAGCTCTAAACGTCGTTACATTCCCGAGGCCGAAGTCGTGAAGGCTACCGACGTAAAACGTCAATGGTCGATCAGCTGTGCTCGCTCCTTGCCCAAGTCTTTGCACTGCAAACACTGCCGTCTGCTGAGCTGAGGTGAGGCTGGTGGCCGAAATCCCCCCGTGGGCCACCGTGCTGAGCTGGCAAGAATGGCTTACCAGTCGCCCAGTAAACGCCCTGCAGCCTCATCCAGAGCTGCCGGCGTCTCGGTCAGAGCTCAGCCAGTCAGGTAAGTTGTCTTTTTTTGTATTCCAAAACTAAAGTAAACTGGCTAAAGAATAAAACTTCAAAAAAGTAAATAGGCCCCCTATTTAACAAAAATTTAAGTAGCCTCCTACTCCTAGGCTTATTATTTTAATATTTAGCATGCACTGTACTCGGTCTTGACCTGCGAACAGTGACAAAGACCATCACCTGATCAGAAAAATACATAGGCCTAGGCCTAACGTTAATCACCTTTGGCTTGAAACATGTTTTGCCTAATATAATTAATTGTGAAACCACGGAGAAATCTAATAAGACTAAGACTAAGAGTTGAAACCAAGAAAACATAATTTGTAATTTGTGTTTATTTATCAATACTCGGCTTTTATTAATCCCTGGTTGTTCAGGTGAATACTCCACTCTAACTTCTAATACGTTCTAAACTAAGTTAGCCTAGTCAAGAAAGTAATGTTAGACTTTTGATTGTTATGAAATTAGTAAAATAGTAATAAATCCTCCTCAAAAAGCTAAAGGGAACTAATTACTGTGGCAGCTTATTTTTATTCTGTTTGAGCAAAGATACATTCATAATTTTGAGAGCACAAGGCATAAAAGCAGATTGCTCCTGAAGATTGTACAACCAGTGACCAGTCTAAGGAAGGGGCTCCTTTTTGTTGTTAATTTTGGCTTTGAATTTTAAGAGATGTGCTTGTAGTTGTACACCAAGTAATTATAAATGCAGAATGTTTTGGCTGATTTTTCATGCTGCTCCAGTCCCCCAAATAAAATGGCTACAAATGATGATGGAAACATAAAATGCTGGAAAATTGCTGTCAAACTGGAATATATCATTGTTATAGGCCAACTGAACTGTGATAGGCAAGTTTACTATAAGTTGTGTCATATTTCATTTGTTACCCACTTGTTCCAAACTTCTTTGATATTTATGACCTTACAGGCATGGCGGGTAATAATTAAAACTAATATTAAACTTCAAATAACAATATGCAAGGGACACTGACTAGTTAATTTTATGCCTTTGAGAGGTGAACAAAGAAAATTTGCCTTGAGAGGAACTATTGGAACCAGCAACCTCCGACCTCAAATCCCTGTTCAAATCATGTATGAAATAATAATTCTCTGAAAATCAGGCTCAATCAGACATCTGATTCACAAGAAAACAGCAGAAACCCGACTCAATTTTTCTTATAAAACATTATAAAGAATGGTTTTGATCTTTACCCCGAGATCAAAACTGTTTTCCATCTTTGTTTTACTAATTTTGGGATAAATACACTATTTCATGCGGAAATATTTTAAAAGGTATGTTTCTACCAGCACCATCTTCATACCCTGAAAGTTACACGTAAATCTGTGAACATTTCTGTTTGGGTATGTATATCACCAATCCTGTCTGTAACTTTAATTAAGGACTGGATACAACAGCATCACTCTTTTTACCTTCAGCACGTGCTTAATAAAAGCAAAAATTATTGGGCAGCCTGGCTTTGCCAATTTGTCATAAATAATGTCCATAATGAACACTACATAATTTTAAACCTCTTGCATTGTTTCTTATAGTGACAAGTCGTACATGGCCACAGTAGTAGACTTTCTACAGGATGCCTACAGCGGCAACAAAGCCGAGGACAAAGACAGGATTCTCTGGGTGAAATTTGAGCAGAGTTCCAGAAGAGGTGAGAGCCCCTTTGTCTGTTCATTTTATTCAATGTACCTGGAAAGACAGATGGCTTTTAGCCTTAAAAGGTAATATCATACTTTGGTTTTTGTCAAAGAAATGCAGATTCATGGGCAAAAATATCAAGACAGATACAGTAACAGTCATCTGTGAAACTTTCAGTCCCATAATGGTGCCGATTTTTTGAGAAAACAGTGAAAAACTCCCACTGAATTTCTTTTATCTTTTCACTGTTATTTTTGATCTTTAAAAGATCTTTTAAAGATCACAAATATTTTTGGTTAGTGCTTTTACTAATTTCTTGATAGATATAGCATTTCAGGTGGAAACATTTTAACAATATGTTTCTATCAGCACCATCTTTATACCCTGTAAGTTATAGGTAAATCTGTGAACATTTCAGTTTTGGTTTCCTACCAAAGTATGATACTACCTTTGAAAAACAATTAACTGTTATTGGTTTGAACCTTCAGCAAGTCAGCTGCCATTTTTTCTTTGGTATGCAGAATTCTCAGTTTGCTTCAGTTATTTTGAATTTTCTGAATCCCTAATCTAGGCGCAATTTTGTATGCCACATCATGTATCTTGCGGTTGGTGTTTACATCTAAAAACCATATTCTGGCATTATGCCCAATTGGGTTCAGCTGTATCAATTTGACTATCTGCAAGTCAGGATTTTTTTTTCACACACGATAAGGCCTGTGCTATGTGCTTTGTCTGGCATTGAGCCATTAAGGTCATAACCTGCATGTTTGTACACTGGAAATTACTTCTGGGAGCACACTCTAGAGACATTTAGGAAGACAATTTCCTTGTATGAAACAATACATGTATACATTTTCACATGCACGGCAGTATGCAGATATATGCAGATATTATAATCCGTATTGCATAGGGCTTTGTGTTTTGTGTGGCAATGTTAGTGATGTCAGTCATGTCAGTTGTATTGGAGTAATTATTTCATTGACTTTTGTGCACACATAAAAGTATTATAAGAGATCTTTAAATTATGTCCATGGTGGTTAAAATGCAGTTGTATGGTTGGTTGTACCATGGAGCTACATGTAGGAAGAGCCATGGTCGTACAGAGCTCTGTATTGTCATCATTGTACTGTATGATCTGATGTAATTGATTTAAGTGATGCAGGTATCCTGTTATGTAACTTTTCTTTCATTTACAACCTCAAGCTCAGCGTGTGTTGTCTTGATTGTAAAGTAGCATCATTTTATTCCAGTGTACATAGATCAGTATTTCATATGGAATATGTTGTTGTTCATATGCACAATGTAATTTCATATTAGGTACAAAAAACTACAATGTAGCCCAGAAATGCTAAACTTGACATTTTACTGCTCGTAGTTTGCCACAAGACAAAGCTCTGAATACAAGTTTGAAAGCAAATGTACATATTGCTAATACAATTAGTATTATTGAACATTGTAAGCCCTTTATGTAAACAGTGTACATTTGTAAGCCTCCTGTATCCAACACCAGGTGCCACGGGCTTTGTTTAGACGATAGAGCTAGGAAGAGATATATGTTTAGACGATGATGAAAATTAGGCTAAGTGCTGGAGTTAGGATTGAGTGCACATTTTCATGCACTGGCTCAGGTGGGATCCGAACCCACGAAGGTGAAGGGCAAGCCTAATTACATTTCTATCTCCCCGACAAAAAATAATTAATATTCAGACTAGTGATCTATAGAAAACATATTTGGATATTTAGCTGATCTTTCATTGACTTACAAACATGTAAATTGAGCCTTTTGTTTTAACCTCAAGTGACATTTGAGTCAATACAGGTATTTTGAAAATATATCAATTCTTCCATAAATATGGTAATGAATACATTTGTTTATTAATCTACAAATATGCATATTACCATATTTATGGAAGAATTTATAAATTTTTGAAATATCTATTCAAATGTCACTTGAGGTTAAAACAAAAGCCTCAATTAAAGTCAATGAAAGATCAGCTAAATATCTGTCTCTTCTTTTGGTATATACACCCTGTACATGTAGTTCAAATCTGACATTTTATTTTGCCAAGTCTATCCCCATTTCTCTAATGATACTGGTTATGTGCAAATACGGTGCTGTCCATTGACGGGTGAAATTTTCTGGGTGGGTGCTATGCACTACAGTGGTGCAGTGTGAAAATGTATGCTAATTGCTATCCACTGCCATGACCCATTACCTGCAAGCGTTCAACAATTTTACAAGCAGCATGCTGGATCTCCCCACACAGTGAGGTCTTTCCCGATTTTTAATTGAAATTTATTGTGGCAGTTCAATTAGAATTAGTCTGAAGGCGAAGGCATTTCGGAGCAATTTTGGAATTTGCAGTCCAAAACACGGGACGGTCTTTGGCACAGTAGGATATTGACAAATAGGCCAGGGGCCAGTTTTATGACCCTGCTTAGCACAAAAATTTGCTATTATCCAAGAAATAAGTAAAAACAGGATTAACAACCAAATTTCGAGGTGTAAAATACATGTATTACTTGTGATACAAGTTCTTTGGATGTTGTTCGTTGACCATGAATATCAGATGGAATCTTTTAATGGTGGTTTGTTTTATTGAGCAAGACATTTTGTGCTAAGCATTTTTTTTTGTGCTTAACAGCGCCATGAAATTGGCCCATGAGATGGCCAATACTCTGCTGTGGCATTCAGTTCCCCTTGGACCTCTGTCTGTCAGTCCAGGCAATTGCACCTTGTGCCTCTGCCATGGTGACAGCTGTACTGTTGGGACCGTGCATTTTCCGAGAATATCCTGGGCGCTGTAATTTCAGGTTTAGACTTGCCAAATTCACTCGATCTGTGCGCATCCGTGCACTATTTGCAGCATATGTTCAATGCATGCATTTCATGAATTGTATGATTATAATGAAGATGATCAGGACTTCCATTATTTGTTTTTATAAATTATCATGATTTACCCAGCGCCGCAATTAGGCCTATTCTATTATTCTTGATTCCCATTCTGTTAGTATAGGCAGGTATGGTGGTAAAAACAATAGGTCTGCTGGATCATGGAGGGCTATTTTGTGTACTTCCATGGTTTGATAGACTAGTACAGTACAGTACATGCATTCTGCATACAGGATTATACATTGTACATCATGATTGTACAATAATGTAAACTGTACTTACATGTAGGTAAATTAGAAGGGACTTACGTAGTACATACTGACATAAATACAAGACAATTTCAGATTGTATCAAAAATAACATGAATACATGCCAGAGCATTTAACATTTCATACGTGTACAGTGTACATGTATGTTTGTATCACAACATGTAGGACTAAGGACAGATTTATGTTGTTTGGAATGTTTGCAGTGCACAGTGGATTTATATAATGTATTCACCAAATGATGCAAATTTATTTTAAACTTACAGTGTACCACAGAAATTGATTTTGTGTGTGTGTGTGTGTCTGGATACAAATTTGATTTCATGGGAATGGTTTCCGCTATCTGTTTTGTCAGTTTAAATCTGTGCCATCACAAGCATATAATTATGCATTCGAGCATTTGCTCACATACATGTACTGTAACTGTACAGTACATGTATACATGGGGAATGTGATTTTTGCCTTCAGTTGCACTAACACTGTACAGTTGTTGGGTGCTGTGAGGCATTGTGAGGTGGTAAATGCATTTTATACACATGGGGGGAACTTGATGTCTCCCTAAGCACGGCATGGCAGTATAAAGACACTGGGAGCATTGGAAAGATTCCGTCAGGCAAACAATTTCCAATGCCGACCAAAAAGCCGTCATAATGTACGTGCATTGATGTTTGTCACAGGATTAATGCCGCTTCTGTGCCTGACTCGCTGTCTAGTCTCAGGGTACTGTTCATCACCTGTGGGGCTTGTTCACCTAGAGACACAACGTCCATGGCCTCTGTTTGCCTCATCTTATAGCCCTGATGCTGCACGGCTTCCTATTGATGGACCTTTTTTTATTTGCTAAATGCTTGTGTCCCGGCCGTTGCAGACTAATTGACCTTGACTGTCCAATAACCAAATTCCCAGGTCTGATGCAGTACGTCTCATCAAAGCATGTGACCTGAATTTGATCACTGAAGTTCACTATTAAAATCTACTACTGCAGTGTGAGAGTGGCAGACCTTGAATTTGGTTCTGAAAGGGGCAAGGCCATTTCCATTGGAAAATCAAAATGTAACTAATTAATTGTAAATTATAATACTTTGAAACAGAAAATGTTTGAAACGTGTATTTATTTTAAGGTGATGTCCGGCTTTGAGTGGCAAAAACTGCCAAGAGCCGTGACATCTATACATGGAAATATTTGAACATGGAGACCATATACTACTGATTTGAAGGGGCACCAAGGCCAAGATCCAGTGCAACGAAGGTCATGGCTTCCGATGACCTCTGTTAAAGTGGGATTTTGATTGTCTATTAAAGAGTCATAAGCTCTAAAATGTGCGTATTGCATTAATACAAGTAGGCATGGTAGGATGTAGAGGGGGCCGTATCTTCATTTCCATACCTCTTAACGTGGGTTCTTGGGACTGTAACGGATGAAAGCATGTACATGTATTTTGAAATCACCTTTAATAAAACACTAACAGTCCGAAATGCCTCAAACTGCATCGGGTAGTTCTGTTGAATTTTGGCTTGTTTGGTACCAAACAGTAAGGACCTGTTGTTGGGGTTTTGTTTGATTCATTACCAAAGGTGCAGGAGTACACTGTTTAATTCTGTCAGGTACGTTTGGGGAAGGCATATACTGAGACCTGTGTTTGAGTTTGTGGCAGTGCACTGGCATTTATTTTGTGGGTAAGGTTACCTATGACCTATATAGTACAGTTGCTTGTGGAATTTGTGGTGGTTGGTGGACTTGTTTGTTCAAAGCCACCATGGTATTTTGTTGGGTTTGGGACAGTTAGTCTACAGTCACACATCAAGGCATACAGTTGTAGATATATACACACATCCATACCAATAGCCAATAACCAATAGCAACCTACATGTAGCTGTTGCAGTTTGTCAGGTTCAGTACCAATCACTACCAAACCTGTGACCAATTATTGAAGTATGTTGGATTCAGTATGCTTGGTGCAAGAGCCTATAGGGGGTTAGGGTGGTAGGTTGAGCTTTACAATTTCCCTTGAGATTTTCACTGTGTAATGTACAGTGTACAATTATTTATATTACGATTTCTTGACGGGACAAATTCCTTATTTTATTTGGTATCTGCAGGATGCGCACAGAATCCATATTACATCAACCAGGAAGGAACAGAGGAACCCATCTTCCTGGTCATCGGCTATGCCAACGGGGTCCAGATATGGAGCATACCTGTAAGTACGACAGTCTGTCTTAACTCTGGCAAAATTGTCCAAACCCACACCGCTGCAAAATCCATCTCGGGATATAACGTTGATTCAGATATGACAGGCAATACAACGTCAGAATGTTAAGAAGTAGACCAAGGCTGCCATGAGCCTGATTGGCTGAATCATCTCTCCTAGAGGACTCACATACAGAGGGTACCTCTAACCCAGAAGTTCCTGAGAGGCTTCAGCCATACTTGCAAGCCTGGTCACTTCACCCTCCAGGCTGCAATATCCTTAGAAAACCTTGGGTGCAGCTTAACCTACTGAGGTCTGGTGTCGGACGATTTGCACCAAACCTTAAAAGATGGGGCATCTCTGAACTCTGTCCATGCGGAATAATATAATTCCATGACCATGTCATCAATTAATGCAATGTGACAGGGCCTCCGTGAACACTCAAAGAGATACCAGAACTGTGACATCTATCTCACCAACTGCCATTGTTCACTGCTGTAGTAGACATCTAGTATGAGATAATCATCTCTACTTTCATGAAATTGTTCAAACACTCGTCAGAAACTCATCTTTATGTGCGCTGAAATGTGCAAAACAATCACTGTTTGCTTTCAGGAACTGCTGTGTAAATGGTTTGATAATGAGTGATTTTATCCAATGGTTTTTCAATGACTGTGGGTTCGAGTCCAGCCATGGCTTTAGTGGTGCTTGTATCTTTTGGAAAGATGCTTTGTCACATATTGCTTCTCTTCACCCAGGTGTAAATGGTTACCTGGAAGGGTAGAGGTAGCTTTGGGTGCTTGAGCCTTTGTGCACTTATAGCTGCCAGGGCTGTATATAGTCTCCGGGGAGTTGAGATGGTTTCAGTAATGTTAATGTAGCCGAATGACCAGGGACAATAGAATATGCACAGTTTATGCACTCTATAAATTGATTGACTTTTATTATTATGATTGATTGGCTGATTGATTGACTTATCATGTTGCAGCCCAGCGGTGAGGCACAGGAGGTGCTGTCATTGCGTCAGGGACCAGTCCGTATACTACGCATCCTACCTACACCGTACATCAATGGCATTAGAAATCACCAGCAAGATAAACGACCGATGGTGGCGCTATGCGACGGAGCAAGGTAAACAAATCAAGGGAAACTGACCGGTTAATTTCAAGTCATTGAAAGTCTCTTTGAGTGATCCCCCCCATGTACTATATTTCTAAGGTTGCAGCATTGCTAGTGTTGCAAGTATCACCAATGATCCTTGCGATATAGCGGTATGTAAACTGTAACAGGCAGTTGCCCCTTTCACCCAAGAATCCAACCACTGTTCCTGATGAACACTTAAACAGTGTTTTCCTGTGTTGTGAATCAATTTTTGAGCGACTTTAGATCTTAGTTTATTTGGCAAAAGATCCTTCCCTTGAAATGTGGAGATGTGGTAGAAAGTGTTGCATTGTTTTTTTAAAGTTCTGTGAAAGGGGCTTTATTGATAGCTAATGGTGTCTTCTCTTTCATCATATCAGCTCAAGCCAGCCGTTCTGTTCAGTCAGTCTGGTGTCCTTACGGAGCGGGGAGCAGGTCCACAATATATCCTTCAAGACGCCAGTCTGTGACGTGTTGTGTAACAGGAGGTAGGGTCACGACCGTGTTTACGTGTCCAAGCTGTAGTTCACACATTACAGAGCTTCTTTTTTTTGTCTCCTTCAAAAAGCAAGATGCCGCCTGAAACAATTTTTTGGCCCCAGTTGCGTCTAGATTAGAATTTTATAGTGCTGCTTAAGCACAAAAATTCTTCCTTGATCAAACATGGTTACCAACCAATTTTTTATGTGATGTTTACTGATTTTGACTTGTATTCGGCCATTGTTTGCTGAGCATAACATTCACAAGGAGTTTGGGCTGGCAATCCCTGGCAAAGGTCTACTGATTAATACCAAGGCTTGTGGTTGGTAGAGCGCCTGTACGGTATTCAGGAGGTCGCTGGTTCGAATCCCCCTCCAGTCAGTTTTTCTTTTCAAAAACAGAAATGTTCTGTATTGTTCACAGATTTACGTATTTACAGAAAACAAAGATGGTGCTGGTAGAAGCATACCGTTAAAATTAGTCAAACATAGCCCGAAAACATGTTTTGATCTTGGGCATGTTGGGGTAAGATCAAAACCTCTATTTCGAAAGGCACAATTAAGCGTAACAATAGCAACAGTTTGTTATTTTTTTCTGATGTTTCTTTTGATGGTACATTTTTTGTGTCCATGACAAATCAAATTATGAGAAGCCTACAGCTCCAGTGAATTTTGTCTGTGCTCATCTTCTTTCAGTGGAATATGTTTTTGTTTTCTTATTCATTGGCTTCAGGCTGATTGTGGTGGCGCTACAGGAGAAGGTAGCTGCATTTGATGCCGTCTCATTCAAGAGCCGGTTCTGCATCACTAGCTGCTACCCGGCCGGTTCCCCCAACCTCAACCCCTTAGCCCTCGGGACCAGGTGGCTAGCCTATGCTGATAGGAAGGTACTATATATTACTCACCTATAATCCTTCTTTGCTGTGGCATTGTCTTCCATTTCCAATAGGATCTCATACTTCTCAACATCCTTTTCGACAAAATTTCATGCCATCACGTCTTCTGACAGTAATATCTTAAACCAACCCTCCCCCTCTTTGTCAATTTGGCGAGGAACCTTCCTGGATCCAAAGTCGAATACTGTGGTTGTATCTCAATGGCACATTCTCTGGCCCCACCCCTCTAGACCTTTTGCTGGGAGCCGCCCTTAAATCTGCCAAAGTCCAACACTATGCAGAATGTATCCCTATGACACATTCTGTATTAAAACCTTAAACCCTTGAGCCTTTTTGTTAAACGATCATCCTGAATCAATCAGTCCCACACTATGCAATATTAACACAGTTCTTTGATCTTAGTACCAGCTGGGCCAGCAAGTGCCATATTAAGTTATGATGCAGTGGGAATATTTTCTGGAGTCCTTTAAAAAAGTCATACAAAGAACATCATCATCATCTTGAAGTAAAACCAACCACTCACCCTTGTGCTTGAAAATTGGCATACTTTTAAAAAAGGCGAAGAAAGTAACAAGGAAACAAAAAACTGATTTCCAAAAGCCTGCAAATCTGTCCCTAATGCATTTTCTTCTTCTTGTTTTCGTTTTTGATACAGCTGGTGTCCACACACCAGAGCGGGGGAGGGGTGTGTAGAGAGTCAAGCCAATCCTATAAGGCTACTGTCATCCATGCAGCAAAGGTAATGTAAACCAACTGTCATGACTGTTTACATGTATATCCATACCCTCTTATTTTATAATGGATTCATGAAATTGAGCCGGAGGCAGAGACGAGCTTTGAGAAAGGCCCCAAGTAGTCCAAATATACTGGTGTGTTAACATTGACAGCTATATAACTCCTGCTCCAATTTAGTGAAACGACTCTCACACCATTATAATGAACACCTCTATACCGAACATTTGGCTATACCGAACATCATCCTTGGCTCCCAATGTACAATGTTTAGGCATGCTGAACATTGAACACTATATCAAACCACCACTATAACGGACAATCTCTGTGCATCCCAGTGTGTTCATTATAGTAGAGTTCCACTGTAGTTATCTTGATGCTTCTTCCATTTTTTCCAAGCAAGAACCACTATGCTAATTTTTCATCATGTTTGTCTAGGCAATTACCAAAGGGATCACGGCCTTCAGCGAGTCTCTGGGCAAGTTGGCCTCCTCCAAATTATCCACGTCTCCGCCCAGGCAGGAGAGCTCGGTGGACAAGCCCAGCGCCGCTCCGCCAAATGCCAAGCACGGCATCCCGGGGGTGGTGACCGTCATTGATACCTCAGCAGTGGAAGGAGAGGTAGGAGTGGCCACTATTCCACTGGACTTTTTTTCTCGTTAATTAACATTTATCATCAAATAACCACTGGGTAATTTTTTAAGTTATTGACTAATGAACTTCTGACTGCCAAACGAGCAAAGATAATGGGAGACTTTTGAGAATCGGTCTTCAAGTCAACATCGCACGAGCACGCACAACAGCGCAGGCGCAAAACAAGGCCCGCATGCTCACAATTGCGTGCGCGTGTGCTGTTGACTTGAAGACCGATTCTCCCATTGGCCATTAGGCACACCACCAACATAGGGCTGGATAGCTCAGTTTGTAGCGTGCCTGTACTGTATTCCGGAATCCCGCTCCAGTCAATTTTTCTTTGTTCACTTTTAAATGAATTAACATTGATGATTAATTAACTATCCTGCTGACATACTTCTGGTCCTTGTAGAGTGTTGGGTTAATGAGCCCTTCTTAAAACCTTGGCTTTTGGATGTTGCTCCGGCTTCTTCTAGAGGTTGTGATTTGCCCTTGAAGCTTAGCTTCGTTTCTTAATCAAAACACATTATCTACCTCCAAACTACTGCCAAAAGCCTTTATTTTAAATCCTGTTGCTTTGAAAAGGAGGAACCAAATGGAGCCGGAGCAGAGGCCAGAGCTGAAGCCAGAGCCAAAGCTTATGTTTTGAAAAGAACCTGTGCAAAGCTTCTATCTTGATACTTGTAATCTTAAAATTGGTGAACCAATTTGAGCCAAAGCTGGAGCCAAAGTCACAGCTAAAGCCAGTATATTAAAAAGAGTCATAGCCTCCAAGTTCATTTAGAGCCACCTGTTTCTCTAAGGAAAGTTCTTCACTTGGGGCCTGTTTGTTTCAGGCACGAGATCAGTGATCCTGCTGATCCGGATCCCATTTTAGCGTATCCTGCATGGGACGTGGATCTGCATTATCACTGACATGACTGATTGCATGCCGAAACAAACAGGCCCTTGGTTCACTTTAGACCTTCACAGTTCGCTTTATCATCGTATTTCTAGTTCAATGTCACCGAAGATTCCAGCGGAGAGGGAATCGTGGCTCACTTCCCAGCCCACATCAATGAACCCATATCGGCCCTGACCTTTGACCCCAGCGGGAGCCTGCTCTTCACGGCCGGGTCGCAGGGTCACAGCTTCCATATATTCCGCATCATGAGTCATCCCTGTTCATCGGGTCTGGGATCTGTTCACCATCTGTACGTTTTGTATAGGGGCGACACGGCAGCCAAGGTACCATGCTTCCTCATGAGACTTCTTTGTTCTCTTTTACAATTGTATTAAAAGCAAAACAATGGTGGTCATTGTTATTTCTTAATGTCTTTTGTTTCTGGATTGTTTGTTGGCAGGTGCAAGATGTTTCCTTCACTAATGATAGTCGCTGGGTGGCTGTTAGTACAATGAGAGAGACAACACATGTATTTCCCATTACGCCATATGGAGGTGTGTATAACACTGGTTACCCTATTAAACCCATTTAGCCCACTTACACCCAATGGAGGTGTGTATTACACTGTTTAACCTATTAAAACCCATTATGCCCAGAACCCTATGGGTGCATTCAGACAAGGGGCTGGGTAGTGGTTAATTGATGCCCATATATACCGCACAACTCCAAAATTACCAAACGTTCATACGAACTCTAGGACTGGGGGTGGGGCTAGAAGGGTTGGAGATGCATTATTTACCAGTAATTTAATCTTAACATATTCCCACATTTTTGTCTGTGTCTGTGGGATCGGGGCTAGGTCAGTTGTGTCCAAATGATAAAAGTAGGTGGTACTTAGTCATAAAAGAACCCCGTGAGGCAAGGTAGTGGGACTAGTCCCACACATTTTTTAGGCTAAATAACCCCCGGTTGGGGTCAGCCTTGAAGTTAGTCCCAAAGTGCTGAAAAATTGTGTCCCAACAGCAACCTTACATGCACTGGTAATACCTCATTATACATGTACCTCTTCACACCTAATTGTGCCCAGTTTATATTCT
Source organism: Astropecten irregularis (assembly GCA_963971285.1). Taxonomy (NCBI): domain Eukaryota; kingdom Metazoa; phylum Echinodermata; class Asteroidea; order Paxillosida; family Astropectinidae; genus Astropecten; species Astropecten irregularis. The sequence continues at coordinate 15,906,799 of OZ020247.1, forward strand.
ACTATGGCATTGGGTTGCCCATGTACTGATTATGGAAGGGTGGGTTTTAAATTATACTACAACATTATCGCACTTAATAACCAATTAACACTCATAACCAAAGATTATATAGCGCTACGCGCAAGATGGGGAACGCTCCCTGAAACGTGTAATTGCCATGGGCGCCATGATGGTGTTGGGCGGGCACTCCACGTACGGAGTTTTCATAGCATGATATCAGCGACTTGCAAAAGTAGGTCCAGAAAACCACAAAAAATCACCTTTTTCATATTCAGTTGCTTCTCATCAATGCGAAATATTTCTATTTACAATAAACAATAGGCCAACATTTTGCCTAAAGCTCCTCTTTTCTTTGATAAAGCGTCTGGCCCCCATATGTCCCGTGTACAAACTACTCGCTATTTGCACACCAACATGGCGGATCGTGTATAATCTGTATGGAGAATGGCGACCTCCATGCGAATTACCACGCACCCTATGGTCAGTTATCCATCTTGCGCGTAGTGCTATATAATCTTTGCTCATAACAACCACCATTGCAGGCTGCATATCTGCTTTCGGTGTTTTCCCAACCACTTGATGATACATACATGATCATGCGAAAAAGGGACACAGCTATCGTGTTGAATCCTAAAACTAGAAAAAGTATGATCAATTTTTTTCTCTAAAATATTTTCCAGGCGCCGTGAGTTCCAGAACACACACTCCTGCCAAGATCGTCAACAAGGAGAGCCGGTTCCACAAGAGTGCTGGGCTGGATGAACTGGTAGATACTGGACGGGGTAGCCCTGTGCAGGGTCTGTCAGAAAGCCCTACGTCCTCAGGTCAGTTGGGCATCGGGCATCAGGCACTTTCCTTAGGGCCTTTCTCAAAGCTTAACATCAATTGTGAATCCATTATAAAATTACGGGTATCGAAATAGAGGCTTTTGGCTGCGGTTCGGAAGTAGATTCTCTGGTTTGAAAAGGAAAACAGAGCTTCAACTTCAATGAAAAACAACCTATCGTCTGCAAATGGATGATGGAGATGAAGCTGGAGCCTGAGCCGGAGCCGAGCTTTCAGAAAGGCCTTAGACTTTCTTGCTGTCTCAAGCCATAGCCTGTGTTTGATTATGACCATCAGCAGTATGAATGGAACCAAGCCATAAAACTTCTCTTTCATTCCGTTTTTGTTATCCTGTGTAGGATTCCATTCCCCGGAGTCCGTCTCCTCGTTGAACCAAGCCGTGACTCTCAACAGTGCCGGCAGCAGTAACCCCCGCCTGCCCCCGTACCCACCCCCCTTCACCGTCACCCCACTGGTACAGATCAAGCAGCCGGCCATCCTGGCGTCTGTGGGCGCCGTGGCCGGCATGACGGCGAACACGGTACGGCCGCGTAGCGCATCCTCGCAGACGGCATCCGTCAGTGACTACGTCTGCATAAGCACGGCGTTTGCCAGCAGCCGTGGGCACTTTGGGGCCAGCTCAAAGGGCGCCAGGGAAAAAAGCGGTAAGACCCTGAGATCAAAACTGTTTTCGGTCATTGTTTGACTAATTATTGGATAAATACAGCATTTCAGCCAGAAATATTTAATGGTATGTTTCTACCAGCACCATCTTTATACCCTGAAATTTATACGCAAATCTGTGAACATTCCTGTTTGGGTATGTTACCAATCCAGGGGTCGATTTCACGAAGCACTACAATCGATCGTAACTCGAGTTATGAAGGATATATAACCCATCGTAGAGGGCCTATCCCACGTAGGGCTGTAATGCATCAATAGCCCTACGATTGATAGTAAGTTACGAAGAGTTTGGTACTGTACCTTTAACAGACTTAAAGGTAATATCATATTTTGGTTTTTGTCAAAGAAATACAGATTCATGGGCAAAAATATCAAGGAAGATACAGTCAAAGTAATCTGTGAAAATTTCAGTCCCATACGATGCCAACTTTTTGAGAAAACAGTGAAAAACGGCAACAGTATTTCTTAAGTCTTTTCTCTTTCATTTTTGATCTTTTAAAAGATCAAAAAGATTTTCGGTTGTTGTTTTATTAATTTCTGGATAAATACACCATTTCAGGCGGAAATATTTTAACGGTAGTTTTCTACCAGTATCATCTTCATACCCTGAAAGTTATATGTAAATCTGTGAACATTTCTGTTTTGGTCTCTTACCAAAGTATGATACAACCTTTAACCTTTTTGAAAGATATTTCATGATCAAATGCAAACCCCTACCTATTTTGTTGAACACCATGGTGGGATATTAAATCAAGTAATAGTTATGGCATCAAATATGAGCAGGATGATTCTCAAAGCCTTTGGGAATGATCCTGATAGGATCAAAACATCAGGCCCAGTCAATATCCAGTCATTTTTTTGTGTCATATCTATTGAAAAACTATTCATGTGTTATACACAAATCACAGATGCAGGGAAGCAGACGGCCGTGGAGTCGCTCTTCATCATGGGTTGTCATGGTAACCTAGTGGAGCACCTCCTGGAGCCTAGGACGGTGCAAGCCGTCACCAGGAAGAGCGAGGACTGTGCCCTGGAGCTGACTGTCACTGAGCACGCTCACTGGACGCTCCAAAGGTCAGTATCGCTTTGAACCTATGACTGTATTACAGGCCAATGACATTGTGGAAGGGGTGTATAAACAGCATACTGGTAGATGGGTTACAGTAGACACAGTATCTTTAAAGGTAATATCACACTTTGGTTTTTGTCAAAGAAATGTAGGTTCATAGGCAAAGATATCAAGAAAGATACATAAAAAGTCATCTGTGAAATTCCCAGTCCCATGCGGTGCCCACTTTTTGAGAAAACAGTGAAAAACGCCCACAGCACTTTTAAAATCTTTTCACAGGAGTTTTGATCTTGCTGAGATCAAAATTGTTTTGGGTCATTGGTTTTACTCTTTTCTGGATAAATATAGCATTTCAGGCAGAAATACTTGAACAGTATGTTTCTACCATCACCATTGTCACAGCCACCCTTTGTGGGTCCTTGCTATGACTGTGGAAGAACTATACTCAGAAGTTAATCGCCGGACAAGAATTATATTCACAAAATTTGACATTTATTCCCAGCAAAACAAACAAACAAACACAGTTACTTTCATGAACATATTAAATCTCAGTGGCCACTGCACCCCTGGTTCGGAGAACCCCCGTTAATCTTCTTTTCAGTGATCAATTCATGAGCTCCTCATCTGAGCTCCTCAAGCTTCAATATTTTACTCTATAACTCTAGCATCAATCTTTAGTGCTTCAACTTGTTCACAAACTGGATTTCTTACTCAAATCTTCAACAAAGATCAATTACTCATCCTATAACTTTTCGTCAACATTTCCATTTCCCCTGATAATAATTAAGGCACTCAGTCTATATCGTCTAAACAACAATTAATTTCTCATTTACGTTAATCAAGGCCGATTCAGTCTGCGACACTTCAACAACTAAAGTTTTTACAAGTGTCTTAACAAGCCCATACAAGCCGGTGCGACAGCGGCACGGCCTGGCCCACCTTATACACTGCTCAGCAGGTCTTGTCCTGTTCTTGTCTCTGGGCGGGCAGTCCCTCGGCTCCCAACGACAAAAGCAAATGGGTATCTGGTATCCGGTATCCGGTTTCCAAGATCAGGTCCAGGCGGTTCACACGGCTGGCTTGCCGTAAATTGTGTCGATCGGGCGGAGTCGGTCCCTGCTGCACCGGTATATCACGACAGCGGAACTGTCCGGCTTGTGGGTACTCCTCACGCTCCCCCGTACCTCCGGGCTATGGCAGCCGGTCTTGTGTCTTGGCTAGAGCTTGATGCCGCTGCGGGCCTTCCATTAATGTCCCTCCTCGGGGATTGGGCTATCTATAATAAATAATAATACTAACAAGTGCAAGAATACGCCCCACATTTCATTCCTTCGTTAATCCTCATTAATTCCTCATTAATTGGGTCGATGATTGTGCCATACGAGATAAATTTGCCATGCTGCGATCAACTAGTTATCAAATAATCAATAAATTCAATAATTAATCTAGAGTCATTAAAGGGCCTCAGTCTGTCCATGAGGCGTTAAGCAAATTTATAGCCTTCTTTCCAAATAAATAAAAATAATATCCAAGAAACTTACAGTTTGCCGAGCTTTCTTTACCCTGTGCCTCACCAGATAGAGTTCATCCGTGCTGCGACACGTCTTCCAATATGGTTTTTAGCTGTCTCCCCACTGCCCAAACGACAAACTCTATCCACATACCTCACACACCCATTTTTCACTGGCCCCCGTCTCTCACTTTCGCTTTCACCCATACTGTTACGCTGCTCACTCCGGAGCACCAGTCCACATTCCGAAGGGACTACGCCCGCCAAACCGCAACGAGCAAACCTCGCGGAGACTTCAAATTTACATAAACTTCAAAGAAAGTAATTTACATGTGCGCCGTTAAAGTTACTTGGCTGGCGAACTATAACCCCGGACCAACTTGTGACAACCATCTTCACTGGTCAGCCTCATAATGTCTGTCTTTTTCTCGCTGTTTGTCCACAGGGGCATGAATTGGCCTGAGCACCGGCCACCACTGGGTGGACTCAACCATCTACTCTTAACCAACGATGCCCAACACATAGCAGCTAATACTTCAGGTAAGGGACTCTTCAAGTGATTCCCTGGGATGATCTCTACGGTACGATGACACCAAACATCACTGAGAGAGCTTATCTCATAAGAAACATTTTTCTAATTTCTATTTTGTTTCATTGAAAAGGGAACAAAGACAATTTTAGTGGAGTGGCCTGAACGGGATTCGAAGCAGCGACCTTTAAAACACCGTACTGGCACTCTTTCCAACTGACCTACCCAGCCCTATGTTGGTGATGTTGCTATCAGTCTATAATCTTTGTTCGTATTGCAGTCAGAAGTCACGAAAGCACTCACATACCGCTATATCCCAAGGATAATTTTAACATACGTGCAGTCGTGCAATATCAGCAATGCTGCAACCTGAGAAACAGTACATGGAGGTCACTCTAAAGAGGATGCGGCTTTTTAATCAATATCATCATCAAATAACCTCAAGGGAAACTTTTAAGTCATTGAAAAGTGAGCAAAAGAAAATGTTGACTCTTATTTTGTTTGTTTGTTTATTTGTTTGTTTGTTTGTTTTTGTTGACAGGATCAATGCTCAATTCAGTTCCGAGAAGTGAGTCATCTGACAGTATACGTTCAGCCCACAGTAGTCCAGACAGTGACTTTGATGAGCCGTGGTTGTCTCAGGTTAGATTCCCTACCAGGGAGAATGAAAATGCCGCCAAATTAGGCAATGGTTGTAAATCAGTATGAAATGAAATCAACAGAAAAACAATCGGTTCTTTTCAGAACCACACTTCTAGAAAAGGGTTCCATGGTGTCTCAGAAAACTTTCCTTTCTAAGAAAAACAATACTAGAAACGAGGTTGTTCATTGTGTATTATGGTGAAAATCAAAGTGTTCGAAGTCTCAAGGTAACATCAAACACTTTGCTTCTTATGAAAAACAATTTTGGCTTGTCACTCAAAATATTGATTTGGTCTATGGGTTGTGTAAAAAGTTGCATTGTCTCCAAAGAAATTCCCTTCATGGTGCTGCTGTAGTGATACACCAGTCCTGGTTCTATATGAGAACTAACAAATCTCCTTACATTGACCCTACATTGATGTAATATAAAATGCTTGGATTTTGGAGGGCCTGACGCATTCCAATCCGAGCAGGAACTTTAGCTTTCGATAAGGATCCTGCTAGGATCAAAACACGTCAGGCCTTCCTAACTCCAAGCATTTGATAAATTTCAGGTCATTGTTTTGGCTGATGAGCAGTTTTTGCAGCAGTTTATTACTTGAATTGACTACATTAACATAAATTGATCTGACACCAAATTTGAGGGAATATGTCATCTTTAGGGAAATTATTGGTGCTCTATGCTTGACAATTGATTGTTTACTATTTATTTTGGATATTGACTACTGATCATCAATGGCTGGTTATTGGCTGTTTATTAATAATGAAATGGTCATTGATTATCGACCAAAAATTAGTATAACTTATCTGTCAAAAATTATCATCAAATAACCACAAGGAAAAATGACTGGCTAATTTTAAGTCATTGAAAAGTAAACATAGATAAATTGACTGGAGTGGTATTCGAACCAGCAATCTCTGGAATACTGTACTGGCGCTCTCACCAAATGAGCTACCTAGCTCTATATTGGGGCTGGGTAGCTTAGTCGGTGAGAGTGCCGTTATGGTATTCCAGAGATCGCTGGTTCGAATCCTGATCAAACATTTTCATTGATTTTTGATGTAGAATCTGCTAATTGCTTACACCAATAGGTGGAGATGGTGACCCACGCCGGTCCCCACCGTCGCCTGTGGATGGGCCCCCAGTTCAAGTTCAAGACAGTACCCCAGCCCAGCAGCACCACGGTACTCTCCTCAACATCATCAGCACTGCTATCAGAGGGACTGGAGACCAACCGATCGGCCATGGAGATGACCCAAGATGATGTGGATCTAAGGTCATTAAGGTAAACCCTTAGGGCCTTATTTCTGGCACACAATCATTCATTTGCAGATCTATCCATGTCCCATGCAGAATATGCTAAAACGGGATCCGGATTAGCAGGATCACTGATCTCGTGCCTGAAACAAACAGGCCCTTAATAGAAAGTTCCAGCAAAATCTTTGCAGGGGTCGATTTCATGAAGCCCTACGATCGATTGTAACTCGAGTTACGAAGGATAACCCATCGTATCCTCCGTAGGGCTGCAATGCATCATTATGTCCTACGATTGATAGTAAGTTACGATGAGTTTGGTGAAATCGACCCCTGGACTGCTGGAGTCACTCCCTGAGGCCTTGGTGGAAGATTCCAGACCTGATGATGACCTCTGTGAGAAATTATATTATTAAGACTTGGCACTAGAAAATTAAGCGGAGAAAAAAACAATCAAATGTATTGCTTGTGGATCAGTTTGAGGAAACACCATGCAACATTCGTTTGTGCTTTCGCACTTCTTAGGGGCCGTCCATAAAGTACGTACGAACGAAGGGGGGAGGGGGGTTGTTACCGATGCGTACAGAGGGGGAGGGGGGTTAAGGCCAATGCCTACCGTACGCAAACGAAAAATTTGCATAGCATTATCGTGCAGAAAGAGAGTTTTTTCTTATTCAACATTATAAAAAAATAGTAAAATCCATATGTAAATGTATAAAAACCTGTAAAACTTTAGTCATTCATGAATTTGAAAGTGACGTCCCAATAACCGTACCGGGCCGAATTACGGTGACATTTTAATGATGCTAAAGCAAGGGACCACGAGAAGTGAAAAACCTAATGTGGAATGCATATGCGTACAGGGGGGAGGGGGGGGGGGTGGACCACTGCGTACGCCATGCGTACAGAGGGGGAGGGGGGGTCAAAAAAGTCGGCATTTCGTGCCTACGTACTTTATGGACGGCCCCTTATGTCTTCGCACTTCTGGTAGGTCTCAACATTTCAACCAGCCTGCTCTTGTCATCATCAGGAGATATGGTCAGGAAACTTGGAGACCTGATGAGAAGCGCGACGAAATAAGAAGTGCGTTAGTACAAACGAATGTTGCTTGGCGTTTCGGCAAACCGATCCACACACCAATTGTCACCATGCAAAGCCTCAAATCTTTCGTAAATAATATGTTATTAATGACACAGTAATATGGATAAATTGAAGTTTTTAGTATCATTGATTTTTAACTGATATTTTCCCCTGAAATAAAAATCTATTTCCATTTTTTTGTTGAGAAAGATCCTTCTAGGATCAAAGCATCATGCCTCACTTATTCCGGCCATTTCCGGTCATTATTTTGATTGATGAGCAGTTTGGCAGAAGTTGGTCACTTTTTGGTCAATTTTTTTGGACAGAATCCAGCCGCTGAGGTCAGATCCGGTCCCCACCCCCCACCTGAGGTCATCCGAGGTGTCAATCCAGCCCCTGGCATCCAGCCAAGAAAGTTCCTCCCTCAGCACCTGTATAGAGTACGGCTCGGGTAAGTGCAGTCCAACCTCTTTTGGTTTTGTATCAACACATCGTTGTAATCCTCTTCTATGTTGCATGCTCTGAGGGGAAAATATCGCATTCTCGGCCCATCTTGGGTTTGGACTTACAGCAAGCTTGACATCAACTCTTTTTGAAACGGAGGTTCAGGCTCAGGCTTGGGCTGTGGTTTTTCATTGAAGCTCTGTTTTCCTTTTCAAACCAGAGAATCTACTTCCGATCCACAGCCAAAAGCCTCTATTTTGATACCCGTTATTTTAGAATGGATTCACAAAATCGAGCCGGAGCTTGAGCCTAAGCTTCCGTTTCGAAAAGGCCTGTAGTCTTTCCTCCATGTATGCTTAGTGTCTGACTTGCCTTTTTTGGACATTCTCTGAATTTGTCAGCATGCTGTTCTTGAATCGTGATTACTTTTCTTGTAAGAGTTCAGTATTTAGTCTTTGACAGAAAGCAGCGCATCGGTTTATGTTTCTTCGGTGGCATTGGTGATGATGACCTTTTTGTGGTTCAGATTCCTGATTTGCAGTTTTTGGTCTGGTAGATGCAGGTCTTTAGTTTGAAACTGGGATTTACGCTTCTGCCTGTCTGCTGCCTCCCACTGATTGCATGACTGTTCATCTACTGCCAGCATTGAGTACGAAAAAGTGTCTGTCCACTATAATCTATGATTACAGAACTGCCTGTCCACTCCCAGCAATGATTATAAATGTCGGAAACTCACTCCCAGCTGTGATGACAAAACTGACAATTTGTCCAAGTCCACCAGCAACTACACAAACTGCCCGTCTACTGTCCCTGTAATGATGGTTAAAATTTCCCATAACAAATTTGCCCACCCAATTTCAGCCGTGATAAACCAAATTGCCTGACCACTCGTAGCAAAAGTTACAAAAACAACAGGGGCTGATTTCACGAAGTACTAAGACTGATCTTATCATTTCTATAAATTGAGATGTCACTATACTATAAATCACTGTGGTGATACTGACAACTCATCTTAAGATGAACCTTAGTGTTTGGTGAAATCCAGTCCAGTGGTCGATTTCACAAAGATTTGCGATTCATCTTTTAGATGAGTTGTTCATGTTTCCATAGCAGCTAGTATTGTGACATCACGCGTTGCTTAGCAATTAAGATTGATACGCATGTTGCGATCTGTCTTAGCCTTTCGTGAAATCGAGCCCAGGTCTGTCTGTCTGCTTCTAACAGCGACTACATACACTGCCCATCCACTTACAGTAGTGACTACACACAAAATGCTTGTCCACTTCTGTAGGCTCGTCAATTTTATACTGGGATTACTGAGTAAGAGTATACAGATTCTCAGAAATACAATGTATTTAAAAGCAGGAGTTTGCTATAAAATTTAAACCTTTTATGCTGGGTTGGTGCTTGATGCAAATTGCGAACCGGTGAAAAGTTGTTTTTTTTCATCACAATGGGAAAACCATTGCGTACTGCGCTGTTTCACCACCTAAATGTGTATGAACCGGACTGTGTACTACTGTAGGTTTCACAGCAAGTGATGCTCTTGTGGAAGTTTGTGATAAAAGCAAAACTTCCCCATTTCATGATCCCACAAGCTCCTTCCCTCACCAAACCTCATCCCATTTCAACCCTAATTATAAAGGACTCTAGACGATAGTTTCTAGGCACTGTTATGATTTGCCTTGGGGAGATAAAAAAAGAAAGAAAATAAGGCTTGCCTTAATTCCTGGATTCAAATGCCACCTGAGCCAGTGCATGATTTGTTCATGTGCACTCAACAAGCACTGAGTGTGCAGTGCTCATCTGCGTCGGTGAAGGGCAAGCCTGATTATCATAATTCTATCTCCCCAACGCAAAATCATTAATATTCATGATTAATTGCGGTACCCGGTGCGATATTGGATGACCCCAGCTAGCTCGGTGGCCTAACGGTATAGCATCTGCATGAGTAAGCAGGAGGTTGTAGGTTTTAATCCCACCTGAGCCGGCACATGATTTTTTCATGTGCACTCAACAAGCACCGAGTATGCAGCGCTCATCTACGTCCGTGAAGGACAAGCCTAATTTTCAAGCCTGATTGCATTTGTGTGGATTCAGGAAGAGGTTCCTAGTCAAAATGCCGGGGGTTTCTGGGTTACAGCATGTGCCTAAGGGATGCCGCAGATTGTTGGACTTAGAGAGGTCCCTACCTAAATGCCCAGGTGCCTTGGGGTTAGATTTGAATTGTATCCAATGGATGTGTTTGAGATGGTAGCATAGGTAAGGTGGTACACATTGAGAAGTGCATTTGCCTGGTCATGGTCAAGTTACCTGCTTGTTGTCCAGTCTTGTTTGTGAGTCGGCTTGTCAGTCTGTTGGTCTGTGTGCTTCCACGCTTCCTCTGTTCACCTCACAGCTTATCAAATCTCCCCAAGGGCAGGAGGAGCTCTTTGTGTGAGAACTTTTGAGAACGCGATCAGTTGATACAAAAACAGGTTTCATCAAGTCGCTTCCAATTTCACCCAAACTGGCACACCTCCCCCCTATACTCTACCACCTCCTTCCCACCACTTGTGTTTGCAGATGCTTTTAGAGAGCCGGGCGATCAAACGGGCCGAGCGATCGGGCCGACCGACTCCGGGGAAGCTTTGCCAGAGGCGGCGTCAGCAGACAAGCAGGGGCAGTCACGGGGCAAGCGCAAGAAAAAGAAGAAAGGGAAACTAAACCCAACCCCGAGGGAGGAAGAGGAGGTCCTAGAGCCAAAGGTGGTGCTGGATGGCCAGCCGGAGCTGCTGCCAGAGGGAGGAGCCAAGGCCAGTGTGGATACAGTGACCCCCGGGGAGGTACCGACGGGCAAACTAGTCCCAATAGAGCAAGCCGGCGAAGGGGCGTTTAATCGGGTAGACCGCAAAGGTAGGCCAAGCTGCGTTTGAGTGACGAATGATTCCCTTCCTCCAAAGCTAAGCCAAGCCAGCAGGGGGCGCTGCTCGAGCTAACGCTGAATTGCGAGATTCCACCATATCCACAGTATTAACCCAAACCTTCCATAAGAATCATTTGCTGTGAACCTTCCATATTCCATATAATACCTTGCACTTCAAATAACTACGAAAACAAGAGAATGATGATACCAAACCCATTAATTTCCACCATTGGAACTTCACCAATGCTCAAATCTAACATAACCCACATATAAAGAGCAAATCAATTAGTGGTATTGTTTCCATGAAGTACTAAAATTGACCTTAAGTGTGAATTAATCTTAATTGCTAAGCAAAGTGTGATGTCACATTACAAATAACTATGGTGATGATGACAATTCACATTTGGTTATGGTTATTAATATTAGTGTTTTGTGGAATTCAGCTCCGTTTTCCTTTGTCATTTGCTATCCATAAGCATCTAACATCTACACTATGACTTCTAACTGGCACCACAAAGAAAGAAAGTTGAATACAGGGAAGCCCTATCACATGGCTGGATAGCTCAGATGGTAGAGTACTGGTATGGCAGTTAAAGGTAGTATCATACTTTGGTAAGAGACCAAAACAGAAATGTTCACAGATATACAAAAAACTTTCAGGGTATGAAGATGGTGCTGGTAGAAACCTACCGTTAAATTTTTTCCTCCTGAAGTGGTGTATTTTTCCAGAAATTAGTCAAACAACGACCGAAAATCTTTTTGATCTTTTAAAAGATCAAAAATAAAAGAGAAAAGACTTACGAAATACTGTGGTCGTTTTTAACTATTTTCTCAAAAAGTGGGTAACGTATGGGACTGAAATTTTTACAGATGACTGTTACTGTATCTTCCTTGATATTTCTGCCCATGAATCTGTATTTCTTTGACAAAAACCAAAGTATGATACTACCTTTAATGAGTTACATGTATATGGCTTCTGACTGACACCCTGAGCAAAGATAGTTGACTATAGGTACATGTAGGATAGGGATGCCCCATCATAGGGCTGGATGTATAAAGATGGTATAGCACTGGTATGGCCTTTTAATGGGTTATATGGCTTCTGACTGGCACCCCAAGCAATTATAGTTTACTATAGGGAGGCCCCATCATAGGTGCTGACATGTTGTACATAGATAAGAGGGTAGAGTGCTGGTATGGCAGTTAATAGATTATATTGCTTTTAACTGGCACCCTGAATAAAGACAATTGACTATAAGGAGGCCCTATTATTGGGGGTGGACAGCATGGCAGGGCAGTAGTGTATAGTCAAATCATCTTCCCTGACTCCCACAATGGTTGTTTCAGATGGATATTGCCATAACCACCAACACCTAACACACACCAGCCTCTCTATCTTTGAGTTGCATTTAGTAGAGTATTTTCAATTCACCCTCTTTGAAAATTTCAGTCGAGGAAATGGCCTCTCAAAATTTACCATACCCCTTTAACAGATCAATTATCACGACGGGAGTCATGTGTTCTAGGATTGAAAGAGAAGGACTTAAGCCTCTCTAGTCCGAGTCTCTGGAGATGATAAAATGAAGATACAGGTTTGATTAATGCTGGTTGTTGTTCCCTACAAATGCCTGATGGAGCCTTGTTGCGAAGGAGTTTCTGTAGAGGCTGAGGACAGAGACTTCCGATCCTCCCATCAATTGGATGAATTCCCATTTTAGAATGACCTGGTGATGACAGTGTGATGAGCCCTGACCAGGTTTACACACCGTATTCAATTGCATTCTCTCATGGACATAATACTTGACATATTATAGATCTCAACGTTTCTTGCGACATCTATTCCCTGTCTGTGCAGTTATCTCTTTCTAATGTTCAGAATTTAAGTAAAATTTGTTGTTTTCTCAAAAACTTATACCAAAATTTGAGGGAGAGTGTTTTTTTTTCCTTAGAATGATATGTCAATTGTGCATTTTTGGAAGCCCTCCCCCTTTAAAAAAGAATGGTTGTTGGTGATCTTGATAGGACAAGGGAAGGAAGGAAATGTCAACTTCTAGATCCAAGATGACATATGAGTTGAGACTGATTCTGCTTATTTACGGTACATGGATTGGATTCACATCCCGAGGAACTCTCCAAGCTGACTTATCTCAGTCTGAATTAAGATCAGCCTCCATTTAGAGATGGTCGGCCAGTGTTTATTTAAAACGTAGGTGTGACCTGTCACTGGCCCAAACGGTAGACGGAAAGTCTCACAAATTCTGTAACTGTACAATAACTGCATCAGCTCAAATCAGGCAGCAGAGAGCCTTCTGAGGGTACATGGCAGTTGTACATTTCTGGAGGCTGCGTTGGGACAGGTCAACAGAATGTTGTCTTTGATTCTCTGGACGATGTCCAGCACAGTACCTGAAAACTCTTCGATCACACAGCAGAGCCAGGCTTCACATTCTTAATTCCTTTCCAGATTGGTCTGAAGATGATTGGAAGAATCTCCTTTTAAATTTGGACCATTCTGTCACTTTACAGGAGCATTTGACCAGACCGTCAACCTCTTGGAGGTCAGCTGTGGCAGCTGGCCTGAGAACAGCTTCCAGAGAGGCTCGGAGATCGTCGAGGAGAGGCTCCGACAGACCATCGCCGATGCCATGGCGGAGTCACCCTTGAGAATGACAACGCCACCGCCAAGACACAAAGGTGAGTAGAGTGGTTTGTCCCTTCCCTATCCCTCCATTGATACTCCGTCCTTCTCACTGTTTCCTCGTTGCAGCATCAAGCTTCACAAAGGCAGCTTGATGAAAGTTGCTTGTGCCGCAAAGGTAAATAGTGCTGGAAGCATTCCAGTAACATCAGCTCGATATGGTCATCGGAATAGTCCATAGGATCCAGGGATTCCTCTGAGCTCAAGTCAGTTGAAGAGTCTCCCAAATTAACTGTACCCATTTCCGTTTCGCTCCCTCATTGCCGTGACGTCTAAACAGAGCGTGATCTTCTACTAGACAACTCGGACCAGCTGAGCTCCAGTGCCGGGTCGGCAGACAGTGCCGTGCATTCCTACGAGGCTCGTGGCTCCCCAGCTCACAGCATGGACCACATCCTGGTATTTCCTCCGGCTAGTGGCTCCCTAGACTCCAACTGATTCCCATCCCTCCTCTCCGCAACCAGAAACAAAAACACGTAAATAGAAATCAATTGAATATTTATGCTTTACTGTTTACTTCATCTGCTTCTATTCTTCTGTATTGCTTCTGTGATTTCATCTTTCTCAACTTGAAACAGATAGCACGTGATTGGTGAAGGTCACAGAACAGCTCTTGCACTTTGTCTTGAGATCGGACGCGGATCTAAAATAACGCAGCTGTGAAAATCTTAGCTTATTCAATCATCTTAAGTCACCAAGAGAAATAAAAAACAAAAATAATTACTCCATTTTTCCACTTGACACAATAGTTTTCATCTGACTACCACATTAACGTCTTGTACAAAAATACAGCATTTCGAGTATAAATAGTCCAACCAGAGGTTGCATCGCCATTTTGTATCGCCTAAACTATTTCCATTGATCATTCTGTGAAAGTTTCTGTTCTGTAGCTTTACCAATCACATGCTATTCTAGAATGAAAAGTTAACATCTTTGTGCCTTAGAGTTTATGTAAAGCGTAGAGTTTGTAATTGACTGTGTCTTCTAGTCAACAGCGCACACGCACGCATGTGCAAAACAACGCGCACATGCTCACAATTGTGTGCGCGTGCACAGTGATGCAGCAAGTTTGCCATGAAAAGGACATCAGCTTTAATAAGGAATTTTAGGCACTGCTCATGAAAAAATACTTTATTTTGTCATATTCAGCGACTGCTCAGACAACAGTGGGGCCACCACTTATTAATCAGTGAGCACAATGTGCTAGGCCACTGGGTGTAAACTGGGTTGAATCCATCTGAAAAACACCCTGGCAACTGGGTACAATCTGGGTACACAGGGACCCATAGTCGCATGGTCAATGGGCATAAACTGGGTTGATTCCAACTAATATACCCAAACAGCTGGGTACAATTTAGGTACAGAGCAACCCATGATCACATGGCCACTGGGTGTAAACTGGGTTGATTCCATCAGAAATACACCCTGGCCACTGGGTACAATCTAGGTACAGAGCAACCCATGGTCACATGGCCACTTGGCCACTGGGTGTAAACTGGGTTGATTCCATCAGAAATACACCCTGGCCAATGGGTACAATCTGGGTACAGAGGAACCCATAATCACATGGCCACTGGGTGTAAACTGGGTTGATTCCATCAGAAATACACCCTGGCCACTGGGTACAATCTGGGTTGCATGATAAAAGCTTAAAAGAATCACACAAACTGCTAAAAAGAAAAGTGCCTTTGCACAGAGAGCTCAGATCTAAAACAGGAAGTACACACATACCTCTTTCATCACCAGGTGCATTTCTTTGCCTCTTGGTCGTATATACAAGTATTTATATGGCTTCAGGTTTAATTTCCTCAATCGCACCATGGACGTAGAATCTACCTCCATGATCGTATCTGCACAATTCCCTGCACAGGGCATTGGATCATCTTTAGTTTCAGCATTTTTGAAAGTTGTATTTGAAGCAATATTGTTTAAAGTGCATGTTCACAGAAATTTGTCTTTGGTTCAACAACAAAAAAATTGAATAATATTTATAGCTACGTTATTTATAATTTTAAGTTATTGTTGCAGGTTTGATAGAGGGTGATGTTTATTATTGTACGTTTTGCCAATAATTTGGGGCTAAGCTGATAGAGTTTGCGAGCGAGACTTGAATTTTTGTTCCCGTCCTTAGCTGTTGAATTTTTGTCCGTTTTTTGCTTCCAAATTTTTACCAGTTTTGCTAAAACCCTAAACAGTTGATCATGTCTGAAGTTCTCAACACGTTCCAGTTAAAGTGTTGAGGCAAGGCTGAGACAATTTTTGATTTTTGGGGGAGTTACTTAATGATAAACTTGTGCCATTTAAATCCCTACGCAATTGCTGAATCAGAATAATGGACTGTTCCGGCTTTGCTCTTAAGCCCCGCCCACCTTAGCAGGCCAAGTGTTCTACACACAGCATGTGACCGAGTTTAATGGATGACAAGGACTCCTTATTGGTCAATGCACACAGTTTGATTGACAGGCCAGAAGGGTCTATTGTCTCTGGATGGAATGACATTGGTCTGTGTTCATTTTCAGAGCACTTTGATTGTTTGATCCATCATTATTTGGTTCAATTAAAAAAATTCCACTTTCCATGATGACGCACAGCAACATGAAGCTAGTACTGTCACAATGATGTCGCAAACATTGATAACAGCAAATTCTGTTTTATATGGGTTAATACTTTTTAATCGCTTTTTGGGGTCAAAGAGTCTGTCAAGTCCCTCAATTTGAAATAAAAACACTAAGAACCTACTTATGAAAGAAGACTTAATTATGAACAGTTTCATCCGCATGGTACTCTCAGAATTATCATTAGAATTTTATTTTTGGTTGAGGAAGGCTTTTTTCCCTAGCTGATGTGTTTTCGCTATCTGTATGCTCAGTACTTGATGAGTGTTAGGAGAGAAGTTCAGTGTTTGTTCAGGGTGGGATGTGAACCTGCTTCATATTGTTGCTCTTCTGGAGCAGGTGTTCCTAACCAGCTCAACTGCAAGGTTCTAACCTTAATGGTGTCTAAAGACATTTTCACACGATGCTAAAAAAACTCTCAACCATTGAGAAATTCTCTCATGGGTCTGGACCTCAGTCAAAATCTCTCAAGGATTCACCAGGGACGTCAGTCACTCTCGAGCATTGGTGTCCTTTCACACGATGACATGAATGGTTGAGAGTTTTTTTAGAGTCGTGTGAAAAAGGCCTTAATTGCTAAGGTGCAGGAATACAAGATACAATTACTGTTTTTTGGTGTTTTTTTTTTTTTTGCTTTCTTGTAGCAGCAAGATTTTATAACTTTTGTATCACTGGTTTTTGTTTTTTCAATCTTTTTTTTTTTTTTTTGGAAGGGACATTTTTTTAATACATTTTAAACATTTTTCGTATTAACTTTCCTATTTTTCTAATCTAACATGCTCTCTTTTTTTTATTGTGGATTAAGGTTTGATCCATTTGTTTTAAGCTTGGATGTCAACTGAACATATTTGACTGTGTGTGAGGGTCATAGAATGGACAGGCAATGTGTACAAGTATGTATTATTATTTATGGCTCATGTATGTCGTGCTATTACAGTAGTATTTATTGAATTCCACAGGTATGAAGATCTAAGGCTCAGATTTTTTTCAAACAGTTCTAATTTAAGATTTTCGTTTTAGTTCGATCATTTTTTTTTGTCATTAATGTCAGTTTTGATTGTCATGGTTTTTTTTGGCTTGTGATTTTGTTCATATTTTAGTTTATCAATTTGTTTTGGTGCGTTAACTGTTATGTTTTTTAAGGGATTGCCGAAAGCGATTTGGTCGGCATTTGTTTGGAAAGCAAGTTTGGTATTACATGTACATCCATTGCTGGGTGACTTAAGGAATTGTTAGATGCCCCCAACATTTTGAGTTGATTAGCCTTTTTTGAGGTTTGGCTTACAAAATATAAAGCCACTGTTTGAAGTAGATACTAAAATGTGTTGTCGTACATAGTGGACCACTTTAAATAGCACCCTCCTTTTGCGTCGGCCGTACTTCAAGAATGTACCTTAGTTCTAGTACAGCGAGCTAGCTTTAATAGCGTCATCTGGTCAGTGAAATTTGTATCTGAAAAGCGGCGGGTACCGCACTCATTTATAAATGTTATCTTGTCATCTGTGAATCGTATAAGGAGATATAATTCGAAGATTTTGTATTCATTCTTATTCCATCTGTAGTCGTCACTCACTGGGTTCAGATGTCACCTCAGAACTCTAAAAACCATGTCAGATGGCCGTGTTGTACGTTACCCAAAATGGTTATTGTAAGGTACAGGATCCTTAAGACACAAAGTTCTGTCATGGATGTACCTTGAACCTTGTCTCTGTAACAATAATGAAATATCATATACAAACCATTCCTACCTACACTATGTGCACTGCCAAGTATAGAGTGGATTTTTAAAAGCCTAGTACACCGACTTCATTTCATTCGACTCGCACATTCAATATGTCAGTTCCCCCGACTGAAATTGCGCTGCTGGTATTATATGAAAGTCATATGAGGCATGCTTCTAATGCAAAGATTTTTGAAAGATTGGGTGATTTTGTGTGTGCTTCCTGTTTTATATGCGGACAGTGTGCTAACTGCTGCTGGCTCTCTTTGAATTGTTTCTATGCAACAGCTTGCTCTCATTCATGCCATGCACAAACAGTCTGGCGAAATGTCAAACATTTGAAATGCATGAAGTCGGTTTACCATAATTACAATACATCAATCTTAAAATAACATAACTTGTTATTTTCTAGAAGAGTAATGGGTACCAGTTGTAACAGTCAAGTAGTGCAACACTCGAGTACAATGGAAAACAGGGGACCAGTTTCTCAGAAGCCTAAATATATCCGAGAAACGGATCTAGAATAGACGAAGTTTAACTGTCACAGTCTCGTGGGACTGGTTATTTCCCGCTTAAGAAGAAAGATCTGCGAAAGCGATTGTCCCCAAAGATTTCACTCCACTAGCAATTTTTGTATGAATAATGAATGGATCTGTACATGTATGCTTAAACGCTGGGCATTTTAAATACACCTAATTTAACAACTAATATCTGTAAGAAATGTAAAGCTACACAAAATATTTGCTCAGGACTGCAATTCACTTATTTCAAGTTAAAATCTTATAAAAAAGGAATATTATATCTATGGAGGTTTAAAAAAGAAAACAAGAAATTCAATTACAATGTATATAGTTGTAAAATAACATTCAGATTTAAAATGTTTTAAAGAAGAGAATTTGATTTAAACACATTTTTGTTTAATTACTGAATATTATTAAATCGTAAGGTTGTACATAACGCCAAGTCTCTGAGACGGAGAAGGGAAAACGAAGATGATTTTTGTTTTCTTTTTGGCATTTGCAAATTGACAATTAAATTAAAAAGCAATGAATACAATGTGTTAAGGGTCATGGTAGTGTTTATGTTTGATGTCCATTAATCATTTGTGACACATTGATGTATTTTTGGATTGGTATTTGATCAGTTATTGCCCCAAATCTGTCACAATCTTTCACCTAGAGGAATATGTCGCTTGCTGCTTGGCACCTGTTTTGTCAATTTCAACCCAAAACTGTCTTTTGCTCTAATTGATCGAGAATGCCCCAATGGATGTCTACAAGTGAAGGGAACAACTTGCAAGCATCATAACAGCAATACTGGTGTCCTAGAAGGCACTGGAATTGATTTCATGACGCGTCAAAAAATTGTGAAAATCGACAAAAATTGCAAGGGGTACCCCTTTGACTTTTGCTCTAATTTATCGAGAATGCCCTAATGGATGTCTACAAGTGAAGGGAACAACTTGCAAGCATCATTACAGCAATACTGGTGTCTTAGAAGGCACTTAAATTGATTTCATGACGTGTCCAAAAATGGTGAAAATCGACAAAAATGGCAAGGGGTACCCGTACCCCTTGCCTTTTTCGTCAAATTTGGCCCAAAATTGGCTTTTGCTCTAATTGATCGAGAATGCCCCAATGGAAGTCTACAAGTGAAGAGAACAACTTGCAAGCATCAAAACAGCAATACTGGTGTCTTAGAAGGCATTGGAATTGATTTCATGATGCGTCCAAAAATGGTGAAAATCGACAAAAATTGCAAGCCGTTTTCGTCAAATTTGGCCCAAAATTGGCTTTTGCTCTAATTGATCGAGAATGCCCCAATGGATGTCTGCAAGTGAAGGGAACAACTTGTAAGCATCATAACAGGAATACTGGTGTCCTAGAAGGCACTGGAATTGATTTCATGACGCGTCCAAAAATTGTGAAAATCGACAAAAATTGCAAGGGGTTTCCCTTTGACTTTTGCTCTTATTGATCGAGAATGCCCCAATGGATGTCTTGAAGTGAAGGGAACAACTTGCAAGCATCAAAACAGCAATACTGGTGTCTTAGAAGGCATTGGAATTGATTTCATAACACGTAAAAAAAATGGTGAAATTTGGCAAAATGTGATTGATGATAGATATACGTGTGAAGCCTGTATGTGATTGATGATAGATATACGTATGAAGCTTGTATGTGATTGATGATAGATATACGTATGAAGCTTGTATGTGATTGATGATAGATATACCATATACGTATGAAGCTTGTATGTGATTGATGATAGATATACGTATGAAGCTTGTATGTGATTGATGATAGATATACGTATGAAGCCTGTATGTGATTGATGATAGCTATACGTATGAAGCTTATATGTGATTGATGGTAGAGTAGTGAACTACTGGGGGCACTACTCCATACTGGGGGAACTACTGGGGGAACTACTAGGGGGCACTACTCCATACCGGGGGACTTCATACTGGGGGAACTACTAGGGGGCACTACTTCATACTGGGGGAACTACTAGGGGTCACTACTCCATACTGGGGGAACTACTAGGGGGCACTACTCCTTACTGGGGGAACTACTAGGGGGCACTACTCCATACTGGGGGAACTACTGGGGGAACAACTAGGGGGCACTACTCCATACTGGGGGAACTACTGGGGGAACTACTGGGGGGCACTACTTCATACTGGGGGAACTACTGGGGGAACTACTAGGGGGCACTACTTCATACTGGGGGAACTACTGGGGGAACTACTGGGGGAACTACTAGGGGACACTACTGGGGGAACTACTGGGGGCACTACTTCATACTGGGGGAACTACTGGGGGAACTACTGGGGGAACTACTAGGGGGCACTACTTCATACTGGGGGAACTACTGGGGTAACTACAGGGGTAACTACTGGGGGAACTACTGGGGGAACTACTGGGGGAACTACTAGGGGCACTACTGGGGGAACTACTGGGGGAACTACTGGGAGAACTACTAGGGGCACTATTGGGGGAACTACTGGGGGAACTACTGGGGGAACTACTAGGGGGCACTACTGGGGGAACTACTGGGGGAACTACTAGGGGCACTACTTCATACTGGGGGAACTACTGGGGGAACTACTAGGGGGCACTACTCCATACTGATATGTTAATGCGCCAATCATTACTGCAACGTACATTGACAAATCTTCAAACCGTTTTTTGTGTTCATCTTGTGAGGCTTGGGACTCCATGCCGTCACCAAGGACTGTCTACGAGGCAGAGTCTGCATGTAGACTTTAATCAGTGCATCACGGTGTCATTCTAGCAGCAACACAATCCTGTAGGCAGTAGACACTACATCTGCCTTTACTCCTCACAGCTGGGCCCGATTTCATCAAACTTACGAGGCGTCCGTCTCAGAGTTAAGATGCATCCATACTTGATGGAGTCATCGCAATGATGAGCCGCGTCGCGTAGCTTTATGAAATCAGCCTCCAATCTCATTTTCCCTCCTAATACTTGACACAAATCCGTACACACAACTAAACAGAGCAAAACAAACTATGATTTCATAACACGACAGAAAATGGTGAAATTTGGCAAAAACGGTAAGGGCCCTTGCCGTTTTTGCTAAATTTGGCCCAAAATTTACTTTTTCTGTAATTGATAGAGAATGCCCTATGGGGTGTAGTGAAGGGAGCAACTTTCAGGCATAAAAACAGCAATATTGGTGTCTTAGAAGGCATTGGAATTGATTTCATGACGCGTCCAAAAATGGTGAAAATCAACAAAAATGGCAAGGGGTAGTTGACTTTTGCTCTAATTGGTCGAGAATGCCCTAATGGATGTCTACAAGTGAAGGGAACAACTCGCAAGCACCATAACAGCAATATTGGTGTCTTAGAAGGCACTGGAATTGATTTCATGACGCGTTCAAAAATGGTGAAAATCGACAAAAATGGCAAGGGGTACGTACCCCCCCTTACCAAACTGGACTGCTATAATAGCAGTTGCAGAGCAGTTCAATAGCAGTTCGATAGCATGCACATGCTATTATAGCATAAATATAGCATGCGAAGGGTTTGAAGACTTTTGGACTGCTATGATCAGCAGTCCAAATAGCATTCCTGATAGCATTCATGAGCTGGGAATAGCATGCAGCCGTGAATGCTATACTTTAAAACTAAGGAGAGGGACTCAGTCTTGTTCTTTTGTTAAAGTATAGCATTCACGAGCTTCAAATAGCATGCAGCCGTGAATGCTATACTTTGACTATAAGGAGAGGGACTCAGCAGTGATTTTTTTAAAGTATAGCATTCATATAGCATTCATATAGCATGCATCCGTGAATGCTATACTATAAAACTAAGGAGAGGGACTCAACTGTGTTTTTTGTTAAAGTATAGCATTTATATAGCATTCATATAGCATGCATCCGTGAATGCTATACTTTAAAACTAAGGAGAGGGACTCAACTGTGTTTTTTGTTAAAGTATAGCATTCATATAGCATTCATATAGCATGCATCCGTGAATGCTATACTTTAAAACTAAGGAGAGGGACTCAACTGTGTTTTTTGTTAAAGTATAGCATTCATATAGCATTCATATAGCATGCATCCGTGGATGCTATACTTTAAAACTAAGGAGAGGGACTCAACTGTGTTTTTGTTAAAGTATAGCATTCATATAGCATGCATCCGTGAATGCTATACTTTAAAACTAAGGAGAGGGACTCAACTGTGTTTTTTGTTAAAGTATAGCATTCAAAAACAGCAATATTGGGGTCTTAGAAGGCATTGGAATTGATTTCATGACGCGTCCAAAAATGGTGAAAATCGACGAAAATGGCAAGGGGTAGTTGACTTTTGCTCTAATTGGTCGAGAATGCCCTAATGGATGTCTACAAGTGAAGGGAACAACTCGCAAGCACCATAACAGCAATATTGGTGTCTTAGAAGGCACTGGAATTGATTTCATGACGCGTCCAAAAATGGTGAAAATCGACAAAAATGGCAAGGGGTACGTACCCCCCCTTACCAAACTGGACTGCTATAATAGCAGTTGCAGAGCAGTTCAATAGCAGTTCAATAGCATGCACATGCTATTATAGCATAAATATAGCATGCGAAGGGTTTGAAGACTTTTGGACTGCTATGATCAGCAGTCCAAATAGCATTCCTGATAGCATTCACGAGCTTCAAATAGCATGCAGCCGTGAATGCTATACTTTGACTATAAGGAGAGGGACTCAACTGTGTTTTTTGTTAAAGTATAGCATTCATATAGCATTCATATAGCATGCATCCGTGAATGCTATACTTTAAAACTAAGGAGAGGGACTCAACTGTGTTTTTTGTTAAAGTATAGCATTCATATAGCATTCATATAGCATGCATCCGTGAATGCTATACTTTAAAACTAAGGAGAGGGACTCAACTGTGTTTTTAGGTTAAAGTATAGCATTCATATAGCATTCATATAGCATGCATCCGTGAATGCTATACTTTAAAACTAAGGAGAGGGACTCAACTGTGTTTTTTGTTAAAGTATAGCATTCATATAGCATGCATCCGTGAATGCTATACTTTAAAACTAAAATAAGGAGAGGGACTCAACTGTGTTTTTTGTTAAAGTATAGCATTCATATAGCATGCATCCGTGAATGCTATACTTTAAAACTAAGGAGAGGGACTCAACTGTGTTTTTTGTTAAAGTATAGCATTCATATAGCATTCATATAGCATGTATCCGTGAATGCTATACTTTAAAACTAAGGAGAGGGACTCAACTGTGTTTTTTGTTAAAGTACATGTATAGCATTCATATAGCATGCATCCGTGAATGCTATACTTTAAAACTAAGGAGAGGGACTCAACCGTGTTTTTTGTTTAAGTATAGCATTCACGAGCTTCAAATAGCATGCAGCCATGAATGCTATACTTTGACTATAAGGAGAGGGACTCAGCAGTGATTTTTTTTTAAGTATAGCATTCATATAGCATTCATATAGCATGCATCCGTGAATGCTTTACTGTACCCGAGTGGTTTGGGAACATTTGACCCTGTAATGCCAAGCAGTCTAATTGATTTATGACTACTGGAACACTTCTTGTCCAGGTTTGTATTACATTAACAGACTGACCCTTGTTCACCTTACAGACTATAGTTTGAATATCTAACGGTTATAGCCATTTTAGCCACTTTTGTATTAAACAACCACACAGCAAGCAACATCTCTGTGTACTGTGCTCCACTCTATCCTTTGAATAGTAAGGATTATATAACACCTTAGTAGATCCTTGTCATTTGATTGGAGGATTGTATGTCACGTGATATTTGATAAATAGACCAATTCATGGCTTACGTCACAACCGTTGAAATTTGTTCCATCCACCGTGCATTTTTGGTGCCATCCGATTTGTACCATTGCACGCCAGGGACTCTAATACGTGATTGGTCAAGCGGCGTTCCATTTATTTGTCACTGCGTGTGCGCGTACGCGTTGGTGTGCAACGCGCGTTACTGTAATAAGAGCAATATAGTTTGCCAAGATTTTAAGCTTTTTTTGTCTCGCTAACTCTTAAAATGTTATCCTCCAATCAAAATCAAATAACAAAGATCTACTTAGATGTTATATAAAACAAATAATGAATGTTTCACATTCGTAGAATGGAAAAAATAATTTCAGATTGCAGATGCAGTACAGACCTGCCTTTGGACAAGCATCAAATCAAGCACCTGGAAATATGATTAATAAAAGAATTTTAAGTTACCCAATATGCCCGTGTGTGTGTGTGTGAAGTGCTTCTGTAGGTGTCTTCCATCTTTCATGGTTTTTAGTTTGTTTATCGGGAATTAGAGAAAACTAATTAATTTAGTTTTCAAATCCAAATTTACAGATTTCAAATTCATAGCATGCGGAATGCTTTGGGATAGCATTCCCATAGCATGCGGAATGCTTTCGGATAGCATTCCCGTAGCATGCAGAATGCTTTGGGATAGCATTCCCATAGCATGCGGAATGCTTTAGGATAGCATTCCCATAGCATGCGAATGCTATGGGATGCATGCTATGCGCATGCTTTTATAGCATTCCCAATAGCATGCGACCCCGGACTGCTATACCTCATTTTCATTTTTCGGCGTTCTGACATGCTATGTGCATGCTATTTACATCCAATGTGCATGTGAATGCTATCGAAGTTGCTGTAGGAATGCTATGGCATGAATGCTAAATGGATAGCAGTTTTCATAGCATGCGCATGCTATCTATGAATGCTATGTGCATGCTAAATGACTGCATTCAAGTTGGGTAAGGGCCTGCCCGTTTTCGTCAAGTTTGGCCCAAAATTGGCTTTTGCTCTTATTGATCGAGAATGCCCTAATGGATGTCTACAAGTGAAGGGAACAACTTGCAAGCATCAAAACAGCAATACTGGTGTCTTAGAAGGCACCGGAATTGATTTAATGACGCGTCCAAAAATTGTGAAAATGGACAAAAACGGCAAGGGGTGCCCCTTGCTAAAAAACAAAAAAAGCAAGAAGCAAAATTGCAAACAATTTTCATGATACATGTACATCTCCCTGGTTTTATTTAACAAGCTCAACACAGAGTGAAAATAAGTGCAAACTACTTTTCAATATGCAGCCAGGAAAATGAACCTAAAACAAAACTGATAAAAAGCTTTGCAATCTTCGCAATCGGTAATAATATTGATATATTCCAAAACAATTTTTTTTCCCAAAGTGGTTCAATATGCGCCCAGCTGTGTCTTTGAGGAGAACTGTAAACCAGAACGGAGAAAATGTTACAACAAAATCATTTTTGATTCCATCAGAAGAATTTCTCTTCATTTGGACGGCAAATTATGAAAACTTGACGTTTCCAACAATTCCATCATTGTCGTCATTTGTACATGTATTCCAGACGCCCAAATTCCCTGATGGACAAGAATAATTGTCAAAATATAGATTGAATGTTGCAAAATTCTACCATTGAAGAACAATCAGTGCCCCATGTTATAGCACTGTTCAAAGAACGCACAGTTCCTACAACACAGTAACAAATTCTAGCATAGTTTAGCATAACACCATCAAGATCCCAACTAAATCTCTGTGTAATTTGAGGCAGCTTATTTCGGTTTGCAAACATTGCTTTGCTAGGCTTTACTGTGCATAGTCACAGGCCAATTTTCCTCGCCGTCAGCCCTCTAAACATTTGGTGCCTATTCCTACAATTCAACCAAATCACAACAAAACAATGGAATCATAACACAATGGGTACACAAACTGATAATTATCATAAAACTTTCACTTAATAATTATGTCCAATAAAGGCATTAAAACAAAACCTTTTAAGTAATTTTTTTAATTTTAACCTTTGGTTTTATGCAGCAAGAAGAAAGGGAAAAAAAAAAGCAACAAATATCTTTAATGAAAAAAAAAAAGCAGAATGAAAAGATTTTAATTAAATTTGGCTATTTTAAGCTAGTTTTTCCTTTCTTAAAATTTTTTTTAACCGTGAATAATTAATGAGTTGTATCGGCCAACTTGGCTGGATGTTTTCATTAATTTTTTTTTCTTCATCTTATTCTACAATAAAAATGTGAATAATTATGAATATTATTTGAATAATTATCATGGAATAAGCTGTGTTTTACTAATTAAGTTCAAACCATACCGATAACAATTTCTCTCTCGTTTTTTTTTCTTAATTTTAGTTTTCGCAGCAAAATGTGTGGATATACACACTTATTACAGAACACGCACACGTATACACTTGACAACCAAAGGTTCGGCGACCTATATGCTATTTCTTATTATCATCACTATATGTTGCTTGAAGGGGACAAAAATGAAACAAAACTTTCTAAAAAAATCTTCCGTACACTAACAATATAGATTTATGGGAACAGACAACTTTGAATCTTAATTTAAAGGTACAGTACAGGATTGGTAACATGCACACACCCAAACAGAAATGTTATACAGATTTACGTATAACTTTCAGGGTATGAAGATGGTGCTGGTATAAACACTGTTAATATATTTCTGCCTGAAATGGTGTATTTGTTCAGTTATTAGTCAAACAAAGACCGAAAACAGTTTAGATCTTGTGCCGAGATCAGAACCATTATTTTGTTTTATAAGAAAACTTGAGTCAGGTTTTTGCTATTTTCTCGTGACTCAGATGTCCGATTGAGTTCAAATTTTACACTGATGTAGATATTTGATCAGACAAAGTGTGAGTGCTGTTCTGAGACCTTTACCAATCATGCAATCATGTATTATACCTTTAACAAAAAGACATTATCCTTATAGTCTCGACTGCATCTAAACCGTTATAAGACTCCAAAGTGTAGTATTATTAAATGCAACAGTTTTATTTTTCAACACATATCATACTCGCATCGTCAAAAGATCTACCCCATAAAAATCATACGTCTTCACAAAATATTTCAAATAAGTAGGCCTATGTAAGGGGATTAATTAAACTCTGCTTGCCCTATTTCAATAAGAAAAAAAGTACCATTATTGATTTCATTGAAGTATCTTGTTCAAACCAAGTACACACATCCCACACACGTACCCACACAGTTCATACACGATGGCAGACTACAATACCCATTACTTTGTGTTTTATTAAAGTACATGTTGTGTCACATACGTTTTGAGCTAGGCATGCATGTAGTAGACTGGCTCCCAGTCCCTACTCGATTCTCGTTTTCATTCAACAAAACGAACATCGCCAGTCAAAAACTAACGTCTTATTAGAGGAGATAACATCGGATGTTTCTGACATCAAGATCTTGTTGCAGCTGACTCTACCACATGTGTATTTCAACAAACTCCAGCACAATCTGTCAATGTTACATGCTAATAATAAACGCCATAAATACATGTAGGGCCTGTTTGTTTCACACATGAGATCAGTGATCTTACTGATCTAGATCCCATTTTAGCATAGCTTGCATGGGACGTGGGATCTGCAAGATCACTGATCCCGTGCGTGAAACAAACAGGCCCGTAATCAATGGTAACCACTCCATAACAACACTGCAATATTTATCATCCATGTGCACCAGTCAAAACACGACTTTCTATAAACAGACAACCAACAAAGGAGCAACAATTCATACATAGTTTTAACGATACCAAAAAAAAACTAATAATAATAATAATAATCTGTACAAATTCACAAATTATTCAAGCAATGTTTTAAACAATCAAAAACCAAAACTAAGTTCAATAACTATTTGCTGAAAAAAACAACATTTACTTGTATTCATTATTAACTTATGAAGTAGGAGTTTAATAATTGTACACCAATATTTCTAAGGTATGATTACAAGATATACCCTTTTCAAGTTGTTGTTTTTATGCTATGATGATGTCAATCTTGTTTTGTTGTAGGTTTTTTTTTTACGGGTTTATTGTTCAATTGTGCAAAGTGGATGGTTAGGCATACATACACATGAATAATACTATTAATGTACCATTACAGTGCTAGATTAAGTGGTGGCATTGTGGGTTACAAAATACACATTATGGGTTGGTGTTTACTGGGTTGAAACGGACCTTACGCGCTGGGCACCATGGCTAATTGTGTCTTTGTTATTAAAAACCAGAGCCTGCATGAAAAGCCAATTCTTGTGCAATACACAAGACAGAGAACAGTGCCCCTTCGAGTCCAATCAAACATCATATTCCTCAGTTTGAAACATCTCCCCAATTACATGACTACAACCTAACGTCATGACGACCGGATGCGTAGTCATGGTGATTTTCATGGAAACGACACACTTTATAATAATATACAAACTTGATGCAAATTGCCAAGGTGGCAAGGCCAATGAAATAGTGAAAGACGGCCTGTGAATAAACTGCATATGATTATGAAGCAACAAACAGAAAGCCTAATATGGCAATGAAACAATGAAATGAAATCGGTATAAAGATAATCAATCGTGGAAATATGCAGGCGCTACTAACAGCCCATCTAACCAGGGCAGAGGCAACAAAAGGCAGTTCGCCTTTTCAAACATCATTCATATAATTTCAGTTTCTCTCAATAGAAATACCACGTGCTGAGGAAATACATAATCAAATGCGCTAAGCACAAAATATCTACTTAGCATAAAATGTCTGCCTTGATAAGAGCATGCACTGGTATTAAGAAGTCTGTTGTCTACAATATTCTTTCAAAATAAGAAAAAAGGGGGAAAAGAATACCAGCGGATGCAAACGAGATATACATCACATTGTACGAATATTTAAAACAGAAAATCAACCAGTATCTGAATAATTTATTTCTTCAGTTTTTGTTTCACTACACTACAGATATTATCTCTAATTCTAAATATGTTTTTTTTTTTTTTTTTTGTATACTTGTTGTAGCAAAGTGTTCAGATTTACATGTACTCTTTTAAATTTGTTTTCTTCTTTTTTTTTTGGTGACATTTTTCAGTTTTTTATAGATTACAATGTTCAATCATGTAATTTTAATTGGCAAAATCATGGCTCATTTTGATTATTAACAATTATCTTTTTATATTTAAAAGCAGTTTTCAAACTAAGATTTTGAATTTTTTTTTTACTAAAAGCACTACTTTAAGTCTCAATAGTTGCAGCATGCAAGCAAAAAACAATCTTTATAAACACATACAAAATAATTTAAAACATTGGTCAAAGAAAGTAACATCTATCGATAAATTCACAATTAAAATGTCTTTGGAAAGAAGCTTTTAAGCTGCTTGATCTGATTTCATATTTTCTGTGTATAGCCAATGCAGGTACACGAAGCTCCGTGTACAAGCATTGTACTGCTTTGGTATTAAATATTCTATACGTTTTTTCTTTTGCTGCAATATTTCTGCAAAGCGCATGCAATCTTTACCTCACAAACCCCCCTACAATTCCTTGCTGTTCCAGACTCGGAGTCTGAACAGAAGTTAGACCTTACCTAGGGTCACTTTCACCCAACCCCAGGCTAGAGTATTCTTCTAAACCTCAGTCAGCAAAATAAATCCTCGGGGTCAAAACATTTTTTTAACCCAAGGTCAGGAGTCCACTTTGGACTACAAATCATCATTTGACTTGCTGGCATGGATTTCAATCCTTTACGTTCAGACATTGGGGGATCAAAGTTGACCCAGGGTCAAAATTTGACCTGGGATCAGAATTTGACCTGGGATCAGAATTTGACCTGGGATCAAAATGAAGGAATTGAAATCTCCGTTTTAATAACTAGCCGAAATTACATCCAAATCAAAAGCTTTCTGATATTTGAAACTATGACAATCTATAAAACCTATGATTGATTTTCCTGTCTTTTTTTGGGGGGGGGGGGTGGGGGGTGGGGGGCAAGGTGAAATTGGTTTTTACAAGTGTTCTGCTTTTACTCATTTTCTTTCAATTTCCACAATACGATTCACTGACACAACAATTATTACAACAGAGACAAACCAATCACATATCATTCTCACTCCCTGCATATCAACTGTATAATAACAACTTCTTCTTTTTTTTTCATTAGGTCTGAGCCAAAAAACATTTCAACCAAAATTTCATCTAAAAAAAAATTGGGAATGGAATAAAATCAGCGCAATTGCTCTTTGAATAGTGCATGAACTCTTGACACTCCAACATGAATGTGCCATGACTCATATGCATGTACCGCCAACAGCCGACAAGAAGAATGCCGACCGAGAGGCTCTGAGTAGCTCCGTCAAAATGAGGCATAAGTATCACCATCGCTCTATGTCACCACCGGAAAATCATACCGTTTTCTTAAACGTTCAATTTGAAAAAAAAATCCTGTTTTGAACAGGGTTAATCTTTGTTATTGGAGGGATTGATAAGAGCTAAAACAAAGCTAAAAGGTTATAAATTAATTTGATATTAAATAATTTCTTTTCTTTCTTTTTTAAGATTTCTCAATAAATGATAACATCATTTTCAAATTCTTTCAGAATTTGATAAAGAAAAATCCTAACAAATCTCAGGATCTCTGTGACGGCCATTGTTTCTTTTTTTGCATATGAGGATAACTCAAACCAAATTGCAAACACAGCCCTTTGAGGAAAAGGAGGGAAGGGCCCAATCTTGATTTTGACAGAGTCATTCATCAATGTAACCCTAAGAAACAGTGCTACCCTTGTGCAAGATGTGCATGTCAAAATGAGGACTGAGATCAATCCATCCATCCCTCCTCCATCAAACCAACATACATTCTAATGGTGGAACATGTGTACCATTCATCTACACATTATCAGGGCTCAGCAGGGTCACATTACAGTCCATGCTTCACAAAGATCACAAAGTGACTTTAATAAATACCACAGATCATTCTTTAAAATAACAGCAAAGAAGATTTGTTTCCATTTTTCTGTTGATGAACTAAGTTGAATACAATCTTGGCGCTTTCTAGCATCGCTGGCCAATCATCTCAAAAACACATTCGTAAAACCGCAGTGTTTTTCTGTGTACACTCATAAGATTTACTCCCCCTTTTTGTTTTTACAATTAAAGCCAAGCATTTCAAATTGTCCTAACTTAAACCAAATGAGGTCAAAATGCAAAAAAAAGGGGATGAAAACAGGAAAAGTCACTGAGAATTGTTCTGGAATTCTCCTTGGAAATCAATAATTGGCACAATATTCACACTGTCATGTCGTCTGAAATCACCAAGATCCACACATGCACTATCCAAAATCACTTTTATCTTTCCTTTAAACTACTGACTACATACTGTATTCATTTACATGTATTTCAGACTTCTTAATGACGGCCTGTTTTTTGTTTAGTTTTCTTGTTATTTCTTGAAGTACATTTAAAGGTTTTTCTTAAGGGGGGTGCCCGCTGCGTTTTTTTTCATTGATAGGAAAAATGAAAGGCAGAAAAAAAAAAAAACAAGAATAGGGAAAAAAGGTTCTAAAAATGCTGTTTTTGTTTTCAATATGGAAAAAAAAAAATAGAAAGTCTTCTTTCAGCATTTTTTTTTTTCTTCTTCCAATTTTTGTGCTCAATTTAATATCACAGACAAATAAATGTACCGGTAAATGTGAACTGTGAGGGGGTGGGGTGAACTTTTGTTTTGTTCTTCTCGTGGTGTGCGCTTGATTAATTGTTGACATTAAACATGGCAACAATGATGTTAATATAGGTATAGCTATATATGTATATATACGTGTTGGGGACAGGGTGATATAGAGGTACAAAACAGTGCATACTGGGCCCAAGTAAGGACTTTCTGCAGAATGCATACATGACAGTGCATTAGCAGAAAATAATCACGGTTACCCTAGAAATTCTTCACTAATCGAAAATCTTGCGTACGGATTCCATGAAATAAGATTTCACGTGTAGCGGTACCTGTAAGCACAAAAATAGGCCGTCACGGATTCCATGAAATTGGGCCCACTGGAAGGCAGGAGCAGAGTTTGTAATTGCTCTTTGCATAACCAATAGAGGGCGCTTTTCTGTGCCCTGGACAGCATTGCTAGACAGAGCAATATGCACGGCATGTCAGACACAACAAGGTCTATTATATATGTGTATAACTTGTATGAACAATGCATGCATAAAACACTCCAGGTTATAAATGGGGCAGACAGTGAACAAGACGAGGATACATTTACAGTGTGTTGTTTAGCAGTCAGGGAACCAGACTGCTTTGACACCTCTCATCACCGCAACAGGGTTACTGACCATTTTGATCATGTTGATTCCGTGCATGAAATGGATATGGAATGTAACTCAGTGCACTTATACTATCATTATGACTATTGTTATGCATAATGTGTATTTGTATTTTTTAACACATTTCTACAAAGTTCATCTAGAATCCAAAAGTGGAATCCCGCTCCAGTCAATTTTTCTTCTGTTTACTTTTCAATGACTTAAAAAAATGGGGGCGGAGCTTGTGGAGGTGCGCTATTAAATACG
Source organism: Astropecten irregularis (assembly GCA_963971285.1). Taxonomy (NCBI): domain Eukaryota; kingdom Metazoa; phylum Echinodermata; class Asteroidea; order Paxillosida; family Astropectinidae; genus Astropecten; species Astropecten irregularis. Next base: position 15,939,695 of record OZ020247.1, read on the forward strand.
GTACTCACTTTCCACAGCAACTGCGGGCTCCATGTGTGAATTCAATATTTGGCCGTCAAAAGAAAAACCTGGAGCTATCATGATTGGTGCATCGAAAGAGATTAGAGCACAAAATGATTCTTTGGCTATATTATGCAGTTGACTGGATGCTTCCTACTATAAAAGAGGGCCGGTGTGTGTGATCAGCCACACATGATGTGAATTGCGAAACCCGTCAGCAGTGACTGACGTACGGGAGCTCCGAGAAGAAGTATTGAGGATTGGCACATGAAACCGTTATAAAGTGGGACGACTACACATTATTGATTATCTCTTCACTGGACTAGTCTACTGAGGGGTCAAACATTTCAAGACTCAGAGAGAGAAAATACCAAGTTAGTGAACGGCTGTGACCGGATGATAAGACGAGGGAGAAAAGGGAAGGATATGTAGGGCCAGCATGAGTCGAGACGTAGAGAGACCAGAGAAAAAAACAACAACAGTCAATCTCTCACAAGGTGCCAATTTCAAGGCCCTGCTTAGCACCAAAAAAAATTTGCTAACCATGAAGTTTTTGTCTTTTATAAAAACAGGATTACCAGCCAAATGTCCATGTGTTGTGTATCACTTGTGATTGTTCTTTGGCTGTTGTTCCCTGACCATGAATATCAAATGGAATTTTGTAATGGTGTTTTGTTATAATATTGAGCAAGACATTTTGTGCTAAGCAATTATTTTTGCGCTAAACAAGCTCCATGAAATTGGCACCAGGAACTTACTACTTTACAAACCCTTCTTCCCACATATCCTCCCGTTGATTCATGGGCCGTCACAAAATGGCCGCTCTGATGAAACCATTGTTCACATCAGCAAATATTTAAACCAAACAAAAAATACATACAAAACAAATGGTCGGACTACCTATTTCTTGTCACCGTTGATGTCAGAGGAAGGAGTACGTACACTGTTGAGTCGTAGAGGGGAACTTTTTTTTTCGTATTTCTTTTTCTTTTTTGTGAGCTGAAGTAGACATGCAGAGCTGATATGACGCAAGGAGCTGGACAGGGATCTAGGAGGCTGTCTCCACCTGTTGTTGCGGTTGCTGTTGCTGTGGTAGATTAGTGTCATTCTTCCTGTCTGTTGGGTCAAAAAGTGAAAAAGGTACAACAATGGATCACGATCGACTACGACTACATCTCAATCCACCTAAAGCCTTAGTCCTGGGGCCAATTTCATAAAGATGCTTAGCACAAAAAATTGCTTAGCAAAAAAATGGCTTGCCCAACCACCAACCATTGAAAATTCGATTTGATATTCATGGTCAGCTAACAACAGCCAAAGAACAATTGCAAGTGATACACAACACACGGACATTTGGTTGTTAATCCTGTTTTTATTAAGAGACAGAAATGTCATGCTTAGTGATTGTTTGTGCTATACATGTAAAGCAGCTCTATGAAATTGGCCCCTGATCTACTATCCTTAATACAGTGAAATCTCGTAACTCAAAGTCGCCTAAATGTAAAAAGTCTGCTTATCTCATAGACAGACCTCATCCCCGCCAAAAGAATAGGCTTTTATGAACAAAAATATCTCCCTAATTCAGAAATACCCATGCACCTACAGTACATCCGCTTACCGTGAAATTTTTATGAGGCTCATCAAAAAGAAAACGCCTACAAAACACAGCCACAAGTACTACAGCTACAATGGACTTGAAACCTTTATTATGGGTCGCCACCACAAAGCCAACTTCCTCCTTTCACGTATGCATGAGTGAGCGCGAGTCGTCTCGTGACGAGAAACAACACAATGGGCCACGCACACTGTTAGAGCGGTAGTCTTGGTCCGAGATGTTAGTAGATCGATCACTGTTCGTAGTGCATCCTCACACGACTGATTCAGACCATCACAAGTGTGCGGTTGTGATGGTCTGAATCAGTCGTGCGAGGGCGCACTACAAACAACAATCAATCCACTAACATCTTGGACCATGTCTATTACAGCGGAGGAGTACCACCCATGAAATCGAACGACAAGAAAAAATTGCCTCACAGAAATTCAACTATGATTTATTTTTGAGTAGAAATAAAACTTTTAGGTAAGAATAACTTTTAAAAATCTTAGTTCAATGATGATTTGGGACAACAAATGAACCTGTAAAATATGCAGAAAGATTTCAGATACTCCAATCAAAATGACTAACACGGAGATTCACGGTACAACTGTACATGTATGTGTACCGTAAGGTTTGTGTATGTAGAGGTGTAAAAACGATGTCGTTGTACACAAGTTGGCAGATTTGGTAAGCTCGAAATTTGGATACCTCATAGTTTTAGTCCATTCCCCTGAGGTTTGAGTCAACGAGATTTCACCGTATTGCAGGGCTCAGTCTTGGGAGGACTCAGAACTGCAGAGAGCCTTGGTGTAGCCCTAGGGACCCAAGAGTAAGCTTGAGAGGTGACATTAACACTGAGTTATCAGTGTGAAAGGCAACACTGGCAGTGTGAGAGAATAACACTGATGGTGTAAATGGCTGGACTTCTAGGTCAATTCACTATCAGGTTGACCGACAGTTTTGAGAGTAAACACTGACATTTTGAGAGTTAAAGGTACTATCATAATTTGATTTGTCTTGGGATAAAAACAAACCTGTAAAATGTTTAACTCAATTGATCATTGGAAACAGTTGAAAACAGCAAAAAACAGTTGCAATTGTGATGCGAAATTGTGAGGTAACTATAATAGTGAGGTTTTGATCTCGGAGATCAAAACTGTTTTCGGTCTTTTGTTTGACTCACTTCTGGAAAAATGCAGCATTTCAGGCAGAAAGATTTTAACTGCATGTTTGTACCAGGTCTATCTTTACACCATGTGAGTTATACATAGGTAAACCTGTGCACATGTCTATTTTGGTTTCCTACCAAAGAATGATAATAGTACCTTTAACACTAAACCACTTCAGACTCAACACTGCTAGTTAGACTGAACTGACACTAACCTGCTTCTTCGGCCGCTGCATCGTTTGTCCACAGCGTCAGGTTGTCTCGTAACAACTGCATAATCAGAGTGGAGTCCTTATAGCTGTCCTCGTTCAGCGTGTCCAGCTCGGCGATGGCTTCGTCAAAGGCCTGCTTGGCCAGTCGGCAGGCCCTCTCGGGCGTGTTCAAGATCTCATAGTAGAACACCGAGAAGTTGAGGGCCAGGCCCAGCCGGATGGGGTTTGTCGGCTCCAGGTCCTGGCAGGCGATCTCGCTGGCGGCCCGGTAGGCTACCAGGCTGTTCTCGGCCGCCTCCTTCCGCAAGTTGCCCGTGCAGTACTCGGCTAGGTATCTGTGGTAATCACCTTTCCTGAATGATTTGTCGAGAGGAAGGGTACAAACGTAAGAAAGTGGCGTACACAGGCCTTGAATTTGGTTCTGAAAGGGGCAAGGCCACTTTTCCATCGCAAGGGCCACTTCCATTGGAAATCAATATGTCTATGGATACATTTGAAGGGGGCACGAAGGCCAAGAACCAGGGCCACGAAGGCCATGGCCTATGTGGCTTCCGCTAAATTCAAGGCTTGCGTACCTTAAAATGCCACAGTCAAGTCAAGTCAAGTCAAGTTGAGAGCAAATGAACAGAGAAAGAAATCATCAGATAATATTCTAATTTGGAGATTTTTGTTTTCAGTGTACAGAAGCAAGTTCCAGACCTCCAATGAATCTTAATTTCAGCTCACAATTTACACATTGATCATGCGAGACCTCAATTTGTTAACATTGATAGTGTCTGACTCATTTCAAGGATTGGGTTGCATAGGGCTGTATGTTCATCATTGCAGACTGCAGAGCACAATAGCATAACACATATTCATGAGCATGAGTCATGTGGCTGAACTTCATAGCTCAGTAAGGGGATTACCTAGTGTGAACGTGGTCATTGACTTGATGACCAGTGTTTGAACTGTGCTAGTTGCCTCGGGATGTTGGGCTCTAACATTAGAGAGGCAACACAGTCAAAGGCACCTGCCTCAGTGTCCCTGGCAATCCCCTCAATTGTTGCTTTGGTGCCTTTGGTCATTGCCTTGGTGTGCTCCTGAACATTGCCCGAGCGGTGCCCCTGGTCATTGCCTCGGTGCTCCTGGTCACTATTTCAGCATCCCGGCGGTCACTATTTCAGTTCCCCTTGTCATTGCCCTAGTGCCCCTGGTCACTACCTTAGTGTCCTAGGTCCTTGCTTAAGTTAGTGCCCCAAACCAATGCCTTGATGCCCTCTGGTCATCACCCTGGCGCCCCTGGTGATTTGCCCTAGTGTCCCAGGAGCAAATTTCACAGTGCTGCTTAAGCACCAAACTTTGCTTAAAAGCACAAAAAACCTTGATAAATAAAATCAATATGCCAGCCAAAACTCCTTGTGAATGTTATGCTCAGCAAACAATTGCCGAATACAAATCAAAAGCAGTAAACATCCCATGAAAACGTGGTTGGTAATCCTGTTTGATCAAGGAAGACTTTTCATGCTTAAAAAGCAAATTGTGTGTTTATTAAGCAGCTCCATGAAATTGTCCTCCTGGTCACAGCTCAGTGATTTTATGATTTGTAACTTACATTTTGTAGTAGAACACTTTTGATTCACCGGCGCCGGCAGATGGAATGAGACTTTTGTCGATGACCAACAGCACGTCTGAACATACATCTGAGAGCTCCTTTTCAATCTAGCAATAATAATAATAATAATAATACAAACAAAAGTCATACAAAGGCACTGGGCATAATAGACAGATATGCTGTTGATTGAAACAACAAGAGGAGCAGATGAGGCCAATTTGAGAAAAGATGACAGAATATGTCCAAGGTTTCATCACCTCGTTTAGTAACGAACTCCACATTGGTTTCATAGCTTCTGACTGCCCAACGAACAAAGACAATTGACTATTAGGGACACCACCAACAAAAGGGCTAGATAGCTTCGTTGGTAAACTGGTATTGTATTCCGGAGTCTTCGCTGATTCATGATCCCGCTTAAGTAATTTTTTCTTGGTTCACATTTCAAATGACTTCAAAGAAAAAGAAGACAAAAAAAACAAGAGAAATTTCCTAAGATGTTTGGACTTTTACAGATTTCGGCAAAAAACTCCTAAAGAAAAGAGAAAGGAAGCCAAATCCTTGGTTTGCGTGAGTCAGTGCCTTTTGTCTCTTCTTCTTTGTACCAGGGTTAGGTTTGCTGTCCAGGGCCCCATGTTCCCGAAGCACTCGTTAAACACGCCATAACGATAGCGTAACGACCACCTAACTATTGCCTAACGTAAGGCCTAAAGAGTGTTAGCCGAAAGCCTCGCTAAAGGCTCGTTGGGTTCTCGTTGTTTACGTACCCGTTACGCTATCGCTATCTGCACGCATACCACTTGCATGCATGGCTAAGTTTATTCCATGGTTTGTTACGTAATGACGAATTGTGTTTTAACGGAAGGTTCCAACAGGGTTTGCGTGTGCTTATACTTGTACAGCCTAATAAAATAAGCAAGATGTGGAAAGACAGCAAAAATAGAAAGCCTCGCTTCACTACCGAGGAGTTGCCTGTCCTCGTGGAAAACGTTGACAAAAAGAAAAAGAAATCATCTTTAGCAAGTTATCTGACGTCATCACTAACAATAACAAAAGTGTGCTAAAATCATCTAAAACAAAAGGGAGCGGCTATAAAAGTTTATCAGTAATGAAATTTAAATAACAAGAGTATGAAATCGAGTGGGGAAACCAATATTGAGCAGTAGAAACATAATAATTGGCTGTATCGAGACCCTAATTAACGAGAGCCTAACAAGAACATGGACCAATCGTTAACTTAGCGCGCTTGTTACATATAACGAAAGCTTCGGGAACAGCCCTCTTGTCATAACGAAAGGCTAACGATGGCCTAACGAACTCGTTAGGCTAAAGAGTGCTTCCGGAACATGGGCAAAGGTTAGACAGGTGCTAGGGTTAGGGTACAGGTTAGGGTTAGAGTAATGGTAAGAGGGTGAGAGGTTGATGGTGAAGGCAAGGGTTGAGGGCATGGGCGAGGGTGAGGGTGCAGGTACGGGTATTAAAAGCCGAGGGTTGGATCAGTTGGCCCCATCCTTACCTCCTCTCTATATCTTTTCATGAGTTCTAGCTTGCAAGGGTCGTTGCCTTTGGCTTCTTCTTTCAGCTCGATACTGCTGGCTATCCTCCAGGATGCTCTCCTGGCACCGATCTTGTTCTTGTAAGCCACTGACAGCAGGTTCCTCTCCTCCACAGTCAGCTCCACGCTCATCTCCGCTACCTTCTTCATGTACTCTACCATTTCTGAAACAGAAACGAAAAAATGACACCTACATTAGTCATGTCAGTGTAAGGAATAGAAAACCTATTTATATGTTCAACGACAACTGAAGCAGGATTGGAACCTGGGACCTGAAGGTCACTGTATCAGGGCCTTTATCAGTTTATGATATCAATGTCCTCCGGTTTTTTTTAGCCTTTACTAGGTGCGTTCGAGTAGGTCCCCTAGGTTGCACCGAGTCAGCCCCCCTTACCGATCGATTATGCCTTCATTCTCAGGGCTCACACAGGGCAGCCACCAGTGACGCTGCTTGTGATTCGAGTCAGTGGTGGGAAACACGTCACACAAATTCAAGATGGCGGAAAGGTAAGCAAGCGTTGGATTAGCTCAGCTGTGGTGGCTGATCCGGATGATGTGACCCGTATTGACCGAAGGAAGCTACTTGAACGCACACAGATAGTAACCTTTAATGTGGTGCTCAGTTTGACAACATGGCCTGACAACATCACTGAATGGACAGGCCTCAAACTTGAGTACCATGGCAAGCACTTTGGCTCGACAGGGTCTGCCACGCTATTGGTATTCCGTATGGCAGTGGTATGACACTTTTAATAAGTTCGATATCTAGTGCAACTTCCGCTCTCTACTGCCGTTCTATTGCTATATGTATATGTACACTTGATTCGGCAGTAGCACAGCGTAAAGTTTGGTCTTAAGCCAAGGAACAGTACAAGCCTGTGGATTCAAACCATGGTGTGTGTGTTGTACACACGTCAATGAAACGGAGTACTTTGACTTCGCTATACATGATAAAACATGTGCACAGACATTTACACAAACTTAATTTGAAAAAGGCTTAAATATAAATCTGTCTGAGCTACAGCGAACCACATCTACATACCTCTGAGAAAATGGCACGTTGCTGTGAATCTGAGCATAAATTGGGTAAAGGTACGCCATGTGCAGTTCAATGCACGTGTGTTTACAGGTGAAGTACAAAAATAGCATGCTAGTCAATTCCGACAATACATACAACAGTACATCCTGTTACAATGAATAGTACATTCGTACACTGTATGAGTAATGTCAGAATTTTTCAACCAGGGTGATATTATCATATAATTTTAGCTGGATAGGTATTGTTTATCCTCCTTCAGTCCTTGCCCAGGCAAGAAATGTGTGTACTTCACCTTTATCATCCTCTACCACACAAACCACATGAAAATCCATACATGTGTGGTAAACTGCAGTACAGTATGTGTATTAAGAGGGTTAGGGTTGATTACTCAAAAAAAAGTTGCCCCCTTACAACTCAAGGTGCATGGTTCAACGATACAATCCTACAAGAAACCTCCGGTCCTCATCCAAGTCTCAATTGGTGTATCCCCAAACTTCAATAAAATCATATGGTTGTAGAGCAGGAGGTCGTGGGTTCCAATCCCACCTGAGCCAGCATGTAATTTTTTTCACGTGCTCTCACACGTACTGAGTATACAGTGCTCATCCACGTCGGTGAAGGGCAAGCCTAATTTGCATATTATCTATTTCCCGACCAAACATCATTTAATATTCGTGACTTATGTTTCCCAATTTTGGTTAGTCATGATTAAGTTTATAATCACCGAGATTTACAGTTCATTTTGTTTTTGATGGCAATTCACACAATAATATGAGTCTAGAATGCTCCCAATCAACATGTACACGATACATGTATGTACAAGTGTACCAGATTCATCCACGCCATAACATCAAACATGGAAGGGAGAAACCTTCAGTGTTACCCTGCCATGCCAATCACCACACAATATGCCTCACGGTAATGTTCCCATATAAATTCTCACCCATTAACTTTTCTCCATTTGCCTGGTCGTCACATTAGTTTGCCACGTGATGCTATGGGAACCATTGACTGATGATTTTATTGGCCTATTACAAGTCCATGTACGTGTGTATGCACTTACGTGGGCCATGTATCAAATCTCACATTTGATAAATGTTCATGATTCCGATCAAAATTGGAGCCCCAAGGCACGTCAAATGCAACCTCAATAAAATGAGTGAAGTCCAGATACTTTCACGTGTATGCAACCTACTTAAAGTAAAGTGTAAAAATGGGTTAATTTTTTTGTTTTCTGCTGAAAAGAAGTTCTTTTTATCTTGTTTAGGTTTCTTTCTGCTGCAGATGACTCCCAGAAAGTACAAGCATCGGTAGTCTCCTAAAATGTTATGAAGATCTTTTTCTTTAAAGGTAGTACATACGTGTATCATATATGTACATGTACTTCGGTAAGAAACCAAAACAGAAATGTTCTCAGATTTACGTATAACTTACAGGATATGAGGATGGTGGTGGTAGTCTAAACATACCGTTAAAATGTTTCCGCCTGAAATGGCGTATATATCAAGAAATTAGTCAAACAACGACCAAAAATCTTTTTGATCTTTTAAAAGATCAAAAATAAAAGAGAAAAGACTTAAGAAATACTGTGGCTGTTTTTCACTGTTTTCTCAAAAAGTGGCCAACGTATGGGACTGCGATTTTCACAGATGACTGTGACTGTATCTTCCTTGATATTTTTGCCCATGAATCTGTACTTCTTTGACAAAAACCAAAGTATTATACTACCTTTAAAGAAGAGCAAAAAAAAAAAAAATATGAACACATGGACATTTCTTATTCATTATTTACTGTATAATGAAAATTATGATTTTTGTCTAAAAAATACATGTTTTTTTTTAACACAATATGTGTGCAAACAAACGTGTGCATACAGTATTATTCAACAAATTTGTAATCTCCCAGGTTTACATTTTGTGACTGAGACAAACAACTATGGCAACCCGACCGAGCCATGTTATAAAGTCAAGGATGTTTCCTACATCCATGGATACATTGAGGGGCCTCTCATTTCACAAACTGTCTCCTTCCCTGTTCAATAATGAATCCAAATCAATGACAACTGAAAACAAATTAGGGTCATTCCACCAGGCTGAGAAAGGATTTGTTGCATGCACCCCGCCCCCCAGTACAGTGTAACAAATGTTTATGTACAGTGTAGTACAGTACAATGTACGTCATGTAGAAATGTTAATGTAAATTGTAATGTACCATCGGTTTTATCTACCGTGTACATGTACACGTATGTACTGTATGTATGTTTGTACATGTGTAAGTGCACATACATGTACAGTACATGTGTAAAATATGTACATGACATGTAGACTTATTTTCAATTTCTTGTTCATATTACATATGTGCACATGTACAGTACACGTACATGTACTGTACATTGTATACATGTACCTCTACCATCTAGTGAGTTTATAGGCCTACATGCTGACGTGTACATGATATGAATTAAATGTACACATACTGTACAGCATATATGTAGATTGTTCATTAACCCAAATTGTACTTGTACATATATGTCATTAGGCAACATCAACATGCACTGTGTACCAAATGTACATGTGTATCATACACATGAATATTGCACAGCGTAGAATAAAACATGAACTCACATTTGCCCTAACATGGTGAACTACATGTAATACCCACAAATGTAATGTGATAATGTGATAATGTGATAAATGTACATGTACAAACATGCATATATGCACACATTTACATACTGCATGCATACAGCTTGTACGTGCACATGACCTTGAATACATGTACACTGGCTTCATTCATGATTCATGGCTCCTAAAAATGTCTTCATGAAAACAAACGGACGTTATTGGCCAGATTCCAGCACCAGGCATGCCAGGGTACGATATGTGCATGCCATGCGTCGCTATTCAGACGGGTGAATTCCCCTTCTTATACCCCCTAATACAATGTGTAATGATCCACGTCAATCAATGGCAAGGATCTGAGGAAGCAATGAAGGGTCAGGCACATAAATGTACGTAGTAGTACGTAAACGTACAGGTTTTAGAAGCTTCAACCACCAGCACAACTTACAAAGCCTGCAATACATGTATGTGCACTGCCTGCACAAGTTCATGACCATGATTGAGTGTACATGTACATGATGCAATACATGTACTGAACATGTACATGTGTACATTGAACAGAACAGTGCACAATAACAGGAACATGTAGGCCTACACGTATGTACTGTATAGTGAGAGGCCCATGTGTTTTTGGAATAAAACAGAAAAACCGACGAAACTAACTGAATCACCGTTTCCAAAAAGATACATGTACATGTACGTGTACCCCTCAATACATAATTAAAGTATTTACTGACAAACACATACGGTATGATGTATACAGGTACGTAGAACTTTCTACTTTTTCTCAAGAGATATTTAGCGATCATTGACATGATAAAACTAAGCGTCAATTCCAAATGTAAATCACAGCTTGACAACTTCCTTGTATTTGTGGTGGAAATGTCCACAGCAGGATTCATAAAGGGCTAGTCTTGGTTTGCCATGAGTTCTATGACGAAAATATACTTGTAGGACTAAGCCTAGACCCAGTAACTGGGGCACTGAACTCCCTTTTTTAAATTTTGGGGTTGACGGTCGGTCTAGCGCCCCAGAGAATCCCTTAGCCTAAAAAGTGTTGTACACAAACAAACGTGTTCTTCACGGTACTTGCGGCAAAAAATTTCGCCAAATGACAACAAAGACATCAGGGATCGGTTTGAAAATTGCTCCATCTCATCTCTGAATGTCAAGGATGAAATGCAGCTTATTTGTTTGTGCTCACAATCTTTCCTTGTGATAAAAAAAAACATGTTTCAAATTCCATGGATGTTTTCCGATGGAAATCCAGACGTTTCATACACACAGGTGGGTTAGGGTTAAAGTTCTAATGTTCTTAGGGTTATTAAGTTCTTACATGTAAGTCCTTTTCATTTTCAGATTGAGGATACCAACAGCCCAATTTGATGACTTAACAGATTTTTTCAAACAGATTGCTTTTATGCATGTTAAACTTTATGTCAGCATGATTTGCCTTTGAATCAAATTCTGTTTGGGAATCTCTATACACTACAGGATTCGAGAAATTCATCAAATTGTATCAAAAAAATGTTTCCATTTCTTTTTCCATTTTGTTTTATGAAAAGAAAATATTGTTTGTGCACATGTGGTGTAGATCATTTACTTATATTAAAATTAAAATACATGATCGTGAAAATAGTAAATGCAACAAGCTCTTGAATTTTAATGACAAGCATCCTTAAAATGTATTTTTTTTTTAATAATTAATAATTCTAAGTCTTGCATTTTTCATCATACTCATTTCCAATTTTGTTTTTTGTTTTTTGATTTTGTAATGAAACATACCCCTTGAACGTATAAAGTACATGTAAATCCCATCAATATCCATTATACAGTGTATGTGAAGGTACAATGTAAAGAAATGTACATGTGTTTTAAGGCTTATCAACCATTTGTTTCCTAATTAATAATGTATGTAGGCCTATGTACATGTATGTAGGGATGCCGATGCACTTCATTAAATTACAGAATGATGGAATACATGTATGTACTGTATGTGCTACATGTATGTTGATAACATGTGACACAGTAGTACAGTACATCACACACAAGGAAAGAATGTATACACTGTCAAGACTGTAGTCTAATGTAGAGTATTTTAAGAATCTGTTCGTACCAGGCAGCCTATACATTTGTACATGTACCATGTGAACAGTATGATAATGCTTCAACATTTGTATGGTTGCACATGAACACAGTGGGGGAGGGAGGGGGGGGATGATGCTCGCCTTCTTGCGTGCTCACATGCTCGCGTGCGTGTGCTACCATAATGAGATGCGCTGACTGTGACTACGGGTGATTGCGTCACTGGGCACGCTGTTATTACTGCGCATACATAATGTGACAAGTGAAAAGTGTTCATCACGATCATTCGTAATGAAGAGGGTTCTCTGGGGGTATTTTTGAATAGCTGGTTGTTCAAATCTGTGAAAGCCCTATCAAGTATCATGTACCTGTATATGTACACGATCTGTGTTGGGAATTACATGTACATGTACATGTGCATGTTTATCCCTACATGTTACATGTAATCATAATGTACATTGTACATATATACAGTATGTAGATTGTACACAGTGGAACGTCGTTATAATGAACATGGCGGGATGCACAGATATTTGTTCGTCTAGTAGTCGTATGTTAAAGTGATTTAAAGAACCATTTGGTATGTATTGTATTGTACACAAAAAAGGGTAGCCAAGGATGATGTTCGGTATAACCAAATGTTCGGTGCAGCAGTGTTCGTTATAGTAGCTTTCCACTGTACATGAACATGTACATGTACATGTACACTGTTCATTCTGAAGCGGATACTGGCATCATGACTGTGCATGTATACACATGTACATAAGCCTAATGTATGGTTTCCTCATCAGGAGTCCAAACAATCCCAACCAAATGCACAAAGCCAAGACTAACAATTATTTCCCAAAATAAACAAACAAACCAAATACAGAATAAAAAGACGAAAAAAAAAAAGCACACCAAAGCAACACTGTGCATAGCCAACAATAATAACACACATTCAGTACTCATACATGTACATGTACATAAAATGTGTAGTGATTTTTGTTAATTTATTTATTTATTTTTTTTTGGGGGGAGGGGGGAGTGACCGAGTGGGGAAATTAATTATATGTATGACAGTGACTACATATTCCTGCATTCAACGTTACAGATCTTTGCCAATCCTCAAGCTCAAGCCGGTCGCAGATCTCCCTGTTCAAATAATCATCCCTCTGTGTCTACATGATGAGGGGCTCTGCCTCTGTGACCAAAAACCAATACAAGGAATACTGGATCCATGCACGAAGCTAATTACATACTGTACATGTAGATACTGTACAGTATACACGTACAGAATGCACTAAGTACTTGTGTAGTACTTGCTCATTTTCTACATGATGTACATGTGTGTACATCATGTACCCGCGTAATGAGGAGATCTTGAATATTGATTTTGTCTTTCTTTCTTGATTTTCTGTGTTTTGTTTTTTAAGATCGTCGCCGGAATTAGACTCAATGTGACATTGCAACCTTTAAATTAGTGGGTTATTTTAACGGGTTTGTTTTGATATACAGTTTATTCCTTTCTTCTTTTCTTTTTACATTCTTGAGTTTAATATGGGCTATATGATTCATTAGGTTATAAATTCATTTGTTTTTATTTGGTAAACAGTTGGGGTGTTTATTTGTAAACAATGTAGCAATTTAGCCTTTAAGCTACATATTATATGCATTGTTTAAAAAAAAACAACATAATATTAATCATAATCATTTAATAATTATATCCATCAATTGTAATCTTCTTTTAAAATACATTAAGATTTGAAGCTCCAATCCATTATAATACAGAGAGATATAAATGTATATGCTCCTTCATGGATCCACGCAAATTGAAGGAGAAGGAATTTTGTTGTTGTTGTTATTTTGATGAGGAAAACAACTGGCTGTACAACATCATCATCATCATCATCATCCCTATCACTGTACCCAAGCCCCCCTCCCCTACCCACATCTTGAGTCTTGAAATGGACAAGGCACTTAATGCCACTGTTAGGGAGACTACATGTAACTCCACTGGGAAATGACAATGTCCACAAGAGGATGAATTTGATCCATGGGGATAGGTGTACACGATGTACATCATGTACATGTATCAAGGCCAAGGGCAAGGCAATGGAGGCAAAGGGTTTTAAGCAAGGATTTGAAGACAGTACATTCAAGGAGAGAAGATGTACATGTACAACTGACAAACAGGCTGTCCCAAATGTTTTTAACATCTTCTGTATCTTTACACGTCTGTTGCAGATGAAACAGGATTGACCAAAACCAGAAGTAGGGCATCCCAAAGATACACATTCAATCCTCTTGCTAAAAGCTCTTGGCCAAGGCTGCCAATCTTCCTGGAATCGCAGAATTTTATGTAGAACATCCTCTGAATGATTAACCTACAATCTGTCCAAATTGTTATCTCTAGACCAGCAAGATTCTGTAATATTTAGGACCGCATGACTCAGGCTGATGCCATTCATTACAATTCAAATAAATGTACTGTATTACAGGTGTGCATGCCTACACATGTACGCAGGTTCCAGTGTCCAGTACACATAGGGCCTGTTTGTTTAATGCACCAGATCCCAAATTTTGGGATCCATGTCCTATGCAGGGTACGCTAAAATGGAATCCGGATCCGCAGGATTCGTCATAAACAAACAGGCTCATAATGTGCCATTGATGTTAGTCATGTTAGTGCAGAGTGGGATTTTGAAGGATGCAGGACTGTAGAGTCAAGACATGTATAGGGTTGCTTGCTTGGTTGCCAAAGTTTGTCCTGGTGCAAAGAATGTGCCATAGGGATACTATATAGACAATCCTATGGCATGATATACTGTACATGTACCATCCACCATTACTGCGGTGTCCCCGCCCGTTTTTGTGTGGCAACAAAATAAGTTACGCTCAGTCACACTCTATACTGCAGGGTGTAATTATGTACATGTTTTATTAAAAAGTCCCCTGATCAGGGTGACGTTACAATGTTTAAAATTGGCAGAATCCAGGAGGTTCTATCTAAACTACAAAAATGACAACAGGTGTTTGGGATTAAGACAAGCAACACATCATCCATTGGTATTAATTAAGAGCAATTTTCTAAATGTGTTCAAAGTAATACACTGTCATCAAGGGACAGCATAGAAACAAAACCTGGGCCCAATTTCATGGAATCTGTTACAGTCTATTTTTGTGCTTACCGGCACGGCTATGCGTGAAATCTATTTCATGGAATCCGTAAGCAAGACTTTCGGTGCTTTAAACTGCTTAATGGGTAAGCGAAGAATTTCTAGGCTATCCTCAATTTCTTTTTTTTTTTGCTAACGCACTGCCATGTATGCATTCTGCAGAAAGTTCTTGGTAATGTCATAGCGAGAAAGAAATCTCTCCCATGAAATACGCTAACTATAAGCAAAAAAGTCTGCTTTCGTATTAGCGAAGAATTTTTGCTTACGGTAACGGATTCCATGAAATTGGGTCCTGATCAACCTCAGAGCATGGACATGATGGAGGGAGAAATACCTCCATGATCAGATTGGCTTCCATCTATGGATGCTGACCAACTATGTGCATGCAGTGCAGTCTAATAATATCCAGTATTCAGTGCATTATTAACCTCATATCATGACCCATATCCACTGTACATAGAACATTGGACTTGTGCTGTAGCAACTGGCAAGCCACTACTACTAGTGCACGTGACTCCACTTGCCCTGCAGTGCCCTGCGCCAACAATGTTCAGTCCTATATCATATAACCAATAATACACCACCCACCTCCCCTACAAGATCAATAGGCAACCTCAAGCCTGGCATTTATACGACCGACAAATGCGGCCATTTAATACACAGCCTCCTGTTAAATGACAAATCTGACTTTTCTCCCACTCCACAATGACGAGAAAGGCCTCCATAGACTGATAGAAATCCACTCCTTTGACTGCCCAAAAAAGGTTATTTTGTTGTTACTGAGTGTGGGGACAAAAAAAAAAGCTGTTTTAAAACACAATACACTTGAAACTCCACTGCAATGTTGAACGTTTCTTGAACTGTTTTCCTAATATCAAATTGACCAACATTTAGTACAGCGTACCATTTTCACCAAAGAGTTCGAACTTGTCACCAAATTGATTTGTAACACAAAAAGGAAGGTCACAGAAGATTGAAATATTAAGTTTGACAGTACGGTATTTTGTTCAAAAGGACTAACAACAGTAATGGTGGGGGGGGGGGGAGAACTTTTGTTCGGGAAGGGGTTAAGGCAACTGTCGGAACTGTTCCTTCGTGAAAGGGCAGTTTGTTGGAATTGGAACTTTTCAAAGGGTAGCGGGGCAATGACCAGAGATCGACACCCACTGTCAATTCCCTTTGTCACCTCCCTGAAGTTCTCTCCCAGCATTTCAACTTTTTTTTTTATCTTGAACTTCCCTTTCTGAGCAGAGTTTACGAGCTATTGATGAAAATACAAACACCTCCTTTCCTTTTGTATTTGGTCAACAGCTTTAATACCATTGTGGGTGTGGCTCAGTCATAATTCAAATTTGTGCACATCAAAGTTGGTAACAGACAAACTTTGTTATAGGCCTAATTCAGTAAATGCAGCATGTGCAGTATCATTAGGGCATGTACACTTTGTAATACATGAACATTCTAGGTTTAATCTAAGTTGCAATTTACAAGCATTGTACATTACTGTACAGTATGTACTACAGTCATGTACAGTATGTGCTGTGCAATATGATACGCTGTACATCAAAAGTTCCTTCACCCTGCAATGCTGGCCATGACACTTGTACATTGTGTAGTACATGACACATACAACTACTGGGTTCAATGTACAATGTCGACACCAATTTGCAAGTGTACATGTACATGTACAGTATGATAAAGTCTGTTGCTGTTCATACATACTGTACATGTACATGTACATGTATCTTGGGTACCAGTATAGAGCGTAACCTTGTGCTGATAATGAACTTGAATTTGCCAAGTCAAAGTACACCGTACACTGTACATGCATGCATTTTAACCCACAGTATGTTTGCCAATCAGTTTGCCTGCCAATAAAAATTGTCCTCTCCGCCGCCCAGAAAAGAGGGAAAAAAAAAGCCAGATTCCAAGGGTCTTGACCTCTGTTAATTGTTGGGCCTGACCCCAGCAAATTGTGAGCGACCCTGACAGCGCTGCCCTCACTGTTTGAATATCTGTGGGTGCCATGGGCGGAAGCTCAGGTAAATGTGGACTTTCACCTGTATGTGTATGGCTCCAATACAGTGCTCAATGAGAACTGAACTACTGAAGAAATGTAAAAATAGTACACTGTAGGGACGTACGTACGTGTTCTTTTTCCTCCATGCTGAAATATACAGTGTGCAATGAATGAACATGTATACAAAAGTACAAGTTTCCTACAAGTCTACATGTGTAAATATGCAGTTACTGTAATAATGTCAATGAAATCTGGGTATCCTTTAAAAATACATAAAATTAATTAACAGTCCTCCTCAATATTTATTTCTCAATACAAGTACAAGTTCATGTACATGTACATGTAGGCCTACACATACATGTATATATACATGTACATGTAGGCCTACACGTACACATGTACACGTATATTTAAACTGCTGCAAACTGCTCATCAACCAAAATAATAACCTCAAATGTGTAGTCATGTAGGCAATACATGTTGCCATTTTGATCCTGGCAGGATCTTTCTCAAAGGCCTTTGAGAAAGATTCTGCTTGAATCAAAACGTCTTCACTTCACTTGACTTACAATTAACTACGCTACCTGTACGTGAGGAGCCAAAATCAGCAAACAACCAATTTTCAAGAAAAAAAATCGGATTTATTTGATTTAAATCAGATTTTTTTGACTTAAATCGATTTTTTTGATTTAAATTAAAATCTTAATTGTTTTTACGTAATGACATTTTACTATCATAACATTTTGCTTAAAAAAACCCATAAATGATGCCAAATTGCATCTTCTTGTCGCTTGGGCATTGTGGTCATTAAAATGTAGCAAAAAAATCCAAAGCAACAAAAAACAGAAAATGATACTGACTGTCACTACAGGCATACGCTATTGCTTCCTTGCTGATGGGATGTTTAAGACCACATTCAAAGATGTTTCATGGCTTGTAATTGTACGTACATGTACATGTACCAGTGGTCCATTTGCATCTCAGTACATGTGTATTAGAGCTAATAATGGCAGTATTATTGTGCAAAGTCAAGATGTAGTGATGTACACAAACAAAAGTTAATTCTTTGCAGTTGCATACATGTACGTATTATTTTACTGTGTAATTCTATTCATTGTATAGATACTTGTAAATTACAAGTAATGCTGTACATGTATACATTGTACTTTACTTCAGGATACTGCCTCATTTTTCATACATGTGTGTATACGTGCATGCGTATTTTGTACAGTAAAATTTCATTGTAAAAACACAACATAAACTGTTTTAAGACACCCTGTTATAGTGGAAAAACTAAGCCAAAAGTTAATGCAACTTGTGTTCTTTCAGTAAGATATTCTGATTTTCGTTAACAAAAATCATGAAATAATGAAAAAAATCATGATTGATTTTTATGAGCGATTTAAAAAAAAAAATTTCCATTGATTTAAATCATGATTTAAATCAATGATTTAAATCGAGTGATTTAAATCAAACAACCCTGAACAACAGAGCTTGTTTGGCCAAACTTTCAAGTTCCATATTCAATACTCGGCGAACCTAGGTGTGTTTCACAATTATAGGCAAATTAGCTCAGTTGATTAATGCAATTGACAGTATACCCCTATACACACATACCCCTGCACATTGCTGATTTGAGGCAAGCTACACATTTGCATACTTTTACCATGCCTACTGCAGATGATAATGGCACACAGGCACCAGATCATTCCAAAACTGTAGGTACAGTGTTATTAAAAGCGCTTTTACCATTTCTCACATGACCAATGTACAGTCAGGATGTAACTTAAAAAAGTGAACATCCACAGAAATTAAAAGTTAAAGAGCATTGGAGTTGGACAGAATTTCAATTTCCGCATTGAGGCGAATACTGTTGAGTCCCATTAACCATCTCATCAGGTGCTATATAATTATACACTGTGGTCCTGTCATCCTGCAGTCCCATCAAATTTGCAATTTACGTAATGAGAGCAGGCTAACAGCTAACCTGTATGAAATGCAGATTTTATAACAAAAACAGCCCGAAAAACGTGCCACAAATTAGGCTTAACCCCCTCCCACCCCGGAACCTCATTATCTCATCCTTCAGATATATCGCCGTTCTGCCATATCAGACACCGTTTGCAGTGCACGACCAAACGGTGTCAGCTTCACAAACAGGAATCTCAGCCTGTCGTATAGTATGCAATTTGGCCCATTAGGAGACGGCAGCACCGTGCGTGGGGCCGTCAACGGGGCTCTCTCTGGAACACAAATTGGACGGTGTCGTGATACCAGTCCATCATCATAACAATTCATGAATACCGCCATAGCTGTCGGACCGTCATGACGCTCAGGAATAAATAATGAATATTAACATGTCTCCATGCGCTGCTCTACGATACTGGTAACGGCTTCAAACATGTCAAAGCGCTGTGCATTTTTTTTTCTCCAAATCAACACGCATATATCAGAAATTGAGTAAAATCATGTTTAAATAACCAGCTATAAATGTATACACTGTACAGTAACTTAATACATGTACAGTACATGACCATCACTATAATTAATTTGATTAACCAATATTAACCTTCATACATGTACAGTACATGTATAAAACGTGTAAGCATTAAAAGTCATTTAACCGTTAATTAATTGACATCATCGACATACATGCAGTGTTCTCCAACTTATAAAATTAGAGAGTGGTGCTGAGCGCGTAGCGCGAAGCACTAACGGCGTGGGGAATTTGGATTCTAGATGCTCTGTGATGCATTCTAAGGCAATTTCTGTCCACTTTACCCCAATTTTTGTGTGTGCAAAAGTTGTCAAGAGTTGTATAAGACTTCCATTTATTAAGCAAATTATTAAACAGAACATCAAATAAAAGATCAGTACCGACTATATATTTGTTCCAAAATTTCAATTTTCAGTTCTTGATCTAGGTAGCTAAAATGTGTTAAGACCAAGCGTTTTATTTTAGGTTTATTAATTAATAAGGTTTACCCTATTAACAATTTTAACAAATATAATTATCTAATTCTATTCACGTCCAAAATTAGACAAGAGACTTGGTCCCACATTATTTTGAAAATCAGTTTTAAAATCAGTTTAAAACCGAAGAAAATATGTCTAATGGTCAAGCAAAAATAAATAAACCTCAAAATTCCAAAAACATTGGAATAAAACTGTATCTAGAATTTAGATTTTGGAAAGTGGAAAAATAAGGGGAAATACTGTACTGTAGCACAAGTTTTGCAAAAAAAAATGTTTTCCCATCTTTTGGATCTATCTAGTGTAATAACTACATGATTGGACCCCTAAACCTTCACGTCCAAAATTAGACAAGAGACTTGGTCCCACATTATTTTGAAAATCAGTTTTAAAATCAGTTTAAAACCGAAGAAAATATGTCTAATGGTCAAGCAAAAATAAATAAACCTCAAAATTCCAAAAACATTGGAATAAAACTTAAAAGTGGCCTCAGCTTAAAAAATTACTTTGGTAGACCAGTTTTTAATTTTCGATAGGCCTACCATCATATTTTCTGGGCCTAGGTAGACATTATATTCTAAGTTTCACAGATAAATCAAGAGAAAATTACATTCATTCCAAACGGAACGTGATGACCAGATGACAAGTTATAAGTAAATCTTAGCTAAGAGCGAAAATCATTCAATAACAGGTGAACATTAAAAGTTTCCGTGTACCAAGGTACGTAACGTTGGTAGCGTGACCGAGCGGACTGTTCACCGGTCGCACGAAGCATTAGCCCCACGGCCATCACACGGCACATCGCGGTAAGGTAAAATCCCGTTGTGGCAAGATTAGTGTCAACAGTTGCAATCGCAAACTCAACTTTTTGTAGGCATTTGTTCCTCATAATTTCCAAAAATGACTTCTTATTTCATGTGAATGTATGATAAATCATCGAAAATGTAGTTTGAATAAAGCAAGCTCATTCAAAATGCCGATTTTTCGGAAAAAATTCGTCGAAGTTTCGCGTAAACGTAACCAGATTTGTGACCACGTGCGCAGAAAGTATGCAGCAAAAGTAGGTCTCTTGCAGTGCAGATCATATGCAGCAAAAGTAGGTCTCTTGCAGTACACGTGTACATTGCAGGGCCGGTCGACTCGCTGTCTCCCCAGTACATCCGTTTAATGTTTGTCAATTCGAGTTGCCTCGCGTCGGAAATTTGACAGTTCGTGCGAAATCATTGGAAAGTTTCGAAGGTTAGGATCGAAAATAAAGTGATTCTCATTGTTTCCAGATTATTTCTGTAGTAATTATTTACTGTATAGTACAAAATGTTAACGTGGCGGCATGATTTTAAAGCGTGGCGGCGATTTTTAAGCGTGGCGGCTGCCGCAGAAAGCGTGGCGGTGCGCCACGTCTGTTCTACACGTTGGAGAACACTGTACATGTAAAAACTGCCTATCAAAAAATCATTCCCAAATTACATACATGTACACGTACACATTTAAGCGTTATTGGTACAGTGTACATGTATATTAATAAACATGTACACGGTGTTTTTATTACATTGGCCATTGGTTAACAAACAACAAAAATTGAAAAAGAAAATGAAAATTGAATATCCCAGAGCTTTATACCTGTATTTTTAATTTTTTTATATTTATTTTTAAGAAGTTGTGACCACCTACATGTATGTGTGCTAAATGTATTGTGTTACAAATTTTCCAATTCAAACTGGCCATTTTGGGAAATGATTTACTGGTCTGCATCCTAGTGAATCACTGGTGAACAGGTCTGTATCTTTGGGGAGTTACTACCACTTACCAGTCTGCCAGTCATGCCAGTAGGGTAGAATAGTGATTGATTACTGAGGATCTGTCATCATTAATTTGCTCTACACAGACAACATACATGTATGCCTAGATGGTCACAAATTAACAAATACACTAAATAAATTAAAGATCAATAAAATCAATAAACATCTAAATAAATAAATTGATGAATGAACACAAATAAATAAATGTATACTACATGGTACTGATAGACAGGATAAGATTATATTTTTGTATAAATCGTTCTAAATTAATTCTAGGGGGGAAAAACCTAATTACATGTACTGTACTTGAACACATACTGTACATTGTACATTAAAATTATGATTTCTGCTGCAGAATGGTTCAGAGCGTACATGTATGTAATTACAGTCATGACAGTATGAAGCGTCGGACATACATGTACACGTACGTGCACACAGCCAGTATGCCTTACACAAATACAGTGTACATTTACTGTACGTGGTGCATGTTAGAATTGCCACAATGCTGATTATGCATGATGATTTGGTTTTCTTCTACTGTGATGATTCATGAAATACACATTACACTGTGTGTACATGCACATGTACATGTCAGAAATTTGCTTGTGAAGTACGCTACATGCGCATTCTATTGTACATTCCGCAATGTAAACTGTACATACTGTTACTACACAGCAACAGTTGACAATGACATGGGTGAAAATGGGTACATACAGTGTATTGTACCTTATGCACAGTACATTGTGTTGGATCCCTTCAGAGCAACGTAGAGAAAACAGACATAATTTCATCATTAATTAGTAAATGTTATAAAACACAGAATCTACAATTGATCAGGCCCAAAGATGCACTGTCCTTATTTTCGCAAATTTTTTTTTTCGATTTTCAGATTTGGAAATTTTAGGAGGTACACACGTAGATGCGTCATGCTATGCTTTCATTTGATATTTTGGCAAAAATAAACAGTGAAGGATTCAGTCAGCAGTTAAATCAGAAAATAAGATACCGAATGAAACTCATACATAAAAAAAACCCAGAAAATAAAATAAAATTTATGAACTTCTTAATATCAGAAATCGCATCAATAAAAAAAAAACCTCAAAAACCAAACCAAACAAACACAGAACCCTCCTCAAGTCCAATATCATAAACATGTATGGTATGTGGTACATTAATACATGTACATTTGAAGTAGATACATGTAACTATATTTGATTTGACGCTTATGTTTTGACAGAAATGTACATGTGCATGTGACATAGTGGCTGTTGCCTTAAATCTGATTTTTTTTCTTCTCCCATTCCACTTCATGTCCTACATGTACAACCAAACCACTTCTGAACGGAAGCACAAAAATAAATTGCCTTTCAATTTCAGTGTCTTTTGAAATTAGCTGCAGGCTGGGTCTTTTGTCCCGCTTTCAATGGACAAAGCAGGAATCGAGGGGAGCCCATGTCGTCTCATTGACATGTATGCAGCCCGCGGACATGACTGTCTCACATCATGTAATGAGCCGGTCTGGTTTGTTTGCTGCAGGGGCGTGCATAGAACTGGTTTAGACAGTCAAGGTGCATCTATCATGTAATACAACATCACAAGATCACACCCAAAGAAAAAAGGAATTGAAAAACAGAAAGAAAAAAAAAACAGACAAAGTTACAAGACAAAGTCTTGTAAGGAGAAATTAGGAGTGACTTGTACAAATCTCCTCAAATGTCCTCTGATGGTCAATGGTTTTGTACATAGTCATACATGTACAGTAACGTGTACATTTCATATGAATCACAAGATGCAAGATAAAAGGTGGGTTAGCTAAATGTACATACATGTACATTACAATGTAGCTGGCCTGTTGGGCGGATAAGATTACCAACATTTCTGCACTTTCAGATGGGTCATACCACAGGCATGAAAGGGTTGGTGCCAGATTTGTTGCACTCGTACATATGTATACATGTACATGTAACACATACATATGTACTGCAGACCTTGATTTTTAAGGAGAGTGAGAGTGATCACTCTCCTCCACTCTCCTTAATGTTTTCCAAGGAGAGCGAAAAAAGAGCTCCTTAAAAATTTAAGGAGAGCTACCATTTTTCAAAACATCACAGTACCGGTATACATTTTTCCAGCTGACATTTTCACTTCAAGGAAAATACAAAATAGTATTTTTAATACCGGTAATCTTTATCAACAATCTTTTTTCTGACACAGGAGTCAGGACACATGCAAAAACTTGGTAAATTGAGATTTGCAAAACTCTCCTCATTTTTATTAAAATGAAGGAAGGCCTGGTACTGTACAAATGTAGGCTTACATGACATGTACATGTACCATCTGTACAGTACATTATCCTTTACAATGAGTGCACATTGCCATGTGTCTCAGGCACGTAACTCAAACTTTAAAAACAAGGAAATTCCAATCTTTACAAGATTCTGTGCAGTGTTTTTTATTTACAATTGCATGAGCATGATGAGTGTGATTAGAAAGACGAAAAAATCAGCTGATCCGAGGAAAAGTTGCATGCCTGGTGTCTCCATAAAACTAATGAATGAAACCTTTAGTCGCTTAAAAGCAAGTTGTGACTGGTTTTATCAAGGATAATGACCAACTACAGAGTAACTAGTACATTTTACCCACATGGCACATTTATGTACAATGGGTCATCAGGTGTACAACTGTAAATCTTATTACCCCCAAACTGATGAGAGAGCATAATTATATGCAACTGCATTCATGGAGCAAATTACCCGAGAATTCCGAGGAGCGATAAGAGAAAACTTAAGGAAAGAGTCAGAGTGACAAATCAGCCAAGGTCTGGATGAAAAAACAGACAAAATATACATGCAACTCGAGGGCACATTTCAAATGTCCAAAATTCCAAATGTGGCAAAGGAAATTGCCATTAATTATGAAGTGTTTCTCCCACATACTGAGTGTACATGTATGTAGGTTTTTGCCAGCTTTCAGAAAACAGGGTGTAGTTTTGATATGCGGGCTTCCAAAAAATGTTGTGTCAAAATATTGTATTTGCACTGTCTTTACAATTTTACATGTAAATTGCAGGTGAAACTGTGTCAACAGCAAGCAAGGTGTCCAAACAGAAAAACAGTGTCTAGAATATCAGGAGTAAACAAGGTGTCAAAAAGAGCAAAACAGTGTCCTGAAAAGAAAGGCAGAGTGTCGGGAACAGTAAACAGGGTGTCCAAAACAGCACAACAAAGTGTCCAAAACAGCACAACAGGGTGTCAAAAAACAGCAAAATAGGGTGTCCAAAACAGGGTGACTGAAACACAAAATCATGTGATCATAGTCCTAAACAGCACAACTTAAGCCCTTTTCACACTGTGGAGCCAATCCCCAGGGAATAAATTCCTCGGGTAATAGCTATTCACCGGGAATTTCTTTGGTAGTGTGAAAGGTCCGACCAAAATAGTGTCCAAGACAGCAAATAGGGTGTCCAAAACAGCACGTGTCAAAAACAGCAAATAGAGTGTCTGAAAAAGGGTGATTGAAACAGCAAATCAAGAGTCCTAAACAGCTCATCAGGGTTTTAGGGAAGAGGCATGATTTCATACAGTACATAGCCCTCTACTCTCATAGGTGTTAGGTACACACGTGCATGTACATGTACATGTAACACCTGTCAAGAACAATGGACACTGATGGAACAATCAAGGTGGATTCATTAAAAAAAATTCATTCTTTCGGCATCTTCTGCCATGTCTTTCAGCGCCATTTGAATATAAATTGAGGAAATCTCGTGGAAAGCAAGACAAGATGATAATGATAATGGCATTTTCATGCCATGCAACACTTGGTACACACATGTTATCCTCTGTTACATGTCTGCATGAGTGAATGCTGTCTTGTGAATGTAATAAAGCTAGACTAGACTGACAATGATGTAATTCATTTAATAATGCTCCTAATAGCATCAGGACCAATGATTGATGACATCGTAAGCGGGAAAAGCTCAAACGGCGTTGGCCATGACGCAAACCCATTTAGAAAGATCATAAACCGGACAGCAGAAGGCACACACACACACTGTAGACGTACATTACACGATTTGTAAAGGTCACTCCATTTATTTGACTCCACTGAGTCGATTGCACGCTTGTAACAAAAAATGCGCAATCGAAAGATGCCATCAAAAGAATTGCACCCTTCACCTTGCTCCACTATACCTCCGTTGCCTAGCTGATGATTAGGCCTAGATCTCCTACTCGGGCGTGTCAAATAAAGTCTCAGCATCGGGAGTTACATTATTGCAACTTTGTTACATGTACATGTACACGTGTATATGTACATGTATATATAACGCTTACACAGTACACATGTATGTATCTGTAGACACGTGTAGGGCCTACGGTTTCAAATACATGTAATTTAAGAATAAGAAGTCGTGCACACCTCATTGCATCAGAACATTCGTACTTTGAGGCATTTTGTGTTACATGTACATGTACATGTATGAGATCTCCTAAAGGATGGACATGATGGAGAATAATGATACAATGAATATTCTAATTAACTGATTAAAGCTAAACTTAAAGGTACTATACTACACTGTGGTAGCATACTGAAACAGAAATCTTGACAGATACTGTACATGTAGATAAATTACAAAGTATAAAGAAATGGTGATGGTAGAAACATACCGTTATAATTTTTGTGCCTGAAATCATCCACAAAAGACTAATAAACAATTGACCAAAAACAATTTTGATCAAAACACCTGTGAAAAGATTTTAAAATACCGCACGTGGGCATTTTTCACTGTTTTCTCAAAAAGTGGGCACTGTATTGGAATTTCCCAGACGACTGTTAGGCCTACTGTACATGTGTATCTTCCTTGATATTTTTGCCCCTGAATCTGCATTTCTTTGACAACAGTAATAATTATCTTTAATCAAAACCATCCTACATTTATGTACAGTAGGGTATAGGCTTACATGTATGTGCGTTCATTTTAAAGGTTATTTATCAATTATCATAATTTGAAGAAATACAGGCTCCCAATTTTTGAGAAAACAGTGAAAAATGGTCACAATATTTTTTGAATCTTTTCTCTTTTATTTTTGATCTTTAAAAGATCAAAAATAATTTTGGTCATTCGTTTTACTCTGTTCTCGATAAATACAGCATTTCAGGCAGAAAAAAAATGTAGCCTTATGTTTGTACACGTAGTATGTACATGGTACATGTATCATCACCATCCCTGTAAGTTATAGGTAAATCTGTGATCAAAGATTTCTGTTTCGGTATCCTATTCCTACCAAAGTATGATACTACCTTTAAAGCAACAAATCTATGTCAGTACATGTTTATTGCTTAAGACATTAATTTGTTATTGCATATATGTAAGGATGGCTGTATATCACACAAGCCCGAAGCCCCTCCTGTGATGGTGATGTGGAACTGGGATTTGGTGTATTATTTCATAGTGTGAAACAGGATCCGCATGATGCAGTAGTCATGGTAGTATTAGTGTACACACGTGGAACTTCAATTAGTTAAGTGAGGGCTCCACACTGTGTGTGTGTGCGTTTTTGAGATGCAGACGTCAGACGCCAGAGATCTGTAGCTTGTCATTATAATACTGATCCCAATGCATCCACGTGTCCAGTTACCACCATGCGTAATCGTGCATGGTGACATCCTATGAGCCAGGGCATTGTGCATTGCACGCCGATAGCAATAGGCTATACATGTAGATATGGTGCCAATACTGCCATCCTGATCCATGACATGCATTTGATAATGTTCAACACATGACATGTACTGTATGTACACATTACATACATGTAGATGACAGTACATGTGCATATGTATGTGCACACACTGGTGGTGACTCACCTAGTTAATTATATGGTGTCATGTGACTGGCAGACATGGCAGAAGGCCAGATGGAAAAGGCATGTCACCTGTACATGTATCCATCATGCTAGTGCTGCATGTTTACGTACATTGTATACACCACCTGACCACCATTATTTGTGTCATTTGTACATGTATGTACATGTACACGTAATTACAGTACCGAGTTTGGATTCAGTACACATGCAAGTGGAATAATATTCAGTGCATGTAAAATTATGAAATTTAAAAATTTAAAACCAATACAATCATAAATTTTTATGATTCTTCAGTAACCATCGATCATCAATAAAACATGGGATCACTTCCTCAATCCTCCAAAAAGTAAAAAAAAAACAAAATTATTCATGTACTGTACAATATGTAGACTACTGTACATTCCTGGTAACTTTCTGAAACCTATTTTATCGAAACATTGAAATTTCAACTGGTTTTGTTTCTTTTGTTTTTTTCAATCAAAATCAATTAAAATAATTTGGGCTTAAAACATCATACTTACTGTACATGTAATGCACAATTTTCTTCATTACTTGAAGTTTAAATATCAGGGACAAGATTGACCAATGTTAAAAATGTCTGAAAACAGCCGACAGGGAGCATAAAATGTCTGAAATCTGAAAATCTCCTATACTTTTGTACACAGCCTGTGACAAAAGAAAATTATCTGAAATCCAAAACAAAAAATCTGAAATCAGACTTTTAATCTGAGAAATCTCATTCCTGAAATGTATGTACATGTTACACCTCATTCTAAAATGAAGAAGTCATTTCTACATGAATGGTAGAGACTGATGTCAAACCTGCATCATGTGAAGGGGCACTAAGGCAACAACAGCCAAAGGCCACAAACTAGCAATCGCCCTCATGGCCTTCCTGCCCCACAATCCATGTTACATGTACCGTACGTACATTAGCCACTAAAAGCTAAATGTATTTCACTTAGTTTTACTTGAATAGGCCTACATATGTTCATGTATCCACTGCCAAATGCCATCTTCAATACCATTCATGACCCGAATGTAGCCAATTACAAAATTCAATTTTGAAAGGCCAGAATCAGATCACGTTGAATCTTCCCTTTCCATTATTCATCTCTAATTGAAAAGTCGGTCGGTTAATAATCCATGACAAGGTAAATTAACATGTGGCCATAAATGAGGCCTGGTGGATGGACAAGTGGATACAAATTATGTGGCTTAATAGCAACAGATGTCATTTAGAAATAGGACATCCTTTATTCTTTAATCTCCAAATTGATTAATCAATTATGCTAACCGTACCAGTACCAATACTAATGCAATATGAGCACAGCTACATTTATATCTAGGCCAATGAGTCATTCCATAACTGCATACATTTGTATACAGTACATTGTATGGGCACAGTATGTACGTGTAACATGTTAAGTATGCATGCACATTATATGTCCTTTATGGCATGACTCAAATTTAACTGTTTAAGCACTAGTATCAGGAACTAAATCCACTGCACATGATTTGTTTAACTGCCAATGATTATTTTGGCAGGGGCAAGCTAGGCCATGTTTTATGTTTTCCTTAATTACTGTGCACATGATTGTCTAGGAGAACATGTTTATCAAGGGGCTTACAGTCTAGGCCAAGACCAAGGCAATGCAAGCCATGACCTCTATGGCCTCTCTGTAAAAATTCCAGACCAGATAACACGGATAATGCAAAGACAAATTCCCTATCTAAAAACAAACGCGGTCAATACAGATCGAGATACACGATGTACAATGTACGTCAGCCATTCAGTGAGCTCCGTCATCCGTAATGTGCTATGTAAGTGTTACGCTACAGTGTTTCAGAGCTTGAACAAAAAAAAACATTTAAATTTTATCTTCTGCTTTTATCCACAAATTGTCCGTATGTTTGTTAGGTCGTTCAGAATTTCATTGATTTTCGGTATTGTGTAATAAAAAAAAATGTTTCTGTGAGCCTGAGGCGGCAGTTTTGGAAAAAATACATTGAGACGGTCTCCTTAAACTGCAAGTGCAAGGCCTCACAATAGCGCTCCGCACTAATGACGTCACAAAATCCACGGATGTAAGACAAACATTGACTCACACACGTAGTGTACATGTACATGCACGTGCACACCAACGCACGTGTGCATGTTTGCAATGTTTGTCTGAGGTCTGTTGCTATTTTTAGCGTAAGTGCAGAGCGCTTTTGAATCTAGGCAGGTATTAGTGTAGTGTACAGTACTATAGGCCTACTAGGGTCACACAGTGAAAAATAAGAGCTTAATTTAAATAAAAATTGTATACGTTCGCTGTTCTACATGTATTATTCACATGCACATGAACCCCAGTGTACATGTACAGTATGCACAAAATATACCGTACATGATCACTGTTTCAATTCTTATCTAGCATGTCTGTAGTGCACACACAATCACACAGTGGATTTGGATACAAATACAGCTTCAGTACCATCCCATGGGGCATAAATTTAATGTCACCGTCCCTAATGCGATAAATCCATAACCGGTATTGTAGGATTTTTCACAGATTCGGGACGGGGAAGAGTTGAAACTACAACTTGTATGCTGGTGTGCACTGTGCACACGTATGGGTATTGTGGGGACTTAATGGCTTGCTGACCCAACCTACTGTAGTCGACTAGCACGTCCAACGCAAATGTCGTAGAGCTATTTTCAGCTGAGTCGGATTCTGGCTGGATTTTGAGAGGATTCGGGAAGGGGCCTTGCCAACGTGCCCTCGGGTATTAGGGTGAGCCGTGCAACAGGGCAGCAACGTACATTTTATATGTCCATGTTCCTCCCACACAAGCTTCAAAGATCTCTTCCTGGTTTTCTTGATTGTTTGAAGAAAAAAACAAAAACAGATTTCATTTGCACAGGGGCATCATCAATAATGGAAGACTATGACGAATATCAAATGAGATGATCAATGATAAATGAAGAAAAAGACTTCTTACAGGTACCTTAATCATGTTCTCAGAAACTCAGACCGTAAATAGCAGTTCTTTGAAAGACGTTTGTTTCAGAGTGTGTAAAAATGCTGACACAGAACCATCCCTCCTACACTTCCATTTTATTTTTTCTCGCTAAAATCTGCTCAAGAATCAATCAATTAGGCCTAGGAAATTGTACAGTGAACAATATTTTTTAGGAATTTTTGTTTTATAGAATACAGAGATATCGTGCAAGTGAATTGACTGCGTCCAGCCACAAGTTGGCTACATACTTTTACTGTGTCTAGTACACAAATGTAATCCAATCTGCATTTATGCACAGACTTGTTGGCGTTGCGCAAGTGAAGGTTCATGTAATAAATACACAGGCGCTGAATTCAATTTCGCCCCCTCCCTCCTTCTTTTTCCTCAATATCAGCCTCTGATTGAACCAAGTGTCAGGGATGATAGCTAAAGCATGCAAATATCTTGAGATTGCCGTAGAGTTATAAAAATTATTCACGAAAAAAAAGTAAAAACAAAACTCAAAATACCCAGACAGCATTTGTTATTAAAGATGGAGTATCCATAATTTTGGCCGAAATGTCAAGGAGGCAAGAAATGCAGCCAGGCTCCAGATATGAATTTGAACGTAAAGAGGCAATGACGTCTTGATCTTCTCGGGATCTCTCTCGGAGGCTTGGCTTTTAAATGTTGTGTCACATTCACAGGGAAAAACATTCAATCAAAAGATTCAATTGAGAATAGCTGAGGGCAATTTCATAGAGCTTCTTGGCAAAAAAATACTGCTTTGGACAAAAAGTCTTTCAAATGTATGAAACTAGTCAAATTCCTCAGGATTTGTTTTGCTTGTGCCCATTACTACTATTAAACATGACTAAGATTTTATTTTGTATTTTTCCATTAGCCCTCCATGGAATTTTGGCAGGTATATGTACATGTATGCATCATGTAGCCCTTTTCTTTTTTGGCAGAGAAAGACATTTTTGTCCTACTACTAGATTCCTAAGCCAATTTTCGTATTCAACATGTTCAACTATTAACAACTACTGTATCAAAAGAACTGGGCCCAATTTCATGGAATCTGTTACCGTTTGCAAAAACTCTTCACATACGATAGCTAACTTGTTTTGCTTGTATTTAAACAGTTAGCGTATTTAACAGGAGAGTTTTCTTTTTTGTTATGCTAAGCAAGGGCTTTCTGCAGAAAGCACACGTTTATGACAAATTAATGACAAATTTTATTTCAAATTAGCTTTGAAAATTTTTGCTAACCGATTAAGCGCTGAAATAGATTTCACGCATAGCAGTGCCTGAAAGCACAAAAATAGGCCCTAACAGATCCCATGAAATTGGGCCTTGGTATGAAGTAAATTTAAATTGCTTGGAGTTAGAAGGGCCCGACATTTGGATTCTAGCAGGATCTTTCTCAAGGGCTAAATGACAAGACGACAAGAACATGCTGATGCAAGTAAAGATAATGATTTCAATTCAAAGATAGATTAAATCTGGAAATATAAATTAAATTTAAAGTACAAGTATTATAGTATTTTATTTAACCAATTCAAGTTTTACTGCTATTGCTCACAGTTACCATGGTTACAATCTGTTGGAGTCCTTTTGTACTCCAATATCATATAATTATCATAATTGACTGGTTTCTTCTTTTTTTGGTACCTGACCTACAGACCTATTTGGTTTTGCTGATTATTACCGGTCAAGGTGCACAGTGTAAGGTGCACATGAGGACCATCTGTTAATCAGTACTGGATGTGTCTGTGTATCTCACCTAATGTGCTAGACGTATTTTTCATACTCATTACTCGTTAGCAAAACTAACCTACATGTATGTAACATCTCAAGA
Organism: Astropecten irregularis; assembly: GCA_963971285.1. Classification (NCBI taxonomy): domain Eukaryota; kingdom Metazoa; phylum Echinodermata; class Asteroidea; order Paxillosida; family Astropectinidae; genus Astropecten; species Astropecten irregularis. The sequence goes on from OZ020247.1 coordinate 15,972,223, forward strand.
CAGAACTGTGATCAAACATTACTGAAGGGTTACATGGCAGCCTCCAGAGCTGATCTTGGACTGTGAATGTCAGCAGGTATCACGGTGGAGAACAAGCATAATAATTAACCCTAACCCCCCTAGCCATTTTGGCTAAATCTTCCGTGAATCTGTCTTAATGTCATTGTAGCGTCCATATCATATGGCACAATCTTTTGGACTTAGGCCACGTTGGGTTGGCATTGTTCCAATGTTAAAAATGGAGTTTAGTAATTTACAAATATGTATAGTAGGGGTAATGATGGCGACTAATTATACAGTTATTGTGTGAATATGCAGCTCTGTTGAATGTAATCGTTGAGCCTAGAACCACAGCAAAATGTATGTAGAGTACTTTATAATGAACAGCCATGTACATAAGTATGAAAGATCACTAAGTTCAGGTGCACATTATGATAAACTGGCAGACTCCCCCTAGCCTGTTCTAACTAAACCTGACAGCCCCAGGCTTCCATAAACTGATAAATGGGCCATTTGAAACGTTCTTGATGTTTATCAACAATCACTCCTGCTTAAAATGGAAATTCTCCACTCCTTAATTTAATGCATTTACAAAACGCGTAAGGCGTTGAGCAAAACCGCTCAACCATACAACCTTTCTTTGTCATTTTTGGACCAATTTAATTCAAGGTAATAGGTCTATTTATCACAGGCTGGCAGATCTTTAGCTAGTTAATAGATGGAAAATATTCATTATTGCACTGTATGCACCGCCGCTGAAATGTCAAAAATGTTCAAGTGGACTGTAGTAACTAGGAAGTCCCTGTGAGGCCACCAGAGGCAGTCATGCCAGTGATAACTGATGCTACGTGATTGATACTGATGATAAGGCTTGGGCTGATGCTCCCAATGGATTTTCAATGGCTTTAAACTATTCAGGGGAGTTGTCAGGGAAAGTTAACGACTTCCACCGCTAAAACACAAATATGTGTATCCGTCAAGCCTTCAATTTTATACTGGAGGCCATGGCCTTCTTTGCCCAGGTTCTTGGCCTTGGTGCCCCCTTCAAATTATATTTCCATCTATACATTTATACATAATTTTCCAATGGAATTGCCCCTTGCTTGCAATGGAAAAGTGGCGTTGCCCCTTTCAAAATCAAATTCAAGGCCTGATCCATACGATCCAAGTGGCCTTATGGCATGTATGGGTAATTTCAACACAAAAGGGCCCACTTCCCAATGCAGACACTTCATAAAAAAATGTGCAGAAATGATTAAAACAGCATCATCATAGTTATTCCTTGTTTATGCCTGGATTTCTAAACATTTATTGGGATTGCCCAATAATGCACAATTATTTTGCTTTGAAAATAATTGTTCCTTATTTTATGGCATTAGAACTAGTAGTATAGACCAGGGTTGATAAAAATCATGATTTTTATAAAAAAATCAAAAAAATCGGATTTATTTGATTTAAATCTGATTTTTTTGATTTAAATCGATTTTTTTGATTTAAATTAAAATCTTAATTGTTTTTACGTAATAACATTTTACTATCATAACATTTTGCTTAAAAAAACCAATAAATGATGCCAAATTGCATCTTCTTGTTGCTTGGGCATTGTGGTCATTAAAATGTAGCAAAAAAATCCAAAGCAACAAAAAACAGAAAATTTTACTGACTGCCACTACAGGCATGTACTCTACTGCTTCCTTACTGATGGGATGTTTAAGACCACATTCAAAGATGTTTCATGACTTGTACATGTACGTACCAGTGGTCCATTTGCATCTCAGTACATGTGTATTAGAGCTAATAATGGCAGGATTATTGTGCAAAGTCAAGATGTAGTGATGTACACAAACAAAAGTTAATTCTTTGCAGTTGGATACATGTATGTATTATTTTACTGTGTAATTCGATTCATTGTATAGATCACTTGTAAATTACAAGTAATGCTGTACACATACATTGTACTTCGCTTCAGGATACTGCCTCATTTTTCATACATGTGTGTATACATGCATGCATATTTTGTACAGTAAAATTTCATTGTAAAAACACAACATAAACTGTTTTAAGACACCCTATTATAGTGGAAAAACTAAGCCAAAAGTTAATGCAAGTGTTCTTTCAGTAAGATATTCTGATTTTCGTTAAAAAAAATCATGAAATAATGAAAAAAATCATGATTGATTTTTATGAGCGATTTTTTTGATTTTTTTCCATTGATTTAAATCATGATTTAAATCAATGATTTAAATCGAGTGATTTAAATCAAACAACCCTGGTATAGACAGTAAGCAGGAGGTCATGGGTTCGAATCCCACCTGAGCCAGCCCACGATGTTTTTCATGTGCACTCAATTTAAGCACAAGCTTGGGGAAGTGCTCACTGCTCACCCAAGTCGGTGAAGGGTAATAAATTATTTTCCAAATAAAAAAAATTTATTTAATGACATTTCAAATTATGTTACAAAATACAAAACTCAAAATAGACATTGTAATAACCAGCAAGACAAGAGTTCTTTCTATTTTCATCAAGCATAAAAACTGTAGGCACAGAATACAATCCTCAATCATATTACAAAAAAGTAAATTGCAGAATACCCTGCCACTGAAAAAACCTGTGCATAAATGAGTGGCCAAGAACGACATTGTACACGGGCTCCACGTGGGAGAGGTGAGTGGCGGGATATTCTGAAATTGAGCCAAAAAAAGGACCATTTTTAAAGGTATAGGGCCTAGGCCTATTTAAGAATTGTTATTGTATTAAATCGCATTGGTAAATTATAAATGTCTTTCATATAATTTTAATTAAGACAAATGTAGTCCCTGATTTGATCACTACTGACTAGCAGCAAAGGAGAAGATAACTGCCCTTTACTAGGGCTATACGAAATTCGTACTGGGGCCTAGTACTAGCAGTCTAGTAGTAATTACAATTTTAATTACTTGAATAAGTAGGTACGTTACAATCCATGCACTGTGAGTAGGTCAGAAATGTCCACTGTGCTTGCGCGGGCTTGTAGCCCTACTGGGGGATTGCCCTACAAAATGTGGCATTTTGATTGGTTGCCGGGGGGTAATTTTTTCCTACATCATCGATATCGTGTAGTTGGAGACTCATTCTTAATTCCTGTGAAAAAAAAAATGGGATCCGTAGCTCCTTGCGATCGTGCGATCAACTTGAATTATTGGGTCACATTCAACCCTCTCCTATTCATAGATCAAATGTTCCTACTATTTTGAAAGGTATACATACAGATAAAGTGACATTACAACTACCTTGTGGTGAAATTTGGGTGGAATCTGACGATCAGAAATGTGACTTTTTCGACCAGGAATGTCATGATGCTGTGCATTGTTGTTGCATATTGGTACCCCTGCCCATATTGAATTTATGTAATTAACCACTAGAATTATAATTTATCTGATTAATCTTGGATAATTAATATCAATTTAAATCATGTATTTGAACCAGAATACTTCAATCCAATGTTGGAAAAGATTTCATGCATTTATTTTAATCCCAAAGATATTTATGGACATAATTGGACAAAATTAGCCCTCCTCCAGTCCTCGATCACAACTTTTTTTTCAATGTAATGCAAAACCATAGGGACCAAATATGCAAATTTTGGATCATGGAAATGGCTGTAACTTCCTTCAAAATAATGGTATGGAAGTGAGTGAGGTATCAAATGAAATGTATTCTCATGCTCTTTCAGATGATATACCTTGCAGGGCATATCTATGATATCTAAAAATTTTGTAACATCCCTAGAATAAGTACAAATTTATGCAAAGTTATGATGATTAATTTCCTAATTAGCCTAGTCTAGCCCCCTAATCTAATCTTAAATGTTTGCAAAAAAGCTTGTGGATACTACTGAGTACTGGGAAGTACTGGATCGGAATGGGGAGCTATTGGAAACAATTTTCGAAAGCAAATCTTTTACAAAATAGCTTCAATTCCCTCTATCAAGTTAAAATGCATTGTGCGATTAGGGAAAAATATTTTTCTCACGAAAAGGGTACAGCGCAAATGTCAAAGACGGTGTCGGAACACAAAATGCACAAGACGTTCTGACTACTTTTACTACTACACCGTTAGCTGAATAAAAACATCGCATATTTACCATCGTATCTCTCCGCCTGCTCAGCCAGCTTGGCCATGTAGACCATATCGTCTCGATTTCCAGTGTCATCCATGGTGAAATCTTCCAGCGAAATTTGTTCGGCGAAGGCTATCGGTAGCAAAAATTTCCTCAGCGGTCGCACACTCACGGTCTACGTACGCAATGCAATGTTAGCAACTGCGCTCTGCATACGTCAGTCAATTCAACGCGACGGAGCAGACGATAATATTCAGACACGTGAATAAGAAATTGCGTTTGTACATGGTGACACACGCACAGCGGGTTACGTGTGCACACCAGTGTATTTTTACACATAGTGGATGCACTCGCCCACCAGTTGAAACTGGTTCCCGCCAGTCTTAGACCCCGCCCCCTAAATAACGTTGGGGATGTGGGAGTGCAACAAGAAAGGGGGGGGGATTTTTTAAGCCATTGCAAATGGAGATTACTTTTTTATATAATTCCAGTAGGCAATCGCGTTAATTTTTTCCCCCTGATATTTTGATTTTCATGTCACAATGTGTCAGATTTAGAGAATCTATTGCCAGGGTGAAAATGAATAAATACTTGGTTCAAAAATAAACAGGTCGTGACTCAAGATTAATTTCTTTTTTTTTTAAGCGCCTTGGAGATATTTTCTCGAGACGTATCCAGGCAACATATATTTCACCACAGGCCAGGCCAACATGAATAGAACAGTTGTAAAATGTCTATACATCTTAATTATAACCCAATTCTTTCAATCAATGTAACTACAATTGAATGAAATCGTGTTGCCATAGAAACGATCATCTTGTTTACCATAGAGGAAGGACAAGAGCATTCAGTGTCATCCTTTATTATAGCTCCTCCCGTTGCCATAACAACAATCAAATTTAAGGCAAAAATGACATTAGAATTTCTCGTCATAGGACAAAAAGTCAGTGCTTGTCAATCGTTTAATTGCTCACTTGCTCCCAGTCAATTTTGATCCAAAACCAAGAAATCAAACAACCTAGAAATAGAGCGATAGCGCTACCAATGTTTACATGCCATCACATGACTTATAAAGGGTAATTGTACATCTCATTTTTGAGAAGAACAGTGGTGAAAATGTACAAAGGAGAATGTGGTTGAGATAATAGTCTAATTTGCCTGTTTCCACTGCTGTTATGCACAAAATGAGATGAAAATATACTGACGAGTCACAGGATGGCATGTAATCATTAGTGGCGCAAACATTCTATTATTAAACCAGACCACCAAAGATTTTGATGAATTTTTCATCAAGTAATGAAGACTTCCATAACTTTTTAATTTTCTAATATACATGTATGTAATTGTTTAAAGGGCATGTACAACATTGGTAACAAACCAAAACAGAAATGTTGACAGATTTATGTATTACTTTCAGGGTATGAAGATGATGCTGGTAGCAACAAATCGTTAAAATGTTTCCGCCTGAAATGGTGTATTTATCCAGAAAAAGTAAAACCAAGCATCAAAAACATTTTGGATCTTGGCAAGATTAAAAATCCTTCTTTGTGTTTTATAAGAAAAATTGAGACAGGTTTTTGCTATTTTCTTTGGACTCAGATGTCCGATTGAGCTCAAATTTTCACAGGTTTATTATTTCATGTACATGCTGGACTTGACATAATTAAGTGTGAGTGCTGTTCTGTCACCTTTACCAAAGTTGTACACGCCCTTTAAAGGGGGGGGGGGGGCACTTGAATCAAATTGATCAAAACCAACAAAATAATCCACAAATGAATGAACAAAATCATCAACACATAACATCAAAAAATCTAGAGTGCTTTAAATGGTCTTTTTTTATTATTATTATTCAGTGAAATAACCAGACATCCTGTCACTTCTGCTAGTCTTATACCAATACATGAACGGACAAAAAAAAAATTGGCTTGTACACTGTACACATCCCTACATTTACATCAGCACATTCAATTTCAACAAGCATAAAAGTATTAATAAGTAAAAGGACGTTAGAAAGCTAATAAAAGTGATAACAATACCCGTAAGACTGCATGAAACATAAACAAAACTGAAACTGTTTGTGTTCTTGGCCGGGAGGTGGCAAGTCAGTTGTCCTTTTTTTTGTCAATCTTTCTTTTCTTTTCTTTTCTTTTTTTTTTATCAAAATTTTCTTTTCATGGTGGGAAAAGTGACCAGACCCCTGCTGAAACAAAAGTGAAAAGGGGAAATATATCGGAAAAGCAAGATTCATGAATTCTTCTTTTAGAAGTCTTCGGGATACCAAGTACCGAATGATCAGGACCAAATTTCATGGAATCTGTTACCGTAAGCAAAAATTCTTCGCTTGCGATAGCAGATTTTTTTTCTTACGGTTAGCGTATTTCACAGGAGAGTTTTCTTTTTGGTAACAGTAAGCAAGGACTTTCTGCAGGATACATATGACATATGACAAGGTTAGCCTAGAAATTATTCGCTAACCGATATAAGCGCCGAAAGTCTTGCTCACAGATTCCATGAAATAGATTTCACGCCTAGCAGTGCCTGTAAGCACAAAAATAGGCCATAACAGATTCCAAGAAATTGAACCCAGTTTGTACGAGTACAAGATTTTGTTCCTCGACCTCAATAAAGAACAGTTTCTTCTGCGGATGGTGAATATCGAGAGATCGTGCTGTTTGGTTTATATCATTATCACCTACAATTTGTTTCATGCACCTTTGGAATATTTACCATCAAGTCTGAGGTTTATAAATGGCAGTTCCATTGCGGCATTTGCTAACAGTGTGATATACACCGACCCGACTGCACAACCATGGAGGTAGAAAACATCCGCCATTACTGTAGTGTCCCCATCTGCCTTTTGTCCGACAACAAAATAATTTACGTCCGCTGCTCTCTATTATTGCAGGGTCCCTGCAGCAGAGCGTAAATTCTTTTGTTGCCGGACAAAAGGCAGGCGGGGACACTGCAGTAATGGCGGACAGTATATCGTGCCATCGGATCGGTCTATAGAGGCTTTGCTCGTCCATGCTTTGCCAAAATTGGGATTGAAAAACAGATTTCAAACGTACATTGGAGATTTGTTATTCCGTTAAAAAACGTCATGAAGTTCAGAATGAAACATAATAGTTATTAACACTTTCCCAAATAGATATTGAATGATGGTTCCTGTCCACAGATTTTGATTTTAATTGCATATGTACACATGCAACAAATTTCAATAGCGCTCCGCACTTGTGCTAAAAAAAGCACTCGATCTCAGACAAACATTGCAACCATACAAACGTGTTTGCGTGGACGCGTGCACGTACACGTGCAAGAGACAGTTTGTCTGACATCCGGGGATTTTGTGACGTCATTCGTGCGGAGCGCTATTCCTTGAACTTGATGGGTTATTTACCTTAGTCTGGGGAATTGAAAGATAATAATGCATGTGTGATGCGTCAAGTCAGTGTACCAGACAGTACTCAACTTGCAATGGTCTTTAAAGTGGAGTCAGTAGAGTTATTGCATAAACACATATCAAATCAAACTAATAAATCCCTTTTAACATTGACCACTTTTTAGTTGATCATTTCTCTGTTACTTTTTTTGGGGGGCAAAACTTTTAAATCTCTAACAAATGACCAATGCACATTTCAAATTCCCATTTGGCGCTTGCTTTCTTTTTTCCAATTATTAAAGACTACAGCAATCGTTCCTGGGTGTTACGGTGAATATGCACAGCACTATCAATACAAAAAAATAACATCTTGTAATCTAAATTACTCCTGTGTATTTTGTGTAACATCTTTAAAATTTAAATAATATATAACAGAAGCCGCCCTGTTGAAATGGGTAACGCCAAAAAAAAACAAAAAAACAAAAAAAAAACCCATACAATTATCACTCAAAAAAACAAAAATGATTACATAGTGTACTTCCCAAATTGTGACACCCCCCTTTTTTTAATTACTTTTTTTTTTTTTTACTTTTTTTTTTTTTTTGTATACCAGAAGAATAAATGAAATAGTATTACCACACTTTATTCTAAAAACTATGCACCATATTACAGCTTCAATGTACCGGATATTAAACATGACTACTTTATAAGCAGGATTATATAAGACGATACCACGGGATTCTAGCGAGAAAAAAAAAATGAAAAAGCTAGTGCCTTCATATTTTTTTTTTCCCAAGAGGGTTTAGCCTAAACACCGCTATTTAAAGAAGTTTTATTTTTGTGCAGATAGTCGGTCTGCTACTCAATCGAAAAAGACGTTTGCTCTAATGAAGCGTAATATCGTGTGTTAAAATTAATAGTGCTTAATATGTTTCTTTGAAAAATTAAATGTGATACTGACATTAAAGACAGTGACTAACCTGTTCCGAGCAACGACTGCCTGGTCACGTGGGGTGGGGCAGGAATGGGCAGGGTGGGGGCAGGGAAGGGAGAACGAGGGAGACCTCACTTTTATCACAGTACGTAGATATATTAAGAGTCGGAGCAAGGTTAAAGCAAGTAATGCAATTTTTGTTTTTTCAAATTTAGAATCGGACAAAAATTATACATCCTGTTTTACACTTGTACAGCAGAGAGTGAGTTACACAAAGCTATCGATCTTCAAATTGCTGTCGCCGTGAATTATCATTTCAAATATTTCATTCCATTTCTTGGAAGTTCTTTGTTTTGTTTTTTGTTTTTTTGTAGGTGGAGACGCGGAACATGTAATGATGACACTGACAAGAGCATTAATCGACAGTAACATGCTCCAATCTCTGAAAACACTACATACCAAAACCATCTACGCGCTGGAATCATACGCATTCCTGATGCCATCTACGTGCTGGAATCACACGCATTCCTGACGCCATCTACGCGCTGGAAATCAAATGTGTTCCTGACGTGTATGGATTTGAGCAGCGTTGCCCTACCACACAAACTTTGACCAACCAATTAAAATTGTTGTATCTTTCTTTTTTTAAGCACAGCATATAGAAAATGGAATACAAATTTCTTTTTTGTTAAATTCAAGGTTTTAACAAAGAGCGATTTCAATATTGACTTTTTTTTTCTCTTTCTGTCTGAAGCGAGGCTAGGACGCAAACACACAAGAAAAATTACTCGACTACAATGCACGGTTTGTCAAGGAAGATATAAAATCAATTTGGAGACCATGATCGGTATGCAGATATTTTTTTCTTTTTAAAGAAGAAAAAATAGGACCACATTTTAATTTTTTTTTGCAGGAGACCTTTTGCAAGGCAATATTGGAAATGACAGCTTATTATGGGGAAAATGTTATTTGGAATGACTGCAGTATCCAAACCTATTTAGTGCATGAAAGCAATCTGGGTGGTTGTTTGGTGTTTATTTCCTGGCATTTTCAAGAATTTCCTTCCCATCACCCCCAAAAGAGGTCAAATTCAACGGTCTTTCAAGTCTACTTATGCGACTTAAAGAGCTAAAGTTTGAGAGAGAAAAGATTTAAAAATAAAAAACAAGACAGTGGAAAAATTAGAGCGCAGATCAGATTGAGTCCATGGTTGGACTGCATTCTTATAAAATTAGCAGAATTTTGGCTAGTTTCGGGATTAAACAAAAGATGATACGAACAAATGGCAGTACCGACCAAAATGGCAGGTATAACACTTCTTGTTGGTTGGTAGTCTGCACTGTTTTGAAATGCTGTGAGAAACACAATTCCAGGCTACCAGTCGCACGCTAATGCAGTATACTACCATGTGGCATCTTGGGTGGTAATCCGACCTAGTTGAGGAGATTCTGAATTTGGTGTTTTCATTGCTGAGCGAAATGGATGGCATCTCTGGTCTGATGTGCTGAAATGAGGTGGGGATGCTGTGGCGGACTGTTGAATGCAAGTGCTAGAAGGTCTGGGTTGGCATGTGGATTCCCTCAGTCATATAACCCCCTAGTTATTTCTGCTGCCCCTGTGTATGGGAAGAAAAGATGTCAAAAGACAAACAACATTGAGTTCATGCTTGTATGCAATCTGCAATGTCTCATGGTCATTGCCTTGGTGCCCCTGGTGGCCGATTTCACTAACGCTTTGCGATCATCTTTAAAGCCAAAATCCATTGCTACACGGATATTTGTTGTGCAAAGTAGCGATCCATTTTTCGTTTAGCGATGGATTTGGGCTTTAGCGATGATCGCAAAGCGTTAGGGAAATCAGCCCCTGGTCATTTACCTTGGTGCCCCTGGTCATTGCCTTGGTGCCCCCGGCTATTGCTTTGCTGACCATGGTCATTGCCTTGATGTCCCTAGTCATTGCCTTGGTGCCCCTAGTCATTACCTTGATGCCCCCAGATCACTGCGTTGGTGACCCCGGTCATTGCTTTGCTGCCCCTGGTCATTGCCTTGGTGCCCTTGGACAGTAACTTTTGCCTTGTTGCCCCTGGTCTTTGCCTTGGTTCCCCTGTTCATTGCATTGGTGCCCCTGGTCATTGTCTTGCTGTCCCTGGTTATATTGCCTTGGTGTCTCTGGTCATTGTGTTGGTGCCCCCGGCCATTGCTTTGCTTCCCCCTGGTCAATGCCTTGGTGCCCATGGTCACGGCTTTGCTGCCCCTGGTCATTGCTTTGGTCAGTACCTTGGTGTCCCTGGTCAGTGCCTTTTGCCCTGGTGCCCCCCTGGCCATTCATTGCCTTGATGCCCTTTCAATTGTGTCTATTGACATTTCTGTTGTGACATACAATGTCCCAAGATATAAAAAAAAATGCTGTACATCCTTTTGGAGAAAAAATTTAACTACGTCATACAAAATATCTTGCCGAGGTGCCTAACATATTATGAGCCCCTCCCCCATTCCCCTAGCAAATGCTAGTTCCAGGGCAACACATCCCGTTCAATTCTGTCCTGCTTAGAAGGCTGTCATATACAAGCAGCCACAACAAAATGTGCTTGGTGGTAGTAGACTTGTTCAGTAGTATTGAACTCATACCCAATACGGGAGTATCTCACACGGGCCAAGAGAGGGCGCTATCATCATTCATCACATTCTGCACAATACACAGACCTGGGGCCAATTTCATAGAGCTGCTGAAGCACAAAATTTACTCCAGCATGAAAAGTCTTACTTGATCATAAAAACAGAATTACCAACCAAATTTCCATGTGTTGTTTACTGCTTTTGACTTGTATTTGGCGTTGTTTACTGTGCATAACAATCACAAGGAGTTTTGGCTGGCATACTGATTTTATTTACCAAGGTTTTTGGTGCTAAAGCAAAATTTGGTGCTTAAGCAGCTCTATGAAATTGGCCCCTGAATGAATTTTGGACGATGAATTGTCCCTAGAACTTCTCCAAGGACCAATTAAATTGAACTTATCATGGAATAATATCCATTCCTGTTTTTCGCAGAATTTTCTTGTCCAGTCAATTTCACTCATGGCACAAACATTGCAAAGTGAAACTTTCTAACGTTCTCAATGTTAATTTAAATCCAAAATTTCTTACGGTTTAAATAAAAAAAAAACAATAAAAAAAAACAATAACTGTCTCCTCAAAACTGGGCCCAATTTCATGGAATCCATTACCATAAGCATGAACTATTTCATAGCAGACTTATTTTGCTTACGGTTAGCGTATTTCACAGGAGAGTTGTCTTTCTCGCTACGTTAAGCAGGGCTCGAAATATCCACTAGACCGTGGACCGTGTCTAGTGATTTCAGTGTCGGTCTAGTATAGTGTGTACTGCACTAATCCGGCTGTCTAGTGATTTTGTTTTCCTTGCACAATTAAAATGGTGCCTAAATTGATGATTTTTGACAGAATGTTGCATACGATTATTGTTTCCCTATAAACATGAATGCCACAGGTCTAGTGAACAAATTTCTGGTCTAGTAAAATGCTTCAGTTACTGGACCTGCTGTCCAGTGCTTTTTTTTTCCGAAATTCGAGCCCTGCGTTAAGCAAGGACGTTCTGCAGAATGCACATGACAGCGTGTTAGCAAAAAAACCTGAGGTTAGCAGAGAAATTCTTCGCTAACCATTTAAGCGCCAAAATTTATCCTTACGTATTCCATGAAATAGATTTTATGTGCAGCAGTGCCCGTTAACACAAAAATATGCCGCAAAGGATTCCATGAAATTGGGCCCAGGACTGGAGATAAGGCTAGTACTGCCCAAAGACCCTAACACTCACACTTACATTTAGTCGGACTCAGTGTCAGCCCTGTACGACAGCTCTACATTCTACATTTCTTGCTCCTGGTCCTCAATGTCTTGTACTTTCTCTATATAAAATAAGAAACACGAAACAAGAATACTATGTCAGTCTGTGTAACACAAGAGAACATATGGCTTTTCTGCAACATGCTTTTTCAATTAAAAAAACACGCCTGACATTTATGCACATCTGAAACCAAAAGTCTGACTTGACATTATATTGTCCTTATACATTCCTAGTTTTAAGCCAATCTGATTGGATCTCATGTGAAAGTGTAATTTTAAAAATAACCACTTTCAAAAGAAGCTACTTCCCGTTTACTTTACTTCCCGTTTGACGGGAAGTAGAGGTCACATCTATCAAATTTGGTCGGTAAGCTGGTGCATGCCTTTGCTCCCCGTTTTCATCAAAACCCTAGTTCGCTATGGAATACATCAACGCAACATGATGGATTGGTACAACACCAATCCATCAACACCCCTGGGGAGCCACCCTAACTGGAATGATGTATAGATGTACGATGTATGGACCGTCAACAACATTGCTAGGCCTACACCAGAAGCATCAAGGTCATTCACATCCACCTAGTCAGAACAACACCAACCAGGACAGAGTTTTCGGCATCCCCAGATTCTGCCTTCTTACTATCCGGCACCAAGACCACCACCACGCAGGTGGACTCTATTGTCTCTGCTCAATCAACCACGGAGCTTGGAGTCAACTGCTATCCCTATACTTCCCCTATCTTTTCCAGTGGGGCTGTCGGCGCAAATTACGGGGGTTGTTATACGCCTTGAAACCCCTTCTCACTTCAATAACCACAATCACAAAGTTCTTGGTTCAGCAAAGTAAAAGTACAAGGGCCAGGCTTACCGGTACCTTCTGCATCGGCATCTGCAGACCAAAGTGTCAGATTATCTCTGATCAGCTGAAGGATGAGGGTGGAATCCTTGTATGTTTCCTCACTCAGGGTGTCAAGCTCTGCCAACGCAACGTCAAAGGCTTGCTTGGCGACCTCGCACGCCTTATCCTGCAAAAACAACAAAAGGGCATCACAATTTTACATTGCCATTTCAACTCTTTTTAAATTCGAATCGTTACAACCCTAATGGCTTCAGCCATGTCCGTACTGAACTTAAAATGGTCAAACATAAAGAGACGATGGGAACTTTTCCCATGTTAAGTCCAGTGCGGACAGCCTGGAACGTTTTCCTCTTGGTTACTTATCCCAAATCCAGTGGTTACTTTTAACGACAAACTGCTGCCCAGGAAATGTTGCCTGGGGTCGATTTCACCAAACTCTTTGCAACTTACTATCAATCGTAGGACTTTTGATACATTGAAGCCCTACGTGGGATAGGTCCCTTGCGATGGGTTATCCTTCGTAACTGGAGTTACTATCGATCGCAGGGCTTTGTGAAATCAACCCCTGGTCTCTTTTCCCCCAGACAATAAGCCTTTTCAGGAGTCATTATACTGGCAGCTGGGTTACTCCTACCAGTGTCTCCATTAATTTTTCCATCTCAAAAGTCCAAGTGCGGACAGTGGTTACATTAGACCATGTTTTATTTTACCATCATCACGGCAAAAGAAAAGAAAAAGTCCAGTGCAGACACACCTCTCCCAGTTTCCGGAGTTTTCCCAGACTTTTCTTGTCCAGACATGTCTAATTTTCTTTCCTCTCTGCCGTGAATGCGCCGTATACGTGAATGTGTCTTATCCGCAGAAATGTACGTGTTTTTTTTTTCATTTACCTGCTTGTTCATGATCTCATAGTAGAATACTGAGAAGTTCAGGGCCAGGCCAAGACGTATTGGATGGGTAGGGGGTAGTTTATTCTCATCGGAGTGTTGGGTGGCCAACGTGTATGCCTTGTGTGCGTTTTCCTGGTGCCCCAGCTTGTTATCCGCATGACTGACCTCGGCTAGATAACGGTAGTAGTCCCCCTTCCTGAGAAGAAGAAGATGAAAAAGAACACATGATGGCTCTGAGACACCAGATGGGCCTACCAAGGCTTAAAGGTATAATACATGAGTGGTAAAGGTCACTTACTGAGCAGCACTCACACTTTGTCTGATGCAGCATGTACATGAAATAATGAACATGTGAAAATTTGAGCTCAATCGGACATCCGAGTCACGAGAAAATAGCGAAAATCCAACTCAATTTTTCTTAGTTTTGATCTTACGAATGGTTTCCAGCGCTGAAAGGTAAAATTAACGGGGGTTACACGGGGGTCAACGAAGTAAGCTCACTCTCCGCTGCGTAAGTACATTTGAAAAGATACTGTTTTGTATAAAAAAGTATAAACTGAACCCCAAATTACAAAAAGCTGGAATTCCGGCAATAAGCCGTTTGTGAGTTAAATCTGAATGGTATCTGGTACACAGACTTTCTTTCATTGTACATAAACACCCCAGTTTGAATTTCGCATGATTCGGCCAGGGCAAGCTTTTGAATCCCAGCCTCGGTTTGATTGCATTGCTTCGAATGCAAGATGGATGCACTGTGAATAAGGCCAATAAATTATCCCATGGAGGATCTCAAGAATTCAGCCACTCATAAAAAAAAAACAGAAGAAAAAACCCACAAAAATCACACAAATATGTAAAGAAGAAAACACACACACTCCAAAATGGTAGTCTTACATTTTATAATAGAACACTGTGGACTCTGCGCAAGTATCCTTGGCGGAAGGAATGAGATACTCGTCTAAAATTTCCAAGACGTCATTGCAAGAAGCCGACAATTCCTTTTCAATCTGTAAAGCAAAACAAACAAAAGCCAATCATTTAAAAAATATATTTTAATGACAAATCCAGAGTTTGAATCTAGCAATTCAGAGGACCCCATGTGATCCTTGTTGTCCAATGGCAGTGGAGATTGGTAAATAATCAAGGCATGGGGTCAAGGGCCCTTGAAGTTGATCTGTAGTGCACAGAATTTAAAGACTCAGGGTATGCACACTTGAACACAGCTATATTGAATGTTCAGCAATTTCAGCTGTACCAAACCTCATCCCTAACTCCTAATTTTTGTGTACACAACATACCAAATGCTAAAGCACTGTCGACTTTCTAATCACTTTAAGAGAACAAACGCCCGCTACTAAGGGCAAATTTGTGGAAACCGTCGTGTTTGTTACAGTGGCATTCCACTGAACAGGGGCCAATTTCACCGCCCTGCTTAGCACAAACATTTGCTAACCATGAAATTTATTGACAATATTCTTTTGTCACAACATTTGGCAGTGGTAGACATAATAAATGTCTGGCTTTTGCGTTGTATTAGCCTGCCGGTCCAATCTTCAAAAGATCGTGGTTTGTACCCGGGGGAAAATGTACCCGGGTACCAGCTTGAATGGTCGGTCAAGTGTCTAACCGGATACAAACTGCAGTCTTACCTGGTGGCGGTAGTCCTTCGCCTGCTGCTTCTTAACGCTGTCTGCTTCATTTTTAATCTCCACGGAACTGATGATCCGCCAAGAGGCACGACGAGCTCCGATGACATTCTTGTAAGCGACGGAGAGAAGGTTTCTCTCCTCGGAGGACAGCCCGGTCTTTAAGATCACGATCTTCTTCATCGCTTCCACCATGTCTAAGAAAGTTAAAAAGCAATTGCACATTTTTATTTTCAAGGTTTTCCCATAAGATAGAGCCTGGATTGAGTGACTGAGGGCCAAACCAAATCATCCAATAACCACAAGGGAAACTGACTGGATTGATTTCAAGTCATTGAAAGGTGAACAAAGAAAAACTGACTGGAGCAGGATTCGAACCAAGACCCCCCAGTATGATATCCACAGGATTGCAGAACAGGTTCAAATCCTGCTTAGGGCTGTGCAATCTACCCAGGTACCCGAAACCTGACCGAAACCAAAGGGTCTTAGAAACACAGTGAAAAATCCCTTACACGAATTGGCACGAAACGGCCGCAAGAGGGCGTCACGATCATCTCATTATGTGACGTCATTGCACTGACCAAAAATGGAAGTTTCCATGAATGAAACTGACGCGCATGGGCACATACTCAGCGATGCCCACTCTAACCACAGACCTTGCTACGATCTTTCAAATGGTACCAAAAACATACAAATTTGTACATTTTCTTCGACCTTTTGACCATTTTTTGTGGTGTCACCCGACGTTCAAGAACTCACGGACACCGCGGTCGTATTTGAACTTTGGTGAGCTGTATTTTTGTTTTCATTTTACCACGAAACCACGCCACCATCTGAGTGTGATTGTTGGGTCGTTGAATATTCATATAACATGTGTTGGGTCTATTGGTTGTGTATGCTGAGAGCGCCACATGAATATGCATAGAATTGCATAGTCACCCGCAGATGTTGTACGGCCGACTGTTGATCGTTGCGTAGTCGTACACCGCGTGTGTTTGCATAGGCACATCGCGTGATGCGTGCTCCGTACGTGCTTACAACGGCATTGCGTGCGTGTGTAACGAGTTGGGCCAACACATGGTTTCCATGACGTCACGAGCACTGCCTTGCGCGTTGACCAATCAGCACGGCGCTTGTCACACACGGCACTGTTTCCATCCGTGTTACAGTACATATGGGGAATTTTTCGCTGTGAGAAATGTACAAATTTGTACGTTTTTGGTACAATTCTAAAGATCGTGGCGAGTGTCAATGATTACAGTGGGCATAGCAGCAGAGTATGTGCACATGCGCGTCAGTTTCATTCATGAAAACTTCCATTTTGGTCAGTGCGATGACATCACATATATTGAGATGATCGTGACGCCCTCTTGCGGCCGTTTCGTGGAAGGGATTTTTCGCTGTGCTGGCCATGGTCTGGGCCCAATTTCATGGAATCCGTTACCGTTAGCAAAAATTCTTCGCTTACGGTAGCAGAATATTTTTGGTTACCGTGGTTACGGTTAGCGTATTTCACGGAAGAGTTTCCTTTTTGGTAACGGTAAGCAAGGAATTTGTGCAGAATGCATACGACAGCCCGTTACCAGAAAATGATCACGGTTACCCTAGAAATTATTCGCTAACCGAGAGTCTTGCTTACGTATTCCATGAAATAGATTTCATGCGTAGCAGTGCCCGTAAGCACAAAAATAGGCCGCAACGGATTCCACGAATTTGGGCCCTGGTCAATTCAATGAGCTGTCATTTTTTAAGCATTTCTGGTGCGGCTTCCCGATACTCACCAATGGCCATTTATAATTTACGCAACATACTTCCGGGTTCTTAACTTATGTTTTAATTTATATTAAATTGCGATGTTAAATTGCGGGTACGATAGGCTACCTGCCTGTTTGGGATGGTGGGACCTGGTTCCTGAATTACCCATGAATGCACAGCCTTAGCTTCTGTTCTACTGCTCCAAAAATCCCAGGGAAAGCACATTGTCATTATGGGACAACCATTTCAATTGTGCACAAACCCTATGGGACCGACAGAGGGCGTTTTGAAAAAATGATGGCTGCCGCCGCATTCGGAGTGCATTAAAACTGTAAAAAACTCACTTTTCATACATACTAAACCAGTGTCACACAGCTGAGATTGAAGTTCATCACGACTTGTATCCAACAATTAGTTAGTCCATGGTTAAAGTCGGTCATACCATGGATGAAGGAAGAGATTCCCCCATGGTCTTACTCGGGATCAGTCTGACTTTTCCGTAATGATCGTCAGTGGAATTCTTTCCGAGGCGATACCGATTATTTATTTCAATTTGCCTCTTCAAACTTACCATCATATCTCTCAGCCTGTTCTGCTAGCCTAGCCATATAGGCAAGATCGTCCCGAGTTTTCTCTGCCATGATAACCACTCGCAACAAAGATGAAGCCTGTCAAATCTGGTGATTTTTTCGGGTAATTATCAGCAAATTGCCGACAAAAATTCCACAGCGTAGATTACCGGTACCGTGTGTGCGGTGCAGATACGCGGTCAATTTGCGGTATAGTTGTCAGGATTAAACTGGTTCACGTGTCGAGACAGCGCATACAACGGCACAATCCATAGCACTGCCTGAAAATCGCGCAGGGAACCAGTCGTTTATTTTCTACAACCTCGTTTTATGAGGAGCGATCTCAAATAGACACCTCGTGCAATTTTTCTAACTCCCAAGGACACAGAAGGGCAAGAACGGAGTCTCGGATCCCTGGTTATAAGCTTGACATGCGGATGTTTCTTCCACCGGATGTGAATGTTGCCCCTGCGCCGTGGAGAATGCTGGGAATGTGAACGACCGGTCGGCGCGCGCATTGAACGATTTCGCGCGCGCCTGAGGGCTAAGCAAGCACGCGGTTTCAGTGATGATAATGATGAACACATTCATTATTTATATCGTAGGAGGGCACAAGTTGGTGGGGATCTAGTGTAGGGGGAGATCATGACTACACAGGGGACATGACAGGGCGCAGTGGCATAGTGTGATCAGACTTCTGGTGCTGGAAAGCACACGCTCAAAAATTAGTCTATTCCAATCAATCAGGTGAACGGGCGTGGCACTTCACTAATGCTTTTTAACATTAGCATTCCATTGTAGTGTACCGCCACTTACATCTTGCGGTCGCCACTTATTACCTGGCGACCGCAAGATAATAACTGGAAACCGCAAGAAAATAAGCCTAAGATAATATAAGGGCTAAAAATAGGCTATTAAGTATTATAGTGGCCTAAATTTCCTTATGGCAAAATACATATTAAATACTTTTTTAATAAAATGCATTTCAAGGTTGGTTGGGGTGGGCAAACCATACTTCTTGGAAAAGTAACTCAGTCATGCCGAAACAAGGGTTTTCCCCCTTTTTTTTTGGGGGGGGGGGGGGGGGGGGGGGTGAGGCATTTTACCTGCAACGGAAGTTGGGCCTGCATCCACAGTCACTGTGTCAATGATGGCTCACGCACATAAGAGACAACACCTGTATCCAGTTTCAGAAAAACTCTGAGCATGTTTGGAGAGCTAAAATTACACAGTATTGCGCAACGCATTTTGCTCAGGCCACCTCATTTCATTCAATAAATTTTCTGTCAATAGTAATTTCAGAACTTGTGAAATCTTGACTCTCCTTCTCCTTGATAAGAAATATGGCTCCAGCGGAACTTCATGCGGGCCTGGCCAGCTTCAAACGTCAAACTTCTGCCTTGTCTATAATTCAAATAATGGCCTAAAATTTGAATTAGACACGGCAGAAGTTCGATGTTTGAAGCAGGGGCCGGGGCGGGAGAAGGCAGGTAGTTTGACTTTGTTATTCCGTCTATCTATGGGTGCATTCGTTTAGCTCACACGGGTCAGCCCTTACTGGGAATGGTCGTGTTTTACTGCACAAAACAAACGAGAGAATGGGGACGAGGTTGACTGGTGTCGACCCGGGGGAGCTAAACGAATGCACCCATTTGGTTCTCCTATGATGCAACCTATAGATAACACAGGATATCCCTATACCACAGGCAAAGACTGCAGGATATCCACGGCACCAATAGGATATTAAAGGGCATAATTGGTGAAACAAACCAAAACAGAAATGTTCAGTTGTTCACAGATATACGTATAACTTACTGGGTACGGCGGTATAAAGATCTTAACGGTAGAAACCTATACTGTATAATCTTTCCGTCTGAAAGGCTGTATTTATCCAGGAAAGAGTAAAACCAAACACCACAAAAATTTTCACCTCGGTAAGATAACAAAATGACACAGCTATTCCGGCCCAAACAAAAACGGTTTCTCGTCGTTTTCTACTGTTTCCAATGATCAATTGAGCTGAAAACTCCACAGGTTTGTTTTTATTCCATGACAAATCAAATTATGAACAAATCACAGTTGCTCTGTCACCTTTACCAATGTTGTACATGCCCTTTAACATTTGGCATGTAGAAGCTTGAAAACCTTTTTTTTTTTAAACCAAGTTGATTTTGTCATTGAAAAGTGAACAAAGAAAAATTGACTGGAGCGGGATTCGAACCAGAGACCCTTAAATATACAAGTACTCTTTGTCAAACAATTTCAGTCCATTTAGTAAACAAGCATTGTTTAATGACAATTAAGCTCACATATTTATTATTTTGTTTTGTTTTTTAAAGAAAACGGAAAGGAGGGATACAATGCAAGAAATAAATTCAATGCTGCCAGATGTTCAAATACAGTCAAACTGAGTTGAGTAATATTGAAGACAATGGGGGTTACTCATTTTAACCGCTTGTAAAGAGACTATTACTTTTGGTTAACTGGATAATAATAAGCTTGATCATTTTCTTGTGCTACTTTTAACACTGACTTTTTTTCTCTCTCTTGTTTTTTTTGGTGCTATTGGTAAGAGGAGAACAAATAATAAAATACTGATTATGTCAAAGAATTTCCCCACTGAAAACAAGTACGTTTGGAGACAAACTTTTCTTTGCAAAACATGGTTATGATATAGAAAAAAAAAGAAGGAAAAAAAAAATAGTTATGTTCTACCGTAATACAAGTGTGCATTTCTTTAAAATTTAAATAATACAATATCAAAGCCACCCTTTGAAGGAAACAAAAAAATAAAAAAATAAAACAAAAACCACAAAACCACAGTGAAACACAGTGATAATAAAAAGTCTACTGAACTACTTTTAAGTCACTCAAAAAAAGAAAAAAACGGACAAAATAAACTTTGTCGCATATTTTTTATCAAAACAATAAATCAAAAATGTGATACCACACTTACATCAACACTAGGCACCATATTACAGCTGCCGTAACACAGAAAATAAAATCCCCCCCACTCCCCATCCCCCCCCCCAAAAAAAAAAAACCAACATACATTATTCAGTCGGCAGGGAAAACAAAAAGGTCTACTGTAATCACAGTATCTCAGTGTTCTCACAAAAAAAAAACACTTTAAAAAAATCCCAAAAGCAATAAACTAACAGGCAAAACGAGAGAAAACAACAAAAAATAATATACCTGATTTGGAAACCTACTTTTGGGCAAGTTTGAAAATGTTATGAAAACAGTTATGCATAATGTGTGAGGGTGTGTAACTGGGAAGTCCATGTTTTCCAGCACACGGGGGGAAATTTTTCAAAGATCAATTCATGAAATCAGAATTAAAACGGGCTGCTAGTTGGACCCAATTCGTCGCCATTCAATTATTTAATACCAAGTACTTGTGTGAAAAAAACACTTACTACTTATGTTGTGTTTTCCAGCACAAGAGGGCGCTATTTGTCAAAGGTCAACTCATTATTATGGACTGCAGGTTGATCCGTAGACATTCCCTGTTTTAATAATACCAAGTACTTGCGTAAAAAAAACACACAACCAAAACGCATGGGGGAAGACTACCGGGTTCAGAGAATTCAAATTTGTACCGGGAAAAAAACCTGAGAATACTTGCAACGACCTAGAATCACGATGAAATGATGAGGAGCCCATTTGGGTAAATGGGTTTGTGGTGATGAAGTGCTTAGGAAATTTGCAACCATGCAAAAGGAACGCTGTCATGACAACTGAACTGGAGGGATAAAAAATGTACACACCCTTCCGATATCAATTTGTCTTTTTTCTTCTCCCAAGCTTCTGGGACTTCATACAATCTGCAGTCATAAACTTTTCCAACCTCATCAAGTGTGCATTCAGAGGATTGAAACGTTTCTTTTTTTAATAAAAAAACTGCCGTGCTTGAATTTTCTTTGCACGGCCTTATCATCCGCTAGCTGCCAGAAGGGCGATCAGCATGAAGGTTGAAATGTTCTGTTGTTCCATTGTCACGATTGGCTCACTAAGAAACTTGGGTCTGCAGTGGTTTGGAGTAAACTCAGGGCCTGGCAGAAAGGCGGGACCTACAGAATCTAAACCGAGGCAGCTACTGAAGCTAAATAGAAACATGATTAACATTATTAACAGTAGCTATAATAAGAAGAAAGCTTTATCACAAAAAAAAAAAAAAAAAAAAAAACAGTTTTAAAGAATCTATACATCATTGATATTGACCAGTATTAGAATTCAATTTTTTTTTAATGAATTTTTTTTTTCAATTCCATCTTTTTGGCTAACCTTGGCTTAAAATAAACAAAAAATTGGATTTCACGATTTTGT
The DNA here is from genome assembly GCA_963971285.1 of Astropecten irregularis. Taxonomy (NCBI): domain Eukaryota; kingdom Metazoa; phylum Echinodermata; class Asteroidea; order Paxillosida; family Astropectinidae; genus Astropecten; species Astropecten irregularis. Next base: position 15,994,543 of record OZ020247.1, read on the forward strand.
GAAAAAAAGTAACGCCCAAGGCTGCCTCGAAAATCTGAACAATCCCTCTCAATGACAGCTGACGTAATAATTACTCATTGAAAAACTGAGAGGATGTTTACAGACAGTTTTATCATTTCACACCGGCTTTTACAAATCATGTATAGTGCAATTTAAAACGTTTTGTGAGAACACTGGCTTTCGAGCCTTTATATTTTTCTGAACACACAAACTACTCAATATTAGTTATTCAACCCCACCCCACCCGACCACACCCAACCCCATCCCAGCCCCGCCCAGCCCAGCCTCCCTCTAAACCTTTGAGGGTGTTTTTTTTTTCTAGTTTTTTCTTCTTCAGGTTCCCTCAAAAAATGTTGCCCAACTGGAGCTTGCTTGGCGACCCAGGGCCATTTTCAGATACGGACACTGACGGCTCTCCAAAAGAACTGGCAATTTTCCCCCCAGGTGGTATTTTTGAAACCAAAATTTTAGATTTGGTTTTTTTTTTAGTTGGATTTTGTCTTTAACTGAGCTCAGGGAATGTCTTTGTGCTTTGGGTGGGATCCCTCAACAACCCAGTTATTCTCTGCTCCTGTGTATGGAAAAAAAAGAAAAGAAAAAAGATGTAACGTTAATAATTTAATCATCAAATAAACCCACAAGGGAAACAGACTGATTTTAAATAATTGAAAAGTAAACAAAGAAAAATTTACTGTGGCGGGATTTGAACTGGCGACCTCCTGAATACCGTACAGGCACTCTACCAACTGAGCCATCCGGCCCTACGTTGATGGTGTTCCCAATAGTCAATTATCTTTGTTCATTTGGCTGTCAGAAGCCATGAAACCACGCACGCACAGCCATATCCCAAGGATCATTTCATTGATACGTGCAGCAATGCTGCAACCTGGGAACAGTACATGGGGGATCACTCAAAGAGGATACGGCTTTCAAATTATTAAATATCATCATCAAACAACCACAAGGGAAACTGACTGAATATCTGAACCAAGTCAGTTTCCCTTGTAGTTATTTGATGATGATATTATTAGTAATTTAACTTAGATTTGAGGCTATGCATGGTAGAAGTACATAAAGTAAACTGTAATAGGTTTGCGGTAACACCATGTGACATCTCATTTGTGAGAATGGGGTGGCTCTGAAAAAAATCGGTTATGTTGATGTTCCGGCCAGTATGCTGTGTTAACTTAACATTCCAGCCGTCTTCAGGAGAATGCTGCAGCTCCAAGGTGGAGACTGGACTAGCCGGAACGTCGATTTAACCAGCTCTTTTCAGAACCACCTCATACTCACAAAAAAGTTGTCACATGGTGCTTCTTTATAAAACCTATTACTTTATTAATAATTAACAGAGAACAAAGAGAAAAACTGACTGAGGTGGGATTCGAATCTGGAACATATGGATTGCAAGAATAGATAGCTTTAGCCACTTGGTAGGCGTAGAGCTGTTGTCTGACAGTAACCAGCTTAAAGATAATATCATTGACCTCCGGATTTCTGTAACAGATTGCTCTAAACCACCTGGGCCCAATTTCATGGAATCCGTTACCGTTAGCAAAAATTCTTCGCTTACGGTAGCAGGATTTTTTTGGTTACAGTAAGCGTATTTCACGGAAGGGTTTCCTTTTTGGTAACGGTAAGCAAGGAATTTGTGCAGAATGCATACGACAGCGCGTTAGCAGAAAATGATCACGGTTACCCTAGAAATTCTTTGCTAACCGAGAGTCTTGCTTACGGATTCCATGAAATAGATTTCACGCGTAGCAGTGCCCGTAAGCACAAAAATAGGCCGTAACGGGTTCCATGAAATTGGACCCAGGTTTTTTTTATAGCTATCTAGGGATTAGAACCTGCAACCTTCACTACTGGGCCCAATTTCATGGAATCAGTTACGGCCAATTTTTGTCCTTACAGGCATGCTACGCATGAAATCTATTTCATGGAATCCGTAAGCAAGACTTTCGGTTAGCGAAGAATTTCTAGGGTAACCGTGATCATTTTCTGCTAACGCACTGTCGTATGCATTCTGGACAAATTCCTTGCTTACCGTTACCAAAAAGAAACTCTTCCGTGAAATACGCTAACCATAACCAAAAAAAGTCTGCTACCGTAAGCGAGGAATTTTTGCTAACGGTAACGGATTCCATGAAATTGGGCCCTGAACAGAGGCCAATTTCACGGTCCTGCTTAGCACAAAAATTTGCTAACCAAGAAATTCCTGTCTTAATGAAAACATTATTAACAACCAAATTTCCATGTGTTGTGCATCACTTGAAATTGTTCTTTGGCTGCTGTTCGCCGATCATGAATACCAAACTTTCAACAGTGATTTGATTTCTTGAGCAAGAAATTTTGTACTAAGCAATTTGTGAGTGCTTAGCAGCTCCATGAAATTGGCACAAGTAGGTCCAAATCTATGCTAACAACACCATGAAAAATCAAGATGCCAAAGGAACTTGCAAATGTCATCATATACTCACACTAAGTTATTCTCAGCAATTGGCCTGTTTACGGGAAAACTTTAGTTTAAGAGTCCTGCTGCTGCTGCTGGTCCTCAACGTCTTCTAATTTCGCCTCTAAAAAACAAAACAAAAAACAAACACAACAACATCAATTCATACATGTAGATAATAGGAATCTAAAAAAGAAAAGAAATTTTTTTTGAAACTAATGGTGAAATGGCAACTTGCTCCTCTCCACAGTAACACTGCTGGTGTAATGCGGAGGTTAAGTTGTGTGTGTAATGCATGCTTTCAATTTGGTTGTCGGGGGACAGTTTTGGGAGGATGCATTATCTATGGCCTCACCCACGTAGGCTTGGGCGGTTTACCGGTTTTACTCGGTTTTATTTTTCTGTCGGTTTTCTTCGGTCTGCATTTTACGAAAACTGCAAAACCGTCTGCAACATATTTTATTATACATCATGCTGAAAATCATAGAACTTTGTAATTACTGCAAAAGGCACCGAGATATAGACAGATAAAAGCGTAATGTAGCGTATAAAATACACAGAGTACACGGGCAACAGAGCTCACTCGAAGGCACACAAATCTCGATCGCACGGTGACTACACAGCGACCACGCGGTGTCTGTACCGAGTGCTGTGCACGATGCGTGGTTTGTTGGGGTTGGAATACCCGGAATTAATAGACTTGTCTTGGTCCTTGAATACTTTAGATGTGTGTTTTTACGTACGTACGCCGATTGGGTAATTGTGATGGTGTGAATCAGTTGTGTGAGGGCGCACTACGAACAGCGACCAAACGTCTTGGATCAAGACTATATGTGCACAAAATGGCTGACCATGCAGTCGGCTGAACTCGAAGTCAAAATGATCGCGAGTGTACGTCAAATGCAGCGAGCGTTTTCGCTGAAATTTTACTGGTAATTAGGGTTAATGTTATCAAGTGTATTATTATTTTGTTTGTTCGTTCATATTTTCGTTTGATTGTTTTGTAATTTGAATGGTGATCTTTAGAGACAAGTTGTAACGTTCCTGCGTCTGTGAATTTGCGTCAGGACCCCATTAAAGTAGGCTTATTATTTTTGTTATTTTTTACTAGCCTACGGTTTTACGGTTTTACGGTTTAACCGAGTCAGGGTCTCACGGTTTTGTCTGTTTTTATTTTTTTTTAAACCGCGAGACCTTACACCCACGTGGTCTGTTCTGGGGCCAATTTCATAGAGCTGCTTAGCACCAAATTTTGCTTAAGCATGAAAAGTCTTCCTTTATCAAAAAGAATTACCAGCCAAATTTTCATGTGATGTTTACTGCTTTTGACTTGTATTCTGCCATTGTTTGCTGAGCATAACATTCACAAGGAGTTTTGGCTGGCATACTGATTTTATTGACCAAGGCTTTTGGTGCTTAAAACTAAATTTTGGTACTTAAACAGCCCTATGAAATTGGGCAATGGGCTCTATAATATCTTAGAAATGTTATGTGTGGCACTGAAGTGAGTTACCAATTACCAGTATTTATTCCAGGCTTTTAGCTGGGATTTGAAAAGTGGGAGTGCGAAATGAACACCAGTGAGGGCAATCTTGATAGGGTCCCAAATTAGTGTGCACAACGCACAACTTAAGTGCACGGTTCTCTGACTCTGAAAAATAGAAGCACCTGACTGAAGACTTACCCTCGTTCTCTGATGTCCAAAGGGTGAGGTTGTCTCTGAGCAACTGCAGAATGAGTGTGGAGTCCTTGTAGCTCTCTTCTGGCACTGAGTCTAGACTAGCTATCGCATCATCAAAGGTCTTCTTGGCCAAGGAGCATGCCGACTCCTACAGGGGGGGGGGGGACAAAAGTGACATGGAATCAATCAATCAATCAGTTGGAGCATGCATCGTGGCAGCATGTTGCCGCATCTACCTTCGGTCTCCTGATGGCCATACCCCAGGCAGCCACGCGACACATCCCCACCTTAGCAAAGTAACGATCTACCTTACCTAACACAACCACACGTTATATGGAAACCCCCTTGGGGCGAGTCCTCTCCGCAGGTTCTCTCAAAGAGAGAATCCGTCTGGCAGGATCACTCACAGGGAATCTAGCCACATGGCAATACAGTCGCATCTGGCGCTCATGTATCATGCAGGTAATAGGTCTCATCTGACTCTCCCTGAGTAACCTCTCGTAAGACACACGGTCCGACCAGCGGTACCCAAGGATCCTCCTCAGAGACCCAGTACCGAAGACATTGAGCCGCCTGCCCAGACCCCAGTTAATGTCGATGTCACACAACCATAAAGTAAGACAGGCAAGACCAGGGCCCTGAAGACCTGAATCTTTGTCCTCTTGCATAGATATCGCAAACGCCATACAGACCGGTCCAGGGAGTCCATCATCCCACAAGCCAATCCTATCCGTTTATTGACTTCATGATAAGAGCTTGCAGAGAAATGGATATCACTGCTGAAAAGTGAACTAACCAATTCCACATTTTCACCACATGGAACAAGCATACAAATTATATTCTAGTCTTGTTCAAGGCATTCATCATTTATTAGTTGTACCACATGCATTTGTTCGCAGCTCCAGCCGCACGATCGTTGATACATACAAAAATCCTGGCAAATAGCGACCTCGCACGGTCAGCTGAACCGGTACGAACGCCTTGGTTCAACCGTTCACAGGAGGTGTATTGGGCGGATATCATTACAAATTGTGTATTTGCACATGACATTTGTCGTTTCGGAACTAGCATTTGAAACCATTTTGTATTTTGCCGGGGGAGGGACCCATGTGGAATCTAAGGCAGCTCCTTGATAATAGCTCTACAAGATATTTTGTATGAGTTTACTTTTTTCCCAAAAGGATACAGCATTTTATATTTTTTGTTTGGGGGGGGGGGCAGACATTGTATGCCAGTTAGAAAAAAAAAACCCAGAAATGTCAGTAGACAGAGTTGAAAGGGCACCAAGGCAATGATCAGCGGCACCAAGGCCATGACCAGGGGCACCAGGGCAATGACCAGGGGCACCAAGGCCATGACCAGGGGCACCAGGGCAATGATCAGGGGCACCAAGGCCATGACCAGGGGCACCAGGGCAATGATCAGGGGCACCAAGGCAATCATGACCAGGGGCACCAGGGCAATGACCAGGGGCACCAAGGCAATGATCAGGGGCACCAAGGCAATGATCAGCGGCACCAAGGCCATGACCAGGGGCACCAGGGCAATGATCAGGGGCACCAAGGCAATGATCAGCGGCACCAAGGCCATGACCAGGGGCACCAGGGCAATGACCAGGGATACCAAGTCAATGACATGGGGCACAAAGTCAATAAGGCACACGGACAATAACCAGGCAATCACAGCCACCATTTTCGGCATGCAAACCCCCCCAAACAAAACACATCGCGAGCCACTACTTTGACAAAAAAACAAACACACATACACCTAAAAAGAGTCAACACACAAACTTACTGGGTCGTTTTTGATCTCGTAGTAGAATACGGAAAAGTTCAAGGCCAGGCCAAGTCGGATGGGGTGTGTGGTATCCAGCTCTTCAGCGGCGTCCTTGGCCATGTTGTATGCTTCCTCGCTCAGTTTGGAATCTTTACTTTTGTCGTTGCCGGTGCTGAATTCGGCCAGGTAACGATGGTAGTCGCCCTTCCTGTTAGGAATAGTCAATACAGGGTGAGTCCAAAAGAACTTGACCGGGATTGGTCATGTTTTCCCACAAGAAACGAATCACAATCAAAAGTTCAGTACAGCGTATATTTAACAAGCACTCTCTCCTGCTCCTCAGAAAGAAAAGAATGGAACAAATAAATCATTCTAAGAGGGGATACGTCTATCCTAATGAAGGTACTCATTTTGCAAGCTGTCCATAAAATGTTGATGCTTGACTGAATCTCAACATCTGAAAGAGTAAGTTTAGCTACATACACAACTAAGAAATACAACACTTTACAATGGTTTTGTCAAGTATTCCATGTACCGGTATAGCTTGCAAAATGAGTATCTCCATTAAAATAGACATAGGTCCTCTTTGGAATGATCAGTTTGTTCCATTCTTTTTTTCTGAAATTTCTTTTTTCTTTTTCAATTGGCCCTTCCATTTCTCAACAATATCCACGATGAAATGTTTTGCACTTGCATGGAGATAATAAACAAGGTTAAAATCATTTCTGAAGCAAAACCAAAGACAAACTGTGCTGAGCTCGGTGAAAAAAGACTCGAGAGTTGATTGTCTCTTACATTTTAAGGTAGAAGACCTTTTCGTCATGTGCCCCTCCATCTTTGATTAGAAACTTGTCTAATACTTCCAGGATCTCCTTACAGGTCTTGGACAGTTCCGTTTCAATCTGCAGAGAGGAGAGAGAGGTAGAGGGGAGGAGAGGGAGGAAGGGCAAAATCGGGGGAGAGAAATCCGCAGATTAAGACAAGATACAGGTGAATTGCTGGTGAAGAATCTACTATAATTTTGTAATCTGGGACCAATTTCATAGAGCTGCTTAAGCACAAAATTTTTAGTTTCAGCATGAAAAGTCTTCCTTGATCAAACAGGATTACCGACCAAATTATTTTCATGTGATGTTTACTGCTTTTTACTTATATCCTGCCATTGTTTGCAGAGCATTACCTTCACGAGGAGTTTTGGCTGGCATACTGATTTTATTTACAGAAGTTTCTGGTGCTTAAGCAAATTGTTGGTGCTTATGCAGCTCTGTGAAATTGGCCCCTGGGTGTAGAAGCTTAGACTGCTTAGAGGGGCGTCTTCGGTAAATTTCCAGGGGTACCCAGGCAAAATGACCCAGGGCGACCAAGAAAAATGACCAGGGCAAATGATTGAGAGCACCAAGACAGACAAGACCAGGCACCTGCCTGAAGACCTGAAGCTTTGTCCTCTTGCATAAGCCCCATTTAGACGGGACGTTTTTGGGTCAAACTTACAGAGACAATGGTTACTTGCACCCATTTTTAAGACCAGTCCGAACGGCCAGAAAACTTTCCTCTCAGTTACTTTAACAGAGTCCAGTGGTTACTTTTACCAGCCAACTTTTGCCAGGTAAAAGTGACCAGGTCACCTAAACCGAGACGATTAATCCAGTGCGAACGCGCGACTCGGGAAAACGCCACTTCGGTAAAGAGTGAAAATTTAACCATCGTCCCAGTTAAATTAAAGTTCAGTCCGAAAGCGGCTATAGATATTGCAGACACCATAGAGACCGGTCCACTGGTCCCTAAATAATAAATAAATAAATAAGGAAGAGATTGTACCAACCTCGTTAAGATACTGCTTAGCTAAAGCTTCCTTCCTTGGCTCATTCTTATCTTTCAGTCTCTGCTCTTCGGTACTGACAGTTCGCCATGCCGATCGGCGGGCCCCGATCACGTTCTTGTAGGCCACCGACAACAGGTTCCGCTCCTCCGGGTTCAAGCCGTCGCCCATTGTCACGACATTCGTGATCGCTGCCACCATGTCTAAGATTCCAAAAAAGAAAAGAAACAAAGCACAATGAATGAGGATGAGGCATCCACATTTCTCTACTAACATGGGGCCAATTTCATGGAGCTGTTAAGCACAAAAAAATTCCTTAGCACAAAATGTCTAGCTCAATAAAAAGAACCAACGTTAACAATTTCATTTGATATTCATGGTCAGCGAACAACAGCCAAAGAACAATCACAAGTGAAAGTGATACACAAAACATGGAAATTTGGTTGTTAATCCTGTTTATATTCAAACAGAAATTTCATGGTTAGCAAATGTTTGTGCTATTATAGAGCAGGGAGTGAAATTGGCCTCTGGGATCTTTTTTTTTTTAATGTGGAAAACATTGGGGAAATTTATATGTTTTTCAGGTTCTCAAGTACAGAACCTACCTTCCATTTGTGTATAGTGTAGTAGCTAATTAAGAATTGGAAGAAGATTTGAATGAAAGAATGAGAAAGAATGAGAAAGATACTTGACAACTAGGCCCGATCAGGAAAAATAAATCAGATCTCCAATGATTTTTGTTGATTTTTTATGAATCATCGGTGCCATGAACGAACGAAGGAATGAACGAATGAACGAACAAACAAACACCCCAACAAACGAAAAAACAAACAAGCAAGCATCCTCAAAAAACAACTAAATCAGACTGTTTTTTGTGACAAAACACAGTCTGACAAGTTAGTCTTCAGTTCTTCACTGTGCAAAAGTTACAACACTTTTCCAGTGGCACTGTGGCAATGCCCAAACAGTCAGTGAAAGTCAGTATAAAGCGATTTACTGCACGATATACAACTTTTTGGAACTGAATAGCACGAAACAGTTTTGTTCAGTCTGAGACCGAATTTTTCAGCCTTAAAGGGAATCCAAGAATTTGGGAAATGGAATTTGCACTTTTCTGAAACGGAAAATCAGTGGCCCTCTGCACTGCAGGTTCAACTACATACACACTCACACACATAGCAAAGCCTCCCACCCTTCCTGTGAATAATATGCAAAGCCTTGCTCCCTTTGGGATTCCTGTGCATGTGTTGAACAATTAATAGTTTTGCCATACATACATGTGCATTCCTATAATATTATCCTATTACCACCATCGCCAAATTGGGATAACTGTTCTTTTTTCTTCCTCTTTACAAAGTCAAAGTTTTAATCAACCAAAAATAAAGGGGAAAGTTTCCGTTACACATTTTGATTTGCTTGAGCATGAATATGTGTAAGGGAAAATTTATAAAAATGACCCCAACCAAAAAACCTGGCTTAGTTTATCACACAATGAAGCATTCACCCTATGGCAGAAAAGTGAATAGTGACTACTTTACTAGTGCACGAGTGTGTACACTATGCTAATGCAAAAATGTGCATTTATAATGTATGACATCATTCACCATTTCTCCAATGGGAGGTGAATGTAATGAAAAAAAAAAAAAAACCTAAAAAAGAACATAAACGTAATTGTCTATTTACAACATTGACCAGTAGCAGTAGTAGCAGGGTTCCACAACACAATAAACCAGCGCAACTGTGTTCGGCAGTGTATCCATACATACTGTACGCTCCATTGATCACCACATTGCCATAACCACAACCAGCAGTATGCATACAAATATCACATCACAACAAAAGACCATGCCCATGAACCTGACTGAATTATATGACCGAACCTGTCCCCCACCCAAATAATAATGGTTTCCACCACTATACAACAGGATATAAAGTCGACTTTTAAGGAAATGTGACAACAGAAAAGAAGGAAAGAAAATGGCACAGTATTAATAAACAGGCCTTGAATTTGGTTCTGAAAGGGGCAAGGCCACTTTTCCATTGCAAGGGGCACTTCCATTGGAAAATCATAATGCCTATGGAAACATTTGAAGGGGGCACGAAGGCCAAGCATCAGGCCAACGAAGGCATAGTTGCCTCCATGGCCTCCGTTAAATTCAAGGCTTGAATAAAAAGCCAGGAATTATGCAGACATTTTATGCTACAATGTATGAATGGACCAACCATGCATGTGCCCTGCAAAACTTAAAAACAAGATCCCAGGGGCCAATTTTAAGGCCCTGCTTACTGCAGAATTCTGTGCTTGTTCACTGCTTATTAATCTCTATCTTCGCTAAGTTACAGGGTTAAAACCAAGTGAGGTTTCTACACTGAGTAATTGAGAATTCAGAAATCCTTCATGGCGCAAGCTAGTGAATACGAACAACTGAAACTTTCGTGAAATAGGATAATCAGGAGAAATTGTCTGCTTCTGTAAGTGCAAATAATGAGATAGCAGAGTCATGAAAAACTGGTCCAAGCAGACAGCAGTGCCCAGAAATCCTGAATATCAATCACTCTGACCATAGAGCTCTATGCTCTGACATTCATCGAGGTCCAAATTCCTTTGAATGTACACCATGCACTCTTTAGCAAAAACAAACTGTGTATTCTGTGCTTCATTATGACTAAAACTAAAGTAACAATGTTTATCAATTCACCTGGAAACTGAGTAATGGACCATTCCGGCTTTGCTCTTAAGCCCCGCCCACCTTAGCAACGCCAAGTGTTTAAACATGCAGCATATGACCAAGTTTGATCGAGGTAATGGACGACAATGCGTTTCGACTCCAATTGGTCAATGCACAATTTGACTTAGCAGACCGGAAGGGTCCATTCCATACATCATACATGCCATATCAAGAATTGGCATCCACTAACACACGTACATACATTAACTCTGATTATGATTATGAAAGTGATACTACTGACTAGAAATGTATGGGTTTAGACTGATTAGACTCGGCTTGAATTATCAGCGTAATCAGGAACTGGCTTCACCGAGGTCGCATCATGTTCTCTCAACACATCCTGGTTTATCACGGGGTAATTTTACTCAGGGTTAACACTGCATATTAAATAAATCTTATCATAAAATTGACACCGTCAGCCTGGTAGTGGCCTACCTTGGAACAAAGTTTGCATGCTTTGTCTCTTTGAGAGTTTGAGGTTTTATTGGTATTGAGATAAAATAAAATATTCAAATACAAAAACTAACATTAACTCTGAGTCATCCCCCATGTACTGTTCCTCAGGTTGCAGCATTGCTACGAGTAACGATAATATGATCCTTGGGATGCAGCGGTATGTGCATGGTTTCATGGCTTCTGACTGCCAGATGAACAAAGATAATTGACTATTAGGGACACCACCAACGTAGGGCTGGATAGCTCAGTTGGTAGAGCGCTAGTACGGTTTCCGGAGAACACTGGTTCGAATCCCGCTCCAGTCAATTTTTCTTTGTTCACTTTTCAATTAACTTGCAGAAACAGGTGAACATATATCTAACCCTAACTCTCTACATTTACCACGCAAGACAAGAGCCGCTTACCACACATTACCATGTAGTCGCCCTGCTGTGCTTTTCCACAGGGGGAACTGGATCATAAACCGCGCATTTAATATCTTACAAACCACACTGTGGTCATGGAGCTAGGAAGAGAAGGAGTGAGAACTGCAACCTATCACTAATCCAACCACTAATCGCCCAATTAAGCCCCGTTGGAAAAGCACTGCGGCCGGCCATGCGCCTGTTACATAACACAACCGCAGTCGATCCTTTGATCATGTGATGGTCGCCGGAATTCCCTGGTAACCCCAAAAATGGTTCACAACTGAAATTGCAAATTGGAGTAACAAAAACAAACAAACCAAATATAAATGGCAAGCGCTGTTGATACTGAAAGCCCCGGCATGCTTACATGGCAAACCGAAAGATGCGCAAGAAAATTCTGTTTCGATCGGTGTGTCGTCCGTCGAAATCGGGCATTTAACGGCAATTTGTCGTCTTTTCTTGACATTTATCGAAAACCAAAATGCTTAAAAAGGGTAATTCCATTTTTCGTTATGCGGCTTGACCAGAGATTTCCTACGGTGAGGAGTCAGCCTAAATTGTAGATAATGTCCTGACAGAAAATATGGTACATGTGTGAATATGACAAATGCCCAGCCAGCTATGGCCAGTTGTTGAAAAGTCCGGTCAGTTTTTCATTTTGGCCATTTTGAGTCCACTACGTTTGTATATTACACGCGCAAGGAAATTAGACCTTTCCACAGTGCCGGGACGAAGTTGGTCAAGCCAGCTCACAGCCAGACATACATGTACCGCAATGATAAATTTGCATAACTACTATTTTACACAATGCCTGCAGCTGCAAATTGCATGAATGCGGCGGCGATCATTGCACAATTGAAGTGCCTTGGTTCTCACTCCTTCTCTTCCTAGCTCCATGCTGTGATGTACTGTGGTATACAGGATACCACACTTGCCGCATGAAAAACCATGTGTGGTCAACTGTGGTATGAAAGTGGGTTAGGGTTATAATATGATTCGGATCATTTCATGTGAAGTTTCAAAATGCATGCTGACCAGGACTGTCTGAAAGATTGAATCTAGAATCCTATCCATCATTACTCCCCAAGGATCAAACCTTGATCAATGCTTCAATACAGCAACAGCACAACAAGCAGTTGCCACTTGATAAACTAGACAGCCCTTACCCTCCCTCTGTGCTTGGCCAAGTAAACTACATGATTCCACTCTATTTCAACACAGTACACTATCCTATGGAACATTTTTTGGACAGCAAGACTCATGTACAGTTATTATGCGTGGGTCAATTTCACGAAACTCATCGCAACTTCTTTCTCGCCATTCGTGATTCGCTCGACCTCGTATCCATTGAATTTTAGGGGGCATTTTCGCGTGGCGGGGTATTCTGCAATTGCTCCCAGTCCCACACTTCCAGCAAAATAACATTTTAATTTCAGAAAGAAAGCCGGCAATCAATCAGCATGACATATCGAAAATTGGCCAGTCAGAACATAGTCATAGAGGAAGGAAACAGAAGAATGAAAGTGCCGGCAAAATGAAATATTATAGCCTACACATGAGTACACTTCCTTTCAAATTCTGTAATTAATCTGAATCAGGACTAACTTGTTAGGAGTAGGATAGGGTGGGCCTAACTGCAAAACTGTGCATGAGTTTCCATACACTTACTGCTACTGAAAAAGTGCTAGTGAAGTGCTACTGTAGTACTGAAGTAGGCCTAACACAGTTAGGCCTAACGTACTGTTGTACATGGTCATACTGAGCAATCATCATAAATATAAAATAATCATAGAGTCAGATTGGGACTGGGAGTCATGAAGTCAGATTAATTTAGGCAGTAGGCCTAACGTTAGGCCTAAACTGTAATTAAGTCAGAGGCTAAACTGTCAAAGTGCAGGTAGGCATAGGCATTAATGCAATCCTCTGTCAAAAGCTGTACATGTACAGTTAACACCTTAAGTACACAAGTCCACTGACCATGCAGGCTAAGCTGACATAAATATGTCAGACATTGACAACATGCCGTACCGTGACACAACGGCATGAGTAAGCACACTGAACAGCAGATAGCAACCAACAAGCTGGCATTTACAAGTCAAAATTTCCCAGGCAGTGCTAAAAAAAACACCTCCTATTCCTACAACACCAATCACACAAGCACCGATATTTATTCATTATACAGTACAGGGCCAATACAACAATTCCTGGGGCAAAACACGCCGCTCCCAAAGGCACGATTGTGAAATCTTCGAGTCCTATAAAAAATAAATTCATCAAGAGCTTAGCATTTTTTTATTCACCAAGCAAGGGAACCTTACCGTCGTATCTCTCAGCTTGTTCGGCTAATTTGGCATGGTACACGTAACATTCTCTATCGGCACCCTCCATGATTAGTAGTACGTGGATTTATGTGTCTGCAGCGCAGCTGGGAGGGAATTTGATGGCGAAATTTTCACAGTTATTATCCTTTTTTTCGCCTTGGCTTTTTTTTTTCTCGTTTAAATTTTTTTGAAGTGTGCGACGAGACTAGAGAATCGATATAACCACACCCGGTGACCCGCCAACGATGAACCTAGTTCCGGGGAAGGTCGTTGTTATGAATGATAATGTCCCACGAGTTTTGGTGACACATTAACCTCCTTTCAGACGCAACAACCCCAGACTATAAATTGTTTTTTTTACAAAACCCAGCCACATAATATCCGTATTTAAGGCAACAAATTACTTCACTTCTGTGGTACTTGAATAATATAATATTGTTGTTAATACTCTATTATAGATATTTATCTGTACATTGTCCGTCTGTTGGCTGTCCGAGTGTTTGTTTGTGTTTGTGCTTGTTTGTTTATTATGTTAATAACTGTCCTGTAATTGGCGATTTTTTGTATTGCTGTTGGTCTTGGTTAATGAATAAATAAGTATAAATGAATAAATAAATAAATAATCCCAAAATGAAATGGACATGAGCTGAAGTTGTCGGACGGGGTCATTATTTAACGTTACACCAAAATGGATCAGGAAGCAACTTGTGGGAAATTGACAACACATTTCGTAACATTCCTTCGGCATGTATCCGGTATTTCAACGTTACGTTGCAGAAATGACATTTCGATACAGCTAGTGTCATTCCTAGGTGTACATATCCGGCACAATAATGGAAAATTGTGGCATATGATATTTTGGAACTATTTTCTTACGCACCTGGTGTTATTCTGACCATTTTGGTTAGTCTTGTCTACGGTCCGGTTGTTGTAGTGAGGCAGGCAGCACTCTGTGTGTGCGATTATGTGAGATCAACATTATTAAAACACAATCAAAATAGTGCACCGCACTCAGTGAGCTTATCACATGAATTATGACAAATGACACAGCGAACGCAAACATGCAATGTGTTCTCATGTAATTCAGAATTTCTGAAAAACAGCCACATCACTTCCAGACTCCCCTGATCACACCTTTGCTGATGCATATGAGGTGACAAAACTGGTGCACATTCATCAAATTTTTGACAGTGTACAAACCAATGGTCAAAAATTTTGAAAGCTTGAATGCGGGTGGGGGGGGGGGGGGGGGGGGGGGGGGTAATCAAACTACTGTTCCTGGCGTTCTCAGCATGCAATCAATCATTGGGAAAGGGGCGGGGCTTAGCCCAAATCGGCCTACTTTTTTGTTAACCATGTATAGTGACTATCATGATCATGGGCAATAGGGCTCCATCTATTTATAGAATACACCCTTTATATCAAAAAGAAAAATACAAATAGCACTTTATTGACTAACTAGATTACTGGATGTTCGGACAAATATCACGTACAACGTTTACGTGTAAGGTAATGGGGCAACGTGCGACTTGTTTGTCCGAACTTCTGAATGTGACGGCACAAGCGCAGAGCCTATTGAAATTGTAACTGAAATTGCACATTCTAAAGTTTCTTTGTTTTTCTTTGTAAATAACATACCCTACTTAAACAAAAACAAAAGCGAGAAAATAAGCAATACATTTAGCAAAACAAACAAATAAACCAAAACCTGCATTAATTCCACATTACAAAGGTAATATCCGTTTATGTATTGCTCATTTTTTATTCTGCCACTGAAAACTTTTTTTAAATCCATATACAGAGGCATTTTAGTTCCAATCGGAACAAAAATAAAATCACTATCAATTTAAACACATATCCAATGCCATTTGTATATATATAAATATATACATATTCATGACATAACATAATTTATTACATCCATAATCGTGATTTCCATTCCCATTTAGGGTGAGTGGTGTTAAAATGATGTACGTTCTTCTTGGGCAGTACAGTTTGATTAAATAAAGTTAGATCTTTTTGTTATATTTTGCCCGCACATTGATTCTGGGGGGTGGGGGGTTATGATTATGTAAAACGAGATTTCAATTTTAAGTCAAAAATGTTGACAGACGGATAAAAGAGCACAGGTATATGCGATGTTCCAAGATTCAAAATAAATTATCCTGATTTAACACATTTTGTTATCCAAATCTCCAGGGCCCAATTTCATAGTGGAATCCGTTAACGGCCTAATTTTTGTGCTTACGGGTAATGCTACGCGTAAAATCTATTTCATGGAATCCGTAAGCAAGACTTTCGCTTAGCAAAGAATTTTGAGGCTAACCGTGATTATTTACTGCTAACACACTGTCATGTGTATTCTGTAGAAAGTCCTTGCTTAGCCTAGCAAGAAAGAAAACTCTCCTGGGAAATATGCTAACCGTAAGCAAAAAAAGTTTGCTTATCATATAAAGTGGACAATCTTTGCTTACAGTAACTACAAATTCCATGAGGGCCGTGTCCCACAATTTAAGGCAATCAAAATTGTCAATAGGAGATTTGATAATGGGAGACTTTGGAGAACCAGTCTTCAAGTCAACAGCGCACGCGCACACACAACAGCGTAGGCGCAAAACAACGCACGCATGCTCACAATTGCGTGCGCGTGCACTGTTGACTTGAAGACCAGTTCTCCAAAATCTCCCATTGGCTCACTCAATCTGCAAATGCTGAAAAGGTAAAGCAACAGATTTCTCATGGTAAAATTCCTGAATTTCCCTACTTTGCCCTGATGTCACAGAGTTGCCTTGGGCAGTTGAAAAAAAGCTTATTTTCAAAAGCAAGTTTTTGCCAATCCTAACTTTTTTTCTGAAAAGTGATGCCGGATTTCACAAAACATTTTAAGATTCATCTTCAGTGATTTGAATTGGAGACATCACACATATTGCTTAGCAACTAAGATCAATGATCTTTCCTTTTCACCCTAAAAATAGGGTAATTTCTTGAAAAAAAATGTAATTAGTGTGTTTTATGTTTCCTATAAGATGTGCCAGTGGAAATTCAACATGATGTGTATTACATTACGCAGGATGGGTACCATTCAGGAAGTGATTTATCATGGAAATGGCAATGGAAAGTCTGGCTGGTAACCTGCATCTTGCTTAATAGGAAAGATCTGCTCTTTGCAACTCCACAAATTGAAAATAACGGTAAAGCCCATGCAGTTGGGTCCCTGCCGCTGCCAAATAGAGAGCAATATAATCATGTTCATCTTCCATACGTATATTGGGTGCATTCGTTTAGCTCCCCCGGGTCGACACCAGTCAACCTCGTCCCTATTCTCTCGCTTGTTTTGTGCAGTAAAACACGACCATTCCCAGTAAGGGCTGACCCGGGGGAGCTAAACGAATGCACCCACTGAAAGTTCCAGTAGCATGCTGAATACATGCATTTCGTATGCTAATAATCACACATTGGACATAAAGAACAGGGGCCAACTGCATTTCACAGCCCTGCTTAGCACACAAATTTGCTAACCATGAAATGTTTGTCTTAATAAAAAACAGGATTAACAACCAAATTTCCACGTGCTGTGTATCACATATAATTGTTCTTTGGCTGTTGTTCCCTGACCATGAATATCAAATGGAATTTGTAATGCTGGTTTGTTTTAATATTGAGCAAGACAATTTTGTGCTAAGCAATTATTGGTGCTTATTATTACAGCTCCATGAAATTGGCCCCAGCTGTGATCGGGCAGAAATGAAGCTGGGGCTAATTAAATAGATCAGTCTTTTGGCCTGAAGTCTCATAAAATAAGGTATTGCCCAAAAATATTTCCCGTATGTTGATCTCGTAGCTATCATAAAATAAGAGTTACGCATCACTCCCCGACACGCACACACACACAAACCCCCACACAGAGAGATAGATAGACAAATAAGCCCCACTACACGCTCTATTCCACAGTCACCCTTCCCATCTCCTTGGCTATGTGTTGGATTTGGACGGTGAAACCATCTCCCTGTTGGTTGGCGCAAAGCTGCAAGGGGAACTTCTTGTTGTACCGGTGCCGTATCTTGGCGCGGAGTTTCTTCCTCTGTCTGTCCAGCGACTTGTGGCTGTCGCGGAACCGACGGATCTCCTCCTGGGATATGATCTGCTCCTCGTCGGACGAACAGGAACCCTGTCGTGGAAAAGAAAGAAAACAAAAATGACGTCATTTTTATTCCCCTAATCTAATGAAATCACTCTGAGAGATCCCCCATGTACAGTTCCCAGGTTGCAGCATTGCTGCACGTTTCAGTAAAATGATCCTTGGGGTACGGCGGTGTGTGCATGGTTTCATGGCCTCTGACTGCCAAAAGAACAAAGATAATTTACTATTGGGGTCACCACCAATGGATGGATGGCTCAGTTGATAGAGCGCCTGTATGGTATTCAGGAGGTCGCCGGTTCGAATCCCGCTCCAGCCAATTTTTCTTTGTTCACTTCAATAAATCACTTTGGGAATGTAAAGAGTTGCTAAGGTGTGACATCAACATTCACCTTAAGATTCGTCTATTGAGATACAATGTGTTTATGGTGGTTGCATCATATGGGTCCAATTTCACAGCGCTGCTAAGCACAAAAATTTGCTTAGCACAAAAATGTCTTGCCCAATAAAACAAACCACAGTTAAAAATTTCATTTGATGTTCATGGTCAGTCAACAACAGCCAAAGAGCAATCACAAGCGATGCACAACACATGGATATTTGGTTGTTAACTCTGTTTTTATTAAGACTGAAATGTCATGCTTAGCAAATGTTTGTGCTAAGCAGAGCCGTGAAATTGGCCCATAGTAGTGAGACATGGCAGTACACCAAACCCAACAAGGAATAGATTGCACTCTTTCGAAATGTGGTGCCTATTAAAGGAGATTGCTGAAATTCAGCTGGAAGGATAGAGTGAGCAACCAAGAGGTTCTAAATAGAGCTGGACCACACAGATCCTTAGTGTCTCAGTTTGATGCAAGGAAAGTTGCGCTATGTAGGACATATTCTTAAGAGGCAGTGGTGGTGAGCTTCCAGACATCATCTTGGAAGGCTTAATAGAAGGTTCCCCAGCTAGAGGAAGACAAAGAAGAAAGTGGAGCAATGACATGTGGTGCGGTACAACATCTTGAATAGGAGCACAAAGAGCAGCTGAGAACAGGAGTAGATGGAGAACTTTGGTGGCCAACCTTCGTAGCTGAGACGGCACTTGACGATGATGATGGTGATGAATATAATTTTTAGCTTAGTTTTATTCTTTTCATATTTTATTGTTTTGGGAGGAGTAAGCATCAAGAAGTCGGTGTTATAAAACAAACTGTACCCACCTCTAGCATGTCCAGCAGTGTGGACGTCCAACCCACCGCACGTCGGAGCTGAGCTTCTGTGGAACACTGACAGATTTTCTTGACCTGGTCAACCTCTTCCGTTGCCTAGGAAATGAATTTTAAAATAAAACAGATAAATAATAAGACATCAAATTCTGCAGGTCATTTTCAAATGTCTGTGAACGATTTCAAAGACTAGACCTCCTTACTAGGTGAGTTAAGAGACGCAACTGACACTGCCATCATTCAAATCTTAAGACAAATCTCTACAATCATTCATTTGATCTCTAGTGATTTTCTAGCGAGGTCACTTTTAATAGTTTCCCAGATACTGCCTTATCGATTATCAGTTATCACTGTAAGCAATTTCTAGGAATCACATAGCAATCTTGCGACCATAATTTGATGTCATTATAGTAGTGGCACCAAATCAATCAATCAGTGGGAGCATGCGTCGCGGCAGCCTGTTACCACATCAACCGAGCAGTACTCCTTTGTCTCTTTATAGCCATCCCCCAGGCAGCCACACGACCCATCCCAGCAAAAAAACGGAAAAAAAACGATCCATCTGAAGCAAACACGTGTCATGTGGAGGCCTTCTGGGCGAGTCCTAACAGTAGGTTCTCTAAAAGAGACAATCTACCTGGCATGATCGCTCACAGGGAATCTAGCCACATGGACATACAGTCCCATCATAGGTCTCATCTGACTTTCCTGAGTAACCTCTCACACCAAAGGCTTACTCAAATCATGAGTAACAGACTTTCTCACGAGTAGGCTTTAATAATTGGTCGATGAGTAGAAAGGGTAAGTGTAATGCCAACAATGAGTGCATGAGCCAAGCAAGGGAACCGGCACAGTAATGGCATTAAGATTAATGTACAAGCTGAATTCAGGCATGCAACTTGAACTTAATAACGAAAAGCGAAGAAATTCCCATCTTTACCATACTTTGTACAGTGTTTCTCACTTTTCAATGATGTAAAGAGTATTAAAGTAAAAATAAATTGATAAAATCGGCTGATCCTGTGGATTAGAATTCGCCAGTTATTAACCCAGAGTTACATAGCAGGTAGAACCTCTGCCCTAGCAACTGCAAGGTCGCTGGTTCGAATCCTGCCTGAACCGTGCTTTGAGTCCTTCACTGCTTGCTTTTTTTACCTCTTCCTCCTTTGCCTCGTCACAGTGCACGCAGTCGAGCGGTCGGCCTCCATCGCAGGAATGCTGGGGAAGATTGTCTGGTTGGAATGGCAGGGCGTGCTGTCCACGCATAAATCGTCTGGCTCCAAGGAGAGGTCTTGACTGCAAGAACCGTCGTGCAAATCTTCACCTTAAAAAACCAAGCCAAACAAACAAACAAAAATAACCAGTTGCAAACAAAATCACAATCATATCCCATCAAAATCTATTATACAACATCAACCATCATGGGTCAGACATCGTCAACAGTTTTCATGAAGGGACAAATTTAGCAAAAATGCACGTTGCTCTATGTGGGCAAATTCAGCACATATGCAAATGTTAGTTTTCACAGAGGGACAAATTTGAGTGCGCACAAAACAAAACGAAACGCGTGCTAATTTAAATTTTCACGAATGGACGACT
Source organism: Astropecten irregularis (assembly GCA_963971285.1). NCBI lineage: Eukaryota > Metazoa > Echinodermata > Asteroidea > Paxillosida > Astropectinidae > Astropecten > Astropecten irregularis. The sequence goes on from OZ020247.1 coordinate 16,015,132, forward strand.
TTGGGCTTGTTTGTATGGGGAGAATTTGGAATAATTGCCTATTTGTGGATATTTTATTTTGCACGAAGGGACGAATATATTTGAACGGTAATTACACTGCAATCAAATGGTAATCAACTGTTAATTAGTACATCTTAGAATTGAAAGTCTTCGGCTTGAAACCAGTATAAAAATTCAATATACATTTCTTTTAAAAGCGAGTGAAATCTTCAATTTAAAAAGCAACAAACTTCAAAGCCGATTTTCTCCAAACTGTGTTTCAACGCCCTGTGGGCAGATTAGGTCCCTTCGTGAAAACAGTTCCAAACTCCACCGGAGTATTGGCCTATAGAAATAAATCAGGTAAATTTTCCTTTTATTTTATATTCACCAATACAGATGGAAGTCTTTTCAAAAATGAATTTGAGCAACAAAGATTTTCTCGATGACAGTTTAATGTCAAGTTAGACCAACTGTAAGTTAATTTCTGTCGGCAACTTGCTCTATGATTGAAGCAACAGGGTTGTTTTCAAAAAGGTAGATATGTGAGCTTGTTGAGACCAGCAATGTTTTCTAAAACGAGTGAGAAGTCCAGCAATCTGGCACATCTGAGAGCCGACCTACCCTGTATAGAGCTTAAGTCGTGGTCGTGGTTACAGATACCCTCCGAGCACGCCACCTCCGAACTCTCCTGCGAGCTGTGACCGCAGTCCTCCCCGCAGTCGATGCCGCTGGAGTAGTCGGGGTCGCTGCGTGTCGAGTGAAGCTTGTCCTCCGTTGACTTGAAGTGGGCATCGCACACATTGCATGACATATCCAGGTTATCATTCTCATCATGGTCAAACTGCAATGGCATGAATAAGAGTAAACTTAACGTTCTAGACTGCACAGCATGTTGGAGCTTTGGTACAGTACATGATTGGTAACATACCCAAACAGAAATGTTCACTGATTTACATATAACTTTCAGGATATGAAGATGGTGCTGGTAGAAACACACTATTACAATATTTCTGGCTGAAAGGGTGTACCAGGGTATTTATCCAGGAATCAGTCTAACAATGAATGAAAACAGTTCTGATCTTAGGGTAAGATCAAAACCATTCTTTATGTTTCATAAGAAAAACTGAGTCGGGTTTTCGCTATTTTTTCGTGACTCAGATGTCCGATTGAGCTCAAATGTTCACAGGTTTATCATTTTATGCACATTTTGGACCACACAAAGTGTAAGTGCTGTACTGTGAGATCGTGGGTTGAGATCGAAACTCCTGTGAATAGATTAGAAAATAAAGAGAGCATTTTTTACTGATTTGTACAGTTTCTGATGAAGATATGAGCTGAACATGACAAATCAAATTATGAACAGTCTGCAGCTGTTCTGTCATATTCAACATTTAACTTGTTTTATAAAAGGAAACCCTACAAAATGACTCGACTGGACTTGAGATTTTTTGAAAATCCGGATTCAACTTGAATCCAGGACGACGTTCAGAGACAAGGTTTGTGGAGTCCATCATCAGAGGAGATGCGAAATTGAAGCAGGACAAAGTTATCTTACCCCGCAGTTGCCTTCGCCGCTGCCCTCCACCTGGCACTTGTGCCCAATCTCCTCTGTCTCCCCGCTGTGACGGTGATCCGTCAGCAAAGACGGCGATTCCGTGCCCTCGGCCTCTGCCGCGTTCTTGTTCCGTTTGCGAGCCTTGCGCCGCTGCTTCTTCTGGTCCCTTTTCTGCTGCTTGAGCCGGTCGGACTCCGTGATCTCCTCGCAGACCTGCTCCAACTTGGACATACCCTGTTTGGATTCCAAGGCCATCTGGAGGGGTGCAAAGGAACAAACGTATGAGGGGAAATGTTGTTAAGATCGGCAGAGGTTAGACTGTCCTGTTTTGCATCGGGAGACAAAGCATCTAGGTCTTCCTGGGTGCAGGGAATTGGCAGTTGACGGCACACAAGTAGGTGTGTCACGGTCTACTCCTCTCCGCACAGGCAGCTGGTGTAGGCACTTTCTCAATACCCCCACTTCACTAGGTGTGCCCTACATCATCCCAACGGCAGCGCATAGGCGGTTCAGGCAGGACATAAATAAAAAACTAGAAAGTGCGCTCCCTATTCAACATGCGTGTTGTCTGCACTCCGGCATGGACGCGCAGCCGCAGTCTTTCCTGGTGGTCTGCCGCAGTAGAGTCAAATTACAGGGATGTTACTCCGGTGAACTGTGCGCACTGTGCGTGATGCGCAGAATTTTAAAATACAAATGTGTGCATGAACTAGGGTATGAATATGTACGCACAATTTGAAACGGGACGCGCGCATTTGCCCTATGGTTTCTTAGGCAATACGCCAACCATGGTTGATTGTATCACACACAGAGTGCACACTCTAGTTTATTATTTAACTCTATGAGGCAGGACCAGAAGGGCCATAATTTATTGCTGAAATGGACAACTCGATGACCCTTGAGACGTGTAGTCGTCTCAGTTAAGCTCCTGCTCAGACTCATGACAAGGGAACTTAAAGCCTTTTGTGAAATTGAGCCCCAGGTCGGATCGGACCTATTATTAAGGAACAATGAATGAACGTTGCAGAGCGCATCGTCACCTCAAGAGCCTTTTCCAGTTTCTGGACACCGACGTGGAACAAGAGAAGGAATGTCTGCTCCTCCGCCCTCAGGGCCTGCCATATCTTGTGCAACCTCTCAAAGATGTGTATGCCTAGACACGTTAGCACCTCCTCCTGGGCAATGTCAATGGTCTTCGCATGTCTCTCCCTCCGTCTAGAAAATCATATAGAAAAAAGTGAGAAATAATAATACACTGTACAGCTTCTTCAAAATGGTGACTGTCACTGTAACGGGTGTCACAATAATTGGCAGTGTAACATGTGTCATGCTGACTGTCATCACAAAAGGCATAATTGGTTAAAGGTGACAGAACAACTGCAGACTGTTCATAATTATGATTTGTCATGGAATCAAAACAAAGCTGTGAAATTTTAAGCTCATATCATCATTGGAAATTCCAGACAACAGTGGAAAATGCTCACGGTATTTTCAAATCTATTCACAGGAGTTTTGATCTCGGGGTGAGATCAAAACTGTTTTTCGGTTATTGTTTTACTAATTTCTGGATAATTACAGCATTTCAGCCGGAAATATTTTAACAGTATGTTTCTACCAGCACCATTTTCATACCCTGAAATCTATACGTAAATCTGTGAACACCACTGTTTGGGAATGTTACCAATCCTGTACTGTATCTTTAACATAATTATAATATCATAATAATAATTATGATATTTGGTATTTCTTGTCCGCCTGATATTACAAGTAGCAACAAGTGTTGAGTAAATGGATCCTTTGCAGTCAGAGGGGGTTTTCAAAACGGAGGCTCAGGCACAGGATCTGGCTATGACTCCATTTCGTGAATCCATTCTAAAATAGTGGGTATCAAAATAGAGGCTTTTGGTTGTTGTTCGGAAGTAGGTTCTCTGGTTTGAAAAGGAAAACAGTGTTTCAGCTTCAATGAAAAACCACAACCAATATTTTCAGCATATGGATGACAGAGCCCATTCTTGGATGCCCAGAATCCAGGAGCGTTTACGAAACGGAGGCTTAGGTTCAGGCTCCAGCTCTGACATCCATATGCTGGAAATAATAGCTTGTAGTTTTACATTGAAGCTGAAGTTCTGTTTTCCTTTTCAAACCAGAGAATCTACTTCAGAACCACAGCCAAAAGTCTCTATTTTGATACCCGTTATTTCGGAATGGATTCACGAAATGGAGCCGGAGGCTAAGACAGAGCCTGAGCCTCCGTTTCATAAACGCCTCATGAACAAGACTGACCTTGCCTTCTCAATGAATAAATTTCACCAACAGGGGGTGTCCATACAACAACAAAGACTAATAGCCAGATAGTCAGACTTACATTCCATTTAACTCTGGCTCCGCCCTGGCTATCAACCGCCCGATGAAGTCCGTCTCGCAGAGGAGGTGTACATGCTTCTCGCGCGGACAGCAACGTATACCCTCATAGAGGGCGCTACAGTAACCTTTCTCTTCGCAGGGCTGGACCTCCCCCACCAAAATGCTGTATGCGCGCATGACTTTGGTTTTGCACTCCCCACAAAATCTGAAAAAAAAAAAAATGACAAGGGACACAGGGTAAGATCAGGGGCCAATTTCATGGCCCTATTTAGCACAAAAATTTGCTAACCAATACATTTCTGTCTTAATAAAAAATTAATTTTTGATCTCACCCCGAGATCAAAACTGCTTTTGGTCTTTGTTCTATAAATTTTATATAAATACCCCATTTTAGGCGGAAATATTTTGACGATATGTTTCTACCAGCACCATCTTCATACCCTGAAAGTTATACGTAAATCCGTGAACATTTCTGTTTGGGTATGTTACCAATCCTGTACTGTATTTTAATAAAGACCTCTGACTTCTAAGTTTTTAGTCCAATTTCTAACCAGTAAGGGTGTGTATAAGATCTAGCCTGTATTAGTCACCTGTGTTTTCTAAGGTATGTCTCTGTCGTTGTGTGTAGACTGGACGCCTGGACAAACGTGACTTCTTCCCGGCATGGTTTCTCCATGGCGTCCCACACGTCAATCCATGTACTGTGTATGGAATGGACATATAAAACAACAATGAAACAGCATATTTATACCATAAGAATTATCAAAAAAATGGAAAAAAGAATATGACATTGTAAAGTAAACAAAGAAATACTGACGGGAGCAGGATTTGAACCAGCGACCACAGGAATACTGCACTCTACCAACTGAGCTATCCAGACCTATGTTGGTGTTATCCCTAGTAATAGTCAATTATCTTTGTTCGTTTGGTAGTCAGAAGCCATTAAACCACTCACATACTGTTATATCCAAAGGATCATTTTAGGTATGCTGCAACCTGATAAACAGTACCGTAAAGTGCCATGTATACGGCGCACTTTTTTTCACCTCGGCAAAAATCAAAAGTTGGGGGTGCGCCGTATAAATGGATACAGCCCGCTGGCGGTCTCGAGAGTGTGGGTTGTGATCATTGCGCTGCGCCTAGTTAAAGCATATGATGCACCGGCAGCAACGGTAACCAATTAGCACGATGTCTGACTGAAAATTGAGCGAATGATTCATGAAAAATACCACTTAAAAAATCTAATATTTCCGACTCTTGCGATTGGCCAAGGAAAACTGAAGTGCAAAAATCGATAAGGGTTAGGACTAGAGACACCGAAAATAGCGTGCGAAAACACGGTTGGAGCGCCGTAATGTACGCGCGACGACGGGCGAGTGGACATGTGCATTTCCATTACAGTAAATGCAATCTCCGGGCCGTGACGGTCCGATCGTTGGACTATGGTCGGACGTACATATTTCATTTAAGAATGTCGTGATTGTTCAATAAATTATCAAACCTGTGTCTGGAGTCATTATTTTAATCAACAATAGTCAAGTTTCCATTGGGAAATATCCTTATCCTCGTGGGTAAAAACGTCAAGTTCGCGACAGCGTTTCGCTGCAACGTGAACCGCCATTTTGATGTGTTCTAATGTAAAGATGACAATTTGTAAAGCGCGCGCAGATCGTCTAGCCAATCACAAAATTCGCTCGCGCTATTGCGGACGTAGGATGAACAATTTGAGGTGCAATTGAGCCAACTCGTACGCCGCTAAACCCGTACGCCGACCAACTCGCCGTGCGCTAATTACCAACTTGTACGATCGGGTCGGCGTGCGAGTTGGTCGGCGACTCCCCGTATGGTTGGTACGAGTTGCCAGCATTCGTCGGCCCGACCACGTGCAATTATTTCGTGCGAGGAAAATGCCGATAGCTTTGGATCGAGTCGAACGTTATGATCATGATAGTTGGACACGCAGCGCTTGCAACAAATTGTCCACTCACGTCACACAAAAAATACGGAACGGGAATGTACAATTGTCCGTTGGATATGACTGCTGAGGAAGTGGTGGAGATCGAATACTGTTTGCACGTGTGCACGACAGGATGTACATGTAGGCCGCGCCGCACGCTTAACGATAGTAGGCCTACATCATGTAGGCCTCCGTACATACTGCTTTCTGCGGCGTGGCGTGGCGTTGCGTGACACTGACGTACTTCGGGTTGTTGCAAACTCGGGCAAAACATCCCTGAAAGTTGTGAGTTGGATTGAGTAATTCATTGTTTTTATTTTTCTCGAATTTGAAATTCTCAATTGAAATAGAAATCTCAAATCACAAATGAGCTCAGCTCATTGAGCTGAGAAAAATTAGCGATGCAGTTTTCTAATTTTTTTTGGTCGTTCACGGCAGTTTTTTTTTTTCTGCCGGCTGATGTCAAAAGTTGGGGTGCGCCGTATACATGGGTGCGCCGTATACATGGCACTTTATGGTACTTGGCGGCCACTCGAAGAGGATGTGACTTTTGAAAAAAATGATGTTAAAATCTGGCACTCTTGGCACAGAGTTTGCACTTTGAGGGATTGTCCATGGGATACACTCAGGGCTCTGCCTCTTCTATATCAAAGAATACCATGATAATAATAATTTGGGAAGCTAATCGTCCTTACTCGCAGCTTGGGTGCTGAATTGCGAAGAATGCGACTTTAACGTGATGGAGTAGCAGGCTTTCATGGGTGCCCTTGGCTGCCAGCCACATCAACCCATATATGACCACGGAGTACAGCCTGAGATCGATAGTGTTTGATATTTGTGGAGAGAGGAAAACCGGATCACCTGGAGAAAAACCCCTTGTAGCATAGGCGAGAACCAACGCACAACTCTACTCATTATGACCCAGGCTGGATTCTAACCCGGGCCACATTGGTGAGAGGCGAGTGCCTAACGCACTTGCCACCTATGCCCCCTGCGCACTTTCCACCTACATGTATACCCCCTATAAGCAGTCCAACCTGTCATCACGCCCACCTTCATTCCGTGACAATCAACGTTTTACTTACGATATTTGCTTCGTCTTGTGGTTATCGAGAGAATGAAGTAGACACCGTCTGTTCTTCTTGTTTTTGTGCAGCATATTAACCAGATCATCTAGCTTGGACCTAGGAATGGTCAAGATGGGTACAAAAAATGTCACTCTTTTGTTAGTGACGATGGAAATATTCCACTAGGTGTACATGTACCAACTGACCAACAAGGAATACATGTACTTGAACAAACCAGAGGCCGATTTCACCAAACTCAACGTAACTTTCAATCAATCATAGGACTTGTAATGCATTGAAACCCTACGTAGGATAAGTAGGATACGATGGCTTATCCTTCATATCTCGATCGAAGGGCTTCGTGAAATCGACCCCAGGATTTGAACCCAAGACCTCTGGGATTCTGAACCAGTGCTCTACCATTCAGGCAGGCCAGCTATATCAAGGGGTCTTCCTAGTTTCTACTAGTTTGCAGTCAGAGGCCATGCAACTCATTAAAGGTAACATCATGCTTTGGTAGCATACCAAAACAGAAATCTTCACAGATTTACCAATAACTCACAGTGTACAAAGATGATGTACATGCTGTTGAAATTGTTCAAGTTATCCAGAAAAGGGTACAACCAAACACCATTTAACAGTTTTGATCTCGGAGTATTAGATCAAAACTCCTGTGAATAGATTTGAAAATACCATGAGTGTTTTGACTCACCCGTGCTGATGGAAGAGATTATACATTTTCCTGGGATCGTAGAGTAACTCCGTTGCCAATGAGAGCTCCGAGTGGCTGGTGATCACCAGAGGTTCTATCGCCCTGACGAGCCGCTGGTCCCGTAACCGCGTAAACATCTGCTCCATGCTGATATGGGTAAAAATGTCCAGAAGTTAAATTGACAACGAAAAACTAACTTGTGTCTGACAGTCCTAATGGTTAAAAAAATTATTGAGCATGTTGAGGAAAGCTGGCTTTCCACATTCACGTTTTTTTTTCCATCCACTACGTATACGTTGTGTGCACGCCACGTCTCAAAAAATTGATCATTATAAAGAAGCACGCGACCCTTTCCGTATGTGCTTGTCCATTGCGTGTGCGTCACGTATCTGGTCCATTATTGCATCAAAATTGGTTCTGGAGCTATTTGGGCACGTACGCAATGCATGAAGCATATGTGTGCAGTAAGCGAGATTCATTTGATGTGTGGCACAAAACTGTATACAAAAGTTATTTTTCATGATTGCAATTACTTATTTGATGTAAGCTAAAGCTGTGATCATGAAAAACATCAAATTTGGACGGAACGCTATTTTCCTCGTCATTGACAGATTCCTGCATGCGTTTATGTTTCACATTTATGGAAAGATGAATGACGTGCATTTAAGGAAGCTCACATGCAACGCACACCAAACGGATGAAACAAACGCTCGTATGGACTATGGACAGGAGGCTTTATAGGCGCTGAGCCCAATTTCATGGAATCCATTACGGCCTATTTTTGTGCTTACGGGCACTGCTCTGTGTGAAATCTATTTCATGGAATTCGCAATCCGCAATCCGTTAGCGAAGAATTTCTAGGGTAACCGTGATTATTTTCTGCTAACGCACTGTCATATGCATTCAGCTGAAAACCCTTGTTACACGCACGGGATCCCAGATCTACAGATCCACGTCCCATACAGGATATGCTAAAATGGGATCCGATTCAGCAAGATCCGTGATCTTGATTGTGAAACAAACAGGCCGATAGTACCTACCTTCTCCGACAGCCAACGCAAGGCACACTCTCCTGCATGGAATGACCAAACAGTTCCTTGCTGGGAATCATGACTGCCGCTGCCAGCTCATCTCGGCTCAGTTCATTGTACTTCTGCAGCGTCAAGGACAAACACAAATTCATACAATGTCTGGTTTATTGGTGAAAGGAAAATTTATCTACTTAGCCATTATCTACAGATCTACAGTCTACAGATTGTGGGTTCGAATCCAGCCATGGGCTAGTTGTGCTTGCATCCTTGGGCAAGATGCTCTGTCACATATTGCTCCTCTTCACCCAGGTGTAAATGGGTACCTGTACTTTCCAGATACTGTGCACATTGTAAATGCACTGTTTATTATTATTGTGCATATTCCTCCATGTTATGTTACTGTATATCGACGCCTTGTATCCTAGAATGAAATCCCCCCCCCCCTCACAGAAGTGTGGTAGGGGTTTACGAACAAAAACACATGTACTTACCTCAAGAGCATCCCCCCCCACTATTCTCAATGTATCCATGGGCATTCCGCCCCGAGTTCAACCGAGAAAAGAGGACGCTTATGTGGTCCACATAAGCGTCCTCTTTTCTGGGTTGAACTCGGGGCCAGTGGTACACATGCCACGGGGCACTGTGGGTAGGTCAATAGGGGCGCTGTTGTATCAATTCTTAGTGTGAATACCTGACGGTCTAGGGAAATATGCATAAGTAGTGGTGCTACAGGTAAGATGAGTAAAGTAGACTTGTAGGTGTTGAAGGACTCGGGACAATATGGAATTAAGGCCTAGGCAACCTTACACTGTAATGCATGGCCTATCAGCACAGCCTTACCTCCATGAAGGAGTCGATTTGTGCGTGCCTATTCCGGCTTTTGCCTTTGCTGTGGTCACATTGGTCGTACTTCACTTCCGATAGCTCAATCACCATCTGCATGCATACAAGGAAATGACAAGGCTTATTAGGATTTATACCAGGAAACCATAGGGCTGGGTAGCTCAGTTGGTAAGAGCGCTGGAACGATATTCCAGAGGATGCTGGTTCAAATCCTGCTCCAGTCAATATTTCTTGGTTCACTTTTTAATGGATTATAATCAGGGGCCAATTTCATAGAGCTGCTTGGACACCAAAATTAGCTTAAGCACCAAAACCTTGGTAAATTAAATCAGTACGCCAGCCAAAACTCCGCCCTGTGAATGCTATGCTCAGCAAACAATGTCCAAAATACGAGTTAAAAGCGGTACACATCCTATCAAAATTTGATTGGTAATCCTGTTTGATCAAGGAAGATATTTCATGCTTAAGCAAATTTTGTGCTTAAGCAGCTCTATGAAATTGGCCCCAGGTACATGTAGTTTAAAAATGTGTATTACAGTTAGGCCTATATCTAAGCATCATGCCCTTTAAAGAATCCCAGATTCTTCAAGAAATGTACTATAGCTGTATTATGATAGGTAATATTAATTGTATACATTCTTGGTGAATATGAAATCAATATTTGGGTCTATTCCTGATTATAATAAACTGCTGATTATTATGTACAGTATTAGTCATGTTTACTTCTGTTTATTCGATCATTGTTTCCATTTAAATGTTTTCTTTGCCTCTTATTTCTTGAAATTACATATTGTTTGTACAGCAGAGGGGTTTTATATGATGAATTCAGCAACCAATTAATATGACAACCAAACAATATTGATGACACAATTAATTGTAGAATTTTTTGTCGACACCAGCATTCTTCCTGCAAATGCTATTGTGCCATTCTCTTACTCTGATTGGCCAATTTGCAGTATATATCATGCCGGCAGGAACGTACCTCCTGCAAACAGCATAATTGATGTCTTGAAAATTGGCCAATCAGAAGAATGACGGTGCCGGCAAATTGGGCAAGACATGTACATAGTTTCCATAAATTGTCCGAAATTTCTCATATTCATATAATAATCATAATTTTAATTTTAAATAACAAGTTTTAATAATTCCATTTATGACAGTGTATATTTTGCCGGCACAGGCATTCTTCTTGCAAAATAATGTTATTTTGGCATTCTCTTGCTCTGATTGGCCAATTCTCAAATGGCCTTCTTTCTCTAAAACATATTTTGCCGGAGGTTGTTTCCGCTGAAGTTTACGCATGTTTTAGGATTTTTTCAATTGACATGCTCGATGCAAGCAGGGCCTGAGAGTTAAGTCTATTGCTATAATTTTGTATAAATAAACCATGCTAAAATGATAAGGACATACATCTTAGGTTCTCAACCAATCGCAGCAAATGTCCTGCTAAAAATTATGGAAGTGTTATTTGCCAAAAACATCATTCTTCTCATTGGACAATTCTCAATATGTCATGGCGGCCTTCTTTCTTCTTCTTTCTTAGAAGGTTATTTTGCCGGAGGTACAGTAATATTGCAAATTGGCCAATCAGAGTAAGCGAACAGCAAAATAGCGTTTGCAGGAAGAATGCCGGTGCCGACAAAATATACACTGCCTAAAAAAAGAAAAATGGTTAAATAAGAGATCATGATGCATGAACATCAACGACCTCTCGCCAGCCGGCATGACGTAATGAACATTGTTTACCAATTGATCAGAGTATTATTGGAAGATGAAAATAGCATTTGCAGGAAGAATGCCCATCTTAGCTAAATAATTTACACTGCCATTTTTCAATAATTAACATTAAATATTATTGACTTTCACAGGACATGAAAAAACAACAATGATAAACAACCGCTACAATTTGAAACAAATCCAAAACATCCAAAATTTATTATAAAAAACAAACAAACAAACAAATATTGGCGATTGTGGGTTAACGGGATCCCAAAACACATTGATTTTTTTGGCTCTGAACTAACTTCTACTCCTCCAAAATGATACTTTTGACTTTCAGCAAATGTTCCTGGGTCCTTAAAAGCCTACAATGAAGAAATTTGTTGAACATTTCAGGGTTAAAATTCAATTTTCTTACGCGCTTCTTGTAAACTTTAAAACAGACCGTCCGATCGCGTGAGGCCATTTTGTCTGGTCTGGTTAGTCTAGTGCCCAGACCCAACAGACCAAGAGTCCTCAAAATGTCAGAGTGGAAACCAGACTATTCTCGTCTGCGGCCGTCCGTGCGGCGGTGAAATGTTACAATCTTGGTTACCGTTTTTACCCCATAATTTCCCTCAAAAATCAAAGCCCTGCCCTCTTTCCAAAATTTTAAGCTTGGTAATATAGAGGAGGAGACCAACAAAGTATATGTAGGTAAGTTACTTTTCAAATAGTAGTTTCCTTTCCTTTATAGTTTTAGGACCCGTTAACCCACAATCCCCCAAATATTGCTAAAGGAGCCCCTTTCCTTAAATTAACATGTCAGTAATCAACAAAATGGTTTTGATAATTTATTCAAAGTTGTGTATTCAGTTACATGTACCAACCGTGAGCGAGTTATCAGCTGTAAGAGGCAGCTGTCTTCGCTTGAAGAAGTACGGATTGTTGACATCGCACGTCCCAACTTTCGGACACACACCCACCAACTTCGCCAGACCCATTGGTTCCATCCAGTAACTCCTTGGGGTTGAACAATAAATAAAGAAGAGCCGTGAGCAAACAGGTGACTGTGGTTGTTCACCTTATTTCATGACTTTTCGGGGGATTTCCTAGGACTGGTGGTTTACTTCTGTCACCGTTTTAGAGTTTACACTCTGCATTAAGTTTGCAAACACCTTTGGATTGCACTTGTACGTACGTGGGTGACCTGCAACACCTCTACGTAATATAAAATTCATCCGCGTGAGAAAAGCAGTGCCAATCGTTACCAATCATTCACACTGTTGTTGTCATTTTACCATTTTGGCCAATCAATTTTATGAATTTGTCATAACTTGTTAATAATTCTGGAAAAGATATGGCTTAAATTTGCCATTTTATCTTCAAGCGGATTAATTTATCTCCATAATCAACATCATCCGCCGATGCCGTGATCCGCCATTTTGCACAGGACCTGTCTGCTTGTTGAAATATTTCCTCAACTAATTTGTTTACGAGTGGCCTTCATTCCAGCCTTGAAAATAAGGAAAAAATGTGAAACAAAACTCACCAAAGTTGAGAAAAGATGTAGGCCTACTCCTGGCCGGTAGGATTGGGTAGGTTAATAATCTTTAAAGGCTAAAATTGGGAACCAACTTTGGCAAGGTACGTGGCGGTATCTCCCTGTAACCGAGCTAGACCGCGGATTTCGTGGTCACCTGATTAAAAAGTGGCCTTCGATTGGTCAATGCGCACAGTTTGATTGACAGGCCGAAAGGGTCCATAATGGTCACCTTATAAGGTGCGTTCGTTTAGCTTCAACGGGGGCAGGCCTGACCTGGGAATGGGCGATACTGCACTAAGCAAACAAGAGGGTGACTGGTACAGTGTCGACTCCTTTATGCTAAACGAACGCACACGTCACTTGTTTCTCAGTAGGGACTCTAGGGAGTATGGAATAGTATTACACGAGTGTACAGTCAATGTTGTGTGCCAAATAATGGCATGACAATGCGGATGGTAACAATACAATAATCATGGAGCTATAAAACAGAACAAACCTATATTATTATAGCTCCATGCAATACATGGGAACCAACAATTGCGTGGAAGCGAGCGGCGATTGTCACCACTAGCACAAGCCAAATCAGTATTCTGCCAGAAAATGGCAATTATTACCAGTAGGCCTAAGAGAAATTAAATTTGTCGACAAGAATTAATAGTTTTGTCTTTTGGTTTGTTTGGTTTGTATGGAAACAAACCAAAAACCAAATTTGGACAAGGATACAACTATTCTTGGTCTTTCCTCAGTCGCTATTGCCGTCTTGGACGGATAGGCCTACCGACTTTTTGGAAGGGGGGCGGGGGGTACGGTCAGATCAAATTATGAAAAGGCTCTTACTGTCTTTTTAAAAGTAGGTCCTATAGTATCATATTTTGGTAAAATACCGACTACAGAAATCTTCACAGATTGACCTATAACTTACAGGGTATAAAATATGGCGATGTTAGAAACATACCATTAAAGCTTTTCTGTCTGAAATGCTGTATTTATCAAGTAAAGAGTAAAACCAATGAGCAAAAAAAATTTTGATCTACGGAAGATTAAAAAAAAACCAGTGAAAGATTTTAAAATAGTGTGGGCGTTTTTTTTTCACTGTTTTCTGAAAAAGTGGGCACCGTATGGGACTGGGAATTTCACAGATGACTTGATTTGATATCTTCCTTGATTCTTGCCCATGAGTCTGTGTATTTCTTTGGCAAAAACCGAAGTATGATATTACCTTTAAGTTAGCAAAAAGTGAATTGTTCAAATTCGCAAGCAACAAAATGGTTTTAAAAAATTGCATTAAGGTGACACTGAAATAATAAATCGGGTTTGAAGGACTCAGAAACATTTGCTCAAAAGTCAAAAATCTCATTTCGGGAACAGAAAAAAAGCTAGGCCTACTTAAAAACTGTCAAACTAGTCGATGTGGTTTTTAGGAGTGTCCTAATTAAACTTCACAATCGCCAATGCGAGTACAGTACAGGTGTATACGGTAACAAAAATAATATAATGTTATTATGTGTGGGCAATAGGCCAATATTGACTCGACTGCTAGTGCTGTACCTGAGCGATTTCCAAGTTTTGGGCTCCGCCTCCAGTTCCTTAATGTGCCTCTTCATAGCTTCACTGACGACAGGCGGACCAAATCGACTAAGATTCTGGAGCGATCTAGCCGCGGTATCAGCTGGGTTGTAGTCGTTTGAATTTCTGCCGGCCATAATTCTATCTCTAAAAGTGATTGATTGGTTGTTGTTTTTTAGAAAAAAACTCCAAATACTATCACTTCTTTCTTCGGAACTCGGTGAAGAAAATACTCTCGATGTAACCGAATCGCTTTTACACCTTGGTTGGTTTTACTGACGTACGGTACGGCAGACAGAAATAATCTCAAGAAAATTCAGAACGCGCCAAAACTTGACAATTCGTGTTTTTAATTTCAGGCCGCACGCGCCATGGCTCAGAACGCGGTATCTCAGTAAAAGTATTCGAATCGAAACAGTGGGCTTTGCTTCGCTTCGTAAGAAATTTACGAAGCTGCGTTTTATTCTGGGATTCGGATGCGGCGCGAACATAGATATAGAACTGAAATAACCATAGATACAGAGCTTGAATTATGTTCTATGGGCGCGAAGCGCTCAACTTGAATGCTAACGTCACAGTCAAGGCCCTTTTCCAAACCTCGGCTCCGGCTCAGGCTCCGGCTCCGGTTCAATTTCGTGAATCAATTTTAAACTAACGTGTATCAAAATAGAGGCATCTGGCTACGGTTTGGAAGTAGATACTCTATTTTGACCAAGAAAACGGAGCTTCAGCTTCAATGACAAGCCACAACCTATATTTTCAGGATATGGATGACAGCGCCGGAGCCGGAGCCTGAGCCGGAGCCGAGGTTCGAAAACCGCGCGTGCTGTTCGATTAACTTCGAACAGCGCCACCGCGCGTCGTTTAATTTGAATGCCGCGCCGAAGCACGTGGCATGCAGTCTGCATAAAGATTAAGAAGTGACATTTGAGAACTTGGTATTCCACTTTACTTCGTGGACAGCTGCTTAGTACCGGTAAGCCTACGCACACATAGTGCACATTTTCTTACTGCCGTTACATTGTGTACATTACAGGCTTTATTTCTGAATTGTGCTCATATTAAAATGTGTTGCTTAGTTTGGGAATGGTACTTATTTGAGCCAACTGAGATATTCCTCGTGCTTAGCATTAAAGAACGATTCTGGGGCCAATTTCACATTCTGTCTTAATAAAAACAGGGTTAACAACCAAATTTCCACGTGTTGTGTATCACTTGTGATTGTCCCTTGACTGTTGTTCGCTGACCATGAATATCAAATGGAATTTTCAATGGTGGTTTGTTTTATTGGTCGAGACATTTTTGTCCCAAGCAAATTTTTGTCCCTAACAATTTTATGAAATTGGCCCCTGGTTTCATGTTTGAAAATAATTATTCATTTCTATATCAGGGATTGAATGTCACATCTGCAAACCACATAATTATTCAAATTGAACCTCTGCAAGATCTAGATCGCACAGTACCATTCCTTATGAGCTATCCTTATCATTCGTTGTTATATACTGTACATGAACATCCATGAACATGTGATTAATTAACTCAAATGTTTTTCACAAGGAAAAACAAGTCAGTGATGTAAAGTCAGTTAGAAAATCGAAAATACTTTGGAAACTTTAATGTACATGTACCAATTCAATGGGAGACTGGAGAAACGGTATTCAAGTCAACTCAGCACACTGGCACGCAATTTCACAATATTGCGTGCATGTGTGCTGTTGACTTGAGGTTCTCCAAAGTCTCCCATTGGGTTACTTTTGCTAGTGACTTTTAATGCATGACGTTTTCGCACATAAAAACGGAAATCCAGAATCATAAAAATCTCGAAAATGCACACAAACCTAGAACAAATGTGAACACAAATCCCAGAAAAGTATGTACACAATCAAAGCCATTTGAAAGTTATTTTGCATTAGTTGAAATATCATTCAATATTCTTAACATAGGCTCTAAATAGACAACAGAAATCGTACACAAAACAAAAATAACAAGAGTACAATCAACAAATAAATTGGTTGACCATGTGACTTTATTCATCACAGTAGATTCAAAGATATAGCATATTTAACAGGTCTTCCATTTCTGTAATGGGGGAGACATTATTATGGTTTAAACCACACAACCCATGAATTATGTGGTATCGTCTTTGCCGTTTTTAACATCGGAAAGCATCCGACAAATCTGTTTGGTGATCACAGACGGGAAACTTTGAGCTGTCGAGGCATTCTGAAGGGAAGTGCTCTGAAAACTGTTTGAAGAGGGTAATCTGTAGTTTGCTTGTTGAGTCTTTGGAGGCGTAGTTCGGCCGCAACCATAGATCTCCTTTAAAAGATCATCTTGTGGGGATACTGCTTGTTGCTCAGATAGAAGGGCATCTGGAGGTATTCCTTCAGGAGGCCCTCCTTCTTGACGAGGGGCATGAGCTGACCGTCGACGATCTTCTGGTCCTCCTTGCGCTCATCAGATACGGTGTACTTCTACAAGAGGTCAATGGGGGTTTGGTGGGGATGAAAGATAGGAACATTCAATACCGGGTATTTGCAACCGACAAAGACTCCTCATGATTGATGTTTCTTTTTTACGGAATATAACCCGAGACCTCAGGAATAAGGTACCAGTGGTCTACAGCCTCACCTATACATGCATGTGATGGGAGCTGTGGTCAACTACCCTTGCTCTTAAGGTACCATTCCTTACATTTTAAACCATCTCAATTTTTCTTTTTATTCAGAGATTTTAAACTAATATTCCTCTTGATGCACTCTACAAATGGGAGAGTAGACGTTTGCTATTCTTTCCTTCACTTTAGATCGGACTGTCCCTTTGCTGAGAGATTAATGTAAACTTGGCACCACATAACAGGTGGACACAGATATCAAAACAGCTGAAGTGACCTTGAAATGAGATTTTAGGGCGCCACCTCCATCTATTGAACTTAAAGCTTTATGTCCGAAAGCATCTTGGATTGCAACTATGACGGCCACCTAAGAAACTTTCCAAATGACCTTAAGTCCCTCCACGAAATCCAATCAATCCAGAGTCTGTGGAAGGCACTCTCACCTCTTTTTCCGTGTCGAAGATCTCCCCTTCCTGGTTGCGGGGCTTCTTCAGCTTCTTACGGCGGAAGTACTCGTCGTTGACCCGCTTGGGCACTTTGACGTTAGCGACGTCCACCTTGGTCTTGGTAGCGATGACGTAGATCTGGTTGACGCGGCGCATGGGAACACCGTTGGCTTTCATTGGGCCTGATGTAGGGTTGAAGGTGAAATTTTAACATAAAGATAGTGGGATATTAACATCAACCTGTATATTGTGTTGCTCTTTGTTGCTTCTGGCAGATAGCATACTGCAAGACTATTACACTGCACACATTATTGTACCGGTACTGTTGCACAATGATACAACCACTCAACCACAAGTTTAACAACCAATAGTTACTACCAACTTACACTCTTAAGTAATATCATACTTTGGTTTTTGTCAAAGAAATGCCGATTCATGGGCAAAAGTAACTTTGTCGTTTTAGTATTGTCTTTCCAAATTAGAGTATAAACTCTAATTTGCGGTTGTAGATATGAATTTTATTACGTTCCAAAAAATTTGAAGCACTGAAAAACTTCAACTTTTTCATCCGGATAAAGAAAAACTTAAACATTTCACGCGGACGGACAAACAGACGAAAATCGGTATACATAGACTCGCACTACTTCGGAGCAGCTCACTAAAAACCTCTTGGAAACAGGGCTTGATTCTATGTAACAACTGTCAATTTGAGATTCAACTCAAAACAGTCGGCCACCCACCTGTGATGAGAAGAAGCCCCGATGACAGCTGCTTCAGGAATACGACCCTCCTGCCCTTGTAGGGACCACGGAGCAGGATGACCACGGTGCCTGGGGTGATGCTGGACCTGAGCTTGCGCTTGTGCTGGCTGAAGGGCTTCTTGCGGCTGTTCAGCTTCCTGGGGAGCTCCTCAGTGGGGTAGTAACGGGGCTGGGATGGGGACAGAAGGGAAGAAAGAAGTCAGCATTTGAGGCGACAGAAAACCAGCAATGGGGAATGAGTACGTTGAATGACGACTCATACTCTTGATTCGCAAGGCAGGAACCTTTCTTACGAAGACCCAACATTTTCCCTGGACAAAGGGCCCTTCATTGAGACCAAATGAAACCAATGCAATGATCTCGAGGACTACATCAATAAATTGGGAGACCAAGGCAATGACCAGGTGTACCAAAGTAATGACCAGGGGCTTATCAGCAACAACTTAGTATTGACATTGACCAAGAGTACCGAGACAGTGACTAGAGACACCATGACAATGATCAGGGGAACCAAGGCAAAGACCTGGGATACCAAAGCACTGACCTGGGACACCAAAGCAATGAACCAGGGCACCAAGCCACCAAATGGGGGCACCGAGGCAATGGCCAGCGGGAAGCAAGTACGCTGATGCAATCCCCTTCAGTGCTACTGTGAAATTGCTGCCTTGGTCCCTACTTATTCATGAACTAATGAACCTGTAAAGCCAGGGGTCTATTTCACCAAAAGCATCATAGCTTACTCTCAATTGTATGACTTGTTAATTGCAGCCCTGTGTAGGATAGGCCCCGAACGAAGGGTTACCTTCATCTATCAAGTTACGATCAATCGTAAGGCTTCATGAAATCGACCCCTGATCAACACCAAATACACCTACCAGTCGGCGGACTCGGACCAGACGCTTGCCTCCGTTCTTCTCTCCACCGATCTCCTTCTCCACCATGGCTGCCGGTCTCTTCCGCTCCTTCTTGACCACAACCTTCATCAACGATTCAGAAATGATACGAGTGAAGGTTAGTCACTTTATAATAATTATCCACACAGGAAAGCTGAGCCAGACCATTTGAACTTTGATTGCAAAAAGGTCAAGACAAAATTCACGATGTGGCACCTCCTCTATGAAAAGGTCCAACCAAGACTTAAGATAACAAAATGTCACAATTTGGACAGCACTGACAAAGAGGTAGCACACACTGGGTATTTGTCCCTAGTTGCAATACCTTCAAATGCTCACAGTGGGTGAAACAATGTGTCTTAAAGGTAATTTCATACTTTGGTTTTTGTCAAAGAAATGCAGATTCATGGGCAAAAATATGGGCCAAAAAAAAAAAAAAAAAAGATACAGTAACAGTCATCTGTGAAACTTCCAGTAACATACGGTGGCCACCTTTTGAGCAAATATTGAAAAACGCCCACCGTATTTTAAAATCTTTTAACAGGTTTTTTTTATCTTCCTAAGATCAAAAATTTATGTGGTCAATTGGTTCCACTCTTTTCTGGATAAATACAGCATTTCGGGCAGAAACATGTTAACGGTATATTTCTACCATCGCCATATTTATACCCTGTAAGTTATAGGTAAATCTGTGAAGATGTCTGTTTTGGCTTTTGGTATACTATTTAAGTATGGAAAAACCTTTAAAAGATACGCAGACAAACCTACTGGCTAAATCCAAGATGAAATTTCTAATGGAACATCTGAAAGGGGCACTGAGATTAAAAATCTCTTAGGCCTACTTATTCACTTAGATTTAACTGGGAATAAGGGAAAACTTGGCTTGACAGATTTGGCACTGTCAAAGATTAGGCCTACTACATACATGCTTCTTCTTGTAGCGGGCAGCTCGTTCGTACATCTGTGATCGGCTGTAGCGAGGTACGCCTCCAGTCAGCCATTTTTGCCGGGAGGAATGTCCCCTTCGCTTCTTCGTGGCTGCTTTCTCGTCCCCCATGCTAGTATTAGAAAAGGACAAGAACATGCACCAGTTTATAATCAATACATCAAAGTTTGACTCAAGACACAAATAAGCTTACTTAAGTTAACACCTTCTAAGAATCAATTGAAAATATCCATAAATTCCAACTGTTTCAATAACAATTAGCACTGGTGACACCAACTGAATGATAAGCTGATAAGGCTGAAGAAATGTGCCTGAGTTCTGTGTAGGGGACATACAATTACAATACAAGTAACGTTAGGCCCTAATTGACAACTTAATAATAAAGAACTTTTCTCCTCATTTTTGACTTTCTTTTACAACATAATTTAGCCACAGAATAACTTACAGACATAAGTTATTCCGTAAAGTTTGGGACCATGTGTTTTTATCATAGGCCTACATATTTATAGGCCTACACAGCATGCGCTACGGAACATACTCTGGTCATTCATTAGTGTGATAAAAACACAGGGGATCCCAAACTTTACAATTGCCACCCTCCTTTGAAGCACATGTCATGCCACAGCCACAGCACAGGGGCAGTGCCAGTCAGGACAGTGGCCAAGGAGGGAGAATAACGACGAGCATTACCTAAACAATTGTCAAATTTAGGCCTAAAGTTAGCCCTAGTTAAGTACTAAGAACTTGATCAACTTTGGAGACTCTCACAAATACGAGAACATCTTATTAAATCAATACGACAGGAGTGGAAGCAGAACACAGCGTAACTTAAGCCTACGTTTCGGCCATGTTCATCGGCCATGCTAAACAGGAATGGTCTGCAATCGTGTCAACACAACCATCTCATATAAACATAATTTTCTTTCTTGTCACCCCATACTAGAACAAAATAAATAGCTTCCCAAATCCCTGAATTGTATCGTAAAATAATCCCACTTTATTTTACAATGATGGATGTTTGATTAATTAGATATTTCCCGATGGAAATCGGTTTGGGTACATGAGTATTCTTACATTATTCCTGTTATAGGATGAAAAGAGACCGAGTCGCTGGTGATCTGTGGCCTCATGAGTTCTTACCGCATGTAACGGCCAAGCGTAGGGGATGTCTAGCGGGTACCAGTTGATCCTCAAACTGACTGTCTAGTTCCCAGACTCATTATCGATATCATGCACACGATATGAGTTAGCATTCGTTTGTGTGTAATGGGAGCGAAGTGGTAGTTGTTTGTTTACTAATTAAGAATATTAGATAAAGAACTCGAGTTGCAT
This sequence comes from Astropecten irregularis, assembly GCA_963971285.1. Lineage (NCBI taxonomy): Eukaryota > Metazoa > Echinodermata > Asteroidea > Paxillosida > Astropectinidae > Astropecten > Astropecten irregularis. The sequence continues at coordinate 16,036,445 of OZ020247.1, forward strand.
CGCGTAGTTTCATGAGGAATATCTCTAAGATGGCAACAGAGAGCAAGGCAAAGTACAGGGCACTTAAACGGAAACTTCGGTTTCTCATTTATGTGAGTAGGCCTAATCTCCATAATACAAAAATAATGTTTTGAACACAACACAGTTACACACTCACACTGCCATTTCGTCATTGCATTGCCATTGGCATTGGCATCGGCCTTTTCCATTCCATTTTAATAGACTTTTATTCATTGGGTTTGATGTGTACCAAAAGGTCCATGGAGGTAGAAATAAATAGATTCATAACTGAATGAAATTTGGCGTTAATTAGGATTCTGATGAATTTCTTTTAGGCCCTAGATTGAGTTTCTCGGAGGTATAGTTGCATCTTCACCACATTGAAATGTTGGTAATTGATATTGTGTACAAGTGGTTCCCTAGCTATAGTACTGTACAAAATACAGTCAAATAACCTTAGCTGGCTAGTAGGCCTGCATAGCAATAGTTATAGTGACTAGGAACCACTTGTACACAATTACCGAAATGGTATTTCGAGTTTTGTATTCAAAATGAGATTGCAAAGTGAAGTGTTTATTTAATTTCCAGTTTAAGTTTTCTTCATTTTAATTTATAATATTTTTCAATAGCCTATAAAATTTTTTTCTTTCCTTCTTCAGGAGCAAGAATGTTTTCAAGAGGAGCTGAGGAGGGCACAGCGTAAGCTGCTGAAGATCTCTCGCGACAAGAGCTTTCTCCTGGACCGGCTCCTACAGTATGAGAGAGTGGAGGGGTCAAGCTCAGACTCCGCGTCCACTGCATCGTCAGACAGCGAGAAGGAAACGAAGAAGGTACGTGCGTTACGCTCAGTTGAGTTTTCAAACCCTCAACCAATGAAGAAAAGTTTGTCTCGATAATGTTCTTTCTTTCTTGTTGTTATTTTTTATTTAGAGTTCAGAAGCCAAGAAACAAAAGAAGAAGGCCAAGCCCATCAAAGTGAAAGCGAAGAAGAAGAAGCAACGTCAGCTGAAGTCGTTGCTGGCGGGGGGCGACAGGAAACCCCTGCCAGGAACCCTCAACTACACACCATCACAGCAGCTGCAGCAACAGCAGCAGCAACAACAGCAGCAGCAGCAGCAACAGCAGCAGCACCTAACAAACGTAAACCACCGGATTCCTGTCAGGATACAGTCTACTCTCCTTGTGACAATTGCTGCTGTTATATGTACAAGTAGCCGGAAACACAGACAATTTAAACAAACTTTACATCCAAAAGAGTATATTAGATCACTAATTTGGGGGTAGCTCGGGTAAGCTTTAAATCTAAGACAGCAAGATCCTGACTGTGCTATTCTTTTTTTCAGGAAGAGGTTTCTAATGTCCATTATGATTTTTCTGTCTTATTTACAGAATGTGAAGTTGATGGACCTGATGAAAGTTGGTGCAGGAAATGCGCACATGCCTCAGAATCCCCTGGTCACGCTGGGTCTACCCATGCAATCCCAAGAGGCCTTGTTCCCCGGTGTTAGCCTACCGGGCTTCCCGGCTGCCCAGTCCCTCCACCCCCAGCAGCCCCAATCCCACAAACTCTCCAGCCTCCTGGCAGGGGACTCCAGCGCCATGGGTGCACTCATGAGGGCCGGGCTGGCCGCGGCAGCCGCTGGAGAGAAGGCCGAAAAGCAGAGCAAGAAGAAGCACAAGAAGTAAGTCGGTCGCGTCGAGAGATCTTTGGCTTGGAACTGATTCCTGAATCTGCCAAAGTCCAACATGTTAGTGCTGTTCCCTGCCGACACATGTATACTTTTCACCAAGGACCATCAGACTCTGTGGAAAGTTGCAGTGTCTAGACTAAGCTCATTTCTGAGTCTTGGAGTTAGGAGGGCCTGACGCGTTTTGATCCTAGCAAGATTTTTCTCAAAAGCTTAAATGACCACAAGAGTCCATTGAAGTTTGAACGAGCTTGCTGCAAATAATCACCTGCTGTCTGTAACTTTAAAAATTACTCTTTGAAGAAAAAGTCTGTAAGGAACATTTGTTCAAGTAAATTTAAGAAACACATGGGGATACATACAGTCTACATTTTATGTACCAATAATAAGAGCAATAAACAGAACTATGTATGGAATGATTGCCTTGCATCCTGTAGAAAATGGGTTGTTGATATTGATGACAAACGTCTTGTTGCTACTTGCAGGTACTTGTACTCTTTCTATCAAACAAATTTCTGATTTAAGAAAGTAAGGTTTGCGGAGACACCATGTACAAACTTTTTTCTAGAAGTGTGGTTCTGAAAAGAACCGTTGAGAAGTTATTACATTTTCAAAACAGGAAATGCAGTCATAGAATGAGGTGTAAAGAAGTGTGATGGCAAATGGGAAAATATTTCTCCCATTGATGACCGTTTTGATTATTTTGTTCAAACAGGGAGGCAGACAAGTTGCCATCACAACTCCACCCAGCTGTCTACCCGACAGCTTTCCCCCCGCCCGCCTCGTCCGTCCAAGCCACTCCCTCACTCCAGCCCTCGGCAACTGGGAAGCCCTCGGCCACATTCAAGACGGTCACCCACGCTGGCAAGTCCTCACTGTCGCCCATCTCCAAAGCCTCTCCGTCAGGCACGGAGGCAATCGATGCCATGCTGATGGGCGTGGCCCGGTCACCTCCTGTCCGAGCCCCGCCCGCCAAGGGCAAGCCCGCAGAGGATGACGATGGGGAGGAGCTTGTGATTGACCTGCCAAATGATTGACACAAGGCATGGCACTGAAGCCTCAAAAAACCCTATGTACAATGACTGTCATCGTAAAGGGCGTGGCCTTACCAGCTCCAGATTTGGAACAGAAAAGGGCGGAGCTCGATAGCATCAGCTTAGAAGCCGCACCCATGTACATAAATAACAAAACTGATGCTGGGTCATTCCGTGTCAAATCAACCAATATCCTGAAAATTGTTACGGGTCACCTCTCCGATTTGGCTGAAATTCATTTCTAACAATAATCTATATATATAATGAACATATGCAAAATAAAAAATTCCAACTCCAAGTCGTTTCGGAATTAGGGCCTGTCAAAGTGGGCGTGGTATCGCCCTTTTAAAGCGCGCGATTTGCATCATTGAAGAAATTGCATTTTGAAATGTCCTTAAGAACACCTTTAAAATAAGATACAAAGCTGAAAACTGGTACACAGGGTGACTTGCACTCAAGGAACTCAAATCTGGCCTTAAAACAATTGTATCTAATCCCCCTTTGTCTCTACAGGCAGCTCAAAATGCAAATTTATTCTGCGGAAATAATAAATTTCCATTTTCAGGCCCCCCTAATACTCAGATTGATGATCAGAAAAGCTTCATATTACATATGTGTATTATAGAGGTACATATGGTCACCCCCAAGCAAGCATATTGCCCTTACACATTCAAACAAAAATTTGCGATGCTCCAAAGTTGGTTCCAGACAGAAAATATCGAAAAAACGCAGAAATTCCCGGTGACCTTTGACCTAGGCAACACTTACCCACCAACTTGAAACTTGCACTATTTATTTATACATGTCTGATATACCCCTGGACCAAATTTGGTCTTGGAGACTCTTCTCCTTCACGGTGAGACAGCATTTCAAAATTGGGGTATTTTGCCCATTTTCGCAAATCACATCAATGCTTAAGGATAGGCCCTATGCACATGCATGGAGGAAGGATCTTTCCATGGAATTACTTTGTCTTTATTGATCCCAAAGTGTTGTAATATGAGAAATACATCACTCTTGTCAGAAAACAAGGATTCAATTTGATCTTACAGGTGTTTTAGGTATTATTTGAAGATACATACTGTACATATAATGTAGCTAGGGTACACAAAATGTCAAAGTGGGCGTGGCAACCCCCCCCCCCCCCAAAAAAAAAGTGTGTTTTGTATTAAATGTCCTGTACCTACAGATACAAATCTGGCTTCAAAACAAGTGTATACCCAAGAAACAAAGGGATATAAAAGTAAAGAACTTTTAATTTTCTCTAGATAAAAATTAATACAAAGGAGTGGTGTACAAACACCACGGCTTTCATTGGATACAATAGGCCTACAAAATGAGAATTAATACACAAAATAACAAGAGAATGGGGAGGGATCCACCTTTTAGGCCAGATTTGACTTATTTGGGTGCAAGTTACGTCAAGAGTGATGTAATTTTCATATCAATTTAACGACAATGCAATTTTCCATATACATGTAATGTATTGCATATACCTCGTGTGCATAGGGCCTATGCTTATAAGCATTGATGTGATTTGCGAAAATGGGCAAAATACCCCAATTTTGAAATGTTGTCTCACCATGAAGGAGAAGAGTCTCCAAGACCAAATTTGGTCCAGGGGTAGATCAGACATGTATAAATAAATAGTGCAAATTTCAATTTTCAAAGGTCACCGGGAATTTCTGCGTTTTTTCGATATTTTCTGTCTGGAACCAACTTTGGAGCATTGCCAATTTTTGTTTGAATGTGTAAGGGCAATATGCTTGCTTGGGGGTGACCATATGTACCTCTATAATACACATATGTAATATGAAGCTTTTCTGATCATCAATCTGAGTATTAGGGGGGCCTGAAAATGGAAATTTATTATTTCCGCAGAATAAATTTGCATTTTGAGCTGCCTGTAGAGACAAAGGGGGATTAGATACAATTGTTTTAAGGCCAGATTTGAGTTCCTTGAGTGCAAGTCACCCTGTGTACCAGTTTTCAGCTTCGTATCTTATTTTAAAGGTGTTCTTAAGGCCATTTCAAAATGCAATTTTTTCAATGATGCGAATCGCGTGCTTTTAAAGGGCGATACCACGCCCACTTTGACAGGCCCAAATTCCGAAACGACTTGGAGTTGAAATTTTTTTTTTTGCATATGTTCATTATATATATAGATGATTGTTAGAAATGAATTTCAGCCAAATCGGAGAGGTGACCCGCAGCCCCATTGGTTGATTTGACACGGAATGACCCTGCTGGGAGGAATCTGGGAAGACCCGATCATTCATACAAGTTTCAGCATATCATAATATACTCAGGAATTCCAGCTGAAATTAAACTTGCTGAGGACCACTGGGAATGCAATTTGTGAACCTCTTAAAGGTATAATACATGATTGGTAAAGGTCACACAACAGCACTCACACTTTGTCTAATCCAACATACCGTATACATGAAATGATAAACCTGTGAAAATTTGAGCTCAATCAGACATCTGAGTCACAAGAAAATAGTGAAAACGTGACTCAATTTTTCTTATAAAACATGAAGAATGGTTTTGATCTTACACCCAGATCAAACCGTTTTCAGTCTTCGTTTTACTCTTTTCTGGATAAATACACCATTTCAGGCAGAAATATTCGAACTGTATGTTTCTACCACTATCAACTTCATATCCTGAAATTTAAACGTAAATCTGTGAACATTTCTGTTTTGGTTCGTTACCAATCCTGTAATAAACCTTTAAAAGCTCAATATTGCAGCCTATAAGTTTGCTACCACCACCAGGAATAACCTTATTCCATAGACACAGCCAGTTTGATGTCTGTCATTGAATAAGGTCAGCATGACCGAAGTCCCTGGACAAATGCCCAAAACCACAGTGTAAATAATAACCTTTTTGTACACACGTTATGTTAATTTATGCCAATACCAATGCATTCTGACAATACCATTACCAGTTATTACATTTTATGGGGGTTTAAGAAACCGGAGGCTCAGGCTCTGTCATCCATATGCTGAAAATATAGGTTATAGTTTTTCATTGAAGCTGAAGCTCTGTTTTCCTTTTCAAACCAGAGAATCTACTTCAGAACTGCAGCCAAAATCCTCTATTGTGATACAGTTATTTTAGAATGGATTCACAAAATGGAGCCTGAGCCTCTGTTTCGTAAACTCCCTATGATAACCACCTCTCGCAGTTCAGAGATGACCAAACCTTAATAACAACCAAAACAAACATATTTCTCACCAGTAGGTATACTATTCCATATTCATTTCAAACAAACTCAAAAGTAAGTTTGTACTCACTTTGTTTGTCAATTACTCCTTTATTTTATCTGGAAGTTTTAAAAGAAAATGAAAGAAATTTTGAGTGATGTTCTTCGTGTCCTGACATTTTTGGTTAGTTTTGCAATTTCCTGAATGCAAGTACGTTGCTTCGAAAAGAGTTATACTGTATTTCCCTTAAGTGGTATTGAGCTCAGAATTCACAGCATGGTTTGCTGAAATGTTCTTCTTTTATACAAGCTGTTGATAGTTATATGTTACCTTTTTAATTGTGTAGAAAACAAACAAAAAATACACTGAAGAGTACTGAAGAATTTTAGCAACGAGTTGATGTGTTTCATTGAGTTTTGTGAGTTGAGTTAAAATGCGAGTTACAATTGATCGATATCTGGTACACTGAATTCTTTCACTGTATGTAAACATCAAAACCTGAATTCTCCAGACTAAAGACACTGTTGCTATATCACATGATTCAGGGCAAGCTTTCGCTTACATAACAGACGTCTTGCACCAATGCACTGTTCATAATGGATAAGAATGGCACCGAGGAACCAGACCACTCCAGAGATGGGTATCACTATGCAAAAGCTTGCCCTAATTAAACCATGTGCCATAGAAACAGAGTTACTTTTTAGTAGTCTGGGAAATTCAAACTTTATGTTTATGTGCAATGAAAGAAGTCTGTGTATTAGATACTATTCAGATTTAACTCGCAAATGGCTTATTGAATTTGAATATTAACATTGGAAGGAGAAAGGCTTTTTGGCTGAATTGCACAAAATAATACAGGTGATATTAGTAAAAAATTATATATTTTGTTAAAATGTGAATTTGTCAATTTGACTACAAAATTGAAAGGCACATATACATACTCACATAGATAATGTACACAGGTCTAAATATCAATATGTACATTATAATTACATTATTGCATAAATTATGATTTGATTGATTTCACATATTGCAATTTCAGATCACATGTTCTTGATAAATTCAACTCTAATCTCATAAAATACAGTGAAATGTTGAAAGACCGATGCATTAAGACACACTTGACACAGATATTTGGAATTTCTTTTGGAAGAAATGAAATCTGGAGATTTAAAATATTAAATATGATGCATTCATAAATTATTTACAGTTCTCATTAAACCAAAATAATAGAACTAAAATTAATTATTAAAAAATATATGAATTTGGCCACAAAATAATGAAAGTATATGGTTCAAGCTGCCAAAGGATTAAATATTCACATTCATTTGGAAAATACTGAATACAGTGCTACTGTGCACATCAGGAAGAAGGCTGCAGGTTCTAGTCCTGCCCAAGCTTCCAGATAGAGTATAATAAATTGTTCAGTCATTTGGAATACACTGAATACTGTGCACATCAGGAAGAAGGCTGCAGGTTCTAGTCCTGCCCAAGCTGCCGAAGGATTAATTATTCACAGGCATTTGGAATACACTGAATACAGTGTTACTGTGCACATCAGGAAGAAGGCTGCAGGTTCTAGTCCTGCCCAAAGGATTGATTGTTCACAATCATTTGGAATACACTGAATACAGTGTATTACTGTGCACATCAGGAAGTAGGCTGCAGGTTCTAGTCCTGCCCAAGCTGCCAAAGGATTCATTATTAACAGGCATGAGGAATACTTGGAATACAATGTTGTGCGCATCAGGAAGAAGGTTACTCCCTGAGGAAGAACAAACATATGTTGGATTCTTTAACAGTTACCGAGATCTAGAAGTGGACTCTGCTAATTCCCGACGATGGTGCTGTAGGCGAAATGCACATTCCACTGATAGAATGCGGATCCTGGTTCAGCATCAGAAGGCTTCCTACGTTGATGCTAAGTAGCCATGAGAGTATCTTGCTTGGATAGGGCCTGGTGTACATCGTATGACACCCAGTCCTGAACCGGCTGTAGCAGTCGATGTATCTCCTTCAGTGTCGCTACAGTCTGTGACAAATTCAAAAGACAAACCAACATTAATTGAAACCTGAGGCTTGAATTTTCATTCTGAATAACAGTCTGCTCTCAAAGGTCTATATCCACTGGAAACTCTACTTAGGGAATAAATTTTTTTTTTTTAACGCATCATTTACGGATGTGGAAAGAAATGCTGTATACATTGAATTGAGTAGCTGCTGAGTGTAAATTCGTCCGAAAACATTGGTACAGACGATCTTGTTAGGAAATCTGAGTATTAAAGGGCATGTACAATATTGGTAAAGGCGACAGAGCAGCTGTAGGCTGCTCATAATTCGATTTGTCAAGGAATAAAAACAAACCTGTGAAATGTTCAGCTCAATTGATCATTGGCAACAGTAAGAAACGATGAAAAACCGTTGCAATTGTTGCACCAAATTGTGTGGGAAAAACTGTCTCATTTTTTATCTTGCCAAGATCAAAAATGTTTTGGTGTTTGTTTTTAATCTTTTCTGGATAAATACAGTGTTTCAGGCAGAAAAATTTTCACAGTATGTTTCTACCATTACCATCTTTTTACCCTGCAAAAGTTATACATATACATTTCTGTTTTGGTTTGTTACCAATGTTGTACATGCCCTTTAAAGTAACAATGATGTGGTGATTTGAAGATACGGACTTGGGGGGGCTGATACGACATGTTTAGCGGATCCAAATTTATACCCTCTGTTCAATGAGCTTAGCCGGCCTCTGTGTCTGTCCATCCATGCTATTAACCCTCTCCAGTTTTTCCTGGATCATCTCCAGGAGGCTGGATGGGACGAAAGCACAGGGCTCTTGTAGGACATCGGACAGCTTGTCGGCGTAGACGCTGATGAAACGGCCGAGGGTCGTTGTACTGAGCAGGCCTTGAGGCTGCAATAGAAAGGGGAAGAAAATTGACATTATTCTTCTGTATTATCATTTATAGATGGACCTTCTGTCCTGTATTAATGTAAGCTCTGTCAACCTAAGCAATAACAACCATGTATGATTGGTCACTCAGACGGCTGACTGATGGTCAAAGTCAATTAGATAGAGGGCGCTCTTGAAGAATATGAGCTCGTCGTGGGATACTGTAATTGAGTGGGATACTGTAATTGGCTTACGGCCAAATGAAGGTAAAGTAGCTAATTGACCCTGCATTCTGTGAAACACAAGAACATGGCTGTTTGATCATCCTTGCATCTCCAAGATGTCAGCAAGTTCAATGAATAAATCAGTGGGAGCATATGCGCTGCGACTGCGAGTTGCCGCATCAACCTTCGAGCGGTACTCCTTCGGTCTTCTGATGGCCATCCCCCAGGCAGCTGCGCAACCCACCCCCATCTTGGCAAAATAACCATCTACCTGACCCAACCATGTGTCATATGGATGCCCTACCAGGCGAGTCCTACCAGTAGGTTCTCTCATAGAGAGAATCTGCCCAGCAGGATCACTCACAGGGAATCTAGCTACATGACCATACAGTCGCATTTGGCGCTCACGTATCATGCAGGTAATAGGTCTCATCTGACTCTCCCTGAGTAACCTCTCGTTAGACACGCGGTTCGACTACCAGCAAGATCGACAGGCGCGGTTCTACAGGGGGGCTAGGGGGGCTGTAGCCCCCCCTAAATTTTTGTCTAGCCCCCCAAAAAAAATGCAAGTGAAAAAAAAAAATTCTTGAAAATACTGGATTTTTTCAGCTATTAAGCACCAATGACAAAAAACTGCGTTGTGTGGGCTATAATGTGCATGTTTTTCGACCCCTAATAAGACATAGCAGAAGCGAGTTTAAAGAACCCAAAATATTGGGTCTTCTAACCCCCCCCCAAAAAAAAAATAATGGCTCTTGTAGCCCCCCCAAAATTTTGACTCTAGAACCAAGCCTGAAGATCGATGAGGTCAATGTATGAAAAGCTGCAACAGGTATCGTTGGGGGTTCGTACCTGGTTGCCGACGTCTCCTCCTCCCTCTGTCTTGGCCTTGTTGCCACGCCCCTTGGCCAGGGACTGGTTGGAGGAGTCGGCTCGAATGCCAAGTCTCTCTGGAGATGCCAGAGCTGAGCCCAGCAGGGTCTGGAGGTCTCGGTTGAGGGTCTGGATGTACTCCAGCTGATAGGCGGGGCTGTGGAGCATCCTCCAAGCCTGGGCAACCAGCTTGGCGTCCTGGCGTGAGGGATAGGAAGTTAGGAAGCAATATATATACCACCCATAAGAAATAAGAATTTAATTCAGGGTCACTTACAGTGTTAAGGTAATATCATACTTTGTTTTTTGTCAAAGAAATACAGATTCATGGGCAAAAATATCAAGGAAGATACAGTAACAGTCATCTGTGAAATTTTCAGTCCCATACGTTAACCACTTTTTGAGAAAACAGTGAAAAATGCCTATGGTATTTTAAAAAAAGGTTGTTTCAACGTTATTTTGAAGATGTTTTTGGTCACTGGTTGTACTCTTTTCTGGATAAATTCAGCATAATTTTCAGGCAGAAACATTTTAACGGTATGTTTCTACCATCACCATCTTTATACCATGTGGTAAACATGTGGAGATTTCTGTAGCCTATGCTACTATAAAGTGTGATAGTATCATAGTACCTTTAAGATTAATCAGTCTAATCTACTTGGAAAATGAATGACTTTTAATACATACCTTGTTGATGAATCCCTTGCGGAGGATGAGCTCGTACGCCCACGTCACCCTGTGCTCTTCAAGAGCGCCCTCTATCTCCTGGTTGAGATAGTCGTTGACCGTTCCCATTCTCGTGGCGCCCTCGATGTTGCCAAGTTTCTCTGTTTCACTTCCGCGATAGTGCGCCATTGCCTATTGTGGTAACAATTACGTTGGAATATTTTACCAGAATTTACTGGTATAGTGTCAGAAAAGATTTTAACCCATTCTATATAACCCATCTATAGCAGTTTGCCTCATGGTGTAAGAATATTCATGATAGCTTTGTTATTTCCATTGAAATACATTGAATGGTGGTACTGTCTGGTACAAGAGGTTCAATATAATGAACCTTTATTATCCTTTAAAAAATTGCTCAGTGTGGTACATTTACCCCCTCGATTTGCATTTGAATAGATCAGCATTTTTTAGCAGACTGCAATCTGTGAGTTCCAAACACAGCTGATTGCATAGAGTACAGTCTGCCAGGAATTTGGGATATTGTGCAGCGGTATTCAACCATTGTGTGCCACTGCTTTGTTTACGCCAAGCTTCCTGCATAAAAACACCAGCAGGATGACCTCTATTTGACCGGTGGCTGATAATGAAATAGGTATGCAAATAATAAAGCACCAAAAACAAAACAAAACTGGCTGAAGGGGTTAATTAACGAAAAGTAATTTCTGGATAATGATGATGATGATGATGATGCTGCTCAGCATTTACATAGCGCCATTTATCTGTGTGTACACATTCAAAGGTGCCAGCTCCACCAATAGTAATTAATCACTAAATTGCTGAAAAAGTAGGTTTTGAGGCCAGATTCGCAGCTTTCAAGTCCTGTAATATTTCGGAGACTAGGTGGGAGTGTATTCCAAAGCCGCAGAGCTACTGATGAGAAGCCACGGTCCTCGTATGTCCTAAGTCTTGTCAATGGAACCTGGAGGACAATTCCTGGAGTGTGTATTAAAGTCGATATGTAGATAAAAGATTTGCGCAAACAGTGCGAAAACAGTATGAAAAGGTCTGCAGTCATGCAAATTAAGTGACTGTCAAGATCACGTATATTTGTGAAGGCATTCAGACTACTTTACCTCTCCCTGTGACAGGAAAACGTACTGGTAGGCACTTGAGGGATCATCAGGACTGTAGCACACATGCCTGTTAAGTATACAACAAAATGTACCCATGTTAAAGTGTCCGAAAGACATCACAACAAGTCAGATATACTATCTTTTTCCTTTATACATCATGGACTAATACTCAATCAAAAAATCTGTAACCAATTTCAAAGCAATTTCAAAGCTGGGGGTTCACGCTTTCAGCCTAAATGACCAAGGGGATTATGACTAAAAAGGTATTTTGTTTTACCTGTCGTCTATGTCATCCACAAACAGATAGTGAAGGACAAAGTGCTTGTGTAGACATAGATAACGCCAGCCTATCACCCGATACACCTGCAAGACACAGAAAGCACAGAAGGTCTGATTTTAAACTGGCATGATGAGGGAATTCGAACCACAGTCCCAAAATAATCTTACCAACTTCAGAGCCGCCAGACCCAACCGAGCTCAGCTTCAACAGCTCAAGCCAAACTCCAAACAAATGGGACACTTTTGACTTTCTGATAATCACATAGACAGGGCGCTCGCGGTCAGGTAAACAGCTGGCTAGGTAAAGTGTGTGTGTTTGTGTGAAAAATAATCTCTCAAACGAAATACCGCCTGAAATTATTGGGATCTACTGAGGAAAAACTTGAAAAAGCCAGCCAGCCCCTTGAAAAAAAGTCTGATCTACTAAGTCAAATGACAGTCGGCTGGGGGGATCATCCTTTGATGTTTTGGGCTGTAGTATGATGTTGTCTGGTATATCTAAACTGTTTGGAACATAAAGACACGCCAGTGCACAAGGAGAAGGCGACAGAGGATTATGAATTAAACCATTAAATTATGCCATCGGTAGACCATGGTTAATCGCAAGTAAACCGTAAATGTTTATAAACTACATGCCTAGTTAGTAGTTACTTCAGAATGAGTTGGTTGGCGTACGAGTTGACATGCTTCAATTTGGATCATCTGCACTGTTTTTGTTTCTTTGTGGCAGATGTTAACCTGATGAGTCTGCCGCCCTCTACTGACAAAGGTCGCCAAAAGTCTCCCATTGTATCTGTAACCCAGCCCTGCTGTACCCGTTCAGCTCCCGTCACAAACCTATTCATCCTGACCTTCTCATCACATATCCCACATCCTAACCCATCCCAAACCTACCCAGATCCCACCAATTACCTTAAGGTATACATCCTGCTTCCTCCGAGCCGCATCTACAACATTTGAGAAGAATGTGGCCTTATCCGCCTCCAAGTCAGCCTCGCTCATGAAGTGACCACCGCCATCAAAGTAGACACCAATGATCACGTAGTCTTTCCTTGCTACCATTCTGATGATGTATTCGTAGACTACCAACAAGACAAGATATCAGTGGTAATATGATGGTGGATATCTTTTTCATTATCCATGCTGTAATATAGGTTTTCCCTGTCATTTTCGGCAAATGAGCGGCCAATTTCATTTTCATGCATTCGTGTTGATGTGATTTTGCCTCCTCGGTTGAAAGCATCACTCGATTTCACTTTGATGCATCAGTATTAAATAGCATAGAATTCAATTAAAATTCAGTTTAGTTTAGCCGTGCAAAGTCAGCATTCATTTTAGCACGCTTCCAAAAGCTGTTGCCAATTTGAATACTGTTGGAATGGAATCTTAAATTGAAAGGCGATTCTATGTAATCGCCTGACACTTGTGAACATTTGCTTGCACATGAAGTGAAATCGAATGACTATGTTTAGGTGCCTTGCAGTTTCTCGCAAAATGGAATGATGCAGCGTTTAAATTGTCCGCTCATTTGCTAAAAAATTACAGGGAAAACCTATATTACACTTCTTCACAATTAATTTTTGAATTTTAATGAAATTGGAAAGTTCTGTGCTCACCAAGTTTGGCGTAGAGTTGGATGGCGTCGCTGTCGGCCCCTATGCTGCCCCTGATGTAGTAATGATCGTACAGGTGCAGTGTGTTGAGGTAGGGTACCAGACGGCCGTAGAAAGCACCAGTCCCACCCAAGGCCTGACTCACCTCTATCTGCCGGAAGCAAAAAACAAAATAAGTCAATTTTGTTCAATTTTTTCCCATTTCACTTGGTGTTGCATGAGATGCTCAAATATAAGGGCTGCTTCAAAAATCAAACTTCTGCTGTATCTAATTCAAAAAATGGCCCAAAATTTGAAATATATATTAGACATGGCAGAAGTTTGAAGCAAGTTCCGGCTGTCTCTCGAAAGATTAACAGGTCTTGCTGCTCTTAATGGCAGAAGAGCGGCATGGCTTCTAACGTCTATTTTCTGTCGTGTCTAATTAAAACGTCCCAAGTCAGAATTCCAGCTCATACCATTTTAAAAGAGAGAGCGCCGTCTTCTCGCAATAAGAATATATTGCAATATCAAAACTCTCTTGAACAGCCATGTTGAAATTTGCATTGCATGAAGGTTAACAGAAAACCGGCGTTTGAAACTGCCGAACTTCCGCCGCTTCTATGTCGATTGCAATGTATTGCATAAGACACGGCAGACGTTTGACGTTTGAAGCGGGCCTAACTTGGTGAGGTGATAGAAAATATCAAGCCACGTGAACCTTCCCAATTCAAGTGGAAAGGGAGCATGAATCAAAATCTGTTAAGATGAAAACAGTTTCATCAGTACCTGAAACTGACCCTTCCTTGTCACCACTTCTCGGTTGGCCAGGGGGTCGGCGATCTTGACCAGCTTGACGAAGGCCCCAGGTTCAGTGTCCACGCCGGCCAGGGTGCGGCGGGACAGGCCAAAGGCACCCACATTGGCCACGGCGTGGACAGGGTGGGACTGGCCCTGGAGACGGGTCTGCTCTGGTGGCAGGAGCTTGGAGGTGAGAGTGGAGTCTGTCTCTGAGCAGAGCTGCATCCTGAAGACAAGGAGATTAAGGACAGAAGATGATGACATGTCTAACAGTATCATCAAGAGATCTAGGCCTACCGTGGTAATTGGATCTACCGTGTTAACAAGCCTTTTGCACATTAAATCTGAATAGTGTCTGGTACACAGACTTCTTTCATTGCACATAAACACCCCAGTTTGAATTTCACAGACTAAAGACACTGTTGCTATACCACATGATGCAGTGCAAGCTTTTGCTTGGTTACATAACAGACATCTTGCACCAATGCATTTTTCATAACGGATAAGAATGGCACAAAGCAAACATCAGATGGGAAACTGTATATTAAAGGCAAAAACAGTAATTACAATACATAGAATTTGCCTGATATTCTGAGCTTATAGCACACAAATATCACTAAGCACAGACAGAACTACGCTAACCAGTTACCACCCCCACTACGCACACAAGATGTGTTTGTTTCCTGTAACTAGTTCTCAGCCAAACTTCAGTACTCCCCCAAAACTTCTGAGACAAATATTCTAGGCCATGCAAGGAGCTTTTGGTGTGTATGAATGGATGCAGCCTGGTGGAGTGCGGGCACCAGGCCAGGGTAGGGGTTCGGAGGCAGGTGGTCCCCCATCAATAGCTTCAGGAGGTAAGAGTGCCAGACAAGACATAACTGGGCTAATTAAGGAGCTCCCTGTGTGTATGAGTACCTACCTGTATGCAGCCTGGCGGAGGGCAGTCACCAGGCCAGGGTAGGGGTTCGGAGGCAGCTGGTCCCCCATCAATAGCTTCAGGAGGTAAGAGTGCCAGACAAGACATAACTGGGCTAATTAAGGAGCTCCCTGTGTGTATGAGTACCTACCTGTATGCAGCCTGGCGGAGTGCGGTCACCAGGCCAGGGTAGGGGTTCGGGGGCAGCTGGTCCCCCATCAACAGCTGCATGAGATAAGAGTGCCAGACACGACCCAACTGGGCTAAGGAGCTCCCAGTGTGTGTATGAGTACCTACCTGTATGCAGCCTGGCGGAGGGCAGTCACCAGGCCAGGGTAGGGGTTCGGGGGCAGCTGGTCCCCCATCAACAGCTGCATGAGATAAGAGTGCCAGACACGACCCAACTGGGCTAAGGAGCTCCCAGTGTGTGTATGAGTACCTACCTGTATGCAGCCTGGCGGAGGGCAGTCACCAGGCCAGGGTAGGGGTTCGGAGGCAGGTGGTCCCCTATCAATAGCTTCAGGAGGTAAGAGTGCCAGACAAGACATAACTGGGCTTATTAAGGAGCTCCCTGTGTGTATGAGTACCTACCTGTATGCAGCCTGGCGGAGTGCGGTCACCAGGCCAGGGTAGGGGTTCGGGGGCAGCTGGTCCCCCATCAACAACTCCAAGAGGTAAGAGTGCCAGACAAGACCCAACTGGGCTAAGGAGCTCCCAGTGTGTGAATGAGTACTGTAGCGAAAATTGGTTCTTGTTTACCTTTTTATAATCCACGCTTGCGTATTCTGCTAAAAGCTCCTGCGTGCGCATGGCTTCTAAATTGCGTCATCAAGTTGGCTATTTTTAGCTTCCAATTGGGCGCTCATGGATTTATCTTTACACTAAAATGTAGACACATTGGGCGCTTTTCACGCCCAAAGTTGTAGCGCGAAATTTAATGGTTGCTTTTTTGTAAACTTTTTCTCTCACTTGTCAAGTTGCTGCCAATCACGAGAGTTGTGCGCGTGCTTTGCGGCGTTATTGTAAGGACAGTCTTTGTTCATCAATAAAATAGTAGATTAATTCAAGCAGTTATTTCTTGGATTGCTAGACGATTTATGGTAAGCTTGTTTCTGTCATTGTTATCTTTCTGTGAATATTTGGCGAATGTTTGGAGTTGTTTAGAGAGTGAATTGTCACGGTTTGTGTCAGATTATATTGTAATTGACGCACCTCCCGGAGGTGCTAGTGTTTCTTTATTTTCGGAGGCGCTAGTGTTTCTTTGTTTTCGGAGGCGCTAGTGTTCCTTTGTTTTTGGAGGCGCTAGAGTTTCTTTGATTTTGGAGGCGCTAAGTCTTATATACGTATTGGCACTGCAGTAAGATTTTCCTGCCAGCCTTTATTTCGCCTTGTAACTGGTTGTTGATTATTTAATAAATCATTGTTTTTATTGTTGTTGAATTCAAAACACTGTTCCCCAGTGTCTCTTACTCTGTCCATCCCCACCTACCCATAGACTCAGGATATATTTTCCTGTAAACGAACGTCCCCACAAGTCTGTACTCAGCTGCTCGGGTGCAGCTTGTTGTAATTCTTTTAGTTTATTTATTTTGGGAACGATTGTTGGTCAAGGCCGAGATTTCTCGTTGCAGTCAACGAGCGAGCCATTTCCCGGCAATTCCTCCCAACGGGAGAGTTTTCCCTTCCCGCCACAGTACCTACCTGTATGCAGCCTGGCGGAGGGCGGTCACCAGGCCAGGGTAGGGGTTCGGTGGCAGGTGGTCCCCCATCAATAGCTTCAGGAGGTAAGAGTGCCACACAACATCCAACTTGACATCCACCATATACTGTTTCAGTAAAACAGGACAAATGTATGCAATAGCATGTTACAAACAAAGATAGATGACTATTAGGGACACCAGTGGCTGTTTTCACTATATACTTAGCCATCATTGTTCAAGCCCAAATCCATCAATAAACGAAAAATCAATCACTACTTAGCATAACAATTTTCCGTTTAGCAATGGATTTGGGCTATACGCTTAGCGATCATTGCTAAAGCCCAAATCCATCACTAAACAGAAAATCGATCGCTACTTTGCATAACAATTTTCCGTTTAGCAATGGATTTGGGCTTTAGCCATCATCGCAAAGCGTTGGTGAAATCGGCCCCAAGGGTCGACTTCACCAAACTCATCATAACTTACTATCAATCGTAGAACTCATGATGCATTGCAGCCCTATGTAGGATACAATGGGTTATCCTTCGTAAGTCAATTTACAATCAATCGTAGGGCAATCGTAGAGAAATTGACCCCAGTAACATAGGATGACGGCTATGGCATTCTGGGGGTCGCTGGTTCAAATCCCGCTCATGTCAATTTATGTTGAATTCCGGAGAAGGTACGATAACCAATCTATGGGAGAAGCTTACCTGCATGAGGACAGCTTCAGTAACCATGATACGAGGCCAGTTGCTAAGCGACTTCACCTCCTCTACATCAATAACTAAAAACAGAACACAGAATAAATCATGATAAGAGCAAAACACAAGCCAACAGGATTGACATTTATCACTTTAACCCGATCCTGGCCAGTGTTTTTAAAGCAGGAAATTTTCCGGGGGTCATCGTAATTGTATCGTATTGTGAAATGTAAAACACAAAGTAATTACACTGGTTAACTATTTGATGCACAAACCTATGTTCTTCTGCTGTGTAATTTCTTTGGTTTCAGTGCCGTGGTTAGTTTTGATTGGAATTGCAGGTTGCGTTGTAACAGAGGTGGAACTCTTTGTGGATTTCTCAACCTGCAGAGAAATATAAAACAACAACAAATGTTTTCAGACAACTTTTTTCACTCAACAACAGCAATATAAACCTCAACTATTTACATGTAAAAACACTTGGAGTTAGGAGGGCCTGAAGCGTTTTGATTCTAGCAGGATCTTTCTCAATTAAGCCTTAAAGAAAGATCCTGCTAGGATCGAAACATGTCAGGCGCTCCTAACTCCAAGCATTTTTTTAATTTCAGGTCATTTTTGGCTGATGAGCAGTTTGCAGCAGTATGTACATGTAAAAACAGACAACTTTGCATCTGGTCTGTATTTAAAATGGCGTTTGCACCCACACACTATACAACACAGCAGCTATCAAGCCCTATGTGTGATGGTGTGTCCCCATAATTGACAATCTTTGCTAGCAGTATCAATCAGAAGCTATATAAACCATTATTATGCTATACTGCCACAGGATCTTCAAGGTCCCCATAAACAAAGCAATGCACACCTGGGATCCTTTCCAAACCTCGGCTCCGGCTCAGGCTCTGGCTTTGTCTCTGTCATTCAAACTGCTGAAAATATAGATTATGGTTTTTAATTGATGCTGAAGCCCTGTTTTCAAACAAGAGAATCTAGTTCCTAACCACAGCAAAAAGCCAATATTTGACTTGGGATTCACCAAATGGAGCCGGAGCCGGAGCCAGAGCCAGAGCCAGAGCCAGAGCCAGAGCCAGAGCCAGAGCCAGAGCAAGAGCCAGAACCAGAGCATAAGCCGGAGCCAGAGGTTTGGGAAAGACCCATGGAAGGATGAAACACAGCCATAATAATGTCTTTTGCCATTCTTACCTTCTTCCTGCCTACGTCTCTAGTTGATTCTCCGGCCAATTCGAAAGCTTCTTTACAGCCCCTCACCAGCGTCTAGCAAACCAAAGCAGCCAATTGCACATTTCACACACACTTCAAGCTCAGCATTTTTGTTTGCTTTTTAATAAAATCTCGGTTTGCATTTAATTTGTAGGCAATTGAATAGCAAAATGGACAATATATTAAAAGGCATAAAATGTAATAAAATGTTTGGGGTAATTAAGGAGGGCTTGATCATGACGTTCCAATCCTAGCACTAGGATCTTTCTCACATGACAAGAGGACAGGAAGATGCAAGTAAAGATACGTGTTTGGATGAGAGGATCAGAACAAAGGGGACAGAATGACCAGGGAAACAGGGAAAGCCTGCAATAAGGCTGGGAAACAACAGATAAAGGATAAAGGTGGGCAAGTGAATCGAAATATCAGGCCTTCTGAACTCCAAGCATATTTTTTAATTTCAGGTCATTACTTGTATAATGAAGGGTCGATTTCACAAAGCCCAGCCTACATTCAATTGTAAGTCGATTCACAGAGGATAACCCATTGAGTCCTACGATTGATAGTAAGTTACAATGAGCTTGGTGAAATCGACCCGTAATCGGTAAACAAATGAAAACAGCAAACTTTTTTGAAAATTTTCAAGCATTTTTTTGAGAAAAATAGCACACTTATGCAGTGATAAATATGTCATCTATAGCAATAAACATGAACTGCCAATCCAGGTAAATTGAATGCTGCTCTCTATTGAATGACCAGAAACTCCAGGTGTAGCGTCAAGATGTTATTGTTTTGATTGTTAAACTATTATTGTTATTCTGTACATTGTTGTTGTTATTTTGTTGAGGTTCGCCTAAGTGATTTAATCAACAGATTATTTCTTGCAGCATTTGTTAGGGCGCCCTCTGTTGACAATGCAAACTTTTGAGAGGTCAAAGTTGAAATTCCTCATTGATTCTGATGATCCGTAAACAAATTCAATGTTTCTTGATTTCCCATAAATTAATGTCAAAATTAACAAATTTACAAGGTCCCAATTTCAGTCATGTTAGGTCCAACACAATCGGTAAGTTTATTGATTTATTTGATGTGGGAACTTGATTGTGTCGTTTATTCCAATAGTAATATTTTCATAGATCAATACATTGAATATCAGATGACAAACAATATTACTGGATCGCCAGTTATTAATGTGAACAGTAGCTATTAGCACAATCATTATAGTTTTGCATTGCCAAAAGTTGTACATAAACTGGTGACGGAGACTGGTGCCTCATGAATTATTCATGACTTAATTTACCTTGAAATTCAGACGCTTGAAGAACGACATGGCGTCTTCTGTCAGTAAAAGTTGAAGAGTGGTAGTATAGTCTTGGACATGTTGCAAGGCAACCAGATCCTGTTGGGAAAAGAAGGAGATTACTGACAAATTCTCTCTCAATTCTTATTCTCTCCAGCTGTTAATTACAACCCATAGTTTGTTTCATTTTCTGGGACAGGAATATTAATTTCTAGCAATACACAGATCCAGTAAGCCACGCCCATCATAGCAACGGCCAAGCAACAGCGCACACATGCACACAACGTGTTACGATCGCCCACTCACACGCCGCGCGCTCTCAACCACAGAAAGCACTTCTCTCCATTAGGCTTTGGAAAAGGCCAAAAAATTTCATTTCCTCTCTTACTAGGGTATCAGAAGTCTGAATTACAATGAAAAATATGAACAGCGCATGACCATGGTTAAGAATAAAACTCAAGGTCTGTAAAAGAATTGCCTTGTACATACGAAACAAATAAAAACACGAAAAGTGTGTAGTAAAGAATACAAAATTTATAACGTTATGTCAGACAAAATGGCATTGTGATTGGTCAATTTGTCAAGGAGCGTGGCCTATTGGATCGATGTATTGCCATTCCATTATCTATCAATTACAAGAATCGGTTGTTACGGGAACATTTGAAAGGGCTGTGCATCATAATGAGGTCACCCACCATTGACTTGAGGGTCCTGGAGTCGGATGGGTCCAGCACTGCAATCCCCTGCAGGAGCTTACTGAGGACGTCATGGGCGACGTGGAACTCCGAGGACCTAGCGTGAAGTTTAGGATCAAGCACGGCCAGTAGCTTCCTCTTGAACTCCGTGACTTGATGAGTCAGGAACCGCCGATCGTCATTACTCTACGTCCAAGACAAGAGAATCAAGGAATCAAATCAAGGAATCAGTGATCAAATCTCCAGGACACAGATCACAAGAGCTTGTCCTCAAATCCCAGGATACACCGACAATATGGTAATTAGGTACAGGGAATCAAGTATGTGATAGTCAGTTGCCAGCCAATTCAAGTCAAAAGGCTTCCCTGAGTCAGGGTACTAGACTATAAATTTTTGTTATGAGCCAAAATATTATTCTTTTTCATCACATTATAACCGGAGATTAAAAAAAACAAATACCTGCATTTCATTTGCAAGTTACATCCTGTATCTAAATAAATTATATCACAGTCCCATGCTTTCCAATTTCATGAAAAGATATGTCTATCTGTCTGTATAAAATAAGCACGTGCTGACGGTTAACAAAATAACTGATTTCACACAAATTTACTAATTTTGCCCAATTACTTAAAGGTATAACACATGATTGGTAATGCATCACAGAACAGCACCCACATTTTGTCAAATCCAGCATGTACATGAAATAATAAGCCTATGAAAATGTGAGCTCAATCGGACATCCGAGTCCAAAGAAAATAGCTAACAAAAAAACCCTCATTTTTTTGTAATAATTTTTAAGACGTAAATGACTGTTTTACACTTTTCTAAACAAATAAAGCATTTCAGGTAAAAAATATTTGATTTATACAGTGCAAGTTATAGACCTTAAATCTGTGAATGTTTCTGTTTGGTTTTGTTACCAATCCTGTAATGTACCCTTAAGTGTGTTTGTTTTAGCTGCTCCTGGCAAATTTGTTGAACGACAATTCAACTCTAAAGATTTATTTAGTACTGAAGCTCCTGAAGGCTGTGTTAATAAAATAGTACCTCCATTGAAGTGGTCGCAGCTAGTAGTCGGAGGTTGGAGAGGAGTAGCATGACTACATTCAAGGCTGCTGCAGTGCTCCTAGAGAACCTATACAACTCCATCTTGACTTCTATACTCTCTACACTCCTGGAACATTGATGAAAGACCAAGTGGAAGGAATCATGAGACCAGGGGTTGATTTCACTAACGCTTTGAAATCATCGCTAAAGCCCAAATCCATCGCTAAATGGAAATCGATCGCTACTTTGCATAGCAATTTTCCTTTACGGTAGCGAAGGCCCCAGCGGTTGATTTCATGAAACCCTAAGATCAATTGTAACTCAGGTCGATTTCACAAAGCCCTACGATCAATCTTAAGTCACGATATGAAGGATAACCCATCGTATCCTACGTAAGGCTGCAATGAATCATAAGTTCTAAAATTGATTGTAAGTTAAAATGAGTTTGGTGACATCAACCCCAGGAAGCAAATACAAAAAAAGAAGTTCGACTCCAACCCAAGACCTCCTCTGATGGATCAATACGTATCAAACCAGCGCATTTTCTGTGATGATTCTAACCATCTAGTTTTCAGCATTTGTTTTTAAAACTAACCATCTCTAAAAAAAAAAAAGTGGTACAAGAATACATCACAATCTATTGAAACTTGGAACTGCAGCTTACAAGCTTTAGAAAAAAAAGTAAATAAATTCAAATGTTTAATAAAAAATATGATTATTAAATGATTTTGGTCGGGAAATGGATAATATGCAAATTAGGCTTGCCCTTCGGGGTGGATTCGATTAACCCCGCTGACCCAAGCTAGCTCGGTGGCCTAGCGGTATGGCATCTGCACTAATAAGCAGGGGGTCATGGGTTCAAATCCCACCTGAGCCAGCACGTGATTTGTTCATGTGCACTCACAAACACTGAGTATGCAGTGCTCATCCACATCGGTGAAGGGCAAGCCTAATTTGCATGAAATATCATGATGTTATGATTGTTCACCTTTCTCCAAAAAAAGGCATAAGAATTGAGAAAATGACAAGAACATGCAAGTAATGATTTATGTGGAGTTAGGATCAGGTTTTTTTGTGCTTGGTTAGCTTATTATTGTCTTTATGTAGGGAAGTTGTCATCTGCTTACCCATCAGAGAGAGCCAGTAGGAGCGTGAGATGGGCAATCTTGAAGGCGTCCCTCACTGGATGAAGACTGGCTATCCTTCTCTGCCACGTTTCCCTAGAAAAGTCCAATAACAAAAATATGTAAATTGATATTGTTGTGAAATCATACGATGACATATGTTATAATTATATTGAGTTGAAAAGTGAACAGAGAAAAATTTACTGGAGAGGGATTCGAACCGGCGACCTCCTGAATACCGTACATGTGCTCTAGCCACTAAGCTATCCAGCCCTACGTTGGTGGTGACCCCAATAGTCAATTATTTTTGTTCGTATTATATTGAGTATTAATTAATTATTGATTAGTCAATCATTAATTACCGATAGCGCACAATGTAAGCCCGAACATTCACGCTGCAGAAAACTGCACGCGCACTTTTGGTATTTTATAATGCGCTGCCACTGCATGCAGAGAATTAGCGCCTGTAAGCAGCGCGATCCACACTAGCGCCACCTTGTGATGCCGTGCGTATAATTGTTTAGCCGCGCTGCTTTGTTCTTTTCTTATGTTTTCCCCTTTATTTGTTGTGATTAAATTGTTTTGTTCCTTATTCAAAGTTACGAATCATTTCCTGATATCAAACATTTGTTATAACTTTGAACATAGAGTCATCCTGATGATTGGCACACAGTTTAGACACACAGTTTGGACAGACCTGTGTGCCAAATAAATAGATATTGGTAAAATGTAAAATCTGTATTCGTTCGTGATTAATGGCCCACGTGTGTTTTACATACCGCCTGTGACCGTTGACCGAGGCTTTTGTGATTCAAAGGTGTATCCTCCAATAGCGCTCCACGCTAATGATGTCACACAAGTGATTTGGCCATGTACAAAGTCCCAGGATGTCAGGCAAGCATTGACTCACACACGTAGTGTACACCATGAATGCACACAAGCACACTCACCACACGTTTGCATGGTTGCAATGTTTGTTTGTCCGGTGTGCTATTTTAAGTGCAAGTGCGGAGTGCTATTGGTCAACTTGTGCGCAGTTTGATTGACAGGCCGGAATGGTCCATTCCATCCGCCCTAGCCTTCCGACGGCTGAATCCCGCCCCCGCCACAACATTTTATAATCAACCTAGTATTTCTGAATGATTCAACTTTATTGCTTTTTCGACTGAAGCGGGATTCGAACCGACGACCTCCTGAATACCGTACAGGCACTCTACCAACTGAGCCATCCAGCCCTACGTTGGTGGTGACCCCAATAGTCAATTATCATTGTTCGTTTGGCAGTCACCACCAACGTAGGGCTGGATAGCTCAGTTGGTAGAGCGCCTGCATGTACGGTATTCAGGAGGTCGCCGGTTCCAATCCCGCTCCAGTCAATTTTTCTTTGTTCACTTTTCAATAACTTTAAATTCAGTCAGTTTCCCTTGTGGTTTTTTGATGATCGATTATTGCTTTTTCGGTGGAAAACGGATCCACAAGGTATGACTGTCGCAAAATAATCAGAGACAATTTTAAAATTTGGGAATATTTCCTCCACTCAAGCCAGCTATAGCTCCATTCACCTGATTGGGTTTCTGGTTCGGTCAGCAAGGACGATATCCTCGATCCTAATAACATCATCCCTCTCTTCATCCTGTTCCGACACCAGACCGGCTTCAATGCTCTGCCTATGTCGGTTGCCCTGGGAGGGTCTGGCACCAGACTGACTCGCAGTAGCTTCCTGGTGGCGTTTCAGTGTTCCGACGTAGGCCTCGGCGTGCGCTTTCTTTAAGAAGATTCCCTCATAGAGGGTCTGGTAAGGCAGAGGAGCAAAACTTGTGAATCTGAGGATGCAAATGTAAAAGAAATTTGATTTTTCATGAAATAAAAACAAACCTGTGAAATTTTCAGCTCAATTGATCATTGGAAACAATAGAAAACAGTAACAAACCGTTGCAATTGCTACGAGGAATTGTAAGGTATCTGTAATTGTGAGGTTTTGATCTCGGAGATCAAAACTGTTTTTTTGTTTTTTGTTTTACTCATTTATGGATAAATACAGCATTTCAGGCCGAAAAGTTTTCACAATATATGCTTGTACTAGGTACATCTTTATACCCTGTACGTTATACGTAAATCTGTGAACATTTCTGTTTTGGTTTTATACTACCTGGCAAAGTATGATATAACTGTATTTTTTCTGTACATTTTATCATTTATCTATTATATCATACAAATGGATATCACTGCCTATACCTGTATCATTTACTCATATTTATTATTTCCCTATGCATTGTTGTTCTTTTCCACTGTCTTGAGTATGAATATAAACATCGATTTGAATGGGAGACTTTGGAGAAACGGTCTTGATTCAACAGCGCATGTGCAAACCATGCTTGCGCAATTGTGAGCATGCGCACATTGTTTTGCGCGTGCATACTCGTGCACTGTTGACTTGAAGACTGGTTCTCCAAAAGTCTCCCGCATTGAATTGAAATTAAATGCAAGAAGAAAAGGAAGGCCTGGCTACACCTATGATGGAGCGGCTCAGGAAGCCTTATAAACCATTCCCTTTCGATTTCAATTTCATCCTGAATCAATTTTGGTCACAACTGAAATTCCATACTTACATTTCCTCTGATGTTTCATCCGATGTCTGTATGTAGTGCAGAATGAACTCCTTGCTGCCGATGCGGTAGTCGTTGGTCTCTTTATCAAGGAGAAATGTGTACTGCCAAAGAGAAAAAAAGGATCCATTTCAATCTCTACGCTTTCCTTTTATAATTGTGATCCATGATATGGCAAGGCTGAGTTTACAATTTCTGGCGTGACATAGTACATGAATTGTTTATAAGGTGAGATGCTAGAAACCCTGCCATGTAGCAATTAATAGTTTTTTATCATTATATACCTGCTCTGAAAGAAATGAGTCACAAATCACAATTGATCAGCTAGAGCAGAAGGTACAAATTAAAGGTATAATACATGATTGGTAAAGGTCACAGAATCACATATCACATATCTAGCACTCTTTAGAGCAAACAAAAAATCCCACTGAACTGTCTTGTTGGATGTTGCTTGCTTGATCAAGGAAGGAGGAGAATGGCGTATGGCCCTACCATTACGATGACAGGCTGTTTGTCCATGACGGCCTCCCTAACCGCATCCCAGAACTCATCCCACTGTCCTCTAGCTTGCTCTATCCTCCAGAATCCTCCCCTGCTGTTGGGATTAGACTCCATGTCTGACGGCTTACTTCCGGGTACAAGTATACCTGCACCAAAAAAATAAAAGTGCTTAGAAAGTTGGGATGGCCTGACGAATCAATCCTATTAAAAGTATACAGTACAGGATTGGTAACATACCCAAACAGAAATGTTCAAAGATTTATCTATAACTTTCAGGATGTAAAGATGGTGCTGGTAGAAACAAGCAGTTAACATTTTTGCAGTTGAATATCTATACAGAAATAAGGTAAAAAAAACGATCTCCATTTCTTTCATAAACTCTAATAACATATCGGGCTGGATAGCTCAGTTGGCAGAGCAAC
Organism: Astropecten irregularis; assembly: GCA_963971285.1. Lineage (NCBI taxonomy): Eukaryota > Metazoa > Echinodermata > Asteroidea > Paxillosida > Astropectinidae > Astropecten > Astropecten irregularis. The sequence continues at coordinate 16,063,076 of OZ020247.1, forward strand.
GGTCATCAGACAGTACAATTTTCCAGTTGCAGGTTCAAATCCCTTTCCAGTCAATTTTTCTTTATTCATTTTAATATACCCGGTACTGTGAAAAGCCACTATACCGAACATTTTGCTATAACAAACATCATCCTTGACTCCCAACTTTTGTGTACAATACATACCCAATATGGTTCTTTAGATCACTATAACGAACTATCACTATAGCGAACAATATCAGTGCATTCCGCCATGTTGTTATAGTGGCGTTCCACCGCAGTTATAAATTTGATAAGAATCTGTTAATTACCCATGATCCTGTGTGGGGTGTCCGAGGATAAATGCTGTCGGATGTCCTCGGATATGCAATTAATGAAGACAAGAAGTGCCTACCAAAAGAACAAAGTCAAGATGATAATATTGATTAAAAAGCAGCATCCTCTTTGAGTGATCCCCTATGTACTGTTTCTCAGATGCAGATGCGCGTACGTTCACTGATCTTCAATGTGAGTGGTTTCATGGCTTCTGACGAAGCGAAGGATAATTGACTAATGCTTAGAGTTAGGAGGGCCTGACGTGTTTCAATCCTAGCAGGATCTTCCTCAAAGGCTAAAGGCTTTCTTTAGCCTAACTCTAAGAATTTGATATATTTCAGGTCATTTTGGCTGACGAGCAGTTCGCAGCAATTTATTACTTGTAAGGATAATTGACTATTAGAGACATCACCAACATAGGGCTGGATAGCTCAGTTGGTAAGAGCGCCGGCACTCTATTCCAGAGGTCACTGGTTTGAATCCCGCCGCAGTCAACATCAAAGGCCAAACTCACTACTTACCGTCTGGAGATCGGGTCCATATATGACATACTCCAGTCTCAGGTCAACAGAGGGCGCTTCTTGATACACCGTTCCCCAGAAAGCAGCCGGCCCCAGCATGGCGACCAAAATTTGACCCTAGGTCATCAGAAGACAGAAACGAAACAAATTATGAAAATTGGATCCCCACCGAGCTTCAATTGACCGGTATTCAAATTTTGTTTTTGATTTGGAGAAAAAGTTATATAATATTCTTAAAGCCTACATTAGGTGGAAATGTTTCGGTTAAAAGTCGACGTTAGGGGGAAAACGTTTTAAGTATCTTTTAAGGAAACAATTTTTTGTCCATTTTTTTATATAAGATAGAGAATACTCCCATTAAGAAAATATATCAATTTCAAGTCGATCGGGTAGGAGGTTATTTAGAAAAAGGGAAATAAAGTTTGTGTACGACCCTATGGAATTTCGCCCTAACGTCGCTGTTAACATTATTATTATAATACTTTGACTGATAATGCTATTATAATGTGGTAAATTGCACAAATCCAAAATTTTGGATCATTAAAACTGGAATGAGTTTGAAAACTCAAACCCCGACATTATTCAGAAGATTGATTGCCTGCAATACTAGCCAGGCTATAATGATGCTTAGAGCTTTTCCTTTAATTTAAAAAAAAAATGGAAGACAATTTCATTGGCTCTGCTAACCACGAAACAAAAAGAATTCTTCGCAGCAAAAGTCTTGCTTATAAAAACTTGCCAGTTGAACTTTGAAATGATTTATTTGGCACATCCCTGGAATGGAGAAAATGTTTGCTTAGCATGAAGATTGAATGGAATTTTGGCTGGTGGCTCTTCTTTGCTAATAATAGTGATCTCATGCTTAGCGGATATTTATGCTTAGCAGCTAGAAAACATTGAGCCCTGGATGACTACTGGCAGCATATAGCTTGGTCTAAAAACTCACGTTGTATTCCTGTTGCTCGTCTGACAGAACGATTTTCGTTGGCGACACGTCCGCGACCAGCTGGTCGTATTTCTGCAGCGACTTGACACTGACTGCGTGGACGACGGCCTCCAGTCCCCAGGCGCTGCTGTAACCTTTGACCCCGTAGATGTGAGGGGTCGTGGTCGGCTGCACCTTGTTGCTGAGCTCCCCCTTGATGGCCTTTGAGGTTTTGCCGAACATGTGGAATCTGAACACGCCAGGTAAAACAAAATATGAAAATATATGAAAAGACATCCCCAGCGACATTTTACTGAGACGATGCATGCCCTTCCCCTATCCCACCATGTAATACAATAATACATGTATAATAATAAACAGAGCATCTATAATGCACACAGTATCTGGAAATTACCATTTAAAGGCACAGATTATTATCCCTTTGTCATTGGGCTACATTAACATTCCTGAAACCATCTCAACTCCCTGGGGAGTATATAGCCCTGGCTGCTATAAGTGCACGAAGGCTAATCAAGCACAAAGCCATCTCTAACCTCACAGGTATCCATTTACACCTGGCTGAAGAGGAGCAATATCTGACAAAGCATCTTGCCCAAGGATGCAAGCACCACTAGCCCATGGCTGGATTCGAACCCACAATCTGTAGATTAACCACGAGATCTTGAGTATGACACGCCAGACCACTAGGCCACGGCACCCCCTTCTAAAGTGGCTATTCAATGGGGCAGAGCTGTATTGAGAGTGTGGTCAAATATTCAGAATGAAAATATTATAAACTTTGTCCATAGGGGTAGGAGTAGGGGCAATGGTGCCTACAAGGCTTAGGTTTCATGGAGACATATAAGACCACAATGCGCAGTATTTTTGAACGAGTGAGGGCGCTTCAAATAACTTCCGGGGGTCATTTGACAATGCGTTGTTGTTGTGTACCGCTGTGTCAGAATACAACTCGTACATGTCGTAGTTAAAATATACACTTCTATCGTATCCCAAAAGACAAAATTGTCCGTAAATGACCTCTGCTCAATTGACAATTAATCGGACCATACCCCAGAAAGTAAATAAAGTTGTACCTAACAGCGCCTTCTTGCGTTTAAAAATACGGCGCATTGCTATTGTTGATGACCCCTTGGTCTTGGTCTATGTGCCCCATACAAAAGTACCCCAGAAGTGGTCCTTGCAATGAGAAAGTGGACTTTTCCCATCTTCACAAGCCAAACTGCTGGCATGTGTTTGTGTTCTTGAGTCAGACACTTTGCATAGAGCTAAAGAGTCTACCTTACCTCTCAGCCTCTTGTCTCATCTTGCTCACGAGCTCAGGGTATGGATTGTACGGAAGGCTGTCCCTCTGCAACAAGGCCTGGCAGCTAGCCATCATACGGGTCATCAGATTCTTGTCTTTGATGTATTTGGTCAGTACGGACATCTCTGCGGCCACCTTGGGGTCCGATGGCTCACGGTACGTGTAACGCTTCTGTATTAGGAGTAATCGTTACCAAAAATCAAACTTAATCATCAAATAACCACAAGGGACACTGACTGAATTTTAGAGTCATTGAAAAGTGAACGAAGAAAAATTGACTTCATGGCTTCTGACTGCCAAACGAACAAAGATACTTGACTATTGGGGTCACCACCAACATATAGGGCTGGATGGCTCAGTTGGTAGAGCGCCTGTACGGTATTCAGGAGGTCGCTGGTTCAAATCCCGCTCCAGTCAATTTTTCTTTGTTCACTTTTCAAAAAATCTAACTTGGTATAATTCCTTCCTTCTCTGATATCAATAAATCTTTAAATCTCCCAAAAGTTTGGATAACTGAAATGGATTATGATAAGTACTGTGCAGTTTTTGACTGTTGGCTTTGATACACCCTCATCAGACCAATTTAAAACATTTTTGTATGCTGATTTATCAGGAGCGGATCCAGGATTTTCCAAACAGATTTGTTTTTGCTGGAAGAAAGGGAAGGGGTGTGCGCCCCCACGCCCCCTGGATCTGCCCCTGTTTATCCGTCAGTCACTCATAGTGCAAGTCCATAAATTGATTATTATGCTCGCCAAAAATACTGCTAAGATTTAATTTTTCATATCTTGTGGCTGCTCCAAGGTTCTTTCCATATCTCAATGAAAACCTATTGACAATCTTTTTTCATTCTCCTTTATGGACTAAAATCTTCACCGGTTAAATGGAATCAAGACATTTAATATGTCGTGTAGACCCTTCCAATCTTTGAATTGTGGAGGTTTTTAAGGTTATTTTCCAGGCCTACAATTTAGACAAATTAACTGTATGGACTGTCCAATAGCGCTCCGCACTTGCGCTAAAAATAGCACCGGGTCTCAGACAAGCATTGCAACCATGCAAACGTGTGTGCGCGTGCATGTACACTACGTGTGTGAGACAATGTTTGTCTGACATCCGGGGATTTTGTGACGTCATTAGTGCGGAGCACTATTGCGAAGAGGCACAAATTAGATCAGCTGATTTCTTGAAGAAATGAACTTTAATTTGCTCCATACCCGATGCACATTTTCCTTTGGTCTGGTTTGGATGGGAACATTCCCCTCTGCTTCCTTGATGCTGTCTTCTCCGATGGGTTGTTGTTGCGGCTGCTGACGGGAGGGACGTCTTGACATGTTTGATGTCATCGGGCGGTAGTTTGCCTGCACAATGGCCAAGGGATTAATACCAGTCATTAATTGTCACTTTATGTATAGATTGTTTTTTTCCTTTGATCAGGGTTAAAGGTAATATCATACTTTGGTTTTTGTCAAAGAAATACAGATTCATGGGCAAAAATATCAAGGCAGATACAGTAACAGTCATCTGTGAAAATTTCAGTCCCATACGTTGCCCACTTTTTGAGAAAACAGCGAAAAACGGCCACAGTATTTCTTAAGTCTTTTCTCTTTTATTTTTGATCTTTTAAAAGATCAAAAAGATTTTCGGTCGTTGTTTTACTAATTTTTGTATAAATACACCCTTTCAGGCGGAAACATTTTAACCGAACGTTTCTAGTTAGCATCATCTTCATACCCTGAAAGTTGTACGTAAATCTGTGAACATTTCTGTTTTGGTCTCTTACCAAAGTATGATACTACCTTTAAAGGTAATATATCATTGGTAAGAAACCAAGACCGAAATATGTTTTGATGTCAGAGATCAACACCTAACAATTACAATTACGATACAATTTTGTGTAACAATTGCAACGGTTTTACGCTATATTCTTCTGTTTCCACTGACCAATTGAGCTGAAAATTTCACAAATGACAATCAAATTATGGACAGGCCTCAGCTGTTCTAACTTTACCATTTGTATGATAGTACCTTTAATAATAATAATAATAATAATAATTTGGGAGGCTAATCATCCTTACTGGCAGCTGGGGTGCTGAATTGCAAAGGATGCGACTTCAACGTGATCGAGTAGCAGGCTTTCATGGGCGCCCTTGGCTGCCAGCCACATCAACCCATATATGATCACGGAGTACAGCCTGAGATCGAAAGTGTTTGATTTTTGTGGAGGGAGGAAAACCGGATCACCTGGAGAAAAACCCTCGTAGCATAGGAGAGAACCAACGCACAACTCTACTCACATATGACCCAGGCCGGATTCGAACCCGGGACACATTGGTGAGAGGCGAGTGCCTAACGCACTTGCCACCCATGCCACCCAAACCTCTGCCCAATGGTATTTATTGGGTGGGTACGCGATATGTACATTCTTACCTTTCCCTGCGGCTGAGTGACCGTTGACCATCGTCTGCTTGGGGTGGCCGGTGGACGGCCACGTTCACCACGTCTGGAGTTATACCGTGAAGCCATGAGAGGACACGGTCAACTCTCTCAACTGTCAGTGTCCGATTCTTTCCTGGTTGTTTTCGCTTGTTACATCTGAGATAGGAATCCTGCTAAGCTACACCACGTGTTGGAAGAACATGATTGGAATGTCATTCAAATCAGGTCTCTGTGAAGAATTGGTCCTCTGAAAACAAATTAAGTAAGAAAAAGGATTTCGCTTTAATTTTGGAAATAGTGTTGTTTAGGTCAACTGTCTTTTTTTTGTTTACCAGGTGTGTGACTGTATTTGCATAAACAACCCTGAAAAGTATATACCGGTAGCCAATAAAACTGATGTTTTCTATAATTTGTGTACACTAGGTACTGTAAAGTGAGGAATTAAAAAAAAACGGAAATCAGGATATTTCCTGAAAAATCAACTCGTAGGCCTATTCGTACGCTGAAAAAACCTGTACGCCGAACATCTCGTGAATGGACTAACTCGTACGCTGACCAACTCGTACGCCGACCAACTCGTACGGCATTTGGTCAACTCGTACGCGCCGCTCAACTCGTATGGCGAGCAAGTTGACAAGCATGAGTTGACCAGCATGAGTTGACCAGCATACAAGTTGGTCGGCGTTTGAGTTGGTCGGCGTTTGAGTAGGTCGGCGTTCGAGTTGGTCGGCGTTCGAGTTGGTCGGCGTTTGAGTTGGTCGGCGTTCGAGTTGGTCGGCGTTCGAGTTGGTCGTTCGAGTCGGCGTACGAGTTAGTCGGCGTATGAGTTGGTCGGCGTACGAGTTGGACAGAGTACATGTTGGTGGGCGTAAGAGTTGGTTGGCGTACGAGTTGGTCGATGTACAAGTTGGGCGGCATACGAGTAGGTCGGCAAACGAGTTGGATGATGAACGAGTTGTCCAGCATTCCCTCGATTACACATGGAGGAAGAAATCACACTTAGCCAAAAATACAGAAATTTTTTAACAGCTTCCAATCCAATCCTATCCAATCCAAATTTTTGATTGGGAATTGTTATTTTATCCTGGAAACGTAGGCCTACGTTAAGAAACTTCTAATCAGATATTTCTATAGTAACGGTAGGCCTAAACCACGTAAACGTAGAAAAGAAGTGGACATAGGCCTAAGTACAAGGCTAGGCCTACATTATTTTGTGCACAAATTCAAGCCAAGCTCGTCAGCCATTTTGTCGTCTGCTAAAAAAACTTACAACTTTAAACTGCTCGAAATGTTCCTCAAACAGGACAGTGCAGTCTCTCAGCTCAGTCTGTAGTGTAAATGTGTAAGCTTAATTTTCGTTCACATTAAACACTGCTTATTGAAGTTACTTGATGTTGCTGTCCATGAAGCAGAGTTGCAGACGAGAAAAATGTCATCGCGTGTAGACGTCCATGTTGTCATAGCGCAGCTAACACGAGCTAGCTCGGTACACACAAATCGTACTGGGCCATGCTTGAGTTCACAACTGCATAGGATTGAATACAGCACTGATTTCTTCCACACGACGACTATTCTCGACTGTTTCATGTATGGTGAACAACCTGGGTGAAAAACCCAACACAATTTAATCTCCTCCTTATATTTTTAATTCAAATAGAAAATAAATAAATTAAAAGGTAAGTAAATGATTAAAACACACAAAAAAGGGAAAGCTAGGGAGTGTGTGGGGGGGGGTGGGTCTGTAGCCCCCTCCCCCCCCAAAAAAAAAAAATTGTATAGAGTTCCCCCCCATCCCCCTAAAATGCAATAAAAAAAATTAATACTGGAATTGTTCACTTATTATGCACTAATTGCTTGCAAAATTTGAAAAATTGTACAAGCATGGCAGTTTATACATGAGTATAGAAGAATTGGCTCAAAAAAGGGCAGTAGAAAATTGACCATAAATGATGAAGCAGCATTATTCTCAACACTTCTAGTTATTTCGATTCCACTTTCTTTATTATTTTCCATCCACAAAGTGTGGTTTCTATTCAGCTGTTTTCAGCAACATTCACAATTTCTGCTCACATTCTCTCAGGAATATTTGTCCCCGCACATATAATTACATTGAATGAAAGATTCAATCAAGCTCAGTGGATACAAAAGACCACACAGAATAAGACAGCCCCTTACAAATGATGAACACAGGAAAGATGCATGCAGAGACCTTTTTCATGATAGCCGGTCTATGGAATTTTCGGTTCAAAGTTTGTAGCGCTATGTTGTCCTTCAATGCATTTCTTATAATGCCTTCGCTGCACACTTCCAGCCTATCAACACAAAGCAGGGGGCCAGTTTCAAGGCCCTGCTTAGCACAAAAATTGGCTAACCATGAAATTTCTGTCTTTCATAATAAAAAAAAGGATTAACAACAAATTTCCCATAATTCCATGTGCTGTAAAATAACACTTGTTCTGTTGTCCGCTGACCATCACTATCAAATGGAATTTTTAATGGTGGTTTGTTTTAATACTGGGCAAGACATCTTTGTGCTAAGCAATTTTTGTTGTGCTTAGCAGCTCCATGAAATTGGCCCCTGGTTCCCAACTCTTATAATGGTCACTCAAATTTGCAGCAGTACATTTTCTTTGCACTTGTATTTTCTTTAGCCGATTGGGAAGGTTTTTATCTTACCCCGACATAAAAACTGTTTTCAGTCTTTGCTTTACTAAATTATGGATAAATACAGCATTTCAGGCAGAAATATTTTAACAGTATGTTTCTACCAGCACCATCTTCATACCCTGAAAGTTATACAAACATTTCTGTTTGGGTGTGTTCATTTTCTCCAATCCTGTACTGTACCTTGAGACAAATATCACCGGTTTTGCTCAACAAAATGAATTTCTGGAAGAGGCAAACAAATTGCCCGAAAAAACATGTTTGGCATGTTTGCTATGGAAATTGCTATGCAAATGTTGCTATACTAAGCCAAGCAGTACTCTGAAACACACCAGTGTGCATGTGTCCATTTCTTAGAGCCTTTTGCAAATCCAAAAAAAAGCATATTTCTCAGTCCTGCCTGGACCCCGGGCCAATTGCATGAAGCTGCTAATCTTTTAAAAGGATTTCATTCTTTATGTTTTCTAAGAAAAGTTGAGTCTGGTTTTTGCTGTTTCCTAGTGACCCAGGTGTCGGATTGAGCTCAAATTTTCACAGATTTATTATTTCATGCACAAACCAGATCAGACAAAGTGTGGGTGCTGTTATGTGACCTTTACCAATCAGTGTATTATACATTTAAAGTCATTGTTCTTTAAAAGTAAAAAAAGAAGGAATCACTCAATGGGAGACTTTGGAGAACCGGTCTTCAAGTCAACAGCGCACACGCACACAATTGCGAGCATGTGCGCATTGTTTTGCGCCTGGCGCTGTTGTGCGTGCGCTTGCGCTGTTGACTTGAAGACCGGTTCTCCAAAGTCTCCCATTCACAGATACCGTTTAGTCAGCACACCTTGATAAAGAAAAAAAAAACCAAATCAGGAAACATCTTGTTATTTTCCAACATCTGTACGTGTATTTTATAAAACGTACCACAATAAGACGAATGTATATCATTTTAAATGTATGTTCATACATCAACAACTTTCATCATCATTTGCACAGAGTACATACATGCAAACAATGTACACAAAAATATAACCTTGGCTTTAAATACTATCTCCAACTTACATGTATTAATTCAGTCATCCATGCACTTTAGATAGTATGTACACTTGTTTGGTTTTATAGCAGTTTACATAATACAAGCACAGTATTCCTTTTAAATGCATTACAAAACATAACTGGACGAACTGATTAATAAAAGAAGTGAAAAAAGGCGGGTTTTTTTTACCAAATTGAAATTGATTGTTTGAATATTCTCTGAGTAAAAAGGTTTACATTTTTTTTCTTTTATAAGAAAGAATTAATTAAACTGACAATTAAAGAGAAAGCAATGTCATGTTTTTGAAAAAAAAATTCCATAACAATAAATCATTGCAATGCTGACAGGAACAATGGAACATTTTACAATTTTGATATGAAATGAACTTTTACCATTTTTCGCAGGCATACCTAAAAAAATTCCATCTAAATTCTCGACAACAAAAAATCTCTTTGCTTTGCTTGCTTTTTGCCTTTTTTTCATGTGTGGGATGCAAATCATAAATGTACCTTTAAAAGACAAAAATAAACTCACTGCACCCTAGCGAAGTACATATCTAAATTTTTACTTGGACCAACTGTGCTTAATCAAGAAAAAATTAATAAACGTACAGGTATCATTAGCAGTGATTAAATGGGAATAGCAAACAAGCACACGAACAAAAAAAGGGAAGAGATGGAAATGTTGGGATAAATGTGCAGTATTGAGATTAGTGAACTTCTGTCATAAATAAAGGTACAGTACAGGATTGATAACATACCCAAACAGAAATGTTCACAGATTTATGTATAACTTATACTGGGTATGAAGATGGTGATTTTAGTGATCCCGGGGTAAGATCAAAACCATTCTTCATGTTTTATAAGAAAAAATTCGAATAAGTTTTTTGCCATTTTCTCGTGACTCAGATGTCCGATTGAGGAGCTCAAATGTTCACAGGTTTGTTATTTCATGTACATGTTGGATCAGACAAAGTATGAGTGCTGTTCTGTGACCTTTACCAATCATGTATTATATCTTTAAGCCTTTCTATTACTCTTACAAATTGACTTTCAAAAGTTTAATAAATTTTTTTTTATTGTGTATACTTCCATCTCAAAACATGTCATATTACTTCAGTGGGACAAAAATTAAGAAAAACCAACAAGTTTCATTACCACATACCACATGTTCATTACAAAGTGATCAATTCATTTTTCTCAGTCAAATATTAAAATAATATGTACATTTTTTTCTTACAAAAAAGGTACACCCCCCCCCCCCCCGGCCCCCCAAAAAAAATCAAATGAAGAAACTTATTTACATTAATTACACTTGAAATTTCAATTTTGTTTGTATTCGTATCAAAGGAACAATTTTGTACAATAGTGAAAAAAATATGACAACAATTCCCCTCATTCTTTTTGGATAATAATTCATTTGTAAGAGAGGTTTTAAACTGATGCCAATCTAGCTAGCATAGCCCCATGCACAACATTTAAACTCGTTTATCACAGAAATTTGCCAAACCATGCATAACTTTACAGCCCGAAATAGTTAACAATTGCATTTAGCTGTACATGGCACATTACATCTTGATCACGTGATCAACAGTTCATTGGCAAGATATGATTGACTTTTTTTCATGCCTCTTTATCGATGCAAAAGATATAATTTGAATAAATTATATAAAAAAAAATTGAATATGATTAAAGGTAGATGTAGATCAAAAGGCTTGGAAGCTAATACGGAATCTGTACTGCCCGAGTGGGGAGCTTGGAACTAGTTCGCGACTCGTTCGCGACTCCAGATTTTGCTAGCTGCAGAGACGTCTCCGCGACATCTCTGAGAAGTCTCCTGAAAAATGATGGAATCTCTGAGGAGTCGCAAGAAGTTTAAACAGAATAGCCAGAATAGTGTGTGTCATTTTCAAATTATTACTTTTTTTTTCAATTATAGAAAACACAAGACGACATTAAAATAGAGATCATTTCTACAGCATGCCTAAAAGCGCTCCGCACTCGCATTAAAAATAGCACATTGGATCTCAGACAAACATTGCAAACGTACGTGTTTGGGTATGGGTGTGTGCATGCATGTGCATGCATGAAGTTTGTCTGACATTCAAAAATTTTGTACATGCGCGCTGGCCAAATCCCTCGTGTGACGTCATTAGTGCGAATCGCTATTGGAAATTGTTTTCTTTAATTCTTTGGAATTTTCCTTCTTTGGAATTCTTCACTCCCTGAACGATTCTTCTGTCCTTTCTTAGGGAGTAATAGTCGGCATGTGAGATATATGTAAAATCAGCATCATATGAATATCACAGCCCATATTCTATTTGTCAACCAAAAAACAAATTTACAAACTGGATTTTGCCAACAATGTTGTCAAGTCTGTCTATTTAATTCAAAACCAACCCCATTATCCAATGCTTTCATTTTTGGGTTGGTTTTGTTTTGTTTCTCCAGATTTAGCTTGGGTCAAAAACCGTTTACAGAATAAATCCACTTTCGAAGCAGTCTGGGTTCAATTTCAAAGCACTGCTTAGCACAAACATTTGCTAACCACAAAATGTCTTTCTAATAATAAAAACAGGATTAACAACCAAATGTCCACTTGTGATTGTTCTCTGGCTGCTGTTTGCCGACCGTGAATATCAAATGGAAATTTTAATGGTGGTTTGTATAATTGGGAAAAACATTTTCGTGCTAAGCAATTTTTTGTGCTTAGCAGCTCCATGAAATTGGCCCCTAGTTCCCATTCTAATACTGGTCACTCAAATTAGCAGCAGTACATTTTCTTTGCACTTTTTTCCTTTAGCCGTTTGGGAATAAATCTTTTTAAAGCAAAAAAAAAACCACTACTGATGATGACACTAAATAGGTATTGGACAAATTTTGATCTACAATGCTTACTAAATTAATAGTACTAATTGAACTATATAAACAAAACTTGTGTATCGTCACAAGATTAAGAAAAATAAGACACAGAAACAATTGTTGGCCTTAATCATAATAATATATGTAATAGAAAAGGCCACAAATCTGAATTCCAAAGACATAACAAAAATCTGCAAATTTTGCTGAACCACCTGGTCCAATGTTTCTCAACATTTTTTTTCTTCAGCTTTTTTCCCTTGCTGTTGCTGACTTTGCAGCTGCTCTCCTATAATAATGTGCATGTACAACCAGCAATCGAGGTAGAATGAAGACCCATAATTGAAGAAAAAGACATCAAATTAACCAGTCAAATTTAAAGCCTTTTTTGTCATGACAGCACCTAGTGTGTGAACTCTACCAGCTTTAGAGGATGGGAACATATCATGTGGTTTACGCTATTACATTTTTACCACTCTAAAGCCAAGTTTAAAGGTAGTATCATAATTTGGTAAGAAGCCAACACAGAAATGTTCACAGATTTACGTATAACTTACAGGGTATGAATGAAGATGGTGGTGGTAGAAACATACCGTTAAAATTGTTCCCCCTGAAATGCTGTATTTGTAAAGAAAAGAGTAAAACAATGACCAAAAATCTTTTTGATCTTTTAAAAGATCAAAAATAAAAGAGAAAAGACTTAAGAAATACTGTGGCCGTGTTTCACTGTTTTCTCAAAATGTGAGCACCGTATGGGACTGAAATTTTCACAGATGACTGTTATTGTATCTTTCTTGATATTTTTGCCCATGAATCTGTATTTCTTTGACAAAAATCAAAGTATGATATTACCTTTGAAGACAAACAGACTATAGCTCCCCCCCCCAAAAAAAAAAATACTATACACATGGTAACTAACAGTCTATACCATGGCAACCTTCTATTGCATGGTGCCCGCTCCTCTATTCCAGAAACTATGACTAACGTGTTACGTAACGAGTAGTGTTTGCTTGCATTTGTGGTGCAGTAAGAAACTACGCTCCCTGGGCGAGCAGTTTATAACGTTCCATTTCCCTTCGGGTCCACCTTCTGAGAAATGGAATTATCCGTGGATACAAGCAAAACTGAGGAAAGATGGAGCGATCCATGCGTCATTTAGGGAGGCTACTGGCTAGTGTTACCGTACCACTCTAAAGCGATCATTACACATCCTCAACAGTAACAATTCCTCAATCCTAATTATTAATACTTTGGTGCTCCAGCAAATGGACAAACACATTAAGTTTTGATGATAAACCACACTTAAAAAATCACGTAAATTTTGGATCATGTAAAAGACAAAAAACCCACAAAGTTCACAAAGATTGAAATTCTCACATAATAACTGTCAGATGTGTAGATGATACATTCCCCAGATTGCTTACCCAACAGGAAATCAGGCCATAACCTTCTTAGCAAAAAACACTGTATAGCTTAGCAAATTTGTTTTTCACAGCTAAGCACATATGAATGAACCAAGAACCATTTAACATTATTACACAATTTGGGTTGGAAGCTTACATTCGCTATTAAAATAAAAAACATCTCTAGTCAAATCTGCGTCGCTAAGCTTGTCTTATGAAATGAATTGCAAGAAATTCAGGAAACTTTTATAGGTCGCCATGGTAATAGAGGCAAACTCCCCCCCACCTGTTGTGGGTTGAGTCTACTAGTTCATACCTACCCCAGACGGTTACTACTATACGCAACCGTCTGGGGTAGGTTGAATGCAGTAGACTCCCCCCCACCTGTTGTGGGTTGAGTCTACTAGTTCATACCTACCCCAGACGGTTACTACTATACGCAACCGTCTGGGGTAGGTTGAATGCAGTAGACTCCCCCCCACCTGTTGTGGGTTGAGTCTACTAGTTCATACCTACCCCAGACAGTTACTAATATACGCAACCGTCTGGGGTAGGTTGAATGCAGTAGACTCCCCCCCACCTGTTGTGGGTTGAGTCTACTAGTTCATACCTACCCCAGACGGTTGCGTATAGTAGTAACCGTCTGGGGTAGGTTGAATGCAGTAGACCTCAATGTTTCCTAGGCAATGCAAAGACTTGAATCACAGTAGCCAGAACGTACAGTAGATTTAATAGCACGAAAATTACAACATTTTTTCTTGATATGTACAATTATACTCACAAAAAGTTTTCCGCATTAAATTCATCAACAAAAATCACCGCGATTTGTCATTTCTCTTCCTATTCCGGGCAACCAATGCAATTTTTCGTCTTCGATTACGCACGCCCTGCATCAACTTGCCAACCACTGACCTCAATTTCATGGAATCGGTTACCGTAATCAAAAATTCTTCACTTACTATAGCAGACTTTTTGCTTACAGTTAGCGTATGTCACAGGAGTTTTCTTTCTCGCTACGTTATGCAAGGACTTTCAGCAGAATGCACATGACAGCGCATTAGCAGAGATTAGCCTAGAAATTCTTCGCAAACCGATTATAAGCGCCGAAAGTCTTGCTGACGTATTCCAAGAAATTGATTTCATGCGTAGCAGTGCCAGTAAGCACAAAAATAGGCCGCAACGGATTGCATGAAATTGCGCCCTGTTTTCAAACAATCGTACGTCTCCTCGGTACGTACTTTTGACGTCTTAGTACATCTTGTCTTCCATCTTTGCCTTCGTCCGTTGTGTGAAAAATTGTCTTGCACAAGCTCTGGACATAACGCCAGCCTCAAACTTTTTTCAGCGTTTGTAACAGTTCATTTCACTTACATTTTTGGGGTTTCTTCATCACTGTGTAACTACATAATCATACCTCCATTTAAATTTTTCTTTTTCAATTTTCTTTTGGAAAAGTTACAAAATAAACACATTTGCTTGAGGTGATAACGTGAACGAAATCAAAACTGCCGCACCAAAAAAAAAAATATAAATGAAAACACACACAAAATAAAACCTCGGGAATTAGAAGAAAGAAGAACAAAATTAACAGGACGAATCTGCGATTGAGAGTGATCCTTAATTGGTTATCGATCGGTATTCTGGCTTTCTCTCTTTGATCGGATCGCGGCGTCCGACGGTCAGACATCCCGTCTTCCTTCAGGCTGCCTTTGGACCTCGAAGTTTATCGACCCCAGAAACCTCCTGCCAAACCATCAAGTTTTCAAGGTGACGTCCCCACCATGCTCCGACAGCCAAATTAGCGCGGCAGAACAACGACACACTCGAGAAGTGGGCGGAATTCCCCAAAGTCCGTCTGCTTTCAGATGATACTCGCAGAAGACAAATTTATTTGTCCTTTCGACTGCCACTCATGTTTTTCTTTATCTCTTGCTCTTCTCACAAATAAAGAAGGGGATTTCGAACTGGTCGTTACCATGGACAAATCCATGGACGTTATCCGTGAAATGGAAATGTTTTACCGGCCCAAAACTCAGTGTGGCAGGTTAGGTCTTCACCGGTCGTGGGGAGAAAGGAGCAAGTTTTGGGGTGGCTGTCAGAGATGAGAGTGGCGAAGGTCCTCATGTGTCTCCCCCACTGGCTTCTGGTCTCCGGCTGACGGCCTCCGCCGCCTGCTGGGGCACCTCGGCTGGATCGGACAGGATGGATGTCGTCCGGCTCAACAGCGTCAGTGATGACAGCACAGCTGTTATAAAAAGAATATCATAAAAAATATTCAATCTGAATTTAAGTACCGGTAAGTTTAAAGGTACTATCATACTTTGGTATGATATACCAAAACAGACATTTTCACAGATTTACCTATAACTTAATTACAGGGTATAAAGATGGTGATGTTAGAAACATGTGGTTAAAATCTGCCTGAAATGCCGTATTTATCTGAAAAAGAGTAAAACCATCAATTTTTATCTTTGGCAAATCAAAAATAATGGTGAAAAGATGTTAAAATACTGAGGGCTTTTTTCACTGTTTTTCTCAAAATGTGGGTACCGTATGGGTCTGGGAATTACACAGATAACTGTTACTGTATCTTTCTCGATATTTTTGACCATGAACCTGCATTTCTTTGATCTAAAACAAAGTATGAAATTACCTTTAACTTCACGAAACAAAACAAGGGAGAAGAAAGCTGACTTCAATTCAAAGTTTTAGATTCCTTTTATCAAGCCTAACCCACATGCATACCACAATTTACCACACATGATTAGTGTGGTATCTTGCATACCACAATACACCACAGTGTGTGCAAATTAGGCTTGCCCTTCACCGACGTGGATGAGCACTGTATACTCAGTGCTTGTGAGAGCACATGAAAAAAAAATCACATGCTGGCTCAGGTGGGATTCAAACCCACGACCTCCTGCTTACTAGTGCAGATGCCATACTGCTAGGCCACCGAGCTAGCTGGGGTCAGCGGGGTGAATCGAATCCAATACCACAGTGTGGTTTGTGATCCATTTCCCCTGTGGAGACTGTGGTAGTAGTGTGTGTTAAGCAGCTCCTGTCTTGTGAGGTAAGTGTCGAGGGTTATGGTCAATTGGGATCCGGTCGGACTTACTAGGTCGGAGTGCAAGCAGGGAGCAGTGCTGGTCCAGCCATGATATGACGGTTCGACACAGTTCTTCGGTGTTCGTTGTGACGACGGAAGTGTTGTAGGATTCGAACAGGGGACGAATGATAATACTGAACTGTTGACGAGGTTGAGTTAAGGCAAAGATATAACGGAGAGAAAGAAACCCAATGTAGGGGGTTTACGAAATGGAGGTTCAGGCTCTGGCTCTGTCATCCATATGCTGAAAATATAGGCTGCGGTTTTTCATTGAAGCCGAAGCTCTGTTTTCCTTTTCAAACCAGAGAATCTACTTCCGAGCCACAGCCAAATGCCTCTATTTAGATACCCATCATTTCAGAATGGATTCACAAAATGGAGCCTGAGCCTGAGGTAGTTCTATCTCAAAGTCATCTTAACTTCCTCTCTACGATGCAGAGGAACAGGACTAAATTGTGTCAAATTAATTATAGCGGGATTCGAACCTGCGACCAGTAGAATACAGTACGATCCGCGATTCTACGAACTGCGTTGTTCAAGCCCTATGTAAGCAGTTGCCTAAACTTTCCATTAACTCTATTTTGTTTTTTAACAAGGATACGATCCAGAACTTCCAATTGTGCTCCGTCCTCTCTCGAACATAATCATCAAAGATGTCTCTCATATGGTCGAAACGTTGCCGTGACAATGGAACACCACTGGCAGGAAGCTGGTTTTGGCTCTCACTGTTAGTTTGGAAAATGAAAAGAAAGGATTTTAAGGTCATGATGACTGGTGCGATGGAATGCCGCGATAACGAACATGACAGGACACACAGATTTTGTCTGTTATAGCGGTCGTTCATAATTTGTGATTTAACGAAGCATATTGGGCATTTGTATTGTACACAAAAATTTGGAGTCAAGGATGATGTTCGGTATAGCCAAATGTTTGGTATAGCGGTGTTCGTTATATTGGCGTGTCACTGTATGCAATATGATAGGCCTTGACTAAGGCCCTAGGTAACAATTTGATCCACAATCTCTGGGTTTGGTCCAAAAATCATAAAGTATTCAGACATTTGTATCAGTACAAAGTATGACTGTGCTACAGTACTTAACCACTATCCATTCAGCCAAAAAGCTGCAATACTGGACTAGCTTAGCCATAAGGTGCAACCAGACCATTGCTGGAATCTCTGGCTTCTTGTCTTAGCTGACCAGGGGTGGATTTCAAGAAGCCCTGCAATCGATCGATCGTAACTCGGGTTACAAAGGATAACCCATCGTAGGGGGGCTTATCCCACATAGGGCTTCAATACATCAAAAGTCCTACGATTGATAGTAAGTTACAAAGAGTTTGGTAAAATCGACCCCAGTGTATATATTAATAGCATTCTTATTACAGTCCAAATAATCTGCAAAAATTTGTCAAAACAGGTACAAGCTTTCTCTACTGCTGGACCGGTTCTTTTGTGGGGGGCACCCCACCTACAAGGCACCAGACTTGGGTCTAGGGAGTAGCCCCAAGTCAGACATCTTGACGAACATCTTCAAGAACTCTAGAGTGAGCTTACTTGATGGAGGCCTTGAGACCATTGATCTCCTGCTGAAGCAAGTCTGTCTCCTCCTTCACCTTGGCTCTCTCGGCCTGGACCTTCTTGGTGTACTCGATGGCTACGGAAATAAACAACAACACATCAATATAATAAACATCTCAGTATGAATTGAATTATTGTATATGAGAAAGCCTGAAGGCCAATTGACATACACGTGACTATAAAGTGCAATGACCCATGTTTTTTTGGTATACTTTGGTAGCATACTGAAACAGAAATCTCTACTGCCCCTCTACCAACTGAGGCTGACTTCTCACTCTCAAACGAACAAAGATAATTGACTTTAAGGCACGTTGCCAACATAGGGCAGGATAGCTCAATCGGTAGAGCGCCGGTAGGGTATGCTGGTGTTCCCTGGTGCGAATCCTGCACTCCAATAAATTTTTACTTGCATATTCTTGTCCTCTTGTCATTTAGCCTTCGATAAAGATCCTGCTACATGCAAGATTGAAATGTGTCAGGCCCCTCTAACTTCAACCAATCAATTTGTATTCGTTCACTTTTCAATGACTTAAAGATTAATCCAGTCAGTTTCCATTGTGGTCATTTGATGATTAACTGTATAATTCTGTTTGAAATTTGTATTCAATAAACTTGAGTATCTCTCGAGTCCACAAATGAAAAAGGCTTGTTCAATCTGTCAGTTTTATGACTGATAGGAGAGTCATTGGGTCATGAACAAGTTGTAAATGACAAAAAAAAAAAAAAATGACTTGCAAATCCTTCTTTAATTTGACCTACCTTTCTGCAACATGGCCGCCTTGCTGATTTTAGAATTGGGGTTTTGGCTGAGTGAGGGAATGAGCTTGTGCAATGTGTCAAATCCAGACTGAAATGAAAGATTGACAAACAAGAAATACATGAATGCCACAAGTCTAGGGAGAAAAAGTTTAAAAAAAGTTTTAAAAAAAGTCTAGTAAAATGCTTCAATTACTAGACCTGCTGTCCAGTTCTTTTTTTTTCCACGAAATTTGAGCCCTGCACATACGATAAGTACAAAATCTTCCACATAGTTTCGTAGCCATACTGGACACACAGCAGCCACATCCACATAGGCCTTTTCATTGCCATACTTAAAACACAATTGGCCTCCATATCCCACGTACTTTACATGTAAGTATGCACACAAACAAATACAGCACTCAAGGCTATAGTACTGAAGTGCAAGTCCACTAGATACAGCATCTGTCTAATACCAAATATTTCCCTTTTTTGAGTTGTATTTCAGGGTATATCGGGGCCAATTTCACTAACGCTTTGCGATCACCGCTAATGCCCAAATCCATCGCTAAATGGAAATTTGCTCCGCAAAGTAGCGATGGATTTTCCATTTAGCGATGGATTTAGGCATAAGCGATGATCGCAAAGCATTAGTAAAATAGGCCCAAATGGCCGAGGCCTGGTCGTCAAAAATGTTCCGCTGGAAATATTTGTGATTTTCAGAATTTTCTTACGGATGCTTTGACAACGTACCTTGATATTGACTCGTCTCTTCTGCTCAGCAGAAATGTGCATGTCCTTCTTCAGAGGCTGTTCAAAGAGCAAAGACAAATCAGACTACCGGTACCTAAAAAGTTCTATGGATCTCTGAGTGTTTTTGATTGTTTTTTTAATGATTTAAACATTTGGAAAACCATCATTTTGTCATTTTTAAGATATTTTACAGAATAAGCCCTCTACCGAAAGCTTTAGATACCCGCATATTCGGACAGCGCTGTACAATGTTTACCAGTATGGTGTAAGGCCTTGGGAGAACATACATGTACTCCGAGTATTTGCTGCAAAGTGTCTAAATTTGCACCAGGAACTCCACTTTTCATGAAACATATTTGTATTGAATGTTTGAGTTGATGCCATTTTCTAAGCTATATGTACCGGGCTTGTTTGTCCGAACATCCAGGTGCTCAAGGCATCAATGTGACGTCAAAAGCTAAGATAATAATAATACTTATAAACCGTTTTCATATAGCGCATATCACAATCAACGTATGATGTCTCTATGCGCGTATTACACGTAAGAGCCCTATTATATCCAGTGCTGTTTATTTTCATAAATTTGTCCGTGTGTGAAAACCATGTAATTCAGCTTATGGCTGTGAAATGTTTTAATAAAATATGAAAGTGAATATAAACACAATGCAATTTCCTATTGATGTTAATCAAATTCATTCCCACAATTTTGATCAATTCTTTATCTCATATTGTGCTTATTCTTTGATTGTATGCATGGTTAATAATGTGGCGATGCACAGTGCACTAAGAGGTTTGGTTCTCGCACTATAAAGTACAGTGGAATGCCACTCTAAAGAACACCGCTATACCCAACATTTGACTCTACCGAACATCATCCCTGGCTCCAATTTGTATGTACAGGTCTACTAGACTTTGTTCACTATAATGAACGACCACTATATCGAACAATCTCTGTGCATCCCGGCATGTTCTTTAAAGTGGTTTTCCACTGTACTTCGAGTATTTATCGTTATCACTTTTCTACTCACATCTGAGGAACCGAATGAGAAAACAGGGGAATCCGGTCTCGATATTCCAGAACCTGCAATCCAAAAACAACAACACGAAAACAATTATAACAAACAAATAAACAAGTGTCTACAAAGTAACATGTATGTTGCCTCAGAGTGCAAGAACAGTAAAATTAATTGCCAGTAGCTTAACATATTAGGTATATCTTCTCAAAGATCCTATGATTGATAGTAACTTAGTAAGTTACGATGAATTTGGTGAAATCAACCCCAGATTAGCTACAAAGCCAGCATCAGCTTAATTCCGTTATGTACTGAAATGACAGGCATGGTGGTTGATTTCACAAAACCTTAAGATATATCGTAAATCAAATTACAAAGGATAACCCATCGTATCCTACATAGGGGTGCAATGCATCGTACCATTTACGATGAGTTTGGTAAAAATCAACCGCAGATGACGCTATAAAGCGGATGGCCTTCTTTGCAGCACATTTGAGTTATAGTCCTTTGTTTCCAAAAGAAGCACTTGGTGAAAGGAATGCTTACTTGTTCCGGCTCCTGAAGATGTTTCTCTGCTAGAAAGGATGGAGCTCAAGGAGGTAGTGGACGTGGTGGTGGTAGACGCTGGCTTGGGCGGCGAAGCAAAGATGCTGGCCGAAATATCGCTCATCTGTTGAATGATCGATCGACATAAATAAACAATCCGACATTAAAGGCATGATACAGGATTGGAATTAAAGGTGACAGAACAGCTGCAGACTGTTCATAATTTGATTTGTCATGGAATAAAAACAAACCTGTGAAATTTTCAGCTCATATCATTTATTTCCGAAACTGTAGAAAGCAATGAAAACCGCTCATGGTATTTTCAAATCTATTCACA
This sequence comes from Astropecten irregularis, assembly GCA_963971285.1. Classification (NCBI taxonomy): domain Eukaryota; kingdom Metazoa; phylum Echinodermata; class Asteroidea; order Paxillosida; family Astropectinidae; genus Astropecten; species Astropecten irregularis. The sequence goes on from OZ020247.1 coordinate 16,084,602, forward strand.
GGAGCTTTTGATCTGGATAAATACAGCATTTCAGGCTGAATTATTTTAACGGTATGTTTCTAACAGCACCATCTTCATACCCTAAAAGTTATACGGTAAGTAAATCTGTGAACATTTCTGTTTCCCAAGGGTATGTTACCAATCCTGTTCTGTACCTTTTAATGTCAAAATATGAAATTGATCATACTTTTTTTTTTTCAAGATGGCTCTCATAAAATAAGTGAAATTAAAAAAAAAAAACACACAAACAGGGGAATTTTTACTGGTACAACATGCAGCAAAATAGCTTTCCAGAGGGATTAAACAATCTTGGGTCCATTATGTATCTACAGAGATTAAATATCTTTTTTTTTATGATATGCTTCTCGGCAAAAATGTTGCCTCTTTGACGTTGGACATAACAATACGCGATGATTTTCCATGTGGTTTTTCATAGTGATGCCAGCACCAATTGTTGAACCACACTGCTTGGTTTCAAAGAAAGGTATCTTGTAGTTTCAAATATTTCCTGCCACGCCAAATGAAACAAACGTTTCACTGTGCAAAATGCCAGTTTTTGAATGTTTGGGATCTAAACTCAAAAGAGTGACTCACTGCACACTGCTGCGCCGTAGTAACAGGGAACTCCGTCTTGACCGGCTGGTAAATGACCGTGCTGGCCGATGACACGGCGGAGAGTATGTCTGTCGTAGTCTGCGGTCGAATGCTCCCTGCATTTGAGGACACTGAAAGGGGCAGGTTTTTGAAAAATCATCTTTGCACAAACAATTTGTAGACTAAATGGGATGGTAATAACTATCATTAGAAATTTATGCAAGGCAGTGTATTGGAGAGATTTGTGGAGTGATAGTGGAAGGGACTGTCTAGTATCCTGACCCAAGCCAATATACAAACTGCACGTGTTAGGATAGTCATCCCGACTTGCCAGTCTAATCTTCCTACAAGTCTGCCATTACAACAATCAAGTCTTGGGCATTTCTTAAAGCTCGGCTCCGGCTCAGGCTGCGTCTTTGTCTCTGTAATCGATATGCTAAAAATTTATGTTGCGGTTTTTCATTGAAGCTTAAGCTCTGTTTTCTTTTTCAAACCAGAGAAGCTACTCCGGAACCGCAGCCAAAAGTCTCGATTTTGACACCCATTATTTTAGAATGGATTCACGAATTGGGGCCGGAGCCGGAGCCTGAGCCGGAGCTGAGCTTTGAGAAAGGCCCCAAATTGGTATTTTAAACAACTCCATGTTCTTATGTCGGTTTATCTGTCAAGTATTGTAGCCAATATTGTATTAAATGAAGGTATTATCTTTTATTTTGACTCCAACTGTTAGCACTCAACATATTACTTCATCCTGTATTAAATGTAGTTTCGAAATTGACAATTTCATTTTGAGGTTTTTTCACATCTTTTAACGAAGCCAGGATGTTTTGGGGGATTATTTATTACCTTGGGTGAGCAACTGAGTGAGGAGAGCGGCGTTGCCGGATAACCCAGCGCCGATGCCGGTGGTTGGCGGAGCCTGGGGTGCCGGGGCTATCTTGGGCTGCCTTGGTCTGATGACCTGGGTCTTAGGCTTGGTCCCCATTTGAGAGATTTTCATGGAGGTCGTCTTGGGGACGACCACCTTCTTGCCGAGAGCGGGAGGATCTTGGTGGTCGACAGCCCTGGTCAGCTGGACAGGAACGGGCTGCTGGGTTTTGATCGCCTGCTGTTGCTGCTGCTGCTGCTGCTGTATGATGGTGTTGGAGGTGATGACGTTTTGTCGGAACACCTGAGTAGCCATGGGCTTCCTGTCCGCTATGATGGTAGAGATTGACCCAATGTTTGTTTGTTGTGGCTGCGGCTGAGGCAGAGGCTGTGCCTGCTGTTTTGGTTGCTGTACCAGCACCTGCTGCGGTTGACTCTGGTTGGGCACTTGGCTGGCCACGGCCTGGAGCAGGTTGAAGGCTGCCTGCGTGCCGTCCACAGATATGCGATTGCCGCCCAGAGCCAACTGCTGATTCTGGTGGTTCTGCGTGCTAGAGACCAAATTTTGTAATGTCAGGCGCTGTTGCTGCTGCTGCTGCTGTTGTTGTTGCTGCTGTTGTTGAGCAAGCTGCTCAACAGAGATAAAATTCAGCCCTGACAGAATCTGCTGCTGCTGCGTCAACTGGTTGATTGTCATGTTGCATCTGCTCGCTGCATCCTGGGCATTGGTTGACTGCACCACACCCGTGTGAAGCTGATCAGCAGGTTGGCTGGCAACCTGCAGCGTAACAACCTGCTCCATATCTGAGTTCATCGGTTGTTGCTGCTGCTGCTGCTGTTGCTGCAGTGAGGATGCTGCAGCTATGATATTATTGAGTGTCACCGTATTGTTGTCACTCTGTTGCAGCAGTGGCAGAGTGATGGTGCTCCCCGCTTGCTGCTGAATTTGCTGCTGCATGGATTCCTGCTGCTGCTTCTGCTGCTGCAGCTGCTGTTGCAAGGATTCCCTCTGCAATTGCAATGTCTGCTGCTGTTGCTGCTGCTGAAGTTGCAACTGCAATGTCTCTTGCTGCAACTTCTGCTGCTGAATCTGCTGCTGCTGTTGGATCTGCTGCTGTAAAGACTCGGTGTGCTGCAGCAACGACTGCGGGAGACTGTTCTGTTGCTGCATGGCCAGCTCCGACTGGCTTGCTTCCGGGAGGTTCGACGCTTGGCTGAGCTGGCTGATTGCTTCATTGTAGGACCTGTCACCCGGCAGCGTCTGCCCCTGCTGTTGCTGCTGCTGCAACAAGATAGAAGCATCTTGGAAATCTGCAGTGTCGACTGTATTATTCAACGGCTATGACAGCATTGTGAAAGGAAAATCATCATCTCAAGATTAGAATAACTTGCCAAATAGTGACGCAATTTTCAAAGTTTCATTTCAAACCTCAATGTCTACATAAAAGCAGTGAGCACTGTTGCTTTTTCTGGCTATTAACATGTAACCAAAGTGTTTGGGTGGAATTACACAACAATCTACAACATTATTGGAGCCGGCAGTAAAAGCAACATGGCCGTGCACGCGCGCATGCTCACAATTGCGTGCGCATGCGCTGTTGACTTGAAGACGGATTCTCCAAAGTCTCCCATTGTGTTGTGACACCAAATCGTATGTTATTTTGAGTGGAAACTACAAAATCTTATAAAATAAAGGGAATTTTTTTTTTCCAGCTGAAGTCACTGTTTCTGTTCCTCTTCAGCTCTCTCTCTCTTACCTGGACATGTTGATGGGATCTGTTGCCAGAGAACACAAAGGTACCGGGCAGCAAGGGATTGTTGTTGGGTTGCCTGTTATTAACATCTGTTTACAAAAATGTGGATAAACAAAGATCAACAAACAAATATTACTCCAACTCTGAAAAAAAACTTTGTATTCAGCTCTTTATGTACTACCTAGCATTACGACCAACAATAATCTTGATCAGGTTATTCGCCATTACAGATTTTGTTAAAGGTATAATACCACTTGACCACAGGCCAAGAAGCAATATGCTAGAAAATGTCAAGACAATTTTCGTCTTTCTAAGAGTGCTTAAATGTGGACACTTTTTTATATTGTACAAAATCAACAACTGACCAATGAAAATACAAAGAAGCAAATGTCCAATTGAAATACAAACTGACCAACCAAAATGGTACAAAGTATGCAAATGGCCAATGGAAATACAAGCTGACCAATCAGAATGAAACAAAGCACCAAATAACCAGTTGACAAAAAATAAACCAACCAATCAAAATGAAACAAACAAGAAAATGAACAATCCAAAAACAAACTGACCAATAAAAAGTAAACAAGCAAACGACCAATCCAAATACAATCAGACAACTGGCAATGGTTTACACTTACATTAACTGACAAACCAATCAAAATTGATGTAAGCAATTGACCAATCAAAAGATGATGCATAGAAATACAACTAACCAATCAAAGTGGGACAACAAACCTGGTAAGGTATCCAAAGTCTCCGGGAAATTATCAAAATTGGGCTGCAGTTGAATCAGGCCCGGCTGGATGATATCGGGGTTGATGCCCACGTGCACTGCAGTAGACAGCAGGAAAAAGGAGAGGGGAAACAAACGTAGAAATTACAAGGATTAAAAATGAATCATTTATCATGGCCTGCTAGTACAGGAACCGGACTGCACTGGATCAGTAGAGAGATGTTGACTGCATAAAGGTAAGATCATACTTTGGTTTTTGCTCAAGAAATGCAGATTCACGGGCAAAAATAACAAGGACGATACACGAACAGTCATCTGTGAAATTTCCAGTCACATACGGTGCCTACTTTTTGAGAAAACAGTGAAAAACAGTATTTTCAAATCTATTCAGAGGAGTTTTGATCTCCCTGAGATCTAATGTAAACCATTTTTGGCCATTGATTTGACTCTTTTCTGGATAAATACAGCATTATAGGCAGAAACACTGGTATGTTTCTACCATCACCATCTTTATACCCTGGAGGTTATACACTGTAGGTAATGTAAATCTGTGAAGATTTCTGTTTTGACATGTTACCAAAGTATGGTGCTACCTTTAATGTGACAGCATCCAACACCATCTAACCACAGGTGCATTATGTTGAGCTACGCAGGGTTATGGTTGAACAAACTCTTAAAGGTTGAAATCAGGTACGTGTTTTCCTCCATCCTACAACCCTGAGTGCATTCAGTAGAATGTAAATTCCTACCTTCAGCTTCACTGAATGGGTTTTCGTTCTTTTTGTGTTGAAGGCCATTACATGTACCAAGAGAGACTTTTAGTCTTATAAGGTACAGTACAGGATTGGTAATAAATGTTCAAAGATTTACGTATATCTTTCAGGGTATGGAGACGGTTCTAGTAGAAACATACCGTTAAAATATTTCCCCCGAAATGGTGTATTTAACCAGAAATTACACTGTAGTTTTAAAACAAAGACCGAAAACATGTTTAATCTTGTGTAAGATCAAAACCATTCTTTATGTTTTTTAAGAAAAATTGACACAGGTTTCCGCTATTTTCAAGTGACTCAGATGTCCGATTGAGCTCAAATCTTCACAGGTTTATTATTTCATGTACGTGTTGGATCAGACAAAGTGTGGATGCTGCTCTGTGACCTATGTACCAATCATGTATTATACCCAAAAAGAAAGAAAAAGCAGGAAATCATCAACATAACCACAAGGGAAGCTGACTTAAGTCCAGTGGTTATGTGATGAATATAATTGATTAAAATACCAAATCCTATTTGAGTGATCCCCCATAAACTTTCTCAGGATGCACCATTGCAAATGCACCACTGCTCTTAAATGATCCTTGGGAAATAGCAATATGTGTGAGTGGTTTCATGGCTTCTGACTGCCAAACGAACAAAGACAATAAGGGACGCCACCAACATAGGGCTGGATAGCTCAGTTGTTAAGAGTGCCGGTTCGTTATTCCGGAGGCCGCTGGTTCGAATCCCGCTCCAGTCAATTGTTCTTTGTTACTTACGCAGCTCGCGGGCGACAGGGAAGGTAAACTGGCTCTGGCTGAGACTAGAGAACAGCGTGTCGTTGAACTCTGACAGCAGAGTCTCCTCATCCAGGATCATGGGCTCGGGGGACGGTGACTTGCTCAGGCCAAAGTCCTCCACGACTCTGTTCAGGATGGATTCTGTCGTGTCCGGAATCTGCCAAATTTAAATCCATACATAGTTTAAATTTCTTGTATGTACATTTTGTATGTACAGTGGAAAGCCGTTATAACAAACATGGCGGGATGCACATTGTCTGTAGTCGTCGTTTATTATAGTGATTTAAAGAAACATACATGTGTGTAATCGGTGTGTATTGTAGTTTACACAAAAAATGAGAGTCGAGGATGATGTTTGGTATAGCCAAATGTTCGTTATAGCAGTGTTTGTTATAGCGCGTTCCACTGTAGTGATTGAAAGAACCATACACATATTTTGTATATTGTACACAAAAATGGGAGTCAAGGATGATGTTTGGTATAGCCAAATGTCAGGCCTTGAATTTGGTTCTGAAAGGGGCAAGGACACTTTTCCATTGCAAGGGGCACTTCCATTGGAAAATCATAATGTCTATGGAAACATTTGAAGGGGGCACGAAGGCCAAGAACCAGGGCAATGAAGGCCAAGGCCTCCGTGGCCTCCGTTAAATTCATGCCTTGGCCAAATGTTCGGTATAGTGGTGTTCATTATAGTAGGCGATCCACTGTATTTCCCAAAAGTGGCATGTCACTCAATTTCAAATCAACCTCAACTGTAGATGATGGGCCTGTTTGTTTCAGTCACACAATCAGTGATCTTGCCGATCCACATCCCATGCAGGGTACACTAAAACAGGATCCGGAGCAGCAGGATCACTGATCACATGCCTAAAACTTACAGACCCAATAATGAACACATTCGCAATTTGTGTTGACAAATACCAGTACTGTTTTCCAAGGGCACTGCTTGGAGTAGAATGATCAAGTCTCTTGCTTTTAGAGCAGCTTCAGTAAAGGTTCAATAGGAACAGAGAGTCTACAATTTGATTTTTCAGAGCATGACAGGTTTGCAAGGCATGCCAGTTTCGGAGAGTATAGTTTATAACGCTGACTAGGAGTCAAATAAGACTTGAAGCTATGCATGGTGGAAGTACATGTACTAAAACAAAGTAAGTTTGCGGTGACACCATGTAATCTCTTCTGTGAGAGTGTGTGGTTCTGAGAAGAACCGTTAGTATTATCTCATCCTCACTCTCCTGAGGACGAACAGAGCATTCTTCGGAACGTCGAGATAATACCAACGGTTCTTCTCAGAACCACACACTCCCACAGAAGAGATTACATGGTGTCACCGCAAACCTACATTCTTTTTGACTAGGAGTCAAAGGGCACAAGCTCTGAAATCAATGAGCACTGTCTGAGTGGACAGAGGGACGGATTGATTACTTAGGAGTAAACACCAGCCCTGGGAGTGGAAGGATGAAGCATTATCCCTGGGAGAAAAGCTCTCAAGTCTGAAAGCACGTCCTGAGAGAGTTTAACTGCTCACCTCCGATCTGCCATCTTGCATGGAATGACGTAACTTCCGATAGTAGACGCGCCATTTCTGGTACTCTCTGACCACCGTGCTGAGCGTACGCTTCCAGTATTTGCCCTCTAGTACCACAGCCTGTTGTAGCATCAAAGAAAATTACAAGCAACATATTACACAACTATACTGTATCAGAATCAGTTCAAATCTCTTTGCTCTTGCAGTGTGTTGTTCTTAAAGGGTTTATTCTGCACAAGGGACCTAAGGGTATTTATTCAACATCATATTTCAGGGCTTATACACGTGTAGCTTTGTTAATTGGGTGGGGAGCTGCTTTACGTCTGTCCTCATCCTCCCTGCGTAGTTCTTTTGACATTTGCTGCAAACATTCAACTATGTGCAGCAGGACAGCACGTTTTGCAGTTTGTTCACATGCAAAAATAATAACTTTGTGAATTGTAATTGAAGAGATGGGAATATAAAAAAATGAACATTGAGGAGGAAAGACAATTATTGTGGGAGTATGTTGCACACATTTCATATTCCGTAATTTCCTCCAGGGTCTACAAGTGAAGACTTACCCAAATAACATTTTTTCCCAAGTGTTGTTGGACAACACGCTAAGTTGGATCAACCAGAGTGCCCCCTCTATTCCCACAATGCCTAGCGGTGCTGTGCCCAGTTATCTCCCTCCCTACATATGCCTAGACGTACAATGTTTTTGGGAGTAAGATGAACGTAGTAGACTGTTTGTATTCTGACAATTCAATGTGACTAACCTGAGGAGAATTGTGCGCCAAGTCCACAATCGGGAAGGCAAAGTTGCAAATCTTGGGCTTCCTCTTCTTGCAAACTGCAGGCAAAGGGGAAGACAAAGAAAAGTCACAGTAAAAAATCAAATGCTCGGACAAGTTGAACTGTTAAGAGCAGAAAATTCCGCTGAATAAACACAGAATTAAAGTCATTGAAAAATGAACCTAGAAAAATTGCCTGAAGCGGGAATGGGGATAAAACCGGCGACCTCGAACCTACGACACCTAGATGCAATAGTGAGTGGTTTCATGGTTTCTGACTGCCAGACTAACAAAGATAATTGTCTATTAGGGACACCACCAACGTAGGGCTGGAGAGCTCAGTTGGAAGAGCGCCTGTACGGTATTCAGGAGGTCGCCGGTTCAAATCCCGCTTCAGTCAATTTTTCTTTGTTCACCTCTCAATGACTGTTAATGAATCGTAATCTGTATCGTGGTTCGTTCAAACTGCACGTTACAAAGTACAAGTGTACATGTGCTATAAAGATGCAGCAGACAAATTTGGCTTTTCGGATTCAGCAACTCTTTAAAATCAGTCCTGTTTATTTTACTATTCTGACAGCAGAATAAAATTATATGTATGTGAGCAGTTCCTACTGTTGACACATTGCGACAAAATCACAAGACTGACAAAAACAAAATGGAAATGTCCCTCGGGGTATTAAGCTGAAGTGGCTGAGAGGAATAATTCCAGGGTCTTTGTTGAATGAACAATAAATTGCCTCATTTCCCTGCCCTGGGAGCTTGCTCCACTCCATAACAACATTTCTAGGTTACCGGTAAAGGTATAATACATGATTGGTAAAGGTCACAGAGCAGCACTCACATGTCTGATCCCGCATGTACATGTACATAATACATGTGCTCATTTTAAGCTCAATCGGACATCTGAGTCACAGGAAAATAGCGAAAACCTGACTCAATTTTTCTTAGAAAACATTAAGAATGGTTTCAGTCTTTACTGCATGTACATGTAATTTCTGGATAAAAACACCATTTCAGGCAAAAATATGTTAGCAGGATGTTTCTACCAGCCCCATCTTCACAGTTCATATCCTGAAAGTTATACATAAATCTCTGAAAATTTCTGTACACGTATGTACCTTAAAAGGGTGGCTGCAGTGCTTTTTTCAGTCAGGTTTTTTTATTGCCTTCATACAGAGAATATACTGACAAATAATGAATGGCAAGTCTTATTTTGGTTTTAAACCAGCATTTGGTTTTCCTTTGAATGGCTTTGTAAAACGGGGGATTTTCACGCATACTCATGTAGGGAACCAACAGCAAAAATATAATGAAAAAACATAAAATATGAAGAGGCAAACTTCACCTACAGCAATGGTTTGGTAAAAAAATTACACCACCAGTTGAGTGAAAGGAACATATGTATTTGGCAAAATAAAACACATTTAGGAGGAAAAGGTCTGTCAGAAAACCTATAAAACAACCTCAACTTTTTGTGCACAAATCAATTGGGTTACTGCTCTCGGTTCCCCAGATGACATCACAGTTTTGCTCATGAATATGGAAATGCTAATTAGCATTAAAAAAATATTTTTAACCCTGAATCAGTGTGAGGAAGTGGGTAAAATCACAGTCCCCATGTACAGTTTTTTTTATTGGCACATGTTCAAACCATAATATTCCCATTGCAGAGACCCTTTAATAATTTATTTCAAAAGTGCTTCTCAGGTTGGCTGCACTTAAACTGCCCCTGGGGAAACTTTCTCAGAAACCTGAGCAAACATGTACTACTACAATAGCACACAGGCACTGTTTACACCGTAAGCATTAACAAAAATGGCTTCTGACACAATGCACAAGAGAAATGTGTCCATTTACCAAGAGCAAATTCAATTTAAGCCTTTCATCATGTTCATGACGGAGAATAGGGTATTGCAACGATTTAATATGTATAACGTCAAATTCTATAGTGGCCGCCAGACAGAATGTTAGTTTCCTTTCAATTGACTATAACTTGTGTATTAAAGGTAGTATCATACTGGTAAGAAACCGAAACAGAAATATTCACAGATTTGTACGTATAACTTACAGGGCTGGTAGAAACATACCGTTAAAATTCTTCTGCCTGAAATGGTGTATTTATCCAGAAATTAGTAAAACAACGACCAAAAAGAGAAAAGACTAAATGCTGTGGCCGTTTTTCACTGTTTTCTCAAATATTGGGCACCGTATGCGACTGAAATTTTCACAGATGACTGTTACTGTATCTGTCTTGATATTTTTGCCCACGAATCTGTATTTCTTTGATAAAAACCAAAGTATGATACTACCTTTAAGTGAAACAAAACATTTTAGCTGTGCAGTTGGTGAAAATTTGCTTGAATTATACACAAGTCGACATTATAAATGTGTGTGGTGTGCATCATGCATGCATATTTCTATATACTGTGTACTGTCGATTGTTGGGGCAAACAATATGTACAGCGTACTGTCTAAAGCTTTGGCAGGTTGGACTTTATAACCTAACAACACCGAAATGAGAGGTTACAGGTACATAAGATCCGCTCTTCTTGGTACAACGTTATGCTTCAACACAGCCAACGTGTCTATGAAAATGAAAAAGAACAAACACCTGTGACCTTTGACCTCTTGGCAAGCTACCCATGCTGTAATGTAAAGAGGCTAGGCAGTAGCAGCCTCGATTCTGAAGGCTGTTTGAAGCATGTACTTGGCAAGTCAACCGTTGCAACGATTTGGGGGATTTGGGGCCAGAGTCAAAAAGGGTGAATGTACATGAATGCTTAAGTACATGTGTGCACTTCATGTTATGAAGTGACAACAGTTTGGGTATCACAACAAAATATGAGCAAAATCACTTTACATTGTAATTAAAGAAACCTCTGATATCCATATTCATATTTTTGTTTAAAGTGTCACCACTAATATGTGATGAAATTTTCACTCTGTTCCCCTTAGTTATTATCCTCTCATCCATTTACAGTGTATGCGTAAAGGAATGCAGAGTAAATCAGGAAATCGATGGTGTTGGTTGCCATGCATCTCCTGATGAGGACTAGAGCAGGATAGTCGAAACGTTGAGACCTTACGAGAAGTGCGAACGAAATCGAAGAAAATTGAAAGAGTCACCTACATGTACATAGAAAATTGATCAGGTCGCCCAAGGCCGTGACCCAGGACTGATTTTCTAAAAGCCCTGAAGATTGATGTAAAAGTGTAAATCAATCCCAGTCATGCTAGTTGCCAGGTGATATTGATATTTCAAAGTCAAGACGGCTCCGGATGTTTTGTGAAATCCACTCCCGGCCCCCGCACCTTGCAGGGAAAAGCTCCGGGAATACGTGGGATCACTGAGACCTAAAAAGGCAGAGGCACCAATGCAAATGACTACGGTATTAGGGCACCTACTGTAAGGCAATGACAAGGAGGCACCAAGGCAATGACCAGGGGCACCAAGGCAATGATAAGGGACACAAAGGCAATGACCAGGGAGTGCCGAGGCAATGACCAGGGGCACCAAGGCAATGACCAGGAGAACCAAGGCAATAACCAGGGGCACCAAGGCAAATAACCAGGGTCACTAAGGCAATGACCAGGGACACCAAGGCAATGACAAGGGACACAAAGGCAATGACAAGGGGCACCAAGGCAATGACCAGAGTGCCAAGGCAATAACCAGGGGCACCAAGGCAATGACCAGGGAGTGCCAAGGCAATGACCAGGGGCACCAAGGCAATGACCAAGGAGCACCAAGGCAATGACCAGGGGCACCAAGGCAATGACCAGGGAGTGCCAAGGCAATGACCAGGGGCACCAAGGCAATGACCAAGGAGCACCAAGGCAATGACAAGGGGCATCAAGGCAATGACCAGAGGCACCAAGGCAATTACTGTACCAGGGGGCAGGAATGCAAAGGCAGGGCTCGAAATAATACTAGCCCGGCATACAATGTCCAGCAACAACCACTCTTGGCTAGCTAGACTCGCTTCCTTGGTTGCCCAATGGGCTAGGTAAAAAAAAAAAGAAAAAAAAAGAACCTTCATGCAAAGGTATGGATCAACATACAGTATGTACGGGCCAGTAAAAATTTAAATGGACAAGTAAAATCTAAAGTAAGCTGGCCCGGTGGACTTGCCAGGAAAACGCAAGGCCTGAAAGGCTATACGACCTTTGTGAAATAAATGTTCTGTGTGGCTGTGATCTGAGCCTTTAATGGGGGGGGGGGGGGGAGGGCAGGGGAGGAGGAGGGAAAGGCCCCCAGGGAAGTCTTCCACAAAAACCAAGGTCTGCACCAATCAGCAAATTTCCTCAGTTCTACGAAAAACAGGAAGACGGGGTAATGTGATCAGGTTTGGAGCCAATACTAGGGAAGATGGATCAAGGATAAAAGGGAAGGCAAAGGAAATTTATGGTGTTGGTTGTCACAAAGCACTCAGACACTATTTAGCCCTGTTTGCACTGGATTTCAAATGGTAAAACTTAAAAACGATGGGAACATTCCCCATTTTAAGTCTAGTGCAAACAGCTGAGGACATGGCTTTTGGCCCTGAAACATTCACATGTACAGTGGGAAAATTCTATAAAAGATTTGGGCATTCATTTCTTATTACACAGAAATTGCTTGTGAAATCAATATACTGTACATTTAGGCCCCTATTAGTCCTTGGGAAATTCTGTATAAACTAGCAACATAACAAAGGTAGTAATTTACAAGCATACAGTATACACTGTATGTACATGTACAATGTACATGTACATGTACATACTGTACATGTACATCATCTTTGTAAACATTTATGAAGACTTACAAATTTAGTTTAATCACATATTTCAAGTTTGCTTACAACTGCCGGTTCAATTGTACAGTACATGTATGTATTTTCTATCCGACAGACCAACACATCTGGCTACATGTACATGTACATGTACATAGGTGTTTTGTTTAACAATGGTCCATAATTGCATTACACGTAGGCCTATGTGAAGAGTGTGTGGATAGCGAATCCAACAAAATGCTGACCTTGAATACTGTACATTATTCAGGTATGTACATGTACACAAGAAGAACATGACTGCATGATGTACATCATGATAAATGCACATGTTCAGTGTTACATGAATACAGTATGTTGTCATGAGACATACTGTGTGTACAAAACAGCACACTGCAAGCTTGGGTCAAAGTTCAAAGTCACCTCAGTGTGCACACATTTTATACAGACATGCCAACATGTATTAATGCTGCTGTGCTGTGCTGTGCTGTGCTATGCCTGTAATTACATTATTTACAAGGTCAAGGCTAGGCCTTCCCAGACAGTCACCTACTGTACATGTACAAGTCTCTCATCACATGAGGACAAGGGTTTTGTAGACAGATGACCTGGGCTTGGAATTCCCTACCAGGACATGGAGCAACATGTACTACACATGTACTGTCCCATTGCAAATGCAGAGACCATTTTCAGCTTTTTCTATACAGTTGATTCCATGTACATTGTACAAACCATAACACAGCAGGCCAATTTTAAATGATCGAGGTACACTGTAGGCTACATGTAACTTGGACTTGGAGGCAACCCACCACATGACGTACACTGTATCAGTAATCAGTATGCTCTGTTTTGTTTTTAATGCATGAGAGGAAAATCATTTGCTGCCTCGGGTGGGATTTATTTTTCCATGTATAATTATGGTGTGCACATTAATAAATGATGAGCAAGCAATGCTACCACAAAACCATGAATGGTTCTGGCATAAATTAGTAAGCCATGATGGGCAATTCCACAGAAACTCCCATTATGGTTTCCATGCAATTTTCAAATGCTTTTGACTGTGAACAATAATTTTGTTGCATACATACATGTAGTACAGTACAATATGTACATTTTATAACAATTTATCTATAAACGGTATATGCCTACCTATACCTACAATGTCTTGCTCAAATTCCACTTACAAATATCTTCCTAACCAAAAACCACTTGCCTCCACTATCAATTCAAACCACACTCATCTATTTGTCAGTTACATGTACCTCCATTATTTACTTCAATAAAAAGATACAATGAAGCTCAACTTTAATCTTACTTGGTACATCATCCTTTTTTTTTTAAGTTACAGAATAAAGTCTATTCATTTGTCTTGCTCAAATTCCACTCACTGACGGGAAAACGTATCAACTTCACTTTACTTCACTTACTTCATAACCAAAATCCACTTATCCCACTACATTGTAAGTGATTAAGTGTTAATGTTGAGAAGGGCTGCATTAAGTACTACCGTACTTTGTATGCAACAAGCTTGTAAAAACTGTGGGGTTTTTTTTTAAGGGAGCATGTAGGATTTGCAAAGATGCGCGTTTTGGCTGAATTTGGTACAGTATACTGTATGTACATTTTACATACTTATGTACATGTAAACAGAAGTGAAGGTCTTAAACTTCCTTACAGACGTTGTTTCATGTAGGCCTACATGTACATGTGTACATGTACCTTTTTACGCTTTGTTCATCTGGATAGCAGAAATACGGCCGAAATAATCTTGGCCCAATAATGACTGGCAACAACACAGTAGGTTACCCAATTACCCAAAGCCTTAACGAGGAAAAGCCACTCCCAACATGTTTTAATGTATTTTATTCTTATTTTAAATTTTCAGACGTGTATTAAAAAAAAAAAGATAATGTAAAACAAAAGTTGTTGCGTTACTGTTTGTTTTTTTTATCAGACATTTGTTGTAAAATCCTACTAGGTAGCAATCTGCAATGTACAGAGAGCTCACATGTACATGTATATATATTGGCTATTATTACACATGTACATGTACATAAATACATTTTAAAAACCGTAATTAACCTACGGCCTACTGGTACTTTTCTTGTATATCAAACTACAGGACATACAATTTTTAATGGATTTTGTGCCAAATGCTATGATATCAAGTAGTGAACGTGACCATGTACATGTAGGTCGCAAGGTCACCTAAGGGTGGATTTATGTATCAAGGGCATGTCTTGTACAGCCTGCATTCAGAGTTCACTTCAATGAGTGCATTCACCACATGTAGGGTTTTTTGTACTCTAAAGCACAACAGCCAAAGGAATTTACAGTAAGGCACCATAATGGTACACATTTCATAAAATGTTAATCCCTTCTTTAGAATAGTGTGGACAAAGGCAAGAGTGTATATTTTTTTTGGGGGGGGTTGGATTTTTTTTAACTATGGGAACTTTCTCCTGTTGGTGTACTGTACAACCACGGAGGTATAAAAAGGAGGTGTGAGGGTGTACTGCTCGGTCGACCACGTTTGCATTTATTAGGGGCACACTGTTTCACAAATCACAAGTGACATTTTAACAAGAATGTGTACATGTACTGTAGGTGCAACCAATGGTTCACATGTACATCATGTATTGGAAACTTGAAACATCAAGACATCCTGGTTAGGCTGAGGAACAAACATCTAGGGTTAACCTCACACTGGCACTACTGGCAGTGTGACTTTATAGCTTGTATACATCTTCTGTAGGCTGTAATCTCTTCATCAAAGCCATTAGTGTCCATCTGTCTGAACCCCATAGTTTAAAGGTACTTCACTATCATGCTTGGGTAGGAAACCAGATTTACAGGTTTTTTTACACTATGGTTGAAAGATGGTGATGGATACTGTTCAAATTTGTCTTCCTGAAATGCTGTATTTATCCATAAAAGTGTAAAAATCAAAGACCAAAAAAACAAACTCTTGCATGAACAAAGTGGGGACAGTATGGGAGGATGGGACTAAACTTTTCACAGACGACTGTTACATGTACTTTATCTTTCTTGATTCTTTTGCCCATGAATCTGCATTTCTTTGACAAAAACCAAAGTACAGTGTATGGTACATGTACATGTAATACCTTCAGGCCTAAGAACCAATGTACATGTAAGATACAATACTGTTCATGTACAGTGTACATGTATTTGTATTCAGAAATTCCCTGACTCGTGAACAAATTGAGCAGGGTTACAGAAGCCACGGCACTCCTTGTGGTTATAAATACCCAATACAGGTCTGAGCCGCTATTTGAAGGATGCTTTTTTGTTTACTATTCCCAATTCTGTGTGGGTCAAGACCTACTGTATGCCTACATGTACACTGTACATGTACGTGCACGACAGCATGATATTTGTGGTGTGTGCTGGTGGTCGAATGCATGACAGAGAGGACAACCCGAGACTGCCATCATTAATTATCCACCATTGATGCAAGATATTTCTCAATAGAAAAGTATAGACCTACAGTGGAACGCCGCTATATCATCCATGCGAGAAGCACAGATATCAATCCGTTTACAAGTAATAAACTGCTGCAAACTGCTCATCAGCCAAAATGACCTGAAATATATCAAATGCTTAAAGTTAGGAGGGCCTGATGCGTTTCGATCCTAACAGGATCTTTCTCAAAGGCGAACATTAAATAGTGGTCATATTCGTTATAGTGATATACATACATACATGCAGTGTAAAGAACCAATTGGGACTTGGGTATGTATTGTACACACAAAATTGGGAGCCAAGGATGATGTTTGGTATAGCGGTGTTCCACTGTATTCAACCTTTGTTTAGACATCCCTCATTGTCTTTACAAAAGTTCAATTGTCACAACATTATATTTTCTATCCTATTGTCCCCTCTCCCACTTTTCTCCCCCTCCCCAAAAAAATAAATAAATAATGAAACTAAATCCCTCAGCCAAAAATACAGACGAAAAAAATCATATGGAGGAAAACAATCATCATCATCATTTACATTTATTTCAACGTTGCCATAGATAATGATAAGTGTTTTGTTTTACTTGACAAAGCATGATCAGGTATTTATACACTATTTATTTAATAACAGTAAACATTAAAGGCAACATCTAGGACCGGGGTGAAGCAATTTAAAGCTGTAAATTGTTCCCCAAACCTACAGTATGGACAGACAAGACAAACAAATATAACACATGAAAAGACAAAACACAAGACATGTGTAAAGACAGCATACCCCGGTAAATAAAAACCCACAACAACAACAACCTCAATTCTATATATCCCCAACATAAAATCATCTATTACTGAATAATCACGGCGTCTGCTGAGACGAGGGATTCGATTCACTCCGCTGACCCCAGCTACAGGGCTCGAATTTCGTGAAAAAAAGCACTGGACAGCAGGTCTAGTAACTAAAGCATTTTACTAGATCTGAACTTTTTTCAATGACCTGTGGCATTCATGTGCATAGGAAAACCATTAATTGTATGCAATATTGTGTCATAAATCATCAATTTAGGCACCATTTCACTTGTGCAAGGAAAACAAAATCACTAGACAGCAGGACTAGTGCAGTACACACCTTACCGACACTGAAATCACTAGACTCGGTCCAAGGTATTTCGAGCCCTGAGCTAGCTCGGTGTCCTAACGGTATGGCATCTGCACTAGTTAGTATAAAGCAGGAGGTCATGTGTTCGAATCCCACCTGAGCCAGCGCATGATTTTTTCATGCACTCTCAAAAGCATTTAGTGAAATGCTTCATCTACACCATACGTCAGTGATGGGTAATAAATTATTTGCATAAATTTAACAAAATCAGTGATCCAAGCCTTTACTATATAATTCTGTAGGTGAACTTTATAATTCTCATATGTTTTACAATTCATCAGAAATTCAAATATTCAATAACTGTAGAATGGGATGGGCCCTTATAAAAAACAATAATAAAATTGATTGGAAATGACGTCAGTAATTACAGTTTGCATTTTTCTGCATATGTCAGAATAGAAGGGCCATCCTTGGCACGAAGCCAACACATTGCGTTGTGCCAAATCCCGCTTGATTCAGTGTAGAAACACAAACAGATACCAGTAATGGACTTTATACACGTCCTGTTATTAAAATTAAACACTGTGTGGGGCAATATCGCATTGCGCAGATGCCTGAGCATTGTTTGTACTGCTACACGTAGCTTTGCTAAAATCTGAAGGTCAGAAAAAGCAAGCATATGGCATGCCTTCACAGACCTTATTTTGTAGTAACGCACTTCCTAGATTTTTGCAACTTGGCCAAAAAAAGTACATGGTCTGCTCGGTGATCAATATTCTTCAATTCCATTTGCCTCAAATTTTCTTCTTTTTTCCCCTAATTTTATTTAATCATACATGTACAAGATGCAAGAATATGTACTCCTACATGTACATGGTTCAAAACCAATTTAGGCCTACATTGTAGAGTAAACTGGCCAGAACTTCAAGTTTACCTGGCTCTTTTCAGAGCCACAGAACTAAACAAAATCTGAGTATAATTTATGTCTCACTGTATTACTGCAAAATCAATTATTTTACTAACAGTATGTGTACAATGTGAATACAGCAATGGCAATAAAGCACATTTTAGGCCTACACTGTACATGTACATTACTATCTAGGACTAATTCAAGGTTGTAGGACAATAATAATGGGACCTACATACGTGTACACTGTACATTTAATATGCACGCATGCATGGTACCGTAAGTTTAGGCTACTGAATATTTTTCTTACATGTACACGTGCATGTACACATACGGCACATGTACATGTATGCGTGTACATTGTGTATAATGCACATGTTAATGTTGATGTACAATTTACATGTGTACACATGTAATGTACATGTATGTGTACACATTGTACGTACAAAAAGTTGTACATGTACATGTATAATGTGGCACTTTAAATAGGCAATTAGGCACTTGCACAGAATTTGGGGTGAAATTGAAGGAATCAGTTATTTTTCACTAAAATGATCAACGGGAAGGGGGTAGAAAATGTCGGCATGTGCATGCTCTTTTTGTCTCATTTCCCCCCAGTCATCTCGTCTCGTGTTTGCCCCATCAAAAATACATGCATTTCAAGTAGATGCTTGAGTTTGTTTTGCTTACAGTGTACATGTATATGATTGTACAGTACGTACATGTACAGTACGTGTACTAAGTTTGTGTGAAAGATATACACACGTACATGAAGGCCTAAACGTACAGTATGTACTTCATATACACCGATCTGACGGCGCGACCATGGAGGTAGGAAAATCCCCCGCCATTACCGCAGTGTCCCCGCGCATATTTTGTCTAGCAACAACAAAATTTCATCCGCCACACTCTATAAGGTTGGGACATACACCCTCCAATTATAGAGTGCGGTGGAGTGTAAATTCTTTTGTTGCCTGACAAAAGCAAGGCAGGAACACTGCAGTAATGGCGGACAGTATATCGTGCTGTCGGATCGGTCTATACCACAAGCATTTCAAGCATGTCATTTTATTAGCATTCATGCTGTACATGTAGGCCTATACATGTAATCTGGTCCGTGAATGTGCACTGTATTTTTAGCAAATCTGAACCATCACTTAAACTGTGAAACACGCAACGGGATGCATGTATACACGTACATAATGTACACATATTGTACATATGTAAACACGTGTACAATGTACATGACACATGAGTGACTGAGTGGTCCTAGCTGCACGTAACCTACATTCTTGGGATAAATGTTCCAGTTTATGAAGCAATGACATGAATGCACATGGGCAATTCCACGCAAGTGCGACATGAGGGTAAAAATTTCAAAATGGTTTTCTCCCAAATATCTTTTGCAAAAGTGACAGGGTATATGCTGAAGCTTCTAGAAATAAAAAAAAATTGTCTCTTGACCAATTATTTTGTAAGTTACAGCACTCTGAAGTCGATGCTACATTTATGCTGCAAATTGGAGGTAAGAACATAAAATGTATTTCTTTTCATATTTTTCATCAATCTGATGATATCTAATTTAATTTTGTGTTAAAATACCAGGTTTGAGTGTATGTTTTAAGGAACATAACTTTTATTTAAATAGATTTTGTAAAATACCCATGATGCATGGTCAAAATAATTGCTTAGGGTTGATGTAATGTCAGTCACGAAAAACAAAAGTTTTTCCTATAAAAGTAAGCAAGATAGTAATTAGAATCTGCCCTTCATTATTTTCTTGGTTTGGGCTGTGGGTAGTGCAGTAGTGTTATAAAGTGACCTGATGATTGTTATTTAAAGATTTGGTAAATGGTACAAATGTGTAATGTCAGTCACAATGTAATGTCAGTCACGATAGATTGCCATATTGTAATGTCAGTCACGTCAATACTTTTAGTCAGTGGAAGAAATTTTGAACAGTGAATGGGCTGATAACTTCTCTAGTATAGTACCCACATTCCTACAATGACATTTAATCATGCTGAAATAATGCTCTTAGATCTAACATACTTGTTTTTGGTATTTTAAATCCACCACCTTCAATGTTATGCTCGTAAGTGAATAATAAATGGATTTTGTTTTGGCCAAAATGCACCCCCATGTTAACACTCATTCAACATGAATAATTATTGACATTTGATTGAAGTGAAAGTAATTTTATGCAGTCTTTTACTTTTTTGAATAGGGGCATACATTACAAGGGTCTCACACTACATAAGTTGTACAAGAGGGTCAGGAGGATGCCAAAGACAGGAGCAGAGAGACAGGCCGAGTGCAGGAAAAATGTGAAAGAAAGAGGATTAAATGCAGCATACAAGCAGACAAGGAAAGAAATGCAGAGGAACAAAGGTCACCAACAAGAGAAAAAGGGGACAAACTATCTAAGACTTGTCAGAGAAAGTTGTGAAAGGTGTTGATACAATTGCAGTCAATGATTGGTGTGTTGTTGACTAATTATAAGGGTGAGCCCTTCCCTGGGGCATTAATTTAAGTTGTGTGTCCGAATGACAACTCCGAAGTGTCGTCATGATAAAAGCTGGTGATAATACTAGAAGTGGCCATTGAGAGAGGACAAAATACACTACACCACAGACACAATAAGGATAAAGTTGGAAGCACAAATGTCTGTGAACGTAACTTTGATGGCTTACAGCAATGCTTAAATTTGTTTAATATACATACAGTGTATACATGTATGTATATATGTACACTGTACATGTACTGTACATGTAAATGTACATACAGGTGTGTAGCCTTTTTTCTCTCATTTCCAAGCTTTAATCATCTTAGAATTGTAATTATTCCTTTAAATATAGTATAAACAGTCAATTGATACTTCTGTTGTTGGCAGAAAGTGTATTATTTAAGTGTTGAATTGTTGCTACTGTTAAACATCTGTTATTGATCTAACACGTAATGTCAGTCACGGTAATGTCAGTCACGGAGGTTAATTTGCATATTTGTTAAGAAATTAATTAAAAGTTTTTCCCATCTTTCTACATTTGTTTGTTACCCTATTAGCAATAATGTCATATGGATTTAGACCTGCAACACTTTAAACTTGAAGAGAAATTTTAAAAACATGTTTGCCCTTTTTGGGTTGCGTCGCTTTTTGTAATGTCAGTCACGGCAATAAACAACCCCCCTGGTCGGAAGAGCTGAACATGAAATTTCAAAGTTTGATTACTGTAATGTGTATTGGGGTCCCAGTAACCCTCATACCAAACATGGTTCTGCTGGCTGTAATTGTTTAGACATCAGAGCTGATTTGATATTCAAAATGTGTAAAAAATGTAATGTCAGTCATGGTGGAATTGCCCACCTTATGTTGAACATTCCTTGGGGGGCTTTGGCATTGGGGTCGTAAGGGCGCATCAGGGGAAAATAAATGGATGATATGGACAGTTCGGGCATTCCTGATACACTGATGGCCTTATTCAGTGTGCTCGGTATTGGAGTACAGGGGCCAATTTCACGTCGCTGCTTAACACATAACTTTGCTCAGCATGACATTTCTGTCTTGATAAAAGCAGGGTCAACAACCAAATTTCCATGTGTTGTGCATCACTTGTGATTGTTCTTTGGCTATTGTTCACTGACCATGAATATCAAATGGATTTTTTAACGGTGGTTTGTTTAATTGCCATATTGGGCAAGACATTTTTGTGCTTAGCAGGTCCATGAAATTGGTCCCAGTACAGTTACAGTATGTATGATGTACACATGTACGTACATGTACACATTAACAGGGCTTGCTTGCAAGCTGGCATTGGCCGATTATATTTGGGAAGTATTAATACTGATAATGCATATCGATTCCACTATGGACGTACATGTAATTGCCATGCGTCCAAATGGTGATTGCCTTGTACAGTATATCCCTGGTCATGCTGGTTGATGCCATAGTTCACACAGCTTGAAATTCATTGAGGAGGTGATCGCTTTGGTCATGGTGACCCTGGTTATCACCCTGTTGCCTCTGGACTAATAAGGGCCTTTATGATACCTGTATGAGGCTTGAGGCTAGGCTTGGGATTGATTTTGCATCGCTATTTTGGGCCCTAAATTACAATGTGAATGAAGGGCTTGAGAAAGCCTACATGGCAAAGCATGTGCATGTCTGTAGTACAGTACACCATGGAGGAAAATCCTCCTCCATGGGTACACGTTTAACAAGGGCCTTCGTGGAAACCAGTGTGGAAACCAGCGCTGTGCAAATATCGTCTCACCCATGTCAAAATACACTATGCTGAGCGCACCACTTTCGATTAAATTCTATTATTTCTTCCTTAAAAAAAAAAAAAAATAGAACAGCGAAGCATGGCCCACTGCCGTGCAGTCAAGTTACAGTACCGTATGTGTAAAAATTTTACATACCGGTACTGTACCAACATGATAGCATTTGTTTTTACTTTTTTTCTTTTTTTTTCCGCAAAAGGTGCTTTAATACCGGGGGAGGGGGGGGGGATACTTTAATTATAATCTGTGACAGCAGATTATAAAAGATTGAGAGACTGTCAGGATGTAGAGGGTTTTCGTTTATAAATGAAAAACCAAGAAGTTCCAACAAGTGGTAACCAGTGCCAACCAGTCTAGCTACAGAACATGTACCCTTCAATCTCACCTGCACATGTACAGTGTGAAGGTGTCCAACTATCCATGCAATCAATTCACACAGCTCACACCCCATGCAAGTTTTTATAATGTTTATTATACGCACCCAATGATTGATACACATGGGCAACAATAGCTGCTGCAACATGTTACTACTTTGTTCAGTATTTGTCCATTTATGTACAGTAGGCCCCTATTATACGGTGCACAGACCATTGAACACATTCAATCAACCAAGGTCACTTCAAGCAACAGACATCCCTCCCCCATCCATGTGACTGAAAGTCAAGTGCATTTATGCCATGGCAAGAAGTCCCTTTCAGAGGGCATAGGCATGAAAATTGGAACAGCAATGGTGCAGGAAAATAGAGAAATTGTGAAAAACATATCCGGATACAGATACACTAAACCATGTGTACATTGCAGAGGTTTACTAATCTCATTGTACATGTAACTTCCTTTCAATCGTAGGACTTATGATGCATTGCAGCCCAGCGTAGAATTTGTAGGATACGTATCTCAAGTTACGATCGATCGTAAGGCTTCGTGAAATCAAAGCCTATACATATACATACTGTACATGTAGGCCTACATGTATGCTGTACATGTTTAGTTGTGTACATCTTTTATTAGCACAATATTGATGTGTGTAAATGTAATCATGGAGGTACATGTACATGTATCATCAACATACATGTACAAAGACCACTGACCGGCATACATACATATGTACATACACCGTGCGGTACCTGCGTGATCAATTCAATGCAGAGAGTCAATGGCCAATAATACATACAGTACACATGTACCGCATTTAATCACGTCCACTGTCAGTGTCACACATGTGGTACAATGTACATCTAGTAGTAGTAACTGTGTCCCTGAAACTACATGACGTACAGTACATGTATGTGTATGATGATTCATGCACACAACCTGAACCACAACAACAACAAAAGCCTATGGATGCTGCCAGGTCATGTATGCACATGGCATTGCCTACGTGACATATGACATGTACATGTACATTATACTTCACATACAATGAGTGCATATCGGCTGCCTTGTGGAGATCGAGCACAATAGGTTGAGTATGTCTCCACAGGGAAATTCTAAAGGTGTAGGCCTTGAGGACGACACAAAGGTTTTCACGAAACTGATATTTGGAATTAAACTCAAAAAGGAGGAATTTCCAAGGTCCACAACACTGCACTTTACATGTATATCCGTTGCAAAGAAGCATTTTAATATCTAAAGGGTATCATGCATCATGTTCGCTAGAAATTTCAATCCAGGAAAGTGATTCAGGTTGAACTGGGAGCGATTTCAATTCTGCTCTTCGATGAGTGTTCATGTTTAGTACACGAGAACAAAGCCATGTCTCTACAAGGATACAAGTTCCAGTCCACGTGTAGCCCTATACAAATGCAAAGCTGTGTGGATGGAAATGCGCGGTATTATTGAACGCATGAGGGCGCTGTTAGGTGTACAACTTTATTAACTTCCGGGGATACGATCCGGTTAATTGTCAATTGAGCAGAGGTCATTTACGGACAATTGTGTCTTTTGGGATACAATAGAAGTGTTTATTTTTACTACGACGTGTACGAGTTGTATTCTGACACAGCGGTACACAAGAACAAGGCATTGTCAAATGACCCCGGAAGTAATTCGAAGCGCCCTCAAGCGTTCAAAAATACCGCGCATTGACCAATGGATAATGTTTTTGTAAACTTGTATGACTGCAAAAGGGTAAGAGATCTAAGTACAACTTAGTTGTTGTGATTAAATGTTTATACATGTAATTGCAGCCCTATCCTCCTTGATAATTCCCAAAACAGTGATCCTGTTTCACTTTCTGGTTGCCACGCATTTGTCTTGAAAACTTTCAGGACTAGCACATATACATTGTACATGTAGGAATTTAATTTTGCTTGCAGCGACTGCCTCAACGAAACCAAACAATCACAAACATGACATAGAACTAGGTCAATCTGAACAACAACTGAAAATGGCAGGGGTATTGTGTGTATTGATGGTATTTGTGGACTGGTGGCAGAAATTCATTGTTCGTTTTTGTTTTGTTCTCATTGGTGTAGGCCTATGTGTTGCTTGTTTCTTTTATTTGGCGCACCATACATGTATTTGTAACCTTTGACTGAAAACATTAAAAAAGGAGAATTTGTAAGGAAAAGTACATTTTGCAAAAGTTTCAATTGTTTACGTACAGGTACATACATGTATACATTGTACATGAAAATTGGGAGCCAAGGATGATGTTCAGTGTAGCCAAATGTTTGGTATAGCGGCGTTCGTTATAGCGCCGTTCCAAGTCACTGACTTACATGTAAGTGTGCACTCTTGCTGTCATAACCAAATAGTGGTAAATACTGAAATGGCCACAGCACACTATACATGTACCTAGAAAGAATAGGATGATGGAGCCCTCTCTTGTAACAAACAATCAAACAAACACCCCCAACAAACAAATAAACAAACAAACTAACAAATAAGGGCTTTCCATCATCTGTACTAATTCAACGTATTGGCTTGCACAGTGACAGGACCTTAAGTTAATATTTCAATAGCACTCCGCACTCGCGCTAAAAATAGCACACCGGATCTCAGACATATTACATTGCAACCATTGCAAACGTGTGGTATGTGCGCGTCCATGCACGGTGTACACTACATACATGTACATTGTATGTACGTGTGTGAGTCAATGTTTGTCTGACATCTGGGGACTCGTGTGACGTCATTGGTGCGGAGCGCTATTCCAAAATGACATACATGTAACCTCACTTACAATACATGGAAAATGCAGTATTAAACACACCCAATTAGTCGTGCAGCCGCTACACCTGTGCATATGATATGGACATGTACATGTATAATTCATAATTTGTAACAAGCATACGGTACTAAATGTCCACTTGGGACAAAAATTATGAATTATGCCAGACCCTTCACTTACATGCACCTCATAAATTATGCGTAAATTTGAAACAACCATTTTAATGATTGCGTACGCGTCACACTCCCAACAACTAATTCATCAAGCAAATTTTGTGTATTGCAAACATTTTTCTTAAATTCAAGCAACATGTAAGTATTAAGTATACGTGTATTAACACATACAGTTGTACATGTACATGTACATGTATATGGGTACAGTGCCTGAATTAAAAGTACATGTATGTACTTACAGGATTGGTAACATACCCAAACAGAAACGTTCACAGATTTACGTACACGTATATGTATTCCTTTCATGATATGAAGATGGAGCTGGCACAAACGTTATTAAACTATTTCCAGCTGAAAAACTCCAGTGAATAGATTTGAAATTACAGTGAGCATTTTTCACCTGTTTTCTACAGTTTCCAATGATGACATGAGCTGAACATTTCACAGGTTTGTTATTATTCCATGACAAATCAAATTATGAACAGAACGCAGCTGCTCTGTCACCTTTACCAGTCCTATATCATGCCTTAAAATTAATGTACATTTTCCGAATACAAACTATAGATGTTATTTTGGGGGGTCTGAGCCCAAAAAAACTGACCCAGAAGCCAAACAACCCTGATTGCCCGAAGCTTCTTTTCAGAAGAATATGGGGTTTCCAGGGTGTGAGATGTTGTTCCTGGTTAGGCCTATAATCTAAAGCCACTGGACTTTTTTTGGGGGGCAAAGTTACCGAGACGCTGGGTACTTTACCCATTTTAAGTCCAGTGCGGACGTCTCAGGAAGTCTTCCTCTCTGTTACTTTTCCCGACCCGCGCGGGCATTTCTACCGGCCAACTTCTGCCCAGGAAGATTTCCCGAGACACTTTATTAACCGTGAAAAGTCCAGTGCGGACAGTGCGAGGCGAGTACACTCATGAGCCTAGTATTGACAGCTCGGAAATTCTTCCGCGCATGCACATTTAAGTTACCTGAGTCAAAAGTCAAAGAGCAGACACCAAGAAAATTTGCCAATTTTTCATTTACCCATTTACCCATCCGCCTCTGTGAAACCCCCCAAGAAAAAAAAGTCCAGTGCCGACAGGGTTTTAGTCAACAAGTTGTTTTTTTCCCCAAGTGGTGGTGCTTTACTGTTCATGCCGCACTCGAACCTATTGAAAGAATGAGTGTACACATATATGGAAATATGTTCACTGTTTACTTAAAAAAAAAAAAATAACAATTTCAAAACACTGTGCATTGATGAAGGTTCTTTGGATTAAATCTATAACCTTTAAGGCCCGAAACTTGCCTGACATTTGAACAGAAAAGACCTGAAATGAGGTCCCTGGCTGAAAATGTGGCATCCCTGGATATGAAGTTTACAAAAATGTAACTTGATCAACACATGTATCTGGACTTCCTACATGCACGGTACATGTAGACCTACAGTGTACATCCCAACACAAAGGGAAACAAATGTTAAGGCACATTTACATTGTACACATGTTTTACTTCCAGTTGATGTTGAGCATAAACAAATGTCATTTCACATTCTCATTTACGATGTAGTGTACATGTATGCATGATGTACATGTAAGCAAAGAGCTACTGTAGGTTGTAAGTCTGCTTGTCACATTTTGGGCACTCCTTTCCTCAGACCCTGTAAAAAACCTTGAGCTCATTCAATGAGAACTATGGCACATAAAATGTGAAATGTGACCCTACTCTAACTGAAGGGCAACCCTGGATGTACATGTACAGTACAGTGTATGAGAACATGATGAGACTACTACACTGTACATGTATGTACTATGACTGAACCTGTACACTACAGATTGTGTGCTGCATGCATTGGACAGAGTTGCTGTACAGTGTACATGTACTACAAAGACAGGTGTACACGTACATGTAGCAGCTTGTCTGATATATTTGTCATGTGTAGAGTACATGAAGATATGCATTTAAATAGAAGCAACTGACTCTATCATAATGAGTCATTGATTCTAATGTTATGGACATTGAAAAATGACCAAATAGGCCTACAGATTGAGTGGAGCGGGATTCCAAACAGCACCCCCCCCCCCCCCAGTGTTTTAGCCAGGATTTTAAAAATGGGAGTGCAAAATGAAAAATAGGGAGTGCAATCTTGAAATTCATTTGCGAAACATGAAACACAACTGCGCAGCGCGATGCGCGAAGTCCCTAAGGCAGGATCCAGGCAAAGATTATGTAAGGGTCGAAATTAAACTACATTGCTTACTAGCCGGCAGGGACAGCAGAAAAAAAGATACTGGCCCGGCAGAAAATTTGGTGACCTGACACCATTTTGTATTCAATCAGCAGCATTAGGGGGATACCTGTCATTTCTTCGCCATCTGTCTGTTTATATATTTTACCATATCTTATTTTCTAATTTTACTACTACCAAGGCTTTTGGGGGAATCGGGTACCCACATAAAATATAACATTGTACAATCATCGGATCCCTGAAACATAATATAAAATATTAGAAAATAAGAATGAGAAAGTACTAAGCCTTCATTGGCATATTGTTAATGACATGCTTTTACAGGTTATTGAATTGACCAGACCCTCGATCCAAATCCCAAGGCTCCCTGACTTCAGCCTTTCCGATTTTTTATGAGTGCCAAAATTTCCATATCTGGTGTATCTACCGACGTGACAGACCTAACAAAACTAACTAACGCGATCTTAGTTTGTTTTTCAAACACATCAAACACCAACCATGGAGGAAGAAATATCCATGCACCAACTTATAACTATAATCATTATATGATTGCATGCTATCAGACGTACATGTAGGCCTATCCTGCATGTGTACATTTTAACTTGAGATTAAACTTGTTCGATATCCAGTTCTAGACATGTCAAAACATCGTGAAGAAAATATACACATGTAGATTCTACATTATCTTGAAGCCTTGGGCGTCATATTTTTTCTAAAATGTTTACTAGAATAACTAGGCCTAGACATATTATTCTCGCTCGGAGATCGATGTTGCATTTGTAATTGTAGATGAAGATCGTTGACAGATCCCCGTGGAAATGTTCTGACCGTGACAGACCGTTCTTCCGAAGTACCATTTTCCTGATCATCTAAATCTTACTTGAATTTCAGCCGGTTATTTTGTCCATTTAGCCAAGTAGAAACACACTTTTCACAAACTTGATCGAAACAAAATATAGTAAAAGGCCTTCCGAAAACAGCGATCGCACTTCAAAAAGACGTAAACATCATCATTGCAGACCACGTGCAGTCATATACATTGCACAGTGAAGTCACAGCACGAACAGCTGTCTTGTCCCCGCCGCCAATGTACCGTACACATGTACACGCAGTACACGTAGTGCAGTCTGTATTATGCACTGTACATGGGGTTTGGTATCCTGACACAGGCGTATTTTGCAATGCATTGAGTATTATGTTTTTCCTTAGGCGGAAGGGTGCCTTGCTAAATTAAAAACCATGCTTGTAGTGTACATTATTTATGTTCGCTCCAATCCTAGTTTCGAACCGCAGTTCCAACGTACTTTACTTCACCGTATTTTCTATTTTGGAATGGTTGATGGGAGAAAAGTTACAAAAAATGTATTTCGGCTAAGAATTCATTGTCATATTTTTCATGTAAGCAGTGCACGGCTTGATTTGCACCGCCAGGCCGCGCTTGAAAAAATAGGCCGTGATTTCACAAAACTGGCCGTGCAAAACACGGCTGCACGGCTCGCTAGCTAAAACGCTGCCCCCCCCTTTCCCCCATTACTGTACTGGCACTCTTTAACACCAACTGAGCTAAAAAAAAAAAAGCCCTATGACATGTTGGTGCATTTTCCTTCCTCTATGGTTGGTGGTGTCCCTTATTTTTAATAGTCAATTATCTTTGTTAATCCACGGAGCTACATACCTGTACGTGTAGGTAAATGTACAGTACCTCCATGGTCAATCCAGTCAGTTTCCCTTGTGGTTATTTGATGATTACTGGTACGTTTAATAAGAACAGTTTTAAAATGGACAGATTTTAAACTGACAATGATTGCAGCATGTTTAACGCTTTCTTCAATCATACACCATACAGTACTTTTTCTAGGTGATGTTAGCATTCTGAGGCAATTTCTATAACTTGTGTAAATTTATCAGCAACTTGCAGAAAGTAATGTACTAAAATGCCAGACACATTTCTACAGTACATAATTTTATATCTTTTTATCTGCCAAGGTGTCCTACTACATACGAGAAAACATACATATATGTACAGGGGCCAATTTCATAAAACTGTTAAGCACAAAAATGTGCTAAGCATGACATTTTTGTCTTAACAAAAACAGGGTTAACAACCAAATTTCCACGTGTTGTGTATCACTTGTGATTGTTCTTTGGCTGTTGTTCGCTAACCATGAATATCAAATGGAATTTTCAATGGTGGTTTGTTTTATTGAGCGAGACATTTACATGTACAGTGTGTGCTAAGCAAATTTTTGTGCTTAACAGTTTTATGAAATTGGCCCCTGGTGTATGTGACAATCAAACAGCATGTGATATCATTTATCATACACTATCTAGATTAGATTACCATGTATTTTCCTGGAATCGAGTACCAAGCACACTGTACACATAATGTACGGTATATTAAACTGCCTTGTGTGACATGTGCCTTGGAATTATGTTGCAGAGACATGACTCATTTTTATGGAGCCAGTCACAAATACATTGTGGTGTACGTGTCATGGGGTCGATTTCACCAAACTCATCATAACTTACAATCAATCATAGGACTTACATGACGTATGTAAGACGCATTGGACTTGGAGCCTTATGAACACGCACCAAACGGCACCATGTACATGTAGGATACGATGGGTTGTCTTTCGTAACTCAGACTTGAGTTACGATCGATCCTAGGGCTTCGTGAAATCAACCCCTGGTCTAGTTAATACTGAACACCAGTGCACTGTTGGAGCTTTCATCCCTAGCAATAAGACAAACACAGCAGGATAAGAGCCAAGAGACATGAGACAGGCCTCTTGTTCCTTCATGTAACACCATCATTTACATTCTATTGCCTCAATGTATCATGACGGGACATGATACGTTACGGATCCACTAGAAACAAATAAATATATCACCCGGGAGGAATTTCTTCCTTGACTGCTTGGAATCCAAGAGCTATCTGTCACTCTGTCAAATAGCATGGCACTGGCCTAGTTGGAAGTCATGAACATACATGTATGATGTACCCCACAGGGCCCTACTGTCACTGATTGCTAAATGTGATGTACATGTGTTTGAGTCTCCAGTCACTTTATAGTGCTTTGAGCACAGCCTGCATTTAACTCACTGGACTGTAGCGACCATATGGCGGCCATTAACATGATGAAATTCCATATAATTCTAAGCAGACCGCCACTTTCCGATAACAGAGAACTTTTCGGAAGGAAATTAATAAGGTATGTATCATTAGAAGAACTATGAAAAACATTGGTGCCTTGCCCCTCCCCCTGGTCATTACCCTCAAAGCCCCCTTCCCCATTTCATTGTTTGTCTACAAAATAATATCACAATCATGAACATCATTTCTGTCACAAGCGAAGGAATTTTGGAGAAATATATATCTCAAAATCTATGGGGTATTCAAAGTTTAAACTTTGTTAATTTCAATGAAAGGTGAACAAAGAAACATTGAATGGAGCGGGATTCGAACCAGTGACCTCCAGCCCTGAACACAGTAGTTTCAGTCAATTTCCCTTGTGGTTGTTTGATGATTATTTTTGTTAAATTTCAATTAATTATGATTGCAACATACACAGGTCTGCAATTGAAAAACAAATAAAAAATGCTAGGGCCTATGTCCCGGTACAATGTACATACAGTTTTACAATTTTGCTGGTTAATCAATGAATAGGCCTATTGATTACACATTTTTTAGAATCTGAATAAACACACATCATGACCAAAAAGTACACCACGACCCTAGTAGAGATCAAAGTTCACTACGCTGATAAGCCATTAATGAGATTCTTCAATTATGACTGTTAAGCATTCAGACCGTTACAAGAGTCCAAAGTTTACCAAACTGCAAAACTATCGCTTATGGCAGTCGTTATGATATCTGTATGCAGCCAATGCATTGACACATCCATGGGCAAACCTAGCTGCCGCCATTAATATATGAATTATTTCAGAGTCGCTTAGCAAAAAATTATGTGCTTAGCAAATTTCTATGCTAAGCAAAACAGAATCAGCCGTGAACCAGTTGCCATCAATACTTTACATGTAGGAATTTGGTTGGTAACCCATTAGGATCATATTGTGTGCTTAACAGCTCAATGAAATCAGCACAGGGACCAATTTCATAGAGCTGCTTTTAAGGCTTTTAAGCACAAAAATTGCAAAACATGAAAAGTCTTCCTTGATCAAACAGGATAACCAACCAAGTTTTCATGTGATGTTCACTGTTTTTGACTTGTATTCGGCCATTCTTTGCTGAGAATAACATTCACAAGGAGTTTTGGCTGGCATACTGATTTTTATAATTTACCAAGGTTTTTGGTGCTTAAAAGCAAATTTCGGTGCTCTAAGCAGCTCAATGAAACTGGCACAGGTCTGACCCTTAGCATTGAAACTTACATTGTTGGTGCCATTCTCTCCAGATGGCGTTGTTCAGTCTGATCTTGTCCTTCCAGGTTAGTTTCATTCCCTTGAAAGTCTTCCATTTGGGCGACACAAGCCTGGCCCTACACAAGGAAGAAGAGTATAACACTGTTGATATACATGTAGGCCTTGCAGTGATATAATTTTCATTTCACAAATTTGCGAGAAAGCCTTTTAATGACAAAAATCACTTGTCATACCAATACTGTAAGGTGACCAGACGACGTCCCCAATTTCCGGGGACAGTCCCTGATTTGACAGTGGCGTCCCCTCCCCGGTGAAAAATGGTCCCCGATTCGACGAAATGCCCCCGAAAATTCTAATTGTCCTAAATAAAATAAAAACTTAACAAAGTGTACAGTATGGTCACCTTACAGTATGTGCTGAAGAAGATCCATTCTTCAGAGAAGCATGCGAAGACAACCACCTAAGCATAATGTAACCCACTCATGTCAACTGGACAAGATGTCCATAGATGCCACCATTTAAATGTAGGCACCATCTGGATTCAAATTTTTTTCAAAATTATACCCCTCTCCCGGACACAGATCACTGTCCCCAGATCATCTCAACAAAATATGGTCACCTTTCAATATTGGGAATTTTTTTTCAACTTCAAGAACGTCTGGAAGTCTCTTACATGTCTCTATCTGTTGTTTGGACCCTTTTTTGTCAGCAATTTGTATTAATTTATTCAAGAGCTACATTCAAAATGTGCAGGACTCTCCACAAACTTGGTGCATGACCATCAATGTGAACGACATGAAACGTTTTACCAGACGTTTTCAAAAGAAGTCTGTAAAACTGGCTTTAAATGGAAAAAGATTTTTTTTTTGTCCAACTAATTCAGACTTTGGATTTCTCCAGAATTTCAGAAAACAAATAACATAAATTGCTGCTCCCAAGACAAGTCCACGCCACGGTGACTGCCCTGGGGTCGATTTCACGAAGCCCTACAATCGATCATAACTAACTCGAGTTACAAAGGATGACCTATCATAATCATATCCTACATGTACGTAGGGCTGCAGTGCATCATACGTCCTACAGTTGGGTTCCAACGAGTTTGGTGACCGTGAAATCGATCCCTGATGTGGGAAATGGTGCCCTTTTTAAATGTCCCAATAGGCCTAATGCTAGCAGAATCTCTGAGAGGAATTTCATTAGTTGGCAAAACATCAGTATAAAAAATGTTCATGGTATTTGAGTACCGGTAGACAAATTTTACTAACTTAAACTAAGTACTAGGCCAATGTTAGATCCCTTTTTTTCAATTTTGGACGTACTACAAGTTAACAACTGTCAAAGACCCAAGCCCAAATTAAAAAACGGGACTACAGCGCACAAGCAACTGGATCTTGCTTCATGGAAAGATCCAAGCAAACCTAATGAACAGTCTTTTTCTTGTCGAACGGGCATCCATTTTGGGGTCGACAGGCATGAAATCAGCCACTTTGTCATATAAAGCTTTCTTGGAAACCATGCACACAGTTATACAAGTTTATAATATTGACCTTATGGCCCTATTGTATGCAGTAACTGAGGTAGCAAATGCACAGGAAGTGTGCAGTGAAAGTACATACTGTAAGAAATGCTTTGTGTACCGTATGTGGGACAGTTTAGCGCTAGGCTGGCAATCCATAAAGGGCACGTGTTCCACGCATTATAATCCCGCTTCTCCATTCTCTGTGTAACGTTAGTCTTGATTCCACGACGTTACTAACTATTAAGTGGGTAAGTGCAGTCAAAAGAGGGCCGCGCAATGTGACTAAAAGTATGTCTGATCCAACAGAATTTTATGTCCGCCGCGCGGGGCCGGGGGCGCCCTATTGGCAGAGGGAAAACAACAACGAAGGTCTTGGATTCAAGACTACACATGTGTGGAGCAGAGCCCAAAATTAAAAAAAGGGAGTTCAGCACCAAAGTTACTTGGTCTAGGGGAGTATACTCCTGCACCGGAGAGTATTGTGCGAACATCATACTCGTGTTAACGGGGGGTAACCGCTCGAACGCAGCCTTTAACTTTAATGGGAGAGGTAAGTACTAAGTGGCAGGGTATTCTGCCAAAAACAAATTTTCTAGGATGATTATTGATATTCATAAGGTCGGGATTGAGTCCTTGAAAATGAAGTTTATAATGGGGGTTGGGTAGGCATATTCCAAGCAAAATATTTCCCTTGTTCACAATCAGGCAGCGATTTAAGAATTTTAATAATATGGTGGTCGCCTGTGCTGTGGAAATCCACCAGGCCATTAATTTCCTCCAATGATAATGATCCAAATTTGATCATGGTTTGTTCCACTTGATGCTACCAATGACACCAATGACATGATGAAACAAGCATAGAAGAAAACGTGCAAACTCCACGTGTTGAATAGATCCCGTTACACAAGTCATCCCATTTGAATCAACAATGCGATCATAATGACTGTTGTCAACCATGTCAACACACACTACGTACCCCGTGTAGGCCAACTCCATACAATTGAAGAGCTTGAAAAACGAATCGTCAATTTCGACATCTTCAATGGCCGCCTTATCATAATCGAGAAACTGGTAACTGGAGCTGGGCTCGGTGACCGCATTCTCAAAGTTGTAGCCTCCTTGGCTGTTGTGTTTGTGCTTGACTTTATGCGGATTGCTGACCATGAAATGACCGGAGTGAATGACATTATCGTTGCCGTTGTCAGCGGCGCTGCTCGGCGGGCTCTCACCGCCCGAGCCCCTGTCCAGTGCCTCACCGGGGCTGCCCTGTCTGTCGAACGTGTCATCCTCACTAGCGCTCCTTCTCCAACCGCCCCTGTCCAGATGACCGATTCCACTCTGTGTCATGGACACCAAGAAGTCGTCCCTGGCCATGATTCTCGATAAATCGCTTAAACTCGGTCCGAATTGTTAGGATTTTTCAGCCTTTTTCCGTCTCCATATTGACAACAACTTCCAACACATTGCATGCACTACGTATTACGCATATGTAATATACAGCGCGCGCGCCGCACATTGCATACCGCGCAAAATAATGGAGATCGCTCGCTGACAAAAAATTGGTGTGACGTCACTTCGCCTCTTCCATTATTTCATATGGGTGTCCAATATTTGATTAACAATATTGAGCAGAAAATACCACAAATATAAAAATATCCACCACCGAATCCATTTATTGTGCCAAAATAGTGCCGAAATTGACAAGTGTCACTGACCATTATATTTTTGCAATACCCATAATAACCATTTCCTGGAAAAACTAAACTATAATCAAAACAGAACACCCCTTTTGGTCTTGTGGTACATTCTGATGTACACAAATATTGTGTACCATTGTATTCCTGTTGGAAAATTACCTTGGACTCGAATGCAAATTATTTCCCTCTTGAAAAATAATGAAAAATGGTTTTCTCGAAGATAGATTCAGACTGCAATTTATAGTGTGTGTTTAGGGGATGGCACTTTACTGTAAACTGTTTCATGTTTTTTTTTATTAGGGATGTGAGTGGCCACACACTCACACACAAATATGATAACACCAAGGAAAAAGCTGAAATTTAAAAGTTCCTATACTTTTGTACAGAGCAGGTGTACAAAAAAGCTGAATTTTTGAGCTAAAATCTTAACCAAAAAATTGGAATTCAGATTTTAATCTGAAGTTTCACATTCCTGATTTTATATAATCATCAAATAACCACAAGGGAAACTGACTGAATTTAAAGTCATTGAAAAATGAACAAAGAAAAATGTTAGCGAGGACATACTTTCAAGTTTAACTTAAAATGAAGACTTTGTATCGTGCTTTTAACTTAGATTCTCATGTCAAGAAGAAACTCGAGTGCTCGTCTGCCTCCAAGACAATTTTTATACACTATATAATGCATGGTGTTTATTTGCTTATATTTGTTTTGTTTTTCAAACTTGTCCCTTCAAGCTTACGGTAAATTACTTGGAGTTAGGAGAGCCTGAATGCGTTTCGATCCTAGCAGGATCTTTGTCAAAGGCTTACATAAATTACTGTTAATAAAATTGCATCCTTAAACCAAACAAACAAACAAACAAACAAACACAAACATGACATACTAAGCACACAGACAAACGGACCAATTTCATAGAGCTGCAGCACAAATATTTGCTAAGCATGACATTTCTGTCTTAATAAAAACAGGATTAACAATCAAATTTCCATGTGATGTGTATCACTTGCAATTCTTCTTTGGCTGTTGTACACTGAGCATTTCTGTGCTAAGTATTTTTTTGTGCTAAGCAGCTCTATGAAATTGGCCCCTGATCTAGACAAACCAAAAAGAAAATGTAAAATATCAGTCTGATATACTGTGATAATGTTTATTATGATGAACTTTATTTTACACAACAATTTGTTAACAAAAGCATGGTCCCACCATGATTATTCACCAGTAATTATGTACTGTTAATTGTTGTATTTTGGGGTTAGAATTAGATTAAATGGATATAAGTGGTTATTTCTTTGCTGGAACTTCTATTGATATCAGCTGACACATGAAATTTTGGCACACAATAAAAGGTTGGTTGCTGAGTAATTCTGAACAATTCCTGGAAGGAAAAAAAAAATCTCACCCAACACCAATTCACTGCTTCAAATTTCTCTCAATTGCTCCGTCTATATTTTATTGTGTGAGAATGTCACCAAAGAACAAAGTTTCATAGCAATATTGGTAACTATACAAGAGATTACACCTAAATCATGTGACACAGTAACAGTGTGAATTGGTCAGAAATTATTAAAGTTTTAATATATATGCATGAGTGGTGATCTTTCAAGTTGAATGTACTATACTACAAATATTATTCAAAGCACCTGAAATGTCAAGTCTTGTTGAATGATAAAACCCCAGCTTCTTGCTGCTTGTCTCCTTCCCCCAGGCCTAATATCATATTTGGGTGCCACACTTCTCTTTAAACAAAAATGATACACATACTATAAAAAAATTACCCCTGTTGCCCCTTTTATATTTACACTTTACAAAATCCGTAAATTTCTGCAAATCCACTCACTTATATCTCCTTGCAAACTGAAAAAAGAAAAGAAAAAGAAAATTTAAAAAAAGGAACATAATATTGCTCAAGAATATCTCTGGAGAGGAACCATACATGATCAGTTTGTGTTACAGTTGAATATCCCACAGGATTTAGCAATGTTCAATTGTTCATAGGGGGTAAATGAAATGGAGGCACAGGCTCAGGCTCTGTCATCCATATGCTGAAAATATAGGTTGTGGTTTTTCATTGAAGCTGAAGCTCTGTTTTCCATTTCAAACCAGAGAATCTACTTCTGAACTGCAAACAAGATAGATGACTCAAGGTTTGTAGAGCCTGAGCCTCTGTTTCATAAACCTCCATAGTTTTTTTCATGTGCTGGAGGTCAGGGCTCATGAATATTCATCATCTAAGGTCAGTAAAGGAATTCAAACCATGATGGTATCAGCCAGAGGGGTGTCTGGGTGTCTTCTGGACACCCTTTTTGCTGTGTTAGATGTCCCTGTTTGGCCAAAGGTATGGCGACGTTAAAACCTTGACACCCTAGTTTTAATATCAGTGTTGGCCAAATTTGTCAAACCCATTTCCATATTCCAATTTTCAAACTACACCCCAGGCCTCCTCGAATCCTGAGCAGATCTTCGCACACGTGAGGGCAGCAGACAGCGGGTACAGGCTGATGGACACTTCCTCCTCAATGTATTCAACATCCACCTGCATCAACAAGAAAACAAAAACAAATTTAAGAGACCTTAATTTTCAAAACACTTCTCCACAAAATATCCGT
Source organism: Astropecten irregularis (assembly GCA_963971285.1). Lineage (NCBI taxonomy): Eukaryota > Metazoa > Echinodermata > Asteroidea > Paxillosida > Astropectinidae > Astropecten > Astropecten irregularis. The sequence goes on from OZ020247.1 coordinate 16,122,724, forward strand.
TAAATGGTAGCACAACCTACCTTGTACATTTGATGATCTCTTATAAATATACAGTGGACTGGAACGCCGCTATAACGAACATGGCAGGATGCACAGATATTGTCTGTTATAGTGGTCATTCGTTAAGAACCATATTGGGTATGTATTGTACCCCAAAATTGCCGGGAGCCAAGGACGATTTTCATGTTAAGTATAGCCAAATGTTTGGCATAGCGGAGCTCATTATAGTGGCGTTCCACTGTAATGACTAACTTGCCACTTGCCATGTACGCAATTATTTTCCACAAACTGAAACCTTTTTGCGATGTCATATCTTAAAAAGAAAAATAATACATGTAATAACATAACCATCATAATTACATCCCCGCCTAATGACCTTGAATCATTTACTTAAAATTCATTGTAAGGAAACCATTCTTTTGACCGTTGGCCTGATCAACTTTTGTAAATTATTTATCAAACCTTCGATAAAGATCCTGCTAGGATCGAAACGCCTCAGGCCCTCCTAATAACTCCAAGCATTTTATACATTTCAGGCCACTATTTTGGCTGGTGAGCACTTTGTGGCAGTTTATTACTTTTAGCCTTAGATAATGATCCTGCTAGGATCACTGGATTTGAATGGGCTGATTTCTTACCTTCCCATGAGCCATTGCTCCAATCACGATGACGACGGGCTCGTCGGTAGATGCGAGCTCCCTGGGTTTGACACATTTGTCGGCACTGTAGCTGGTGCCGATCTTCTTGCAGCCTGCTGGCAGGTGGTCGGAGACGGGGTTCTTGATCACTTTGAGGAGTTTCTGGGGACCGTCCGATGCACTGATGCTCAGTTTGTGAAGGAGTTGCACTAGAGGTATAAATAAAAAGAACAATACTGTAATCAGAACAATTTTAATAATGAATACTAACCAGAAAACTTAACTTAGATTTGAGGCTATGCATGACAGAAGTACATAAAGTAATAGGTTTGCGGTAACACCATGTGACATATATTTATCTCTTTTCTGAATATGGGGTGGCTCTGAAAGAGCTAATTAACTCAACGTTCCGGTCAGTATACTCTGGCTGTCTTCATGAGAATGCTGTGGCTGTGAGGTAGAGACTGGACTAGTAGCTCTATTGCAGACCTATAACAAACTGCTGCTTGGTGTGTTGAATGGACATTCATATTATGGCTAAAGACGTCAGATCAGTGAACAATCCTTGATTATGATACAAAATTCTCTTTCACTAAAAATTTAAAAGTTGGAAGTTCTACATTCTAAACTACCATGAACAATTCTCCACTGTTTTTGAATTCTTTAAAGCATTTGACCATTGTTCTACAATTCAAAACGAATGATTCCCTGTTCTTCATATTGAAAAAAAAATAGTTCATGGATATCAACAGAGAATAAGCTATTGTTCTAGAGCTCCACAAACAATACCCCAAATAACATTCAAAGCCAGGCACGGTACCGTGGCCCACGGCCGGCCGGATAGATACAGATTGTTGGTGGCAGCAAATTTATTCCGTTTAATTAGCATTTCCTCATCGAAATCACAAAATTCATGAGGTCATTGAAAAGTGAACAAAGAAAAATTGACTGGAGCGGGATTCGAACCGGCGACCTCCTGAATACCGTACAGGTGCTCTACCAACTGAGCCATCCAGCCCTTCATTGGTGGTGACCCCAATAGTCAATTATCTTTGTTTGTTTGAAAATTTGTTTGAAAATTCGTGAGGGTTAACTTTTGAGGCTCAAAAAGCCGGAATTCTGGGGAGAAAAATTGGAGAAATCACGTCCCTGAAATGACCTTACCCATGAGACCACAGAACCTGTCAAATGTCCTGGGTATTCTGGTCTGGGGACTGATCTGGATGAGAGCGTGTTTCTCGGTGTGGACGAAGACTTGCAGCAGACCGGCCCTATTCAGGGGACTGTCAAATAACATCAAGAGGCACTGAGAAGGAGGATGAAAAAATGAACGAAAGTAAGACGCAAATTGGGTTACAGATTTATACATAAAATTGTTCAAAATTTATTCATGAATTTCAAATCAAATCAGTTTTGTTTTAACGTACAATATGTAGCAGCGAGCGTGTTTTAATGTTTTCAAATATGCTTAGTTTTCTGCCTCATAAAGGTATAACACACTGTATGATTGGTAAAGGTCACACACCAACACTCACACTTTGTCTAATCCAGCATGCACATATAACACACCTGTGAACATTTGAACTCAATCGGATATCTGAGCCACAAGAAAATAGTAAAAAACTGACACTATTTTTTTCTTCATCAAACATAAAGATTGGTTTTGATCTAACCCCGAGATCAAAACTGTTTTTGGTAGTTGTTTTACTAATTTCTGGATACATGAACCTTTTAAGGTGGAAACATTTGAACGGTATGTTTCTACAGGCACCATCGTCATATCATTGCTACATGTATATGTATATGTACAATGCACCGCGTGGTCACAACTCACAAACTGCGCCCCGTCACGGATCGCCTGAGTGGAAGGGGATAACTAAAACAACTCAAGTGAGGGCGTCCTTCATGTTTGTTCCAAAAATCATTCGGACTGTACACAATCTTTTAAAAAAACTCTAAATCTTGATTTCATCAAATAACCACAAGGGAAACTGACTGAATTTAAAGTCATTGAAGAGTGAACAAAGAAAAATTTACTGGAGCGGGATTCGGACCGGCGACCTCCCGAATATGGTACAGGCGCTCTACCAACTGAGCCATCCAGCCCTATGTTGGTAGTGACACCAATAGTCAATTATCTTTGTTCGTTTGGCAGCCAGAAGCCATGAAAGAAACCACGCACACACCGCCATCTCGATTTCCAGCATCTGATGAACCAAGATTTCCCATGGTGACTGTTTCCAACTTTAGAGTGCATTTTCTGTCTCAAACTCAATAATTTTTTTTTTTTTGAGGCCTTGCAAATCCTGTATGCTGCCTTTAACACAGTGGCCCTTGTTTATTGTTCAAATATCCCTTGTTCATGATGTAACTTCCAAGTACTGTAATGAACTGCTTGCTCACGCTTGAAGAAACACACGCAGAGTCTCATAGCATGCCATTGTTCGCGCTTACTGAGCATGCCCATTGTGCACATGTTTGGAGGAGCAATGGCTGTGGTCTGATTCAGTTAACGTCTGATTCAGTTTTTCTCACCAGAAATGACCTTTTTGGGTAAATCCAACTGCTTAAAGTCAGGAAAACTACTTTTCAGCATAGATTATCTATCAACCAACTTGTTCTGTTAGGAAATTGTAAATTATCTAGTGGAATCTTGCAGTTAGTGATTGGAAATTACTGTAACCGCGGTTGTATAAGTACTCACAAAACATCATATGGTGGCCAATCCATTTTAATGGTATCGCTTCTCGGCCTTTTGGCTAAGATCATGTGTAAGAACTGTTCTTTTCAGATTGAAATCTGAAATGCTACCCATTGGGTGGCTTCTCTTTCAATTTGATTTTTGAAATACTGGCCAGATTTTTAGGAGCTAGCTCCTTCCTGGTCATGGGTTGGCCTGGTGTTGCACTGCTACCAGGATGTGGCCCTCTCCCTTCGGGGAAATAAACAAATCCAAAGATAGAAATACCTTATATCTGAAATTTGAATTGCCAGAATTACAATTTTTTAATAATTTAAGGTAAAAAAGTTTCATTGTTATATTTGCATATATTATTATCTATTTATCTATCTAAAAATCATTTCATATTCATGAAAACAATTTTGGTAGTCATGTTTTTTTGGTTGGAAAAATAGTGATAGTGGGAATGTGTTTCGTGTACATACGCTGGAAACTATTCATGCCAATTCATCTTGTGATTAATCTTAAAGAGAGCACTTAGGATTTGCAAAGATGTGTGATTTAACTTTCTTACAGATGTTGTTTCATGTACCTTTTTACGCTTTGTTCATCTGGATAGCAGAACTATGGCCGAAATCATTTTCCGCCCGCCGAATCCTTAACGGTTACACCACGCCTTTCGAAATGCTACCGAACGAAATTATTATACCACCCTCTCACATAAATTCGCTGTAAGTTCGCAAATTGGGTTGTTTTCACATGGACAGGACTGATTACACTACATAGCTCTATGTCATACAGTGTACAATCATGCGGTCGATCGCCGTGTACGTAACAGACATTTACAGGTGAACAGAAATGTACCCGGGTACCTTTAACTTTCAGATGTATGAAGATGGTGCTTGTAGAAAGAATCCTACCTAAATATTTTCGCCTGAAATGTTGTATTAATCCAGAAATTAGCAATGAGTCAGGTTTTCTCATGACTAAAATGTCCGATTGAGCTCAAATGTTCACAGGTTTATCATTTCATGTACATGCTGGATCAGACAAAGCGTGAGTGCTGTTCTGTGGCCTTTACCATTGACCTGACAGCCAAGTTGTAGCACCATCCTTCACAATTCAGCACTCCAGCTTCGAATAAGGATGATTAGCCTCCCAAATGTTATCATTACCTGATGTGTAATATCCGGCCGACACTCTGAGGGGTCTTTGTTGAATTTCTTCATCAGATGTTTGTGCTTGTCGCAGTTTAGCAACTCATAGTTCTTACCAGCCTGCAGAGAGGATATAAAACAAAATTCCAACTTCAAGCCTTGAATTTAATGGAGGCCACGGCCTTCGTTGCCCTAGTTCTTGGTCTTCATGCCCCCTTTAAATGATTCCATAGACATTATGATTTTCCAATGGAAGTGCCCCTTGCAGTGGAAAAGTGGCCTTGCCCCTTTCAGAACCAAATTCAAGGCCTGCAACTTGACAAAATCTAGATTAGTCTAGTATTACCAAGCTGCATAAATGGGATATAAATTAGGCCTATAATTTTCATTACATTATTTAGCATTCTTTTAAAATTAATGAAATATGTCACAGTTTTTCAACTTATGACTGCTACTGCTTAAAAAAAAAATGCAGTGTATATTTTGCCAGCACGGACATTCTTCATGTAAATGCTAAATTTTTTGCCATTCCCTTGCACTGTTGCAGTATGCCACGCCAGCAAGAAAGTCCCTCTGGCAAAATAACGTTTAGAGAGAGAGGGCCAGCATAATGGGACATATCAAGAATTGGCCGATCAGAAGAATGCTGGTGTTGGCAAAATATACATTGCATGCATTTCTTTCTCCCTACATATCTGATAAGACCAGTAACTCCAGTGACATGAAAATGTCAACATCATTAATGAGGAGTAATTTGGTAATAATTATTTGGTTTACTACAAGGTACGATGCTTATAAAGGGAAAAAAAAAAAACTTTTTGTATTAAGAGACTTACTTAAATTAAGTCATGGTGTCCTCTTCAATATTATTACCAAGGTTAAATTTGTGGACAGAGGGCAGGGCTTTGATTTTTTAGGGAAAGTATGGGGTAAAAACGGTAATGAAGAGTACAAGATGCGACATTTCACGAACGCACGGAACGGCCGCAGACGAGAATATTTCAATATGGTCTAGTGTCTGCTCTCAGAGACTCAGTCATTGTGTGGACTTTTGATACGTTGGGTGTAGGTACCAGACTAAACTAGACTAGCCAGACCAGACAAAATGGCCGACGGGCTTGAACATGATGATGCATGATGTGTAACATAAGGTTCCATACGTTTAATACTCGTATAAGTAGTAGGGCCTAGTAGTAGTACTGACTACTGCAACGTGGTAACCTCATGCCTGGTACTACTAGTAGTAGGCCCTACTAACTATTGGTAGGCCTAACTTTTTTAGTCACTGATACCATGGAGGAAGGAATCGTATCGAAAAAATGATTTTGGGTCATCTCGTACCCAAGTTAAGTCGTACCCAAGTCATCTCGTACCCAAGTTAACTCGTACCCAAGTTAAGTCGTACCCAAGTCAACTCGTACCCAAGTCAAGTCGTACCCAAGTCAACTCGTACCCAAGTCAACTCGTACCCCTATGCAATTGTGAATAAAATCCCGTTCGTGTAGACTGTGACATTTTAGTTATCGTATTTTAATGTCTCTTTTAATCGAAAAAATCACATTAACTTCAAAATTATTATTTATCCGCCTCCAAAAAATTCCTATTTCAAAATCAATTGAACAACACCCCACCCCTCACCGTCCGTATCAAAATTAAAACAAACAGACAGTAGGCTAAGACTAGTTCAAAAGTTGTAGTTTTATATATTCATCTTAATTCAACCTTTACATAGATGTCAATTTAATACAAGTACGTAGTATGACAGCTTCGAAGTCTGTTGGCGGCAGCCGCATGCCTTGTGCAATAATGGGGTACGACTTGACTCGGGTACGACTTAACTTAGGTACGAGTTAACTTGGGTACGAGATGACTTGGGTACGAGTTGACTTGGGTGTCATTTTTGGGGTACGAGTTGACTTGGGTACGAGTTAACTTGGGTACGACTTGACCCATTTCGGAAAAGATTGAGTGGCAAGTTTGGCATGTTTGGATGAAAACAACAAACAGAAATCGAATTTCAAAATTACCTTCACAGATTCAAGCGAAGATCGCTCTAATACAACAATAAGTCTCTTTCGAGTGTGTTTATCGTGGATGGTTTTGATGATTTTCTGTTTCTTTTTACTCGGTCCGTCGTCGCCCTCGTGTTCCCTGCGCGCAGCCATCTTGGAATCCAAGAAACAGCGGTATGAATAGCGCCCTCGCGCGTTCATTTTGGGAAAGGGATGGGCAGTCTTTTTTGACTCGACATCCGTCGTCATCATGTTATGATTCCGCGGTTTATCCATGGTAGGAATGGTAGCATACCGCAACAGAAATCTTCACTTTACCAATAATTTACAGGGTATGAAGGTATTTTCTCTTCAGAATATAGTAAAACCTATTGACCAAAAACAATTTTGATCTACGGAATATAAAAAAATTCCTGTAAACAGATTTTCAAAATATGGGACTTGGAATTTCACAGATGAACTGTTACTGTATCTTTCTTGATATTTTTTTCCCACGAATCTGCTTTAAAAAAGTATGAAGCCCCCTTTTAAGGTACAGTACGTGATTGGTAACATACTCCGAACAGAAATGTCCACAGTCCAATGTCCCTTATTTGACTTTAGGGGTTGACAGTCTGTCGGTCTGACCGTCAACCCTAAAAGTCAAAAAAGGGAGTTCAGCGCCCCAGTTACTTGGTCTAGTAGGCATATTTATCCAGAAATTAGTACAAAGACCCAAAACAGTTTTGATCTCGGGGTCAGATCAAAACCGTTCATTGTTTTATAAGAAAAATTTAGTTCGCTATTTACTCGTGACTCAGATGTCCGATTGAGCTCAAATGAATTTTTTCACAATTCTATTATTTCATGTACACACTGGATTAGGTGTGAGTGCCGTTCTGCGACCTTTACCATTATCGAAATCACCCACAATGGCACAACAACAATAAAAGCAACGTGACAACAATAGCAACAAACCAAGCCAACTTGGCTGTGATTCATCAACATAGTTTGAAACCACAAAATGAGAAGAGATGCCATAAAATTGAATAGGTGTTCACTGTTCCGATAATCATTATGTTTGCATAAGTTAACCGTGCAACCGCGAAACAGACAGGAGGCGGAATAATCCACTTCAAAATGATTCGCACATTGATTGCACTCGCCCTCATATTCCATTCATCCTAAATCTCAATGACTGTGCAAACATCAATTATCCCCCGTGATTGTACTCAGGAAACGGCCAGAGTAAACAAACTATGTTTTTCCCCCTACTTTATAAAATGCATCTTCTTCGTCGAGATGATGACAACAACTAAATCGATTCCTCCATCAGTGGAATATCCTCCCTGGCTCATCAGCTCCTGATACTGTTTCCTGACAGGACAAGACCTATCCGTTCTGTCCTTGTTGCTCCTGGTAACGGTCTCCATTACCCCTCTTCTCTGGTGACCAAGGCTTGCTACCTTCGGTAGAGAGTAACAAACAATACAGCCCCAAGGCCGCGGCGATGGACTGTTCTTCGTCACCAAACCCAGTGGCTCATTTCAGAGCATCATTGTGCTTTGAATAAACTCTTCTTGTAGTTGTACAGTCACAAAGCATTTACAACCCTTCATCCTGCAGGCCTGCCGCCAGATTTCTTGGAGAGGTGAAGCCAAGCGGTCATCCTTTTGTCATGGAAATCATTTGTTGTGAGAGCACTTCGATCTTCTGAGGCGCAAAACCTGATTTGTGTATAGGTTACCTAAAGGGACCAAGTGACCAACACTATAGCACATGTATCATCATGCTGTGAGAAAAGCTGCTCGTCTTTTTTGAGTTCCATTGAGCGAAGAGAGGAAGTAGAGAAAGGACTGGGTGAAACTGTTCGATGATGGGGCAACCCAGGAATTTTCTATCTTGGTAAAGAGATGAAATTAGTCTACCGATGCATCGAAGGGATGGTATGGATCAGGACTTGTTTTTCCTCTTCACGCAGTTGAGAAATCGGTTCGTCATACTGAGTGAGATCGATCATCATTTCACGCCGTGTGCCTTCTCGTCATCATGGCTTTGCGTCCGGCCAAAGCATCTTGTGACAAATTCCTTCAGTTTCAGGACCAGGACAAACTGGGAGGAGGTTTCGCCGACATCTGCACCTGCGTCTGGCGACCGGGACTCGTTCACCGTAGCGGCCAGCCAGCCACTCCGTGCATGTGCCCCTCAGCCCACCAGGAGCCGGGCACGCCACTAGCCGGCTGGTTCGGCACTCCCCCGGCGGCCTCTGCCACCACCGCGACACCTCGGTCGACTCTGGCCGTGAATCATCAGTCGGAGTCGGTCGGCTCGTCTTCGATGCAGTCACGGAAGGTCTTAGCCGAGCACAACGGGAAGTCTGCTCGCAAGGGGAGAACCTCGAACAAACTACCGGCTAAACCTGCAAGGCAGTTAGGGGTAGACACCACCAGTGATCGTAGGCCTACCCCGAGGAGCAGCGATCATGCGTCGCTACATCGTGATGTAGCTTTCAAACATCGGAGGCAAGCCGGGGAATACATCAATGAATACCGGGACAAACACACCCTGCGCCTGGTCGGTAGAGACGGAAGCCCCGTGGTGGGAGACGGAGATGCAGGGTTTGGAAAGAACCTCCCAAACCCGTACTTATTCAAGTCAGAGAACTTCAGGTAATATGAGCTAACAATTCAAAGTTATCAATGCAAGTAATGAACTACTCATCAGCCAAAATAATGACCTGAAAATTAGTGGCTTTCCTGACCTGTACCAGCAATGCATGCCCAATGCCTTTTTGAGTGCACTTGGGAAGAAAATAGCACGTGTTTAAAGGTACACGCCGGCTTCAAAGTCCAAAAAAATGAAGAGTGCAGAGTATAACACAATATTTCTAGAACACTTGATGAAGGTTTTCGTGAAAAAAAAATCAGAAATAAGTCGTTTAATTAGGGTTAATTAACGGAAATCAAAATAAGGTCAAAGGTTAGCGTATACGCATTTCCAGCCGTAACAAGTGTTAGAAGGATGTGGCACACCAATGGTTTTAGACTGGTGCTCATAGCTGTGACTAAAATGTTGCAGCTGCCGTATGAGAATTCCAGGAACGCGATACACGTACGTTCAATAGGCAAAACATAAACAATAACTGAATTAGGCGAATCCGTCTTTCTGTTGAAAACATAAGACTTTTCAGAATTATTCACAAAACGTTTGTGAGTTGACGCAACGTTTGCCAGTTGACGCAACGATTGCGAGTTGACGTAATGTTTGCGAGTTGATGCAATGTTTGCAAGTTGACGTAATGTTTGCAAGTTGACGTAATGTTTGCGAGTTGATGCAATGTTTGCAAGTTGACGTAATGTTTGCGAGTTGATGCAATGTTTGCGAGTTGACGCAATGTTTGCGAGTTGACGTAATGTTTTCGAGTTGACGCAAAGGATTTTGAGGGCATGATCGATGAAACAATTTTCGAGGGACCAAAACAATTTCCACATATACACACAATATAATTTTGAGAATCACACAAAAAGGTTTTGATGGCATAAAATGATTTTCATGTATACAAGAAATTATCTCGAGGCTTTCTTGCTCCACGGCTCGAAAATCCCCCCCCCCCCCAAATGCAACGGAGACCGGGTGAGTGACTCAACGCACGATCTCGCATCAAAAATGCTACACGTACGGTACGGGGAGCGTGGACCGCACTGGTGGTTATCACGGGCCCATGCCCCGGGCTGAATGCGTCGTAAAACCCCACGGGCTGTGTCTTCAGAGGTGGTAGGGCACCCGCAGTTACCGGTCTTTTATAAATTCTAAATTAGACATTTAAATGTTGCTTTATCGCGTTGGAAATTCTTAATTTTAAAAAGGAAATACCCAGGTCGAACAGTTAAGGTTTGGTGAAAAGAAAACCAGCGATTAAACAAAAAGTTATACTAAATTTTGTATAGTAAAAAAAAGCTTTTAAACGACTGGAAGTGAAACTTACACATGATCACGTGGGTTTTCTGAGTCAAAATTTTGACTCAGAAAACCCACGTGACTAACGGTTTTTCGTATTTATCATGAAAACGGCTCAATTTTACCGTTTATTTGTGTGGAATGTTCTATTCTACATTTGGAAGACCTTTCCAGTCATGATAAAGGCATGCATTGGCGCCAAAAGGCGCCCAAAAAAGCGCAACGAGGCCGGCGTGTACCTTTAAGCTAATACATGTACCACATCCCACTCTCTCTTTTTTAAGAAACAAAGTGCGTATAAACGTCTACTCTAAACTTGTAAGGAAAATTAGGGTAGCACTTAAAGACTACCTACTGGAGAAAAACTACATAAGCTTTTCTCCTTAAGTGCAGTGCTACCCTAATTTTCTTTATCATTTCGATAGACTGACACGGCTACCCACAATTTTCTTCTAATAGGAATCAAATGGAAATACAAATTTGCAATGCCCCCCCAAAATCGAGGCCTTCTAAGTAGAGGAAATGACTCATTATACCATTACAGCTGTTCACATAACTTTGTCGGTGCATGGAGTAAAATGAACTTCTAAAGCACGACTTACTGCAAAAGTGCATTCCTGGCCAAGTAGCCATTGATATTAATCCAAGCAGCCCACCACCAACACGATCTCGTGGAACGCCGGGCAGAGCCTTCCCTTTTTACAGATCATATTGACAGATGATGGGAGCTCGTATTTAATTTTGGAAAGCAAACACGAGTTAACAATGAACTCTGTTTGATGTGGGATCGGTCTGCGACTCGAACGGTACTTAGCGGTTGCAAGTTGTTGGCCGACTCGATATTTGTTTTTCTTATAGGAACGATTCTGGAGCGAGTGTCAGTCGGATTGAGATAAAAATCTGGACAAGTAATGATTGCTGCAATCTCAGCTCATGCATCAGACAAAATAATGACCTGAAATTTATAAAATACTTGGATCCTAGCAGAATTTTTCTCAAAGCCTAAAAGCAGGATCTTTCTCAAAGGCTAAAATTGGCATTAGCCTTTGAGAAAGATCCTGCTAAAGTGCTAGGATCCAAACGCGTCAGGCCCTCCTAACTCCAAGCAAAAAAATATGGACTTAAAACGTCACTTAAGATTATTTCATGCTTGTATCTCTCAAATGGCGTCATATACAGGACAAACATAGTGAAAAATATAACTCGCTGACTGCTACACTTCTTTTCTTATCTACGTATTTTTCTAGGAAGATGTACAGAAGGCTTGAGGAATATCTAAAGACACGACCTAAACCACCCAGTGATACTCTACCATTAGCTATAGAAAGAAGGTACGTATATACAACATGGCGGTAGCAACTGAAGGCTGTTGTATTGTGGTACGACTGCATGACGTCGGTTCCCATGTGAAATCAAAGACCTCTATTATGGAATCTCTCAATTGTTCCACGAAGTTCTGTGATCCAATTATTAGAGCTCAGACTTCTTATGTACATGGGGCCCTTCAGGGAATAATTGTTCATCAGCCTATATCGGTTAAATTGGGCCAAACTCTTTTCAATTGCATTTGCGTCATCATTCTGAACCTTTGACAACCCGATTGCTGGTGTTGATGCTGGTGGCGCACCCTACTGGCGTCTGGGCACTTAAAAAACACATCAGAAGCACATATAGGCCTAATTGCATAAGGGATATAAAAACTAACCAGCTCGAACCACGGAGGAAGGTATAGAAGAATCAGTGACCCATTCATGCTGGGTTAACTACCTTTTCGTTATGGCACAGAGATGTTAGAGAAACATGAAAAAAAAGGAGGCCGGAAATTAGTTTTGCCATCAGATTTTCTAGCAAATGCGGTTGCAAGTATGAGCCGCCCATCTCACAGCAAAGCACCAATATCAACATGACCCACATCATAAAGTGAAACACAGCCCATTACGTTGTAGTATTTTGTGTGGGCGTACAATCTATGTCACCATCAACATTAAAATTATAGAAAGGGGAAAAAAGACAATTGACTTTGGAGCGGGGTTCGAACTTGTGAGTAGTGTTATATACCGGTGCTCTACCAACTGAGCTATTCAGCCTTATATAGCGGTGTCCCAATTTGTCAATTCCCTTTGTTTGTTTGAAGCCATGAAACCACACATAATTTGCTACATCACATGCATGCACCGAGAAAATTAAAAGGTCGGGTAAAGCAAGGGATAACATCCAAAATCGGAAAAAAATAATAATAAAATAAAAAATGTTTCTCAACATCATATCCAGAATTGTTTTGGTTAGTAGGCCTTAAATTTAAAATAAACAATTTTGTATATAGTAGACTCTGAAGGGAACGCAAGTGCACTTGTTCGTCCTTTATCATGAACTTCAGTTTTTAAAGGAAGTTAGGAATATTTTCAATGACAACTGGTATTTGGGAGAGAATTAAGGAGAGTTTCCCTGTTATTTCATCATTAGTTACGACAACGATGACGTCTCACCGAGTGAAACCATCCCAGACATGGAACCACCCGCACCCGCGTTTAAAATCTCTGACAAGATGCAGACAAACTTTGCCGATGTCTTCAGCCCGACGTTTCGCAAGCCGAAGGACTTGACCTTCCAGCCGTACATCAACGGCAGCAGTGCCTCACCGGCGCCGGTCAAGTTGCGGTACTCTCACAGCGCCAAGCGGCCAGGGACCTTCCCGAGCATCGGTCAGGACTCCGCGGCCGTCAAGTTCCCCATGCCCGCCTACGTGGTCACGGACTCAGGCAATCTCCGTAGAGGAGTCGATGAAGGCGGAGCGCCAGGGACGCCATCCAGAGTGGACACGGTCGTCAGGCTCCTGGAACCCAAGACCTCCGAGGACAACGGGAATAGGAACGCGAGGTCCTTCCGGACTCATGGAAACGGTTCCAAGTCGACGCCGAGCGTCATGACCGCCGACTTCGACGCAGCCATGATCCGGTTCCTGCAGACGGCCAAGCAGAACTTGGAGAGGGTGCGGGAGCAGCGAGTCAGGAAGGAGGCCATCAACAAAAGCCGGCTGGTGACTCGAGGAGGGAGTCGGAGTGACTTGGTTGTGACCTCTGGGAAAGCAAGGACGATGAGGTCAAGTGCAGCCGCGGCAGATGTGAGGAGGATCAATCTTGGTGTCTCCCAGTCTTGACGAAGGTCCCTATACCTTAGGTTGACATCGACCCTTCTCCATGGAACTTGCCATGCTCTGCATGAGACCAGATTACTCAGCTCAAACATAATGCTTTGACAACAGAAAGATCCCCAAAGACTAATGTGAACTGTCGCTCTATAAGGAAGACTGTGTAGTATGTGGGCCATAGAATTAAACAGTACAACACTGGCAAAGACAGCCGTCTCCAACGTAAGCCCAGGCGCTGCTTATAAGATACCGAACTTGTACACTATGTGTACACATTCTCTGAAATCTCATGAAAGTATTTGATTGTGCCAAAGATCTTGTCAAGGAAATCCTATCGCCAACTTCTAACTCCTAACTTAAAGTATCATGCTCCATGTTCACCTCAGGCTAAACAAGATTATATACAGGTCACTCCCAGTTTCCATCAAAGGTTAAAGGTACAATACATAATTGGTAACGGTCACAGAACAACACTCACACTTCATCTGATCAAACATGTACATGGAATTAACTTAAACCTGTGAAAATTTGAGCTCAACCGGACATTCTGAGTCACGACAAAATAGCGAAAAACCGACTAAATTTTAAGAATGGTTTTGATCTTTGTGTTTTTGACCCCGAGATCAAAACTGTTTTCGGTCTTTGACCAATTTCTGGATAAAGACACAATTTCAGGTGGAACAGTATGCTTCTACCGGCACCATCTTCATACCCAGAAAGTTATACGTAAATCTGCGTACATTTTTGTTTGTATGTATTGTTACCCATCCGGCAGCCGATTTCACGAAACTTTACGCCATGGCGTAAGTCCAACTTACGCCACAAATGTTGCGTAAGTGGCGCAACTTACGCAACATTTGTGGCGTAAGTGGACTTACGCCATGGCGTAAAGTTTCGTGAAATCGGCTGCCTACTGTACCTTTTAGTTTTGATATACGTTTTGATATTAAAATCATCTGTCTGTATTGACACATGAACTAATAAGACCGTTTATAGAGAGAGTCTCATAGAGGCAGTATAGTCCTATGATTTTATGAAACTCAAGTTGGCTGGGATACAATATCAATAGACCTGTACTCAAACATTGAAGGCTTTTTATAGAACAATATACCATTACTCCATCAAGTTCTCTTAGAGTGGAAACGGATACATAATGTTTATAAAAAAGAAATTGGGATTTTAAATTTCGCCAAGTTGACATTCCCTACACACGCATAATGTCAATATCACACCGGTTTAACTAGTGACGTGGAGTTAAGGTTTGTGACCAGGGGCCAATTTCACGGCCCTGCTTAGCACAAAAATTGCTAACAGTGAAATTTCAGTCTTAATAAAACAGGATCACCATCCAAATTCCCAGTTGCTGTGCATCACTTTGGCTGTTTGCTGACCATGAATATCACATGGAATTTTTAAGAGCAATTTCTTTTATCGAACAAGAAATGTAGCGCTATTTATAAGCAATTATTTTGTGCTTAACAGGTCAAATTGGCCCCGGGGTTGACAAACTTTTATTTCTTCAAAGAAAAGCATAGGGCCTTTACGAAACTAGGCTTGAGGCTAGGCTTGGGACCCTTTTGCACTACTGCCATTTGAATCCCACAAAATGAAACGAAGGGATTGGGCCACATAATGAAGCTGGGGAAAGGCTCCAGCTTCGCCATGTATCTCACTATCTCAAGCCCTTCATTTCATTTAGGACACAAAATGGCAGTAAAAAAAACAATTGCCAAGCCTAGCCTCAAGCCCCATTTCGTAAAGGCTCCTAGATCCACATTATCATTAGGCAGCCAGAATTGTTTTTACAAATGAAGGCTTGCGACAACGTAACCCTCCTAATTAATATACATGTACATGAATCTAAATATTGAAAGTATTATGTGTGGGTTCTGAAAAAGAAGCCGAGTTGGTAACTGGACGTCCTGGCCAATATGCTCAATGCAGTGGGGATGGGCTGCCGCCCATTCAGTGCCTTTCAGAAGGCCTGACCACTTTGAACAATTCTTGGGTGAGTGTTTAGGCCATCAGCTGAATTTAATACGAGGCTGTAAAAATGGGTTTCGTTCCAGCAACACTGGGAATACATTTTTAGTGCATGAATGTGAGGTTAAATACATCACAAACAATATGTTAAAAGTTCTCCACAAAAGGTCCTGCTGTTTTTACGTTACACCCTTTACATACATACATGTGCATAAACATATATACACATATACAGTGTATATGTTTACACATGTAATGCACATGTACATGTACACGTACAAGGGTCATCTGGAGTTCGCCTTGGCAAAAAAAGACTGGTAAACAATCACAGTAGTTTATCACCAACTTCGGGCCATGTGCAGATGGACAGCTTGTGGTTCAGGATTTAGTTGCACTTCAAAATTCAGGAATAGATACATGATGAATCCATCATATCATTCATTTAAGGAAAACAGTACATGTGCATTAAGATTCAAACACATCAAACTACCAATTTTGTTTACAGAATTTACTTTTGAACTGTTTTTTTTATTCTACACTGATATTTTCAGATCTGGTAGGCATAATCATCATACCAGTTTCCATAAAAATATGCATTATAATCTGAACTTGGGCAGAAGACAATACAGTTCGGAGTACGTAATGGCTCTCCTGAGTGATGTACAATTTGCCTTTGCATGTAATGAAATTATATACAGTTCATGTAGAAACAGAGATCAACACAAAGCAACCAAGTAATGTGTTTTCTTTTTAAAACAGTCCCTGCTAGCTTGGTTCATTTTTACAACCAATTGAACTTTTGGTCAAATATGGAAATATTAAATTTTCTTGCACAGATGCATCCACATGCTAAGCATACGGAAGTTCTCTTCAGTACTGTTGCATAATAAAATATGCTCTTGTTCCTCCAATGACATCCACCGTCAAAAGGCTAAATAGTTTCATTGACATGAACAACTTGCTGCATTTTTTTTATACATGTAGGTCACTGGTATGCACAAATAAAAATTAAAAAACATCTAAGATTAAAAGGTTTGAAAGATGAAATGATGTAACTGTGTATGTATTATTTATGTACTAAGTTTAAAAAAAAGACTTGACTCATAGGTTGGAAAATGTGCGAGGGAGAGCGTCAACAATGACAAAATAGTTCGCTCTTTGGAGTGAAAATGTGAAAAAACAGCAGGACGAAATGTGGAGAACTTTCGGTATATTCATATGTGAGTATTTATTTTGCAAAAACCGTCGAGAAAATCTATTCCCGCGATTGCTGGAACGAAACGAAGGAATTGAGCGTTCAGCTGATGGCCTAGTTGTAGTCACCACCTAAACGAAAATAACTTTTAGAGCTGAACTAATTATTCGGTATTCAACCCTTTCATTTTATAGCATCTTGAACTTAAATAGTTTACATTACACTGTACACTGTTCAATGCCCAATAAATGGTATGCACAAGAAATCCAAGAAAATTGTAAATTATGATGTAAGCGTCTTAATTGTCTGTTGCTGAATATAATTATTTTGTTATGATAGACAAAAAATAGAAACTAATCATTAAATCTTCAATACGTCATAAAATATAAACCGGTATACCCGTTATAGGCTTACTGGAACAAATTAATATTTCTTTCTCTCTTTTTTTTTTAAAACCAAAATGGTGATTTTGGAACATCCTTTTTCATATACCACCAGCCCCTCTCAAAAAATTCATCTGGGGTCAATTTCACAGAGTTGCTTAAGTACCAGAATTTGCTTAAGCGCCCAAAACCTTAATAAATTAAATGTAGGGACAATTTCATAGGGGCTGCTTAAAGTTACAATACATGATTGGTAAAGGTCACAGGACATCAATCATACTTTGTCTGATCTGATCAAACATGTACATGAAATAATAAACCTGTGAACATTTGAGCTCAATCGGACATCTGAGTCACAAGAAAATAGCGAAAACCCGACTAAATTTTTCTTATAAAACATGAAGAATGGTTTTGATATTACCCCTAGATCAAAACTGTGTTCGGTCGTTGTTTAACTAAATTCTGGATAAAAACAGCGTTCGGACGAACGATCTTTGGAAAAGACACTTAATCTTGATTTCCTTGAAAAACCCAGCATCTGATGAACCAAGATTTCCCATGGTGACTGTTTGCACTGTTTACGAACTGTTGAGTCCATTTTCTGTCTCAAATTCAATATCTTTTTTTTTTGGCCTTGCAAATCCTATAATTATGCTCTCTTTAAGCACCAAAATTTGCTCTTGCTTTAGCGCCAAAATCTTGGTAAATAAAATCAGGGGCCAATTTCATAGAGCTGCATGTATGGCTTGGGTTCTCACACATGAAACTGTGCAGCGGCTGTGAACCACTTCCCATAGACTTATGTATTATTTTAAGCCATAGCCAGGTGAAATCAGACATGGCCTTTTCAAGAATAACATCACATACACTATGCCCCTTTACTGGCTTTTAAAACACATTATGCATGTGCATGTTTCGTTCAAAATCAGGTTTCACTTTTTGCTGTTATACTCATCGGGTATAAAATTGCAGTTTTTGTCTTATATTTCTGAATTGCGAATTTGTGATTGCACATTTAATGCCTTGTAATACTTCCAAATCAATGACTTGCTAAATCCAAAACAATACATATGCTGTAAAGTCCTGAGATCCTGCATGCTCTTACGCTACCAATGAATATCTCATCTGAGAATACTGTTTGAAGCCTTTCTTTGTTTTCGTCCTTCAGGTATTATTATTACATCACCCATCATTCTAAGGACATTTACTAATAACTAGCACTTCTGGAATTGAATACATAATTGTTTTCTTCAGTTTATGGAAAAAAGGGCATCAGTCATCAATCTCTCTATAGTCTTGAAGGCAGCATCTGCACAGCCTCTCTCTACCAACTCCTGGAAGTGGCTCGCTGACACCTGACCACTGGTCAGCATGTATATCATGCAAGCACTGGTCAGTTTGGAGCAGCTGTGCTTCAGGCCAAACTGAAAGTGGCTGACCACGGTAAAAGAAACCATGTAATTCTCCACTAGGATGTCGCAGAGCTGATTTTGGACTGACCAAAGGAGAAACCTCCCAGAACAGGCAATGCCCTCCAAGACCGTCTTGCAGCCTTGTGTCAAAGCAGCTCTCATGTGGCAGCATCGTGTCTTGAGACATCCATACAGGATGTGAAGAATCACCACAAGGGCTTCTTGTGAAATCTCCTTGATGGGTACCATGCTTTGCTCTGATTCCAAGTAGGGGCCCTCCAGGAGGCAGGCGAAGTACTCAGAGCTCCTGACAAGGGTGTCCTTGTGGGTCTGGATCACTGTCTTTTTGTCCAAGAGGAAGCTTATGTCTGGCTGCTGTTCTACTGCATCAAAGCAACAGACAGTGCATTTCTTGGAAGAAATACCCTCTTGGGAAGCCAAGTGTGATGCTCTTGGATGATGCAACTGAAGACTTTCTTGATCTATCTCTACGTGGCTCTCATGTGGAGATGGAGCATCACCTGATGAATCTGGACAATCCATGGCTTCTTCAACAGCCATACTGATGCTTCCAGCTCTTACAGGATCCTGTTCCCTAACCAAGGCAGTATCTTGATTAAAAGAGGAACTGAACTGCCCGCTTGATGTACCCTCTTTTCTGGAAGAATCATCATGATGAGCAGCTGACAAGTCACTGTCTTCTGTTCGAAGGTCTGATGCAGATTTTCCTTCTTCACTCCGTGTTTTGCTTGCAGTATCCTTTTCAAGATCTTCATTTCCACTTGAAGCATCTGTCCTAAAGCAATCATGCTCTCTTGAATGACAACACTGAATACCTTCTGAAACAGCCGAGGTTGTGTGAGACAGGAGCAAGGACGAGAGGTCACATAGGCATTGCACAGCTTTTTCATAAACTACCGAGTCAACACTCCCTCGTTGTAGATATTCCAAGAGAAACTGTAGACCCTTATGCTTGATGAGGAGCTTCCTTTTGAGGCTGTTGGACCTACAGAAAAAAATGAAACAACAAATCTGATTAGTGATTAGTAGATGATTTTCATAAAAACACGGATATGCATGTGGATACATCAAGAAAATCTCTAAGTAAGGTTGGAAGTACCATCGCTGGACGTGTGGTCAGGTCAAGCAGCCAAATGCTATCCTTTTGTCTTGTCTATTACATAACCAAAGATGTGTATACAATGTACATGTAATGCAGAACCTTAAGATGTAGCTTATTAACAATCTGCCATATTCCCATTGCACAAGCATTAAAACAAACAAGAGTATTTTAGAAACAAAGGGACCCATATTGCAGAATATTCAAACACTTACTGGCAGATATAGGGCACAGCAAGAACACATGCCATTCTTCCGTTGGAGGAGTCGGACATAAGAAGACCAAGCATGAGGCTTTGTCTATACTGGCAGGTTGACACCATCAGTGGGTACAATGGTGAGGCAGTGTCTCCCCACAGCTGGAACTGCTCCGACTCCAGGGTATCCATGCTGCAGACTGAGGTTGTGTCAGATGCCACGTCATCCACAATCTCTGCGACTGCATCTGCGTCAGAACCTTGGGCCCTCACCTGATGATCTGTCCCTGAGAAATCTTTGTTGGGAGATTGGGGCGCTAGCTCTGAGGTCGAATGCCATTTTCTTAATACCCTGACTCTTTTCTGACTAATTAGAGACAGTGGGCTGTCCTCTGTGGAGCGGTAGTCACTTGACAATGATCTGCCCTTCAGAGATTTTATGTCGCTTCTATCAGCTGTAGGTTCATCCCTGCTTCCCTCACGCCGACTCCTGTCTGAAGAGTGGACCGCCTTTGCATTGCGCTCTCTTTCAAGCATTTTCCTGGCTATCAGCATTGGGACGTGCTCCAAGAGCAGCTGCTCAAAACACAGTCTGTTCCTTAGAATCCTGTGCAAGGTGCGTTGGCACTTAGACTGCAGGTAGGAAGAGCTTGGCCGATAGTCAAGCAACACAGAGATCACCGACTCTCGGGCCATGTTGCTGCTTGGGTCGTCCATGTGGGAGTAACGGGAGAGAAGAGTCACCACCGCATACTCTCTACGTCTAAGTTTTCCTTCTGTTCTTGCTCGACGTATCTCCATTTCCCTTTCAAATTTGGATGTGCCACCCTTGTCCGTTGGCTCACTCAATCCTCCGATTGGGAACAAGTCTGTGTCTGTTTCTAGATTTTCCAAAGTTGACATTTTTGGGGTCTGGCGGGGAACAGAAGTGGTCTTACTTTTGCCCGTTCTCATCTTCAAGCTTTTGGTGTGAGGCTCCCTGAAGGTGCCGGTTTTCTTTGCCCCTTCACTGCTGCTTGGACACTGCTGATCCTGTGAAACTTTCTTTGCTGGTTTTTGACTTTCCATCAAACATTCTCCATGATCACTTAGAGAAAGACCACTGACAGTTGGTACTAAGGGTTCCTTTAATACTTTGGCTTCATCACTGGATTTTTGAATTTCCATTGATTCATTGGTTGAAAAGAGCGAACTTGTGGCATCAGAGGGAGTTCCGCCAGTTACACCGGATGCAGACGCTTCGGTAACAGTATCATCCAGGCTGTTAACATCAGCTGTTTCGATGTTAATCAACTGTGGCACATCCTCAGTCTCTGGCAGATTAGATATAGGCAGCTCCCTCCCTGTGGACAGAGTTGGATGGTCAGCAACGGCAGAATCAGTTTCTTCAACTGTCGGAGAGGCAGAAGTGCTCGGATCGGGCAGAGATTGACGTTCCCACTGTGGCGAATGCTGGGGTGACCATGTGGGGATGGACTGCGAAGACCATTCAGTGCCATGCTGAGGGGATGACCACTTTGAGAAATACTGAGGGGAGTGTTGCGGTGACCATCGAGGGGACCAGTTTGGGGATGACATAGGTGAAAAGTCGTACCTGCAGGTTAAACAAAGTACAAGGATAAATACACAGCTTCCACACAAGCATTGTGTGATTGGCAAAGCTTTCAAATTTTGTGTGACACAATTCACATTATCTCTCATAATCTTGCAGTTTTCTAATCACTAATCAGCAGATCTGACCTACCTGGGAGGGCTGAGGGACTGAGGGGAAGAGAAGCTTGAGTAACTCCGAGGCGATAACTCCTGACCCATCTTTTCTCGGTGCTGCAAGAACCACTCCCAGTCAACCGTTGGAGGGGAGTAAGGAGTGGCATCAGGGTTGACGTAAGAATGATAGTTGCTGGGATGCAATGAGGGTGACATTCCTGATGCACTCGAGGAATGCGATGGCGAGCTGTTATCCATGCCTTGAGCAACTTGGACCTTGCTGGAGGTAGCTGAGGATGAGTCCTGCGGTGACTGTGATAGTAAAGGATCCAAGAGCTGGGCCTGCTTTGCTCTAGACAGAAACAATGACCCAGTTGGAAGGTCTGTAGATTCTGTTGCTGGATATTTTGAGCTGTGACCCTGATCACTCAAAGGCAAAACCTTCAGTTTTTTGCACACTCCACCACCTTGGCTCTGCAGTCGTTTCTGTTGGCCACTGAGGGTTCGCTTCACTGATCTGTTGTCTTGATCTTTGCTGGAAGAGGTTGATGGCTTGTTGATGATAATAACTGGGTCTGTGGATTCCTCACATTTTGAATCTATCAAGGGAAAAGAACGGGGAAAAATATTTAAAATGCAAATTTTGTGATCTAAGAGTCAAATTTCACCTTTAAGAAACTTTGTATGCTGTGACACACCTATGTTATGCTAAGATGTAGTAATTAAGTTGCATCTTATGCTTGCTGCAGAATACTCCCTACTCTCCAACACCAATATACACTATCAAAGATGTGTTGACTTTATAGGAAAGAAAATTCATAATGTACAGTGATAGATTTCTTACTTGGGTTGGTGTGGCTAGAAGTGTCACTGACTGAACGCATTTCTTCCAGTCTGAGTTGAGTCACAAGAATCGGGATGAATCCACAAGCGGCCAGATAGTTGAGGCTGGGCTCATCATAATAGAAATCCATTAAGGCCACAAGGACAGTCTCGTGGAGTCTCGAGCAATCCTCATCCGAACTCTTGAGGATGTTGAGAAGAACTTGCAGCCCCTCCAAGTCCCGGACCCTGACCCTGTTGACAGACTCTTGGCAGCAGAAACACAGGCAGTGGATGTATGTAGCCCAACCGGCGAATGTGGTGGCCTTGCCTCTTTCAATGAAGATCTCCACTGCACCTGCCTTTCCTGCTGCGACCCTAACCCCCTCAAACACCATCAAGTTCAGCAAGGCCATCAGGGCATGCTCTTGGATTGACGACTTGGAGTGCGAGAGGAGACCGACCAGGAGGGACACGCCGTTGTCTTCCACAGCCTGCCTTCCAGCTTCACGGTACGATTTGAGGGCTTCAGTGCTGTGTCCGGATCCAAGATTGTTGGTTATCTCAGCAGCTGTGTGAGCGGCACAGCCGACAAGTTTGACATCTTCAGAGTCGAGGCAACTGAGGGTCACCAAGAGTCCCCCCGACTGTAAGATCCCCCAGGTGTGTGGGATGGTGTCGGCAAGCATCCGCAAAGTTCTCAGTATACTCTGTCGGCAGTTGGAATCGGTGGTCTCCCTCAGGTATCTGACAAGGTGAGGGACGACGTTCTTGCGGTGAATTGCAGCACACAGCCTGGGTGTTTCGGCAAGGTTGGCAAGAGCCCTGGAAGCTCTGTTGATGATACTGACTGAACTGTGCACACTGAGCACTTCAACTGGATGAAGATAAAACAGAGTTGATAAGGCATAAATTACTGAAACATTTGAAACATTATTAAGCTGTTGTTATTATAAAGCATTAAATTACCATTAGTAGTTAAAACATGTACTTCAGGTGCAAGCCCTAGGAGAGTAACAACATTTGCCTAGGTTTGGAAAAGTTAAGGCAGGGTACATTTTGCCAGCACTGGCATTCTTCCTGCAAACACATTGTTATGCCGTTTCCTTACTCTGATTGGCCAATTTGCAGTTTTAGAACATACCTCGGGCAAAATTTAGTGAAAGAAGGCTGGCATGAAGTATCGAGAATTGGCCAATCAGAAGAATGACTGTACTGGCTAAATATACAATTTTAAAAGTTAATGCTTTGATAGCATACACTGCCCACTGCATTGTAATATAGTATGCAATTGCTTGCTTACAAGTTTAACACAAACTGAACAGATAGAAGTAAGAAATAAAATGTCCCAAATTTCGGTGTGAAATTATGTTAGGATTATAACATATTGATTCTTCCACCCCACCCCGAGTGGAACATAATGCACTAACAGTAAAAAAAAAAAAAAGAACCCTGGCAAGTTTATAATGTATAAATTTAACAATCAACACAGATCCCCTTGCTCTGATTCATGTAGCAGTCTCTATTCTAGGTATTAGCCACTGCACTAGTTCAAAAACAATATGTACCATTCAAAATAAGCAGGCCACCATGTACATGTACATGTACAGTAGTTAGTTGCAATGATCGTAACCCTTGGTCTGTATTTAACATGGAACCTCAGGGTAACGATCATCATAATTAGGCCTAGCAAGCAACCATGCACTTGACTGGCTGAAGTAGGTTTGATCACATAAGCCCTCTCTGCACTGGACTTTTTCTTCCGATAGGTAAATGAAAAAAGTCCGCACTTGGACTTTCGAACTTAACTGTGCACGCACGGAAGAATTATCGAGCTATCAAGACTAGGCTCATGAGTGTACCCGACTCGCACTGTCCGCACTGGACTTTTTCATCTCGGATAAAAGTGTCTTGGAATTATTTTCTGGGCAGAAGTTGGCTAGTAGAAATGCCCGCACGGGTCTAGAAAAGTAACTGAGAGGAAGACTTCCTGAGACGTCCGTACTTTGGACGTAAAATGGGTAAGGTACCAAGGGTCTCGGTAAAAAGTCCAGTGCGGACAGGGCTATTGAATATTTTGGGTGATTGTCCACAAATGCAAGCAAGCTTGTTCAGATTTTGCACATCATCTGTGTAATACATCTTTCATTTTATGAATCTAAATAAATTTTGAAAAATATTTCGTACTTACCTATGGCTGAAATACCATCAAGTTCATGGACCTTTACAAACACAAGAGAAAAAAAGCCAGCATGACATAATGAAAATTGGCCAAGGTCAAACTCAAAGTAAGCTTACCAAAATAATGTATGCAGGAAGAATGCTACTGTGGTGAAATATATACAATGCCAAAATTATTTCATATAATTTATTTTGGCAATTGTAAAGTTCGGGACCCTTCGTCCCGTATTTTTATCACACGCTGGAATGACCGCGAATACGTTCCATTGTGTTTGCTGTGCATAATACAAACACAGGACCTGGGTCCTGAACTTTACAATCACCTTTATTTTATCCTGTTCAACATGTTACAGAATGTGTTGTTATGAATCTTGGATTTTAAAGCAATATGAACAAGAACCGCAAATGAATAGACTGATCCATTAAAGGAAACAAGCTGCTTGAACTGGGCGTATTGCCCAGCTTCTGTTGTTATCCGTCTCGCACACAGACCAACGTAAAACCGTCAGTCAGCACTACGACACGCGGTGTGTGTAAAATCTTTGAAGCCTTTTTTCTCGAAAAGTATTTTTGCTGAACGATTTTAGGCTTTATGGACATGCATGTATTCAATGTGACCGGCCGGTGAATGGGGCGCCGGCTCGCGCGCGCGGCTGCAGCTGCCTCGATTTACGTCACACATTTGGGAAGATTTATGTTAATGAGGGTCCCACTAAAGGGGCGTAGTAGCTTGGACAAACATTTTCAACATTTTGTTTCTCATAGTTAATCCAGGAAATAATTAGCTCGAGACACAAAATATCATTGTCAATATTTAATATAGTACTGTATTGTTTTAAGCAGGAATTATGCAATTTAAATCCTATATCGTGTTCCCTTTAAGCCCCACCCCATTTGTTTCTGACCAATCACACAGTCGTGGTTTATGTTCGACATGCGTTCACTTAAGTCCGACAAATGCACACGCGCATACATACGCGCGACAGGAACGTGCAGTGAAGCATTGGAGAGAAACACGTGTTCATTGCACACGTGTGCAGTGGGAGGGGCTTACTGGATCGGTCTATTGTATGGGGCTGAACTAAAGACAAAGTTAAAGTAAAAAATTTCATTTTGATTTCGGAGCATTAGCAGCTAATTGATTATTTATTACATTTAAGAACAAAAATAATCAATGTGATTTTTGGGGTCCACTCATTCCCAATCGCCTCAATAATTACCGTCAAATTCTTACCCGTATTTTGGACTGGTGTTCTCTGCAGCAGGTCGCGAGGACACTGAGCGCTAGATCCGACACTTTCTCATCATCGCAGGATTTCACCACTGACACAACTTCGTCTAAACCTCCCAATTCGCGAAATTCCCTCACGATTTCAAGCGCTTTGCTTTTCCGAACCAGGCTCTGGACCTGCTGGAGTCCACTTTGTAAACTATTCGGGGAACGAGAGCTCAATTTCCCTACTATTTCTTTCAAAGAACGCGGAGTACGAGCAGTTTTTCGACTGCTGGAGGCCGCCATGTTGTTTTGGTTATTTAATACAAATTGAACGCGTGGTGGCGCTATTTATCTCGATTTTATCTTGTCCCTTTTATTTTGTTCTCTCCACACTCTGTATCTTCACTCGACTTGCATGCTTTTGTCATGGTCCTCTTTCACCCTTTGAGAAAGATCCCTGCTAGAATCGAAACGTCAGGACCTCCTAACTCCAAGCATTAAATATATTTCAGGCCATTATTTTGGTGGATGAGCACTTTGCAGCAGTAGTGTCTTTTCTTTTAATGGAAACAAAATAAATGGTCGTTTTCTTAAGATAATGAAAGACTTCCCCACCCCACATTTGGGGTTCTTCCCCCTATTCACGATTATCATCACCACCCCATCATTCTTAAAAATTTGGAAGAAAAATTGACTGGATCAGTATTCGAACCAGCAACTAGTTCTTGGATAGTACTGGCGCTCTTACCAACTGACCTATCCAGACCCATGTTGGTGGTGCCCCTATGATAGTCAATTATCTTTGCTCTTTTAGCAATCAGAAGATGTGAAGCCACTCACATACAGCTCCTCAGACTTCATCTCGATCTTTTTCATCAGTATCGCCATGGAGCTCTTCATCTTCACCAACTCATAACGTCACAAACAACGGGTGCATTCGTTTAGCTCCCCCGGGTCGACACCAGTCAACCTCGTCTCCATTCTCTTGCTTGTTTTATGCAGTAAAACACGACCATTCCCAGAAAGGGCTGACCCGGGGAGCTAAACGAATTCACCCAATACCAGTCCCCTATCATTCTCAATGGTGCATCATCACCTTGACCTCCAATATGTCAAATAATAAATTCCAGCCAAGCATGACTTCCATGGATTTAAAATACTTTATTTATCATGTAGAGTACATCATTCGCAATTGAATATTTAAATATAACTAGGTGTCAATTATTTAAATATTAAATAATTACAATAATAGAACTAACTCTTCGGCTTTCAACCATTTATATTAAACCATAATTAACGACATCTCAAAATACTTTCTTTCCTTACATCATATTATTACTTCAATGTACATGATGATGTATAATTTGGTATAAAAAAAATAATGTACAATTTACACATAGAGGTCACTGCAATAATTTGAATCTTAAAGGTACTATCATAGTTTGGTAAAGGTGATAGAACAGCTGCTGTCTGTTCATGATTTGATTTGTTGCGGAATATAAACAAACCTGTGAAATTTTCAGCTCAATTGATCATTGGAAACAGTAGAAAATAGCGAAAAACCGTTACAATGTTACACGGAATTGTCAGGTAATAGTAATTGTGAGGTTTTGACCTCTGAGATCAAACTGTTTTCGGTACTTTGTTTCACTCTTTCTTGAAAAATCATTTCAGGCAGACAATTTTAACAGTATGCTTGTACCAGGTCTATTTTTATACCCAGTAAGTTGTATGTAAATCTGTGAACATTTCTGTTTTGGTTTCCTACCTAATTTGCTTCATATTTGTTAATTATACTGAATTTATGAAGAGGAAATAAATGTTATGAAATTGTAAAAGTATGATACTACCTTTAATTGTGGGCATCTTGTTTAAATAACCAAAGAGTGAATGGTCCTGTCTGCAACTGACCTACCCAAATGGGCCGGACCATGTTTCTCCACGAAACCAGTTGTCTGTGCTTTAAAGGTAGTTTCATACTTTGGTTTTTATCAAAGAAATACAGATTCATGGGCAAATATATCAAGACAGATACAATAACAGTCATCTGTGAAAATTTCAGTCCCATACGTTGCCCACTTTTTGAGAAAACAGTGAAAAACAACCACAGTATTTCTTAAGTCCTTTCTCTTTTATTTTTGATCTTTTACAAGATCAAAAAGATTTTCGGGCGTTGTTTTACAAATTTCTGAATAAATACACCATTTCAGGCGGAACAAATGTAACGGTATGTTTCTAAAACCACCATCTTCATACCCTGTAAGTTAAACATAAATCTGTGAACATTTCTGTTTTGGTTTCTTACCAAAGTATGATACTACCTTTAATAGATACCAAATCCGACACAACGTTTGTTCCTGAAAGTTCAAGTGTTGCCTGCTACAATGAATCTCAAAAATAAAAGCAGTATGTTGCAGTATATCTGCTATAAATGTACAAAGAATAAAAAAAATCTACTGGCAAGGAACATGGATGAGTTTATTTCAGGCTTATCTACAGTTTAACAAGGAAGGCCAGGCCCACCATTTCAATCTAAAAATATCCGTGAAATTGACTGGAGCGGGATTCGAACCGGCGACCTCCTGAATACCATACAGGCGCTTTACCAAATGAGCTATCCAGCCCTATGTTGGTGGTGTCCCTAATAGTCAATTCTCTTTGTTCGTTAGACAGTCAGAAGCCATGAAACCATGCACACACCGTCATATCCCAGGGAACTTCTCACCAGTAAGCAACAAGATGTCACTTGCTGGTACCCTGCTAACCAGTCAGTTGCAGGGAATCAGTTGCAAGATTCCACAGACAGCTGGTACCCTGCTCACCAGGTATCCGGTGCGTATTTGTCGGACGACCCTGCCCACGATGCATGTGATGGCTCCTCGATGGCTTGCTGCTTCAGGTTGACCTTCTGTAGCCGTGCCGCTAAGGCCATGATGATCTCCAAGAGGAGACCGTGGCTCAATATTTTCATTTTGGGGTTCTCCGCAACCTGTCAAGACAAACATTGATCGGATTCATATTTCTGAAATGAAAATGACAAAGTATGGTGGACCTATCCATCCTGTGCGGGACTGAAAATGACCCTAACACCGTACCTTGGTGAAGTTTCTGACGATGATCTGGAGTGCGTGGTCCTTCATGTCTTTGGCTCCGACTCTGTCGGCCGCGTCTAGTATCTGGACTACATTCTGCACCGAGATGTTGATCTCCAGGTTCTCCTTGCAGAAGGCCTGCAGCCGGCTGTTGTAGAAGCTGTAATAGTCTGGTGCCGAGAACAAGTACCTGGGATGGAATCGTATGCTAAGGAAAAACAAAACTCATTTTGGAAGTTGATTACACAAACAAAAGAAGTCAGTAACAGAAGGCAGGGGCCGATTTCACGAAACTCGTCTTATCTTAAGATCGATCTAAGGACTTGAAGGCTGTAAGATCGATCTTGGCTATGACGTGCCCTAAGACCGATTTCACGAAACTTCTTTTTTGCAAGATCAGAACCGATATTTAATTTTGTAAACCGAACTGTAATTTATTGGACAAGGATGGCATTACAAAATGTAACAACTGTACCATGTTCAATTGTTATTATACGTGTTCATGCAGATAATACGACCCTCGGACTGGTCCTAAGTTAAGACGAGTTCAGCAGCATTGCGTTGAGATGCGTCTCAACTTTGGTGTAATCGATCCTAGGACATGTTGCAACATAGGACAAGTTACCCTTCCTAAGAGGCCTCTTAGTCTTTCGTGAAATCGGCCGCAAGAGTCCAAACTTGGATAGGGCCTCTTCTGAGGATCGTGGTTCTGGCAAGGATACAGAGAATCTTCTGGGGGCATTGCGACTGCTCCGTAGTAGATGTACTGAAGGAGAGACTCAAAGGCTTGCCTGGAAGGTATCATGTCACCAATGCTAACCTGAAAAAGAAGACAAAAACAACGAGCTTGAGGTGATCTTGCAGATCCATGTCCCATGCAGGACACACCAAAATGAGATCTGGATCAGCGGGATCACTGATCTCGTGCCTGAAACTAACAGGCCCGAAGTAAACTGTGCTACTGGGGCAGATGCGGCTTATTCACTGGACATGGATTGGACCAACAATTCCTGTATTGTGCCAACCATTTATAGAATGAAATGCTTCCATAAAATCACACAGTTAAAACTGCTCCCAATACATGTATTTATACAGTCAACTCTCAGTATATAGGGCCTGTTTGTTTCAGGTACTCGATCAGAGATCAGGTACTCAAAAGCTGCTTCGGATCCCATTTTAGCGTATCCAGCCTACAATGTGGATTTGTCAGATCAAATATGGTGCCCAAGATCTGCAGCGAAACAAACAGGCCCAAAGTGAGTATAGCTGCGACTGTTTGTAAAACAGAACACTGTTGCAAGTGAACAACATGACAAAGAGATTCAAAGACAAGCAGAACCTCAAGATTCAAGAAATTAATTTTTTTGGTTAAGGGAGTAGTTGTTTGGGAAAGTATAATTTTAGGAGGCGACGGAGAAATCAAACACTGTCCTCTCTCCTGAGGACTGCCAGAGCACACTGGCCGAAACGTTGCAATACTTTCTCTCACCGGACCACACATCTTCAGAAAAAGAGTATACATGGTGTCTCCGCAAGTCTCACTTAGGCCGTGTTCGAAACAGGCTTCCAGAGCTACGGCTAGGTCTATTGTCTGGGTGTCTCCATGTATTTCCAATGGAGTGAAGACTTAGACCTAGCTCTAGACAACAGATTCGGATGCAGCCTTTAGTTCTAGTCTCTCCACCATGCAAAACTTCAAATCCTACTGAAATGAAACACATTAATCGCTCTGTGGACCAAGGGAGAAGGGTCGACTGAGTAAAACTGAGATGATGAAAAGTTGAACGTACATTGACCGTGTCGTCATCGGGCATGAAGGACCTGAACATGGCTTCGAAGAAGCTGCTCCTGGCAGCCAGTACGGCCTTGTGAGCCGGGATGGCGTTGCCGTCCAGCATCATGGTGATGTCAGCATACTCCTGGCCCAGCTTCCCCTTCAGGAATCCCTCCATGTCCTGTTCCAGAGACGTCTCATCTGGATATCAGAGAAAGAAGGATGTAAAGTACGTGTCAATTTCAGGCCTTTTCACTTAATGCTGTTGTAACATGCACGCTTGTCATTAGATGCTTACCTGGCCTAGGTAGCTACTCTAGTATAACAGGCCAGCATCGAGCCTGTGGGTACGAGTGCAAGACAACAGCAACGTGGGACATGTATTCTCTGTTTCATTATACACACTGGACTGCCGTGTCATCTCAGAAGGGCGGGCCGCCGGACAACAACGACATGCCTGACCGAGTTTATTCAAACACATTTGCATATCACTACAATGCTAAACAACTCACTAGGCTTGTGAGTTTTCTCATGCTTGAGAAATCTTATGAAAGTGTCATCAAGTGAAAAGACACCAATGCTTGAGAGTGACCAATGTCCTCGGAGGATCCTTGAGAAATTTCTCAAGCATGAGAAAAATTCACAAGGCTTGCAAGTTTTTCTCATGCTTGAGAAATCTAACAACAGCTTCATTGTGTGAAAGGACACCAATACCTGAGAGTGACCGATGTCCCTGGTGAAACCTTGAGAAATTTCTCAAGCATGAGAACAACTTGCAAGAATCTCTTGGGAAAAAGAACAAGGGCCAAGCAAGGGCTTGCAAGTTTTCTTAATAGCATCGTGTGAAAATAAATTGGCCCTTGTTCTTTTTCCCAAGAGTTTCTACGGTCACTTTTTAATTTGAACTTTCCTGAATCCACCAAAATCCTACCGTTCACTGTGAAGATCTCTACGGCACATTCTGTAACCCTAACCCCTTGGAGCACTTTTGCAATAAATTTGCATTCCTCATCTGTCTCAAACATTAATGTGTTCAAAATGTCCATTAAACAACCACTAAACCCTAGTTTGGCTAGGAACCTTCCTGAAGCCACATTTGTGGATTTTGGCGGCTTAAGTCATGTCCGAGTTAAAGCAATTCTTCTTGGGAGAAGAACAAGGTGATACTCAAGTTACTCGAGTTACAAACTCTAGGTTGGTGCCAGTATGCTGTGCTTGTTTTCACATTGCAACCTCGGTAGGTAAAAATGTGTCCAGCGATGTAAGAAAGGAAAGGTCTAAATGGATTCACAGCTTACATGTCTGATTGAAGTCTGGCAGCTTCTCGTGCTGGTAAGGCCTCCCCGATGCCAGCTGCCGACGCCTGACTACCTCCACCATCAGCGGCTGGCTCAGACACTCAAACTCCTTGCTCATCACAATGGCACTATAGTTGCTCTCCTTCACCACAAAGTTCATGCAGAACTCCTACAAGGGGCAGAACATAAATTTAATTGACAGAGAAACTATTGTATATTACCATATCTCATAAATATTCATGATCGACCAAGAGCTGAATCCCAATTGGTCAATTTGCCATCACGTGGCCAGTGGATATATTTGCTGATCACCAGCGAGTAGGCCAGGGATTTCCGAAGGAATTGTTCCACATGGATCATCTCTCTGTGCATGGAATATCTTACTGCGCATCCTAGACAAAGTTTGCAGTGCATGAACTTCAAGCTACATGAAGCGAAGGATCACAAACACGAATGTTTTGCTGGATTTAGGCCCTGCTGATACCGATATTGATGAAATTGTGAACAATAAAGTATATTTATGAGGTATAGTAAAACAAATATCACATGGTTTATTTCGGGTGGACAGTCGATTCTAGCTTCCCTCGGTGTTGAAAGTTGACAAAGTAGTACTGTAGTTTGTCAACTTTCACCACCTTGGGAGCTAGAATTGACTATCCACCCTCGAACCATGTGATATTTGTATAATACTGTACCAGCACTGCAACTGACACGCAAGGCAGGGCCAAGGCTGTGGCATGAATAGACAACCGCGATTCACCTTTACCCCCAGGAATAGCCTTTCATAAGCAGTGCAAATTAACACGGCTCTTAAGAGTGCTCTCCGACTACCAAAGTAATCGTAGGTATCAAAGTAACAAACCTTGGCTGGGGCTAAGGCTTAAGGCCAAGGCTTTGTCTACGCCAACCAAAGCCTGAAAAACCAGGTTTCTGCTTGTTGATAAAAACGAAGCTCATATTTACAACCTGTCAGAAAACAGGCAAACCCTAAATACTGAAATATTACCGGTTCCTTGAAGGAGACGTCCTAATGACAACGGTCTGAGAATCGTTTACCTTAATGAGGTCCAGTTTGAGCTTGCTTGCTCCTTGAAGTACTTGCAGCACATTGGAGTTGGTTATAGACACCCACAGGTAGTGAATGGTCATGTGCTCCAGGCGACTGATGGAAAACTGGTGGAGAACAAATTTGGGAAGATACAATTACAAATTAGATAAAAGGAAACATGACTGAACTTTTAGATATTACATTCAACGGCTGGATAGGTAAGATGCCAGGGGGGTTGGTATGGCAGTTCCTGGGTTATATGTCTTCTGACTGGCACCCTGAGTAAAGATAGTTGACTATAGGGAGGCCCCATCATAGGGCTGGATAGCTCAGATGATAGAGTACCAGTATGCCAGCTGGTGGTCTATGGCTTCTGAATGGCACCCTGACATGCCTGAGAAAAGACAATTGACTACAGAGAGGCCCAATCATTGGGCTGGATAGCTCAGGCGCTAGAGCACCAGTATGGCAGTTAATGGGCTAAAAAATACCACTTCTGAATGGCACCCTTAAAGCAAAGGTAACTGACTATAGGGAAGCCCCATTATGGGGCTGTATAGCTAAGATAGTAGAGTGCTGGTATGGCAGTTGATGGGTTATATGGCTTCTGACTGGCACCCTGATCAAAGATAGTTGACTATAGATAGGCCCCATCAGTGGGGTGGACAGTTCAGATAGAAGAGTGCTGGTATGGCAGTAAATGGGTTATATGGCTTCTGACTGGCATCATGAGCAAAGATAACTGACTATAAGGAGGCCCATCATTAGGGCTGGACAGCTCAGATGGTAGAGCATCATGTGGCAGTTTAATGCTATGACTTCTGACTGGTACCCCCACAAAGATGATTGCATCTAGCTGTCAAGCTTACATCATACAAAACCTTAAGCTTAACCACTAGAAAATCAGTATGTATTGATGCAATTGATAAACATACCTCTATAGCCAGTTTGTATACATCCATTAGGAGCAGCAGAAACTCCGTGGTTTTATCTGCAGAATCTACAATATAAAAAACAACAGTAATATTCACTTTAAGGCAGCGTACAGGATTTGCAAGGCCTCCAAAAAGAAATTATTGAGTTTGAGACAGAAAATGGACTCAACAGTTCGTAATCAGTGCAAACAGTCACCATGGGAAATCTTGGTTCATCAGATGATTGGTTTTTCAAGGAAATAAAGATTTAGTGTCTTTTAAAAAGATCGTTCGTCCGGACGATTTAGTAGCATTTCGAAAGCGTGGTGTAACCGTGAAGGATTTGGAAGGGGGCAAGATTATTTCAGCTGTATTTCTGCTATCCAGATGAACAAAGCGTAAAAGGTACATAAAACAACGTTTGTAAGGAAGTTTAAGACCTTCACTTCTGTTTAAATACCAAATTCAGCCAAAACGTACATCTTTGCAAATCCTATATGCTCCCTTTAAGCATAGGAGTGAACAGCAATAAATACTACTACTGCATATTCATGTACTAATGGGGCATGGTTTGGGGTGCTGCAGGGCTGGAAATAAGGTTTGGTGAGGGCAAGGCCAAATGGCCTTGGTAATTTTCAAATTTTGGGGGCACCAAGGCCATTGGGAAGGGCACGAAGGCCAAACACTTTTTAGCTGCCGGGCACCAAGGCAAAAATTAAAAACTGAAGTTTTATTGAGTGACCGTAAACCAATACAGCCTTCTTTTAAACCTCACTCATTATACATGACAATCTTGTAATGCAAACATTTCTTTCCATTAAATGTTGTAAAAAAAAAATGTATGTCAAAATTATAGACTTTCTGAGTCATCGGTGTTTTGTTTTGTTTTGTTTGAAAACCGGCCGTCGGGAATTGCGGTGTGCCAGGCTCCCGATGTCCCTATGAAATCATACATGTGCATACACATGTTCATGTGCACTTATGTACATGTACACATGTACAATACCCCAGTAGTACGACTTTGTTTATTTCTTTCTCGTTGACAATTAAAAGAAAATAACATAAAAAAAAACAGAGCTGTTTTGGAAGACCGAAACAGATATAGTTTAATGGAGAAAATAACATTCGATCGTATACATATGCCTACTTTGCGCGGACGCATAAAGTACGTCGAAAAACGTGCAGCAATCATGTTGAGAGCTGAGCCATGTCTGAATTCCGCCTCCAGGTTGTCATACATAGCACTTAATTAAAGGATCGCTGGAGCCGAAACCAGACTACGCGCTCAGTACAGTGCACGTGGTCGGACTGTCATTGAACGAAAGCATGGTGTAATCATGGTGTAATGCACGTAAAGATTCTCTACGTTCAGAAAGCCACACGTGCAAACTTGAGTTTCGGTCTTTCGGAAGGGGATTTGCCTTCCATAATTATAACGGCATCATGTACACGACATTATTGAACATAAATATTATTTTTGGGAAGGTTATCTTAGCTTGTCTATTCATTTTTCTCGCCATCCAGCCTGGAATCCGAAGAGGATTTTACTCGCCCATCTCAGCGTACGCGTCATGTTTTAGTCTCACCATAATATTTCTCGATCACATTTGTTGACCGGGCGTCAGCTAATTTCAAATTCAAATTTCAAACCTAGAAAAAAATAGGTCTAACTTTCTGCTCATCCTATCGCTAATATACTCACTGCTTGAAAATAATGCCAAATTTCTTGTTTTGGCTGCTGCAGCCTGAAATTATTCAATTTTCCGTCGTTTTACACGATCTTTTCGAGGCTGGAAGTACCGCGCGTATGTACTTAAACTTCATGTACATGTACATACAATTAGTACACTACACAGTGTTACACAGTACGTACATGTATAGTACATGTTAACTGTACCGTCTTCGCTTACGTTACGTACCCGTTGTACTTTCGTTATACCTGCGGACCATGCTGGGCCGGGCGGCGCACCGCGGCTCCCGGCCCGGTGTTCGGACATCGTCTACTCGATCGGATCGTAAGGACACGAACACGGCCGTTTGTCGTTATGCTGCGACGGAGTGGTGAATTTCAATTTAAATTCGGCTGACAAAGAAAAAGGGCACGACGGACAAAGTAAAAGGGCACTACGGCCTTTGTGGCCTTCGATGATAGTTATTTTTGGAGGGCACCACGGCCATCAACGAAAATACGACGGCCATGGCCGCCGTGGCCGTCGATTATTTCCAGCCCTGGTGCTGTGGCATAGTGGTCTGGCATGTCAAACTCAATGTCAATCTACAGACTGTGGGTTCGAGTTCAGCCATGGGCTAATGGTGCTTGCATCCTAGGGCAAGACGTTTTGTCACATATTGCTTCTCTTCACCCAGGAGTAAATGGGTACCTGTGAAGGTAGAGATGGCTTTGTGGTTTGATTAGCCTCTATGCACCTTACGGTAGGCAGGGCTGTATACTCCCCAGGGAGTTGAGATTGTTTCAGGAATATTAGTGGGGCCCGATGACCAGGGATAATAATGGTAGGCGTCTTGAGCACCCCCTGGGTGGATATGTTGCATGTCGTTATTATAATTATCATTATTGCCCTTTACTGACATAGATGAGCAATCCATACTCTTGTTGAAAACATATGAAAAAATCATGCGCTGGGCTCAGGTTGGATTTGAACCCAAGACCTGCTTTCTAGTGCAGATGCCATTTTTACTGATATCTTCTATGTCCTTCTTACTCTGTATATCTTGAGGTCTGTGATCGGCCTTGTCTGTGTACAGGAACCAGAGGAGCAACTGGAATGCCTCAGGTCTGGTGTTCTTAATGACGATCTGATATGGCTTCTTCTGGTTTGCCTTCCCGTCTCCGTCCTCCGAGGGGCTCGAGATCTCCGTCTCCACTTTGCTCTCCGTCTGGTATTGGGGAAAATTTTTGTCCAAATGAAGAATGTAAAATAGAAAGGATAAGTAGAAAGTTGCTCAAATCTCAAATCACATTTGATTATGTATCACATGTGATTGTTCTTTGGCTATTGTTCGCTGACCATGAATATCAAATGGAATCTTTTTAAAGGTGGCTTGTTTTATTGGGCAAGACATTTTTGTGCTAAGCATTTTTTTTTTTGCTCCATGAAATTAGTCCCAGGGGATTTGAATATTGAGTCAACCAAACCAAATTATCCAGTTTTGTCTTTTTACTTTTTATCATCCAAATTAACTTTATTCTACTGATATTTCGTTTGGTGTTCCTTTACGTACACATACATTTGCAGCCCAATTCTGTTGCCAAAAGAATACCCAAATTCTTTAAATTCAATTAATTTTCTTGTCGTTAGCCAAGAACCATAAGCTCTCATTTTGGCAGAATTACATAATCAAGGGTCGATTTCACCAAACTTCATATCAATCGTAGGACATATTATGCCTTACTGCTCTATGTAGGAAACGATGGGTTATCCTCTGTAACTTGAGTTACAATCGATTGTAGGGCTTACTCGATCTCAGGCTGCCTTACGGACCCTGATCGCTGACGTGAATGATACTGACCTGTGCCGCTAGCTGGCGCTCTTTAGCCTGAGCAATCTTGTGTCGGAGGTAGCGGCAACGAGGCACAATTATAGCCGTGTGCCCAGGAACCACTGTCCCCTTCTGCAGTAAGAAAGGATTAGAAATAATGCATAAACACAGCATCAAGGACAGGGGTGCCAGTCTACTCTCAGCATCCTAACATTTTCCATACTTTATTGAAAAGTGAACAAAGATAAATTGACTGGAGCAGGAATTCAAACCAGGGACCTCCGGAATACCATACCGGCGGTCTACCAACTGAGCTATCCAGCTCTATGTTGGTGGTGTCCCTAATAGTCAATTATCTTTGTACGTCTGGCAGTCAAAAGCCATGAAACCATGCGCAAACCGCTATATCCAGGGATCATTTCACCAATATGTGCAGCAATGCTGCAACCTGGGAACGGTACATGGGGGATCGCTCAAAGAGGATACAGCGTTTTAATTAATATAATCCTCAAATAACCACAAGGGAAACTGACTGAAGATAACTGACTATAAGGAACACCACCATCGTAGGGCTGGATAGCTCAGTTGGTAGAGCACCTGTACGGTATTTAGGAGGTTGCTGGTTTGAATCCCACTCCAGTCAATTTTTTTCCTTGTTCACCTTTCAATAACTTATAATTCATTCAGTTTCCCTTTGAGCTGGTTAATCTTTGGTCATGATGCACTTTCTACGAAAAAACCCCCGCTAACTCCCCCCCCAAAAAAACACAACAACAACAAAAGAAACCCACAAATGTTTTGGGAACAATACACTTGAGTAATATCCATATTTACACAAATGAAGAGCTCCCATTTTAGTTGAAGTTGTATTCCTTAAATCTCTCTTTCTAAAGCTCTATGGTAACTCACCTCCCCCACCAGAAACTCAACGTCAGTGAACTGCTTGCCCACGAGTAGACGACCCAGGTCATCCTTCAGGGTGCACCGAGGGTACAAGGCAAACTGTTGGGACACAAAAGAACATGAGAGATAAAGAAATGTGGGATGAAGTAGGGATGCTCTGAAGGGTCCTTCTTTCCACAGACACTGCTGAAGAAGTGAAGATCCTCTCCAGGTACCAATTATATAGAGCTGCTTAATAGGCACCAACATTTGCTTAAGCACCAAAAACCTTGGTAAATGAAATCAGTACGCCAGCCAAAACTCCTTGTGAATGTTATGCTCAGCAAACAATGGCTGAATACAAGTCCAAAAGCAGTAAAACATCACATGAAAATTTGGATTGCAATCCAGTTTGATCAAGGAGGACTTTTCATGCTTAAGCAAATTTTGTGCCTCTTGAAGTGTCCTTTATTGGAGCATAAATGCAAAGCTGAGGACCTTGCAGAGTACAATGAAGCTGTGTCTAGAAGCTAGAACTTAGAAGCTGTGTCTAGCTGTGGCTGAAACACAACATCTGATGTGTGTGGACATGAAAGAAGAAGATGAAATTAGCTCTCAATTTATATCCCTACACTGGTATATCGTTGATTCGTTGGTCTTCGGATGTCATTATCTCAACAACTCTTGAAACAATTTTGTCTTGTAGAAGTCCCCTTGGCTGAGGATAAATCATCTCGGCTCTTCATGAATGAAGTCTTGGTAGAAGTCAACTCAAGTTGGCCTCTTCAACCCTGCATATGCTGAGTGAATATCCCCGCAGCACCGGATGACACAGGTGAGAAACCCTGAGGTGTGAAATATGAACCCCGGATTTCACAAGACTGCAAGGAACTGAAAGGGATGTTGACTGAGGTGAGCCTCTTCCAGGTCAAGGAAGTGAATGAATACATGTAGCCTCCCACTGGCAACGACCATCACAATCAGAGGGTTCTCCACTGGTGTGCTGTCTGCCTCCCTGACCATCTTGTGGGAGCCAACACAAGGCAATGCCACTCAGGGAGGAGGCATATCACCTTCCAGGACAAGCTCAAGAGAGTATACCGGCCTCACCAGTGCTGAAGAGCTGAGCTCCTGCATGCTGGATCGGGATGTCTGGAAGGCAATGATTCAAGGTTTGGATCCCGACATAGTAGTAGTAGGATTAGGTGTGGCCTATCCCCCCATATGTGATCCAAAATGAGCCATCCTATGGATGCCAATGACACTGACGTACAATCCATGCCTCGCTGACTCTCTGTAAGTGTCCCGACATCCGGCGCCGGAAATACAGTATATACACATGGCGTGCATGGACCCATTCCTTCAAGCATCTCCAATGGAGTCCAATGTACCTTGGAGTCTGAACGAAACACCACTTGCAGACAGTTAACAAAGCTGTGCATAATTGAATGTTTTTTCCTCATTGTGGGAATACAAAAGTATAAGGCAAAATACAAAATCTAGCAAGGTTTCGGATCTGTCTTACCTAAAGACCTAGATAAACTGGCGACAATCTGAGGCTCACTACTGATCTTACGGAACTTGTATGCATTAAAGCCCGATAGCTACGGAACAAAGAATGCCCTGTCACACAGTCCTATAATTTAAACCAAAAAGAAAGGCCTCTGGCTGAACCCCGCCACAAAAAAGTGTTGAGTCAGAGGAATTCTCCATCTGGTTTCTGCCAGCAGGTGACGGAGGTGTAATTGACACAAGATGACGGCAGGTGCAATGAGGGAGGAATGCAAGTCAGCGACGGTCGGCCAGCTGACGTCGGCATGATCGGCAGAATACTGGTGACAATGCATGATGGAGGCACAGGAGTCATCGAAGAGGAGTCACCGAGGATGGAGAGGATGATGATGATGATGTAACAGGTGCATTCATCCAAGAAGACCGAGAGGGTTTGTGAAGTCGGTGGAGGACAGAAATAAACTTTGTTCTGCCATGCACAGGTGTGTGACACTCGTGATGGCTTGCCACGGGTTGTTCACGATGGGATCATTACTAATAATGATACCGGTACTAGCTTTTTAAAATAGCTTCAATGATCCAAACCCAATGACGACATGATCTAGTAACATGTGCCTCAATATTTTGCATGCTTTTGAATGCACATCCACATAGCCCCTGTTCAGTAGCACATCATTTGCACATGGCTACATGTAGCTTCCATATCCCTTGTGATTTGGGTACACATCCGCATAGCCCGGGATATCCCGGGTGGGGGATATCCCGGGTGTATAGGATGTGTAGGTGTGAAGCATAGCCCGAGTTAGCCCAAGATATCCCGGGTGAATAGGATGTGTAGGTGTGAAGCATAGCCCGGGTTAGCCCAGGATATCCCAGGTGTATAGGATGTGTAGGTGTGAAGCATAGCCCGGGTTAGCCCAGGATATCCCGGGTGTATAGGATGTGTAGGTGTGAAGCATAGCCCGGGTTAGCCCAGGATATCCCGGGTGTATAGGATGTGTAGGTGTGAAGCATAGCCCGGGTTAGCCTGGGATATCCCAGGTGTATAGGATGTGTAGGTGTGAAGCATAGCCCAGGTTAGCCCAGGATATCCGGGGCACGGGACTGTGAAGTGGTTAACTGATGAATGGCCAAGGTCAAGGTTACACAGACTACAAACATTTCCATGAGACATGTTTGCTTTTACCGTAACCCTGCAAAGTGCATAGTAACCTGTCACACCACAGCTTTTATCTAAAGGTATAATACATGATTGGTAAAGGTCACAGAACAGCACTCACACACTTTGTCTGATCCAGCATGTACAAGAAGTGATAAACCTGTGAAATTTTAGCTCAGTCAGACATATGAGTCACAAAAAATTGCAAAAACCTGACTCCAGCAATTTGTCTTATAAATCATAAAGAATGGTTTTGATCAATACACAAGATAAAAACTGTTTTCGGTCTTTGTTTTACGCATTTCTGGAGGAAATATTTTAACGGTATGTTTCTACCAGGACCATCTTCATATCCTGAAAGTTACACGTAAATCTGTGAACAATGATACTCCCAAGGGAATTGAGATGGTTTCAAGAATGATGACGCAGCTCAATGACCAGGGGATAATAATGCACGCCTCTGAATGGTAATTTTGAGATACTGTGCACATTATAAATGCTCTGTTTATTATTCATTATTACCAAATTGGGCCAAACGATTTCCTATATTAATCGTCTTGGTTCTACTGTCCTGCTTTGTCCAAAATCAACAAGAAGTTATATTACGGCGCCTGCCAATAAGGGGTTCGATTCTCTACGCTGACCCCAGCTAGCTCGTTGGCCTATTATGGCATCTGCAATAGTAAGCATGAGATCAGGGGTTCGAATCCCACTTGAGCCAGTGCATGATTTTTTTCATGTGCACTGAAAAGGCACTTAGTGAAGTGCTTATCTACGTTGTTAAATGTCAATAAATTGTTTGCAAGAAGTTTATCTTTAAAAACTTTCAGCAGGTATTTGAAAGTCAGAATGAATTGCCACATCGAGCCAGTGACAAATTCTGGAACGTAATAAACATTTTTGATTCAGCAAATTTGATAAGACCCCAATACAAAACTGCAGACCTGGGGCCAATTTCACAGCTCTGCTCAGCACAAACATTTGCTAAGCATGACATTTCTGTCTTAATAAAAACAGGGTTAACAACAACCAAATTTCCATTAGTTGTGTATCGCTTATGATTGTTCTTTGGCTGCTGTTCGCTGACCATGAATATCAAATGAAATTTTTAACCGTGGTTTGTTTTATTGGGCAAGACATTTTTGTGCTAAGCAAATTTTAGTGCTAAGCAGCGCTGTGAAATTGGCCCCTGTAATTTCCTCAGAGAAGGTTCGTGTGTCTGACAAAATGTATCTAGATGCAGTAGAGAAGAGGAAGTTGAGAGTATTAATAACCCTCAAATGTATGATTCCCTCTGATTGAGTGAGTAACTTCCGATGATGGCCACGACCTATTCCCCACCCCTCCCCTCTCTCTCCCCCCAAGAGAGGCGGGAATTTGGTCATCGATCCTAATTCGGGCAAATATATGTCTTTTGGTTCCCGGGGTATGTGTCAGCTGCCATTGTGACATGACGTCTCTTTCCAATGGCTACAGGTATTGTCAGTGACACGCTGGGATATCCTCCCTTATTTAAAGATAACTTCATACTTTGTTTTTTTGCCAAAGAAATACAGATTCATGGGCAAAATATCAAGACAGGTACAGTAACAGTTGTGTGTGAAATTTTCAGTGCCATGGTGCCTCCTTTTTGAGAAAACAGTGAAAAATGCTCATGGTATTTTAAAAATATATTCACAGGAGTTTTGATCTCAATCCGAGATCAAAACTGTTTTTGGTCTTTGGTTTTACTCTTATTTGGATAAAAACAGCATTTCAGGCAAACAATTGTTAACGATGTGTTCCTACCATTACCATCTTTACAACCTGTTAGTAATAGGTAAATCTGTGAAGATTTCTGTTTCGGTATGCTACCAAAGTATGATAGTACTTTTAAAACAATCTAATAAAATACTGTAATATGCATGATTGTTAAAGAAGGTGCATTGACATCAGGCAAAATTCATTCATTCACTTTTGCTCTGGCCCCAAAACTATGCAGTAACACTTCCAAACCTTCAGATGTACTTGTCACACAGTGTTTCTGTCTCTAAGTAAAAAGTTCTAATAATGAGAAGCGCAGGAAAAATACCCCACCCCCGAAATCAGACTGCACACTCCCCAAAGACTGGCATTTCCTTCCTGCTAACTCGGACTGCTTAAACGACAAAGCTGTGCAGTGTCGAAGCAGTCAACAGCACTGACAGAATCCAACATTTCCCTTTACACATTGAAAAACCAAAACAAATTGCACCCCAAACAGACTGAAAGGACTGGAGCTGCAACCCTCTTCATTTTGGAGATTTGCACCCTTCTCTTAAATGACCCGACCAAACCTTGTGGTCGCCCCGTAATACCAGAGAAAGAAAAGCTGACTCATCCAATTAAAAGTGGGTTTTTTTTTGGACAGTTGAAAAACTGGGTCAATCGTTCGTTTTAGTCATCTATCACCCGAGATTCAACTTGACAACCCAGCCCCGAACCTCACCTAAGGATCTGGGACCCAATTTCATAGAGCTGCTTAAGAACCAAAATCTGCTTAAGCACCAAAAACCTTGGTAAATAAAATCAGTATGCCAGCAAAAACTCCTTGTGAATGTAATGCTTAGCAAACAATGGCAGAATACAAATCAAAAGCAGTAAACATCACATGAAAATTTGGTTGTTAATTCTGTTTGATCAAGGAAGACCTTTTGTGCTTAAAGGGAGCATATATAGGATTTGCAAAGATGTGCGTTTTGGCTGAATTTGGTACTTAAACAGCAGTGAAGGTCTTAATCTTCCTTACAGATGTTGTTTCATGTACCTTTTAAGCTTTGTTCATCTGGATAGCAGAAATACGGCCGAAATAATCTTGCCCCCCTCCGAATCCTTCACGGTTACACCACACTTTTGAAATGCTACTAAATCGTTCGGGCTAACAATCTTTTTAAAAGACACTAAATCTTGATTTCTTTGAAAACCCAGCATCTGATGAACCAAGATTTCCCATGGTGACTGTTTGCACCGCTTACGAACTGTTGAGTCCATTTTCTGTCTCAAACTCAATAACTGTTTGGATGCTTTGCAAGTCCTGTACGCTGCCTTTAAGTAGCTCTATGAAATTGGCCCCTGGAGAGAGATCTGCTCTAAAACGGGGACCAATGGAAGTGACCCTCTCATGGGAAGTCATAAGCCACATTGATATAACGTTATTGCACAATGAGCCTGAAGTCTTCAAAATGGGGATACTATAGTCTAGAGTGACCTCCAATTTTTCCAGATTGAGCAAAGACGGGTGTGCCAGACACTAAGGAAAGAGATTTTTATCGGAGAAAGAAATCGAGAGAGAGAGAGAGAGAGAGCTCCGTCATCTGATGGAGCCATTATTAGAGTGACCTGTGGGCAGGGTCTGTGAATTATAAAAACAGGAGGCACGCCCCACGCTATAGCTCCCACTGGACCTAATGTAACAGCGCAGCTTAACACTAGGCTGCAGA
Source organism: Astropecten irregularis (assembly GCA_963971285.1). Classification (NCBI taxonomy): domain Eukaryota; kingdom Metazoa; phylum Echinodermata; class Asteroidea; order Paxillosida; family Astropectinidae; genus Astropecten; species Astropecten irregularis. Next base: position 16,167,148 of record OZ020247.1, read on the forward strand.
CAAAGAATCCAGCTATAATAAGGAAATATCTCAAGGAAATATCAAACCGGGAAACCAGTCCCTCAGCAATACACATCGCATGGATATTTTAGCCGGTAACCTGCATCTCCAGGATACAAAGTCCTATTCCACAATGATTTCATAGCAGGAAATACTGCAAAAATGGTGAACCAGTTGCCAAGCAAAACAAACAAACAAATGACATTTTGAGTTGGCAACCTTGGATAGCTGGGTATAACTTGCCCTTTTTAGCAACCTCAAATTAAAAATAGGCTTTCAGGGGTCGATTTCACCAAACTTACTCTCAATAGTAGGGTTTATAATGCATTGCAGGCCTACATACATGTACATGTAGGATATGATGGGTTATCCTTCGAAACTTGAGTTACGATAGATCGTAGGGCTTCATGAAATCAACCCCTGGGGCCGATTTCACTAATGCTTTACGATCATCGCTTAAACCCCAAATCTATCAATAAATGGAAAAATAAATTTGCCGTTTAGCGATGGATTTGGGCTTCAGCAATGATCACAGAGCGTAAGTGAAATCGACCCCTGGTCAAATAGCATGTCTGTAGACCACACGACTGAAGCTACATGAATGCATAGTATGTCTCCAATGTATACTGGTTGTATGTATTAATGTGGTAACCAGGTGCATCGGGGAGGAAAGAGACCAATACACAGGAAGTCAAAATTTCCTGTTTGGATTAATCCAGCAAGGCACCTGACTGGCTCTCTCATTTGGGGGGACATTTTTGCCTCAGGATTTTTGTTTCATTTTGCCCTCTTGCATCAGACGTGCGCCTTGGATTTGGAATTCCAATCTTTACCATGCTCTGTACAGTGGTCTTCACTTTTTAATGGCATAAGAGTGAATTGAAAAAGTGTCTTTAATTCATTCAATTAATTCAATTTCATTCATTCATTTATGGTCCATGGCCAGGGGCCAATTTGATAAAGCTTCTCAGTAAGAAATAACATTCTTTGGTAATGTTTCTGTAAAAATATACATGTAAGTATATTGATGCATTAATCAAACTTCTTTTTTAAAGGGAAAATGGTGAAAATATCATAAAAAGGTACAAAACTCGGCACTATTTGCAACAACTGCATATGCATATGAAATATATTTGTTTCTTTATCAATTAATATATATTTTTTTCGTTTGCTTACCTGGAAACGGTACATTTCTGAGCTTCGGACGTTGTTGTCCACTGTCCCTCCAAAGATGAACATGGCGTCCCCTATGACAGCCGCCGCATGGAACAGCCTGCCCGAAGGACTCTGAATCGACCAATCAGACAAAAGATGCCACAAAATCAATTCACAAATCGAAAAAGTAATCTAACAAAGATAATTGACTATTAGGGACACCACCAACGTAGGGCTGGAAAGCTCAGTTGGTAGAACACCAGTACGGCTTTCCGGAGATCGCTGGTTTGAATCCAGCTCCAGTCAATTTTTCCTTGTTCCTGTTCAGTGACTTATAATTCAGTAATTTTCCCTTGTGGTTATTTGATGATTAAATTAGAAGTTTGGTAAGAATTTTGACAAGTGGGGGCAAACACTAATATTCAAGCATAAAAAAAGAACGAAAAAGGTGCGTTATGAGAGGAGCATTGTTACAGTGAACTACTTTCTGAACCTTCTTGGTATCGACAGAAAAATGGATGTAACTTACCTGACTGTCCGAAGACACCTTGATAACCTGCCACTCCTCCGCATCCAAGTCGTAGCTACGCAACAGAAAATAAATCCATCGGAAGCTGGTCAATGCTTTCTACAAAACTTCCCACAAATTCACTCTGATCCTCTCTTTCTAATGCAGTCTATAAACCATAAATCAATAACTTTTAAAGTTTGCACAAGTGGCAGTGCCACAAGTTTCACAAAAAAAACCAAAATGCTGAAATGCTAGCGGAGCAACCCACTGCATTTTCAGCCTAGCGACTCAACTCCAGCCCACTAAAAATCACCACCACACCAAGTCCCTGTGTCTCAAAAGGGATTTGGTCAAAAACAGAAAGGCTCTTGAATAAAAAAAGAAAAGAAAAGAAAACAGACACACCCAAGTCATGATAAACATCATAATTTAATATTAACAATTTCTCTAGGGAGTGAAGGGGGGGGGGGGCGCTAGAGAAATTTGGCAAATTGCCCACTGTCACAAGGATATCGGTCACCCGTGTGACTCCCTCTCCAGGGAGCTGTACAGGGTCAAATGCAAGCACGGGTTTGCTGTTTTTAATCTGCGAGAGTGTGGGCTTTAAAATAGCCCCCCTCCCCAAAATCTCCTTTCTAAAATAGGGACTAAATACTAGATGAGTAGTTAGGGAGAATTTGAGGGCTTGGGAGGAAGTATTGCACACAAACACATGACAATGTTTGGCTCTGGTGATAAAAGTTATGTAAGCATGCAATGGCTCTCTACTGTACACTTGGATATCTGCCAAACGATGTTTGGCAATGATGGTCCCTTGCATACTTAGACATTTGCTAAATGGGTAATAGTTGCCCAATGCACGCTGGGCCATCTGCCAAATGTGCAATAGTTGCCCCTTGAATGCTTGGAAATCTGTCAACTGTGCAATGGTCGCGTTATGCAGGTTTGGATATCTGCCAACTGTACAATGGTCGCCTAATGCAAGTTTGGACATGTGCCAACTATGCAATGGTTGCCCACTGCAGGTTTGAACATGGAATGGCAACCATTGCACATTTGACAATCACCCAAACATACAGCAGGGACGTATTCTTTTATCCCAACTCACCAGTATTGTTCACTGGGCAGTGTGTTGTCAGCTGCCCCGCCGAAGACGTAGAGGTGGCGGTCGTGGGCCACCATGGTGTGACCGTAGCGACGCTGGGGCGGGGGTGGGGTGCCCTTCAAGATATGGTCCGACTGTATCTTTCTCCACCTGAAAATGACGGAATAGAAACAGAAGAGTAGACAGTGAGTAGAATGAACAGCAATATAACCCAACCGAGTAAAATGAGACAAACGCTGCCTTGGGTGGTTTTGAGCTTCAGGCCAGGGTTCCCCTAAATGTCAGATTTGTTGTCGCAAATACATCCTTGTATGGTCAGGATATAGAGCATAATGTCCACAGCCTCCTACAATTTGAGATTATAAGGCCAGGATTCGAGTCCTCAGGGACCCAAAAATGTTGTACTAACATCCCCAGAAACTGAATATGTCGCATGAACATCCCCAGGAACTGAAAATGTCGCATGAACATCCCCAGGAACTGAAAATGTCGCATGAACATCCACAGGAACTGAAAATGTTGTATGAACATCCCCAGGAACTGAAAATGTTGTATGAACATCCCCAGGAACTGAAAATGTTGTATGAACAACCACAGGAACTGAAAATGTTGTATGAACAACCACAGGAACTGAAAATGTTGTATGAACATGCCCAGGAACTGAAAATGTTGTATGAACATCCACAGGAACTGAATATGTCGCATGAACATCCCCAGGAACTGAAAATGTCGCATGAACATCCCCAGGAACTGAAAATGTCGCATGAACATCCACAGGAACTGAAAATGTTGTATGAACATCCCCAGGAACTGAAAATGTTGTATGAACATCCCCAGGAACTGAAAATGTTGTATGAACAACCACAGGAACTGAAAATGTTGTATGAACATCCCCAGGAACTAAAAATGTTGTATGAACATGCCCAGGAACTGAAAATGTTGTATGAACATCCACAGGAACTGAAAATGTTGTATGAACATCCTTAGGAATTGAAAATGTTGTATGAACAACCACAGGAACTGAAAATGTTGTATGAACATCCATAGGAACTGAAAATGTCATATGAACATCCCAAGGAACTGAAAATGTTGTGTGAACATCCCCAGGAACTGAAAATGTTGTATGAACAACCACAGGAACTGAAAATGTTGTATGAACATCCCCATGAACTGAAAATGTTGTATGAATATCCTTAGGAAACGGAAAATATTGTATGAACAACCACAGGAACAGAAAATGTTGTATGAACATACACAGGAACTGAAAATGTTGTATGAACATCCCCAGGAACTGAAAATGTTGTATGAACATCCCCAGGAACTGAAAATGTTGTATGAACATCCCCAGGAACTGAAAATATTGTGTGAACATCCCCAGGAACTGAAAATGTTGTGTGAACATCCACAGGAACTGAAAATGTTGTCTGAACATCCCCAGGAACTGAAAATGTTGTATGAACATCTAGAGGAACTGAAAATGCTGTACTAACATCCCCAGGAACTGAAAATGTTGTGTGAACATCCTCTGGAACTGAAAATGTTGTATGAACATCCCAAGGAACTGAAAATGTTGCATGAACATCCCCCGGAACTGAAAATGTTGTGTGAACATCCACAGAACCTGACTACTTGCCTCTTTTCCTGAAAGCAGAACCTGTACAGGTCGTTGGTGATCTTGGCCCCGCTCTGTCCCGAGAAGACAAACATGCTGTCCCGAGCCACGGCCACAGGGAAGTTGCAGCAGGTGGGCGGGCTGTCACCTTCCTGCTGGATCTATGACACACACAAACAAAGAGAACAGAGAGGGATAATCTCTCCAAGTCAAGATGAAAAACTCTGATACTTTGAGACTATCATTACATCATGCGTGAACAGCAGCAGGAGGCAGTGGTTATCTCGAAGAGGGCGATCATCAGAGAGAGTCTGGGTAAAGCTGCCCTGATGATTGGTGGTGTGAGAGTTTGTTTGAGGTGCAAAGGGAAAAGAGCAAAGTTAGCACAGAGGTACTTCTTTGGCCGAGTTCTTGTTTATGACAAGGTGCCTGATGTCAGTTGGGTGTTTCAGTCTACACTAGATTACGACCGACCGAGTGACCCACCCCTTCCCTCAAGGACTGTCCTCTGGGTATCGGTAATTCCTCCCACCTCTTATAAAAGCTTGCCTTCCTTTGGCACACATCAAAGAGACCTGGGTCGACCTACGTTTTAGAAATAGCACATACCAGGATATCAGGAGAGAGAGAGAGAGAGGTGGAGAGAGTGGGAGGCGGAGAGGAACATTAATGAATCCAACGAAGTGTCTAGACCAAGCATCTGCTTAAGATCAAACCTGGTTCATGATCTCCTCCTAATGGGAAGAGAGACACACATGAATCATTGCAGCCACCATTTTACTTCCTCTTTTCTCCTCTGACGTCAAGGAGGCAGAATGACGAATGAGGTATAGGCCTACGGTGGGATGTGAAGGGTGAGGAAACAACGATTGTCAGGTGACATGAGACGTGCAAGAGGTGTCTCGGTCAATATTGAGGTTAATCGCTTGAGTTGCCTGCAGGGAAGGCACTGGTGCAGGAACTCATTAGTGGGCCCTCTCTGTAAAAGCTCGGAGAACGACCGAATGCGACAGGTAGGCCCATGGGAGCGCTGTCGGCCAAGATGATGAATAGGTGGTATCGATGGATCGAGACAACCTTGTAGATCTGCCATGAGTGACAGCTGAACATAAAAATATCCCAGGCAGGTCCTCTCTCCGAGGGACTGACGATGTCAAAGTGGTGGTGGTGGTATCACTTGGAGGGTTCTATCTTACAGCTGCTTCAGGAGGGAAGGACCTTCAAAGGAAGTGGGAAATGGACCTGGCCATCCTCTTGCTTCAAGAGTTCAAGAATCAGGCCCTGGATAGAAGCTAGGATGGAGATGCGCATGCAACAAAGGATGCTGAGAGAGGAGAACCTGTATGCATCATACCTTCCTGTGGAGAAGTCGGACCGAATCAGGCCTACAGAAGGAGGAGCTGTGCTGGAGATGTGCTGTCAAGAGCATCAAATGGAGAATAGCTGCCGGTGAATCGAGTGTGGAGTGTCTGATGCTACTTTCCACTCAGACGCTAGATGGCATTGACCTTCTTTTGGAGCAGCCAGTGGAACGCCAGTGCCTTCAAGAGCATCAACTGAGGATTTGCTACAATGACGCTAAGAGACTTCCCCAAGCTCCTCAAGAGATGGGCGAGTATGTGAATTACTGGTGTCTTACTTGCACTTTTCCTGCCCTGAATTCAGAAAGAGTTGGACCTCTGGCGGAAGAGCCCAAGTAAAGCCGGGAAGCCCTCCTGTCCAGAGGATTCTGCTGGAATGGTGAGAATCAAGGCAACAATATCAGCTAAGAGTTCTGCTCTCCTCTCCTCGGGGCCAGGAATAATCCAGCCAAAGATGAATCAGGAATCTGAGACAAAGCCGGCACCGGTTGTTGAGACGAAGACTCATCTGAAGAGAGGGCTAACTTGGAAGCTGCCTCTTGATCTGGTGCACAGATGCCAGACAAAAACGAAGATTCCTCTGGGATAACTCTCAGACATCTGTTATTTTTTTAAACCCCGCTTTTGACTAGCGAGCAAATCTGACCTTTCAGAAAGAAAACAAAGAGCTGCGAAGCTCAATTTGCTTCGACAAGCACGCAAAGACAACTCCTGACACCAGCTTGTGACCGAGGCCCATGAAGTTCACATATCAAGTGTTTCATCCCTTCCGGACAATTGTGCCATCCCAAGTCAAAAGGTCAGTTAAGGTCAGCTAAATGCAGCACTGCAATGATTATGCCACGACCGCTTAAACGCCCCCATGATAACTCCGGAAAGAAGTATGCTGCAACATGTGTATATTAAGATATATACGTATAATATAAAAGACGGGTTCTCTGAGGACTTGCAAATGTGACCTACATTGTCTGAAGTCTGGGAGCAAGGTCAGGCCATCGGCATGGCTGCTAATTGTGACCGGCCTCCCCTGGACGGCTGGTCTTTGTCAGGCGTTCGCTGGGGCAGACATTAGGGGGTTCTCCAGAGTCCATGTCTGCTTTCCACAGGATGACTAATTTTACGTCACTATCTTCTGCGACGTGCATTAAAACATGCGCTGGACTTCATTTTTACGAGTCTGGATTTGCGATTAAGGTGCCCAGGGCGAGGGGCACATGAGTTTCCGGTTTGTGGATTTACATTTTCAGACGTGTGATATATTGCACCTTTAGTTTCAAACATCGGGCCAATGTGCTGAAAAATGTGAACGACCCTGGTAACAATGTGTCATGAAGTTAAAGTTAACTTTAAAAAATCCTACACTCATACACATTTGTGGACTAATGTGAGTAGCAGGCATTAAAGGTGTTACTTGGTAGGAGACAAAAACAGAAATGTTCACAGATTTACTATAACTTAATACAGGGTAAAAAGATGGTGGTGGAAGAATTATACCGTTAAAATTTTTCCGCCTGGAATGATGTATTTATCCAGAAATGAGTAAAACCAAAGGCGGAAAACAGTTTTGACTTTGGTCAAGATCTTAGCTGGTCAAACCGAAGAGACAATCACATCCCGACCTTGTTCCATCTCAAATAAGCCAATTGCAAGTTAAATCTGAACAGTATCTGGTACACAGACTTCTTTCATTGCATATAAACACCCAGTTTGAATTTCCCAGACTAAAGACTGTTGCTATATCACTTGATTCAGGGCAAGCTTATTGCATAGCGATACCCATCTCTGAAATGGACTGGTTCTTTTGTGCCAATCTTATCCATTATGAACAGTGCATTGGTGCAAGACGTCTGTGATGTTACTATGCAAAAGCTTGCCCTGAATCATGTGATTTAGCAACAGTGTCTTTAGTCTGGGAAATTCAAACTGGGGTGTTTACATTATGCAATGAAAGAAGTCTGTGTGTCAGATTTCTGTCTGTGTATTCAGATTTAACTCGCAAATGGCTAATTGAAATCAGTCACCTGAGCACGAGTGGGAACAAAAAATCCAGGGTCCCAACTATGATTGACTGCATCAAAACCACCACACAGTAATATTACACAACCATAGTTGAAAAGTTCCATGGATGAGTACAATTGATGTACATATTAATCATCGATTTAGAAAAAAACACTGAGCAGAATTCCCGATGGAACGTAGGAATTTTTTATAACTGGGTTTGGCCGCGCGGCGTCTGTCACCTTTGCATAATCATAGCAGGCGTGGAAAAGTTAAATTCCGAGGCCGGATCAAATTATGCGCCACCTTAAGAGAGACCCAGACAGCAGCCGTCTGGATAATATTCCTCTTTGTTTGGCGCCCTCGTGTTGTCGCCGTCGGAGAGGCTCCTCCACCCCCAGGAAGACAGGAATGCGTCACGAATCTCCCCACACACACACAGCAAAATAAATGACGATTAGGGAACTGGATCCCGATCTCCACAACCACACTCCCCTCTCCAGCCCTCTGCAGTGTTTTTTTTGTCTCTGAAAAAAAAAATTTGTTTATCATCATTGTACAGGCCGGGTCCCCTGGGGGATTCTCACCCAATTAAACAGATTCACAGATAAAACAAAAAAGGGCGGAGGAGTTTTAAAACATGAATCATATTCATTCAATGTCATTTTCATGTCATCAATTTTTTTTTCTTTCCTTCCTTGCTTCTTCGAGACACGGAAATCAAAGTTCAGGACGATTCAAGGATGGTTCAAGGATGACTGCAGTGACAAAATGTCGGGGTTTGAGTTCAGGATTGATTTACGATTTTTCGTCCGGCGGTATGTGGTTATTAATCTCAAGTTTGGAGACGTTTTTGCAACAAGGTGTTTCTATTTGATACTTGGCATTATATTTATTCAACCATCTATCATCTTTCACAATCCTCTGGTTCTCATGCTCAAAAGACTCCAACGAGAAAAGTCCAAAAATTAAACAGATAGGCCCTGATCATCACGGAAAATTGAGGATGACTATCTTTGCTCAGGGTGCCAGTCAGAAGCCATAGGCCTATAACTCATAAACTGCCATACCAGCACTCTGCCATCTGAGCTCTCCAGCCCTACGATGAGGGCCTCCCTGTAGTAGACTATCACTTCACTCCAGTTTGATACCCAGTCAAAAGTCATAACTCATTAAAGTGTCATACCACTTCTTACTGTTAGCTTTACCACCTGACCTATCCAGCCCTACGATGAGTTCGCCCTACACAGTCAAGCTAAAGACTATCAGAGTTCACTAAGATGGTACAAACCTGTGCAAATAGCAAGAGCGTGTAAAAAATGACCATTTTAAATTAAATGACAGATACATTGACCCCTGATAGATGAATAATGAATTGTGACATCCGTTAAAGGGTCCGGCATTTGAACAAAAGAGATCTGACAGAGCAGGGCTGAGAAACAAAGAACGTTATGAAGAAGCCTAGGGTCTCTAATCCCTGCCTGCCAGAAGTGACCCCTCTCCTTTCCCTCCCCCTTCCGATCCCCCACCCCAGATGGCAAATACATGTACAAAAGGTATTTCTGATAAAGACTCCAACATCTGAACATAATGAGCTCCCACAATGCTGGGAAGGGGAAGACGTTAGTTAATAAGCAAGCTACATACTAGGGTCCCTAGTCCCCTACCTGCTAGGGGAGAGGCAGGGGGGGTTCTAACCCCCCCTGCCCCCCTGCCTCTCCCAGAATGGCAATCAAATGCCTCATCCATCATACTCACTATCCACAGTCACCAGGGAAATATCAGTCACCGTGATGATTCACACAATGACATGAAATCAAATGTTGTATCCTGGGGAAATGTTTCTCATGATAACTTTGTTTTCTCCCGAGCCAGCCGTTTTTTTTTTAAGCAGCCCCTGGGTACAATTTTTCAATGAGATAACGTAGCCGGAACAAACTTTTTATATAAGTTTTAAAGGTAATATCATACTTTAGTTTTTGAAGAAATAAGGATTCATGGGCAAAAATATCAAGGAAGATACAGTAAGTCATCTGTGAAAATGTCAGTCCCATACGATGCCCACTTTTTGAGAAGACAGTGAAAAACGGCCACAGTAGGCCAATTTCTTAAGAATTTTCAACGTTATTTTTTATTTTTAAAAGATCAAAATTGTTTTTTTTTGTCATTGATTTAAATACTTTTTTTTCTGGATAAATACAGCATTTCAGGCTGAAAAATTAAATAGTATGTTTCTACCATCACCATCTTTATACCCTGTAAATTATAGGTAAATCTGTGACGATTTCTGTTTCGGTATGCTACCAAAGTATGATACTGCCTTTAAGCTCAATAAGATCCCTGAAACTAAAGCCCTTGAAATGACTGGCAGGTGTCAGAGATACTATTGAAAAGGAAAGGTTGAAAAGGAAACAGGATAGAATTTCACAAAATTTTAAGAATGATCTCAACTTGTGAGTTACTAGTTGTATGAAGATATATCATGCTAATAAAGACAGTTTTACAGGACTGGTAACATACCCAAACAGAAATGTCCACAGATATTGCATATAACTTTCCGGGCATGAAGTGGTGCTGGTAGAAACATACCGTAAAAATATTTCCGCCTGAAATGGTGTATTAATCCATTAATTAGTAAAAAAAAGACCAAAAACAATTTTGATCTTCCTGTGAGAAGATTTAAAAATAACTTGGGCATTTTTCAATGTTTTCTCAAAAAGTGGGGAAACCGCATGGGACTGGGAATTTCACAGATGACTGTTACTGTATCTGTCTTGATATTTTTGCCCATGAATCTGTATTTCTTTGACAAAAACCAAAGTATGAAATTACCTTTGAAATCAATCTCTATAAATCTGGCTTCGGATCAACCCTTGAACAAAGATATCAAAGGGAGAAGAAAAAAAAACCCACAATATAGCAAAAAAAGACAAAGAAACGGTAGTCATTTCTCAAAGGACTGGCAATAAAAATGTCAAAGAGGTCCAATAATAGACCGTTACATCCTGGGGCTTTGAGAAACCGACGTTACCGACCCCCCCCCCCCCCCCCCCCCCCGAATGTGGAAGTTAGGCGCCTACAATTCGCCTGCTTGCACAAGACAAAATCCCGGGCCAATTTACCCCTATTAAAACTGGCAGCCCAACAACCCTCCCCTTGTCTCTGATGGCTCCACTCTCTTCAAAGGTAACACCACGGGAAACATTAAACTGCAGCCAAATTTAGTCGTAAGGCAAAACCACATTTCTCGTTTTTTGTTTTAGTTTCCTCCAGCCAGTAGGAACAAGAAAACTCGACACGGCGCGAACAAAATGAAAGAATTAGTCCTGCCTCCTTTTTTTTTGTTCGCGAGATGGCGGACTGGAGGGTGCCAGCGTGATTGTGACTTAAGCCTCTGGGCAGGATCTAATTCCTTGTTCATTTCCTTGAGCTGTTACTGGTGGGACACTCCTCTGTAAGGAGAGTAGTCTTGGTTCACGACGCTGTTGGTGTGCATACTCGACTCGAATGCACGCACAAGTGTACATAATAATAAAAAAATATAAAAAACGCTTTAATAAAACGCATATATCACAATCAACGAATGATGTCTCTATGCGCGTATTACTATTATCCCTGGTCATTGGGCTACAATTATTACATTCCTGAAACAATCTCAACTCCCTGGGGAGTATACAGCCCCGGCTGCTGTTACGTGCACAAAGGCTAATTAAGCACAAACAAGCCATCTCAACTCTCACAGGTATCCATTTACTCCTGGGCAAAGAGAAGCAACATGTGATAAAGCGTCTTGCCCAAGGACTCAAGCACCACTAACCCATGGCTGGATTCGAACCCACAATCTGTAGAATAACCCACTTTTCCAACCTTCCCCCTAACCCCCACCCCCAAAAAAACTCCCCAAAACACTGTGGGAAGCGAGAGGGGAGCAGGGTAATTGGTATACAAATTTGTGATTCTTTCCAAATTGCTCACAGTTTATAGGCGGGCCTTTGGAAATGGCTGTGGCTGTGCTCATAAATGGGATACAATGATAGTAAAACAACTTCTTGAATTTTCTCTGAATTCATCCCCCGCAAAAAGAACCTGACATCACTTGAAAATTAAAAAAAGAAGAGGGAGGGCAATGTCTCAGCCCAGGCCAAACTAGATGCAGGATGTTTAACAGGGTTAAGCTGCACATGTATCCATTTATGTGTATCTTCACTTGCATACATGTTCTTGTGCTCTTGTCATTTAGCCTTCGATAAAGATCCTGCTAGGATCGAAACGCGTCAGGCCCTCCTAACTCCAACCATTTGATATATTGCAGGTCCTTATTTTGGCTGATGAGCAGTTTGCAACAGTTTATTAATACTTGTATTGAAAAAAAAAGGTCGCGGGAAAAGGTCAGGAGTTCCATAGTGCAATGCAGTCCTTGCATAATGAAGCCTTTAATATATATACTGCCCTCGCTGGCATTCATTATACGTTGATTTCCTCCGCTTCGACAGGTATGACTATATATACTGATACTTGACAGAGGGACTGGGGACAAGGACCAGGTCAGTATAGGTTCAATATACGGCCGTGCCCAGGTAAGCCTTGTCAGGCCAAGCAGGTATTAAAGCATCGAGGGGGCTATTCCCCCCTCCCCTCCATCCAAACCCCCTCCCAAGGGAGTCACTGACGTCAGGTCTGATTTCCCGAACCGATTCGGCATGACTTGCGATTGATAGGGGAGGGGGATGGGGGGAGGGGGACAAGCACGTAATAAAGGCTGGCTTGGGATGGGGGGGGGGGGGGGGAGTTGGAGAGCATGGAATTGAACCGATATAGGATTCTTTCCTTGTTCTGAGGTGACATCATGCCATGGCTTCTTTAAGATCTGAGATGCGATCCATTTTAATTCCTCAGGGGTTGTTTTGGGGGGTCCTTCCAAAAAAACCTCCAAATTACTCTTGTGGACTCTGCCTTTTAGCTTTCTTCTTGAGCCTTGGCCAGTTTTTCACTGAGATGTTAAGCAGGAGAGAAATTTGCTAAGCATGAAAACATTTTTCTCACTAATTTTACTGATTAAATACGGTCTTTTAATCTGCAAACTTCAAGGCTCTTAATTAATTCATGTATAATGGCAGTGTGCTTTAAATTTATCTAAGTGGGCCTGACGTTTCAATCCTAGCAGGATCTTTCTCAAAGGCTTAATGATAAGAGGACAGGCATTAGGTAAAGAGACACATAAAATGATCCATTTATGTGTCTCTTTACTTGCATATTCTTGTCCTGTTGTTATTTAGCCTTTGAGAAAGATCCTGCTAGGATCAAAATGTCAGGCCCTTGTAAGTTTTATATAACTTGGTTCAATATTTTGGTTGATGAGCAGTTTGAAGCCGTTTAATATTTCTTGCATTGAATTTATAAAAGAAAAAGAAAAATAGGGACCAAAGCAGAATAAAGTGTTCAAAACAATTCCCCACAGCAACTGAGAAGCCTTAAATCTACAGTCAAAGTGGAATGGTTTGATGTGGTTTGTATGGACCCTTCTGGCCTGTCAATCAAATTGTGTGCATTGACCAATTGGAGGATGCCTTTTAATCAGGTGACCACAAAAAGCCTGAGTCAAACTCGGTATGTAAAACACATGTGAGAGGGGCTTAAAGGTAGTATCATACTTTGGTAAGAAACCAAAACAGAAATGTTCACAGATTTACTTACATGTACTGTGTAACTTACAGGGTATGAAGATGGTGGTGGTAGAAACATACCGTTAAAATGTTTCCGCCTAAAATGGTGTATTTATCCAGAAATTAGTAAAACAATGACTTAAAATCTTTTTCATCTTTTAAAAGATCCAAAATAAAAGAGAAAAGACTTAAGAAATACTGTGGCTGTTTTTCACCGTTTTCTCAAAAAGTTGGCACCGTATGGGACTGAAATTTTCACAGGTGACTGTTACTGTATCTGTCTTGATATTTTTGCCCATGAATCTGTATTTCTTTGACAAAAACCAAAGTATGATATTACTGTTCCTTTAAGAGCAAAGCTGGAATGTTTGAATCCTGTGATCTTATCCAGACTGACGCTGGCTAAAAATGGTTCCCGATCCCGATGAGTGACAGGCGTCAATCACTGAGACCTTTACCTGCAGAACAGCTCCCGCTCTCTCAACTTAACTAGGCATCTATAAACTACTCTTGATTGACTGAGGTTACAACAAAGGAAGAAAATGTTTGCGAAGGCACAACTCATTGATGTTCATCGGTAAATTTGTGGATACGTTTCCCTGACAAGGGGAGAGAGCTGCCTCCTCGTTGGAATCCTGTGCTCAATAACCCGACATTTATGTGGGTGTGGCACCCCCTTGAGGCATATTATTGCGTAAGTTTGGGGCTATTTATAATGTAGTGGGTCATATTTAGACTCGATGACATATCATTTAGTCTGGAGGACATGCATCTATAGGCATGAGCAACATCTCAGTGGATAGCATCATTTTGGGAAGGTATTCTCATGATTTGTAAAACCCAGTTTTTGTCCAACCGACATCACATGACTCAAACCCACGGAGACATACACTATGTTCAATAATGCAATATTAAGTTCCAGGGATGTGAGTAGCCACACACACAAAAATTCCGAAAGCATCAAGGAAAAAGCTGAAATTTAAAAAAACCTATACTTTTGTACAGAGCAGGTGTACAAAAAAGCTAGAATTCTGAGTTAAAATCTAAACCCAAAAATTTGAATTCAGATTGAAAAATGAAGTTTCACATCCCTGTATAAAGTTCAGACACAGTGTAAATGCTGCATTATGTTTTCACATTGCTGAATTCCTCTAAAGCTAAAATTTCTGCTGAGTATGTTTACATGCTTAGGAAAGCTTACACCAAAAAGTAATGTGCATGGACCAATAACAAAGATAGCCAAAAATGGGCTGTGTGCAAAGCACTTTGGGAAACACAATGTTGCTAGGGCTGGCGATGACAGACATAAAATTCAACTATGAATATTTAAGTACTCATCTTCACACCGCTGGAACAAGTGACTCGACAGTGACATTCCATGGGCTGTTGTGCAGCAGGGTCATGTATTAACAACTCAAAATAAGGCTTTCTTCTAGAAGAAAAAAGCAACTTTAAACTTTGCAATCTGGTAGCTATACGTGTGTCAATGCAAGTGGTGAAACTTGTTTGACATATAAAAGAAATTACACACTGTCCTTTGCACGCCATAAGGTCCATGGCATAATAATCTGGTAAAAAAATCCACGCTTTTTGCGCCAAAGCAACAATAATTCTGCATTAAGACGCTGATCATTCCTAATACAACAAAGAATGTCCTCAAAGTTGCTGCATCCTTGATAGACGTGCTGACCACTTTCACAAATATTTTGTGTTCTTCCCCCTGGCAACAGTTTCCCCCGGTCATCGACTTGGTCGCTAAGTGGTTTTTTCCTTGCTTGGGACGATTTATTAAAGACCAGTAGACTAAAAAAACTAAAAAATGGCAGTTGACAGCGTCAAGCCTGATCAAAAATTCTCCATCTCAGATCCTTAAATATTGACTTCCCTTGTATCCCTTGGAATAAATCTATGATAGGGAATGCCTAGGGGTGAGGGATGGGGAATGATTATACGTGCAGTCGTGCACGGGGCCCCAGAACATACCCAGAGGAACTTGGTGGAATATGGAAGTCATAGTTCGAATTTCCCCTCCTCGTTATGATTTTTGGGTGCATGACATCTCGCTGGTAATCTGATGTGATAGATTCAGCCCAAAAGGGGTTTGTGGAGCATCCGCCCGCCATGGTATAACGTCACTGGGGGAGATGTTCATTAACCGTGACGTCTATGATATGAGGAGAAGGGGGAGGGGGAAAAGGGGGAGGGGGAAAAGAGGGGGGGGGGAGGAGGGTGCCCTGGGCCGGCCCTGGGCAATCGGATTACAAACAATTGCAGGCAAGCGTTGCATGGACAGCGATGACTTGGTTTCCCTGCCCCGAGGGTGGGTCTGTGGGTCATCAGGCGCAACTCTGTGGGGCTATCTTGTTTCAGAATGGTCGTGGAGGTATGGCAAGTACACCTGTTGGAAACAGGCACACCTGTTGTACGGAGGAGAAACCTGTTGGTGCATGTTGGAATATACAAACCTGATGGAACAGGCACACCTGTTGGAGCAGACACACACCTATTGGAATCAGCGAAGCTGTTGAAAGGGCATGCACTTTGGTATTGTAGGGTCTTTGGAGGGTTATCGTATGCAGTCTGTTATGTATTGTGGGGTCTAGACTGCTTGCTCAATAACTGCCCTGCCACTAGGAGGGTTACCTTATGCAGCAGCAAGTCTGCAAGGTATTGTAGGTTCAGACTGCTTGC
Source organism: Astropecten irregularis (assembly GCA_963971285.1). Lineage (NCBI taxonomy): Eukaryota > Metazoa > Echinodermata > Asteroidea > Paxillosida > Astropectinidae > Astropecten > Astropecten irregularis. The sequence goes on from OZ020247.1 coordinate 16,183,244, forward strand.
TCAATGACTGCCCTGCCACTAGGAGGGTTACCTTATGCAGCAGCGAGTCTGCAAGGTATTGTAGGTTCAGACTGCTTGCTCAATAACTGCCCTGCCACTTGGAGGGTTACCTTATGCAGCAGCGAGTCTGTAAGGATTTGTAGGTTCAGACTGCTTGCTCAATAACTGCCCTGCCACTTGGAGGGTTACCTTATGCAGCAGCGAGTCTGTAAGGATTTGTAGGTTCAGACTGCTTGCTCAATAACTGCCCTGCCACTTGGAGGGTTACCTCATGCAGCAGGGAGTCTGTAAGGTATTGTAGGGTCAGACTGCTTGCTCAATGACTGCCTTGCCACTTGGAGGGTTACCTTATGCAGCAGGGAGTCTGTAAGGATTTGTAGGTTCAGACTGCTTGCTCAATAACTGCTCTGCCACTAGGAGAGTTACCTTATGCAGTATGGAGTCTGTAAGGCATTGTAGGGTCAGACTGCTTGCTCAATAACTGCCCTGCCACTAGGAGGGTTACCTCATGCAGTATGGAGTCTGTAAGGTTTCTAAGGTATTGTAGGGTCAGACTGCTTGCTCAGTAACTGCCCTGCCATGAGGAGACAAGTAGGGGGTAAGTTTCGACCAGACTCAATAATTGCCCTGGCACTGATGGGGGGTAAATAATAACCCATGGGGGGAGGGTAAGGGGGACCAATCACCAGAAGCCATCGAGGTCAATCCCGGGTCAACATCTCACTTTAGAGACACATCCCGTATTTAACACGGGAAATGATGCGGATATTATGTTTGGATCCACATTTTTTCCCCTCTTCACTTCACAGTTGCCACCAGGTGAGTCACATGTGGATTTGGAAGTTCGGCAGGAAATTCCCACCCCCCCCCCTTCAACCAGCGAAAAACCACACGAAATTAAAGCAATACAAAAATCAAAATCAAATGAAGAACCTCAAACCCACTAGATTTTTTTCAGTGAAATGTTTTCCTCATCGCTGGAAATCATGATAGTTCACGGCAAAATCAGCTCATTTCACTTCAACCAAAGGCAAACTGGCTGCTACCAAATACATGTACATCTTGGTGAAGGGAACAGAGTGAATTGGGATAGGGGTGTCCTTGACGGGCACCAGGGAGATGGCTGGGTCTATTTCAGCCAGTTATCACCCCAAATTTCTCTTTTGGATAAAATCGGTTCATAAAACAAGCATCAATTGTTACTGATGATGAGGCTCCACTTGGACTCACTGTCCAGCCTACCCTCCTAAATCTGACAATGAGACTGGTACTCCTATCTACTCAAACAAGTTTGTCAAACAGAGCAAGACAACAGCCGACAGGAAGAAAGATTTGAGGCTTTGCATGGTGACAATTGGTATGTGGATCGGTTTGCGGAAACACTGTGTAAGAATCGTTCATACTTTCACACTTCTATTTCGTTTGCATTTCTCGTAAGGTCTCAACGTTTCGACTAGCCTGATCTATTTGTCATCAGGAGACTTACAGAAAGCAGAGCAATATCCACTTTGAGGAACTTGTACCAATGAAGAAGCTTCACTCATTACACTGAAATATACCAAGCATATCCTCCACAACAGCCAACTTGAACAGAAATCAGTGCACGCAATTGTGAGCATGCGTGCGTTGTTTGTGCCTGCGCTGTTGTGAGTGCACGTGCACTGTTGACTTGAAGACCGGTTCTCCAAAGTCTCCCATTGCATCCCCTTAGAGGAACTAGCAGTAACACACGGTAAATGTCACCTCCTGGTAATCACTGGATTAGTCTTCATGAAGATTAAGCGACCTTAATCTGAATATGCTGTAGAGGAAATTGTTGGAAGCCCTGGAATAAGTCGCTAAAGAAGTAGTTCCTAGGGTGGGGGAGGTTCAGGCTGAAACCACTGACTATCCATGGAGATGATGCTTTATAGGGAGTTTGCTTGAACTTGGATAAAGTACAATATTCCCAGCCCAAAGAATTACCATGGATGGAAGACGCTCAACAAGAAAATACGGAGGAGAAAATGGCCACACTAAACGTGACCGATAGCCAAGTCTAAAAGCACAACTAACCCAAAGTCTGAGCAGTTTTTCATTTAGCTATACAGTGAAATCTAGTTAACTCGAACTTCAGTGGAATGGACAAAAACTACGAGGTATCCGAATTTCAAGCTTACCAAATTCGCAGGCTTGCGTACAGTAACATCACTATTACACCCCTACCATGCCTACACTGTACATACACAAACCATGCTGTACACGTACAGTGTATCGCTGCTACACTGAGCAGGTTGCGATGGTCTGAATCAGTCGTGTGAGGGTGCACTACTAACACCGATTGTTCCACTAAACATCTCGGACCAAGACTACTGCTGTAAGAGCATGCATGCATGCCCTGTTGCACTGTTTCTGGTCACGCTACGACTCATGCATAAGTGAAATTAGGAAGTTGGCTTTGTGGTGGCGACCCATAATGATTTTTTTAGGTCCATGTAGTACTTGTGGAAGTGTTCTGGAGGCGGTTTCTTTTTGATGAGGAGTTTTCAAAGGAGTTGTGATCTAACCCCTGAGATCAAAACTGTTTTCGGTCATTGCTTTACTAATGTCTGGATACAAATAAAGCATTTCAGTCGGAGATATTTTAACCGTATGTTACTACCAGTACCATCTTCATATCCTGAAAGTTAAATATGTAAATCTGTGAACCATTTTTGTTTGGGTATGTTACCAATCCTGTACTGTGCTTTCTAACCAGGGGTGCACCAAGGAAAAAACCAAGGAAAAAACCAGGGCACCAAGAGGCGATTGCATCTGGCAGTTCCCATCCTGTACATTGAGGAATGCTCTCGATCGGGAAGCTTAACAAGGAGACAGGTGTATTACTGAACAGAAGTCAAGTAAACAGGTGAATTCTGTTTTCAATTCAACCTACCTCTTCCCAGCTTTTGGAGTCCCCGTTCAGAGATACGCACCACATGTCGTTCAACCTGCAAAAGATCAGCAAAACAACAGCAGTGAACATTAAGGGTTTTTTTCCTTTTAGTCGTGTATTTGACTTACTATTAGGCCTTTTTTCAAACCTAGGCTCAGGCTCCAGTTCCATCTTATAGTGAATCTATTCTAAAATAATGGGTTTCACTATCAAAATAGAGGCTTTTGGCTGCAGTTCGTAAGTAGATTCTCTGGATTGAAAAGGAAAACGGAGCTTCAGCTTCAATGAAAAACCACAACCTATATTTTCAGCATATGAATGACAGAGACAGAGACGAAGCCGAGGCCGGAGCCTGAGCCGGAGCTGAGGTTTGGAAAAGGGCCTTAGTCTTAGTAACTAGACAGAGCCATTCCTAAATGGATCTCTGGCAATGGCAGGACTGTTCAGATCTCCGGCACCATAAAATGAATGTTTGAAGAAACAAATTATTCTCATTATCGTATATGTATGTAAACCACGATACCACATTCAAAGTGCCGTAATGCTGAAGTTGACGGTTTGCTGGAAATTCCGTGAGCTCAGGGCCCAATTTCATGGAATCCGATTACCGTAAGCAAAAATTCTTCGCTTACGGTAGCAGACTTTTTTTGCTTATGGTTAGCGTATTTCACAGGAGAATTTTCTTTTTGGTAACAGTAAGCAAGGACTTTCTGCAGAATGCATATGACAGAGCGTTAGCAGAAAAAAAAAAATTAAGGTTAGCCAAGAAATTGTCCGCTATAAACCGATTAAGCGCCAAAAGTCTTGCTCTGATATAGATTCCTGAAATAGATTTTATGCAAAGCAGTGCCCGTAAGCACAAAAAACTGTAATCCATAACGGATTCCATGAAATTGGGCCCAGAAGAACTACCCGGGGTGGATAACGAGGACATGAAACAGCGATAAACTTGAGAAACAAGGAACATATAAAATAGTGCTACAGGACATAGGGGGACTGAAGTGCACGTGATTGTAAGGTCCTGGGGCCAATTTAATGGAGCTGCTTAGCACAAAAATTTGCTTAGCACAAAAATTTCTTGCCCAATAAAACAAATCATTGTTAAAAATTCCATTTGATACAATGAGTCAGCGAACAACAGCCAAAGAACGATCACAAGTGATACACAACACATTGTGAAATTTGGTTGTTAACCCTGTTTTTATTACTTAAGACAGAAATGTCATGCTTAGCAAATTTTTGTGCTATACAGCGCCATGAAATTGGCCCCTGGGCTTGATTTCAGCAAACTCAACGTAACTTGCTATCAGTTGCAAGAGTTATGACGCGTTACAGCCCTACGTAGGATAGGCCCCCTACGATGGGTTATCCTTCGTAACTTGAGTTACGATCAAACGTAGGGCTTTGTGAAATCGACCCCTGGATCCATATTTAAACAGTGAAGGAAGAGAGGTTTAATGGCCCTCTAACTTGGTCCCAGTCCAAGGGAGGTCTCTTGAGGGGCCTGCACAGTGTTGGACTTGGGCGGATCCAGGAAGGTTCCCTGCCAAAATGCCTTGAGGGGAGTCTAATCGGGGTTAATCCAATTTATAAAAAGAAAACTGCAGGAAATTTGAAAAGTTCCCTTTATTTCATCCAGAAGTATGTCACGTTATAAAGAGAGAGAGAGCTATTGCTGACATTTTGGGGTCAGAAGAAGATAAGGTGGCCGAATTTCTTGGATATCGGTCATCAATTGTATCAATGACCTTAGAATTATTACTAGAAAGTAGGATGAAAGTAGCCAGAATTTGAAAATGAAATGCCCAAATATGGCTTGCTTTAATACTGTTCAGTTCATGACACTCTACAGGAACAGCAAAATAGGCGTTTTGCCAAAAAAATAAATAAATAAAACAGCAATTGACATATTTAATGGAGTTATGGGTGGACTGGTGCTCCTCACTTCTGACGTCACACAAGTGATTTGGCCTGCACGCGCATGTACAAAATCCCGGGATGTCAGACAAACATTGACTCACACACATAGTGTACACCATGCATGCACACAAGCACACCCACCACACGTTTGTATGGTTGCAATGTTTGTCTGAGATCCGGTGTGACGTCACAGCATTTAACCTTCTATTTTTAGCGCAAGTGCAAGATATTTTCACGAATACAAAACTTAAGATTTCAAAATAATTATCGGCGGCCCTGGTTGAGCTTAGAAAAAAATGGGATTAGCAGTAAAATATGCCCAGCTATGAAAGAGGTGAGAAGAGTCTCAAACTGTGAGCCTTGGCCCGACAGCCCAGGCCCCTGCCATCTCCGACAAGCACAGAAACCCTCTTGAGACAGGTGCTTAAACTACTGTACAAGACGGGACTGGAAAGGGATACCCGGAGCTCGTTATAGGAGGCTTCCTCCCTCGACGCTCCTCGGGGAAACATCTGAAAACCGTTCCCGTTTGCCTGAATGTTATTCTGGTTCTCGGTTTAAAAAAAAAAAACTTTGCGAAACCCAAACGTGTTTGTCTGGCTCGCTGCTGGGATTTATTTCACTTGTCAGAAAGGTGGTTTCTCTTTAAATGATCTGAAACCAAATTCAGGTTCGAGGAAATGGAAAGTTTCAAAGAGATGGAAGAAAAACAGGATTGAGTGGTTGAACTGTGTGCACAGTGTGTCTGGGCTGGCACTTTGTGGAGGCAATTGGGTTGAATGATCAGGGCCTGGGCCTTCACAGAGGCAATAGGGTTTGACACCAGGGGCTAGTGGGTGTTGTAGGTGGATCAGAGGGTACGTTCAGACAGCGTTTTAGTTCAAACCAATTAGTGTTAAACTGTCCGGCCGGCAATCAAGTACAGTTTAACTTGAATGCAACAGATTTGTAATACTAATCTGTTGCATTCATACAGCGGTGACGGAAGGCACCAAAAGATGTCAGTAGGGGATAAAGGGTACTGCGGAGGAATGGATGCTGCAGGTGGTTTAAGATGCATGGCAGGGTGGGTATCGAAGAGGAATTGGGATAGTCAGGGGTCTTGTATTGATGAGCCTACAAGACATAAATTTAAGGACGGTGTTTGATGTCTGTTTGAATGGAGGAAGCTTGTGGCACTTGGGGACTTTTCGAAATGGAGCCTCAGGCTCAGACTCAGGCTCCAGCTCTGTCATTCATATGCTGAAAATATAGGTTATAGTTTTTCATTGGAGCTGAAGCTCTGTTTTCCAAACCAGAGAATCTACTTCCAAACCACAACAAAAAGCCTCTATTTGGATCCCCCTTATTTTAGAATGGATTCATGAGCCGGAGCCGGAGCCGGAGCCAGAGCCTGAGCCAGAGCCAGAGCCTGAGCCAAAGCCTGAGCCTAAGCCTGAGCCTCCGTGGTGAAAAGGTCCTGAGATTCATTCTTCAGAGGGAGGAATCCACTGCATCTGCACCAATATTCATCAGTCATAAGGGTATACTTTACCTTGCATTGCCGTCATATCCTGCAAAGATCCACAACTTGCCATCGTACACGGCTGCACCATGCGCTGATCTGGCAGGAGGCAACCTGGCAAAGTAAAGGGAAATAACAAATCCAAACTGAATACAAACAGGTATTGAAATACATCCACAAACAGTGCAAAGCATTATCCCTTTTCCTGCAAGGTACGTCCAGTGGAAAATGAAAAAAAATATTTCAACAGCATTGCTTGAAAGGACCTTAAAGGTAGTATCATACTTTGGTAGCATACTGAAACAGAAATCTCCTCAGATTCACCTATAACTTACAGGGTATAAAGATGGTGATGGTAGAAACATACCATTAATCTTTTTCTGCCTGAAATGCTGTATTCATCCAAAAAAGAGTAAAACCAATGACCAAAATTATTTTTGATCTTTTACTCTTTCTGGATAAATACACCATTTCAGGCAGAAATATTTTAATGGTATGTTTCTACCAGCACCATCTTCATCAGGGTTCTACTAGCCACGGTGGGCGCCTCTGGGCGGGCCAGCCCGGCACTGGAAATTTGCGCCCGGAACATAGGTCTGAAATTAACTCTGCCACCCAGCACAAAATTCTGCAGAGTGAATAAAAGTATTGCCAATATCGAGTATTTTGATCACATTCCTAAATAAAAGTTCACTCTTTCTGTGTTTTGAAATGTGAAGCACTGATTCTCAATGTTTACAAGACGATATAATTTGTAATTTTTAGCGTAGACATACCGTATATATGTCAACTTCATTTCTAGAGCCCACCACTAAAATTGGTCTGGCTAGAACCCTGATCTTCATACCCTAAAATTATACGTAAATCTGTGAACATTTCTGTTTTGGTTGGTTAATACCAATGTTGTACATGTAGCCCTTCAAGGGCTATGACCCATTTTGGACCAGGAACTTTGTCTTTTCTTTTCAGTAATAGCCTTTGATAAAGATCCTGCTAGGATTGAAATATGTCAGGCCCTCCTTACTTCTAGCATTCTGTCTTTATCTTTCGGAGATAGATCATTTTCTATAGCTGGTCGCAAGCTGTGGAACTCTGTCCTTAGCAACATCAGGAATTCTTCCTCTGTCACTGTTTTTATGAAAAAACTTAAATCATATTTATTCCCATAACCCCTGTTCTTGTCTTGTTGTTTGTCTATGTTATGTACAGCGCTTTGATCGCCTTGTAAAGATGCATTATAAATACCAGTTAATTATTACAAGTGGACAAGGCAATTTGCATTTGGCAAAGCAATATCTGCTATTAGAAAAATTATCCACTGCACTATGTACTTAATGGAGCACATTCGCTGTTCTTCAAATGAATATGAAGTCAATCTGCCCTGGGCTCGATTTCACGAAAGGCTAAGACAGATCGCAACATGCGTATCAATCTTAATTGCTAAGCAAAGTGTGATGTCACAATACTAGCTGCAATGGAAACATGAACAACTCATCTAAAAGATGAATCGCAAATCTTTGTGCAATTGACCACTGAACTTGAACAGGGAGATACACAACATATGCTAATTCAGAAGTCATATTGCAGGATAATAGATGGTGTGAGTTCACTGATGATACAGTGACATCGTCATAATTCGTTTACCAACTCCGTCATGTCCGTGGAGTGACCCATAATATTTTGTGCTTAATAGCAGTCCTACAAAATAACCTCCTGGTGTTGACGTCCAGACTGACAATCAAAAGTGAAACCTACAAGCTGGTCAAACAACGGCGGAAGGAACTCTGATAATAGCCTCAAATTATTTTTTTGACCAATCTTCCCTCTCGCTATTATAAGAAGATGAAGAAAAAGTAAATAAAAAAAAAAGCCAAGTCAGAGGAAGTGCTGTAAGAATCAATTAGACTGGTACTCTATCTCGGTCATAAAACAATATATTGAAAATTGGGGAGAGCCTGGCCGCTGTAAGCCCCCTGTGTACCAATTATGGTACTACCTGACCCCTGAGGCTCCGCCCGTTCCCGTGTGCCTCCCCCGTGGCGTGCAGAATGGACGGTTCTGTTTGTTTGGAAAGGACCGCGGTTGCAGGTTAAAGGTAGTATCATACTTTGGTAAGAAACCAAAACAGAAATGTTCACAGATTTACGTATAACTAACAGGGTATGAAGATGGTAGTGGTAGAAACATACCGTTAATATTGTTCCGCCTGAAATTGTGTATTTATCCAAAATTAGTAAAACAACGACCGGAAATCTTTTTGATCTTTCAAAAGATCAAAAATAATAGAGAAAAGACTTAAGAAATACTGTGGCTGTTTTTCACTGTTTTCTCAAAAAGTGGGCACCGTATTGGGACTGAAATTTTCACAGATGACTGTTACTGTATATGTTTTGATATTTTTTGCCCATGAATCTGTATTTCTTTGATAAAAACCAAAGTATGATATTACCTTTAAGTTGTGTGTCTGTGTGGGGTGGGGAGGGAGGGGGAGGGGGGGGGGGGTGGGGGAAGGGGTCGCAGCAGCTTGGTCTCATTTTCTGCGGCTAGTCCGATGGGGTCATAAATTCACACAGACTGGATATACATCGTTAACCCCTCGATGCCTGTAGATGTGTAGTGTGCTCCTATCTTATGTTGACCATACACGGACCATACATACATGTCTACATGGTGTCGGTGTATTGATCACGGCGTGACGGACGCTGCCTATAATATCTCGTTCCGTGGTAGGAAGCGGCTAGGGTGATCTGAACCACCTTTGAACACGGCGTGGATCTAAGCCGGTTTCAGAACTGTTTTTGCCTTACAATGTGACCAACGAGTGTGTGATACCCAATAACAACTTTTACTACATTGAATTTTCCTTCCTAACCGTCAATAAGTGATTTGCGAGTTATTAGTCTGGATAATATCTGCCACGGGCACACAGACTTCTTTCTTTGTACATCAACACCCCAGTTTGAATTTCCTTAGACTAAAAACTCTATCGCTATGGCACATGACATGATTCGGGGCAAGCTTTAGCATAGCTATACCCATCTCTGGAATGGACTGGTTCCTTTGTGCCATTCTTATCCATTATGAACAGTGTGCATCATGGTGGACAACGTGTTATGTTACCAAGCAAAAACTTGTCCGGAATCACGTGATATAGCAACAGTGTATTTAGTCTGAAGAATTCAGGTTTTGATGTTTAATACATGCAGTGAAAGAATGGACCGTTCCGGCTTTGCACTGAAGCCCTGCCCAACTTATCACATGTAGCAACGCCATGTGTTTTACATACCGCATGTGACCTAGTTTGACCGAGGTATTGAACATCAACGACTCCTTATTGGTAAATGCGCATAGTTTGATTGATAGGCCGGAAGGGTTAATTCAATGAACCAGATATTGTTCAACTTATACCGGTGAAAGGCTTCTATAGTAGAGCTGCAAGCAGCTAGCCTTTAACACTGAAAGGCTAGGCATCCCATGCACTTTCAATCTAAGAGCAGAGTTGCCAACATTGAAAACCAAAAAATAGTAGCATTTGAAGCGCGAAGCCCCTACCGGCACGGCGCACACGCCGGGGTCTGGGTCCCACTCAAAAACCCTCAGAACGTTTTAACTATTATGCTCTTTGTGTGGTGCATTCTGAGCAGTTTTTGACCACATACTTAAACTAAAGCTGAATGACAGATTCAAGGCTGATAAATGTGATACTGATAGGGCCTAACGTTAACTATTTTTCATTGTAAAAAATCCACAAAATGCTTTAACAAGTTATGAAAAAAAGAAAAGTTTTTACCTTTTTAGTTTTATTCTGAGAACTATTGTACAATGAACATGGACAATTCTCCCTTGTGGATGTCTTGATCGATGATATATTCTTCCTTCTACATCTAATTTCTAACATTCGACGTCATTTTGACATGTGAGGTTGCTATTTCGATCGATTTAGGCCGATCCGTACGACGAGCGTCCATGCCAGTCGGAGAGTGGCTTAGTACCCACATCCCAACGTATCCATTAACGCGACTACCACATACATGAAACCAGACTATCAGTGTAATAGTCAACAGAGCTAGAGAGGGCGTTATCAGTAGGGTTTGTTTCCTGCCCTATTTAGCCTCATTTAAAAAGGTGTACACAAAACACGGAGCCAGACGATATTCTTTATTTTTCTGACTCTCGAACTATACTATACTGTACATGTACTGTACTATACAAGTTTTGCGTGATGTTTGCGTCTCGTTCGCCGCTTTTAATCACAACGGCGGTCTACACATTTAAGACGGTTTTTCTTAAATTTTATTTAATCCTCATTTATTTCCTTTTAATCATGTTTACATCCATAGTTCAAAGATAAAAGCCATTGGCAGTTTGTTTTGCGTAGTAAAATGCAGTCTTGGCGTAGTGTCGTAGTCACGGCTCAAATTCGTATTTGCTACGCCCAAATCGTATATGTTGGCAACTCTGTAAGAGTTTGAAATCAACCAATGCAACAATGCAACCAATGCAACAAGTATTGTACAATGGTACAAACTGAAAAGTCTGCTGGTGCTACAGTGTAAATGTATGTGGGTATCTTTAATGAATATCATTGCCCCAACTTAGGGAGGGCACCATACAAATAGACTGTCATGTATGGTACACATACAGTCCCCATGGTTGATCTGCTTAAGGGGCCATCCATAAAGTACGTACGCACGAAATGCCGACTTTTTTGACCCCCCCTCCCCCTCTGTACGCATGGCGTACGCAACGGTCCCAACCCCCCTCCCCCCCTGTACGCATACGCATTCCACATTAGGTTTTTGACTTCTCGCGGTCCCTTGCTTTAGCATCAATAAAATGTCACCGTAATCCTGGCCGGTACCGTTATTGGGACGTCACTTTCAAATTCTGAAATGAATGACTAAAGTTTAACAGGTTTTTATACATTTACAGATGGATTTTACTATTTTTTATCATGTTGAATAAGAAAAAAAAGGAAAAAACAAAACAATCCTGGTGCTTTTTTCACGTTTTTTACCTATCTTTTCGCGCGATAATGCTATGCAAATTTTTTGTTTGCGTACGGTACGCATTGGCCTTAACCCCCCCTCCCCCCCTGTACGCATGGCGTACGCATCGGTAACAACCCCCCCTCCCCCCCTTCGTGCATACGTACTTTATGGACGGCCCCTAATTGGGACAACAAAAGACCGACTGAGCGACCAGCATTTACATGCCATCACGTGACGTACAGTGGGTATTTTGCCATCCCATTCGGTGCAGAACAGCAGTGGAAACGAGCAAAGAAGACTAATATATCATCCACATTCTTCTTTGCTCGTTTCTACTGCTGCTCTGTGCCAAATGAGACGAAAAAATACCCACCATATTGCACGTGATGGCATGTAAACACTGGTCGTGCAATCGGTCTATTATTGTCCCAATTGAGCAGATCAACCAACATATCGGACTATGTGGACTGTACATGTACATAACAGTATTCCAGAGCAGCTTGTGTGAAAAATATGGAAGGCCTGGGGCCGATTTCATAAAGCTCTGCGACGCGTCGCAACTCGATTTGCGACGCGTCATAGCTGCGACGCGTCGCATCTATGCGGTGAGTCCATAGAGAAAGGATGCGTCTTAACTCTACGACGCGTCGTAAGTTTTATGAAATCGGCCCCTGGAGAGTATTCAGCATTATTTGCAGATTCCTCCAGGATAGATCACTAATAAACGACTTCCGACGCTGGCAGCAAATTGTTGGTTCATCAGGCATGTCAGGTCTCCCTCCTTTCCCCAAATAATGACTCGGCAATGAGCCTGCTCAGGCTTATTTACCCACAAGCTAGTCCCTCCTGTGAGAATACTTAATTCTACAACTCCCTCCAAAGTATTTTCTTTCCGAAGTAAAAAAATTAAATGTTCTCTTAATCTCGTTGTTTCTTCAGTGAAGTAAACAAAACTGCTTTAATCTCTTTTAATAATAGATTAATTCAGTGTTTGTTTATTTGTTTGTTTCAGTTGAGACAGATATTTTCAAAAGATCTTTTCACACTATCTTCTTTTTGATCCGTGTTGAAAGCGACCTGGATCCGCCCCGGTTCAGCCTGGCAAGTTTTTGAACCGAATCCAAGAGACGCAATATTCACACTACGTTTTTGGTGAACCGGCTCATACGACACAGATCACAGCGAAAAATGCAGTTTGGAATCAGGTTGAGATTTTCAAACCTGGGTTGATTTTGATTTGGCTAGGCTGTCCTACCCGAGTTGGCTCAGGGTTCAAAATTTTCAAGTGTGAAAAGGCTTGACAAAAATCTTGGGGTTTGATCTGGTTCCATCCCCGAGATTTTGGATAGTGTGAACAGCCTTAAAGATAGGCCGTGTACAGGGGTAGATGCCTGGGTTATGATTGGCTTTGGGTATACGTTGTTTTTGTCAGCAAACTTTGACTCTCACTGCCCATCCACAATGAAAACCTTCCAATCTTTTAGGTGACCTACCGTCCTTCAAACCTCCACTCCACCCACTGTCCATTGGAGAGTTTGTACTCGTACAAGTCATTCTTGTTCTGGAGATTGGAATTGGAGTAAATATCGCCAGTGTAACCACCTGTGATAAGCAAAAATATCAATTTGAGTAAAAACTATTAAAATAGGAAAAATAGTGCAAGAGTCTTTCTAATAAAGAGGCTTGTTATTTCAATAAATTTGGCAATAAGTGCTAAATTATTAGTTTTACTGGCTTTTCATACAGCTGTCAAAGAGCCATTTGGGATTAAATCATTTATTTTGCAAGCCAGGGCACTTTTTCAAACCTTGGCTCCGGCTCTGTCATCCATATGCCAAAAATATAGGTTGTGGTTTTTCATTGAAGATGAAGCTCTGTTTTCCTTTTCAAACCAGAGTATCTACATGTACTTCCAAACCTGCAGCCAAAAGCCTCTATTTTGGTTTTAGAATTGATTCATGAAATGGAGCCTGAGCTGGAGCCGAGGTTTGAAAACGGGCCAAGGACTCCCCGACAGCTTTTAAGCTTGTGAGCCTAAGTAAACCTTTAGTCAGTTTGTAGACAGCTGCTGGGGAAGAAATCTACAGTATGTACATGTAGTGAGTACCGAGTAAGAAACGTGGCAGTAAAATCCAATATCATTTGAGTAAATATTGAAAATAACTGAAGTAAAGGAATGTTCATGTTTATTCTTTCTAGTGTCATTCTTTCTTAGTGCCTTCATTTTCTATGGATCACTGCATGATAAATGTTTAATAATAGGGCTCCACGCTCAAGCTATTTATAGAATACACCCTTTATAAATCGACAGCTATAGTTACCCGGATGTTTGGACCTTTATTTCGACAGCTATAGTTGCCCAAATGTTTGGACCTTTATATCGACAGGTATAGTTACCCAAATGTTTGGACCTTTATATCGACAGCTATAGTTACCCAAATGTTTGGACAAACAGTTTACGTGCAAGTTGAGTATATGACGTAGGACTTGTTTGTCCGAACATCTGAATGTGACGTCACGAGCGCAGAGCCCTATTAACAGTTAATGACTGTTAAAGGTGTAGTACAGGATACCCATACAGAAATGTTCACAGATTTACGTATCATGTATAACTTTCAGGATATGAAGATGGTGCTGATAGAAACATGGCGTTAACATATTTCCACCTGAAATGGTGACATTATTCATCCAGAAATTAGTCAAACAACAACCGAAAACAGTTTTGATCTCGGGGTGAGATCAAAACTCCTGTGAATAGATTTGAAAATACCATGAGCGATGATGATGTTTCCGATGATGACATTAGCTGAAAACTTCACAGGTTTGTTTTTATTCCACGACAAATCAAATTATGAACATTCTGCAGCTGTTCTGTCACCTTTATAACCAATCCTGTAAATTATGCCTCCAATGGGGGAGATGGCCAACTTCCAGGAAAATGTTAATTTGTATAGTGGACGGGGAGGTGGTGAGATAAGGTATACATGCATTAAGATGGAATTTTCTGTGGCATTAACAGACTTAAGTAATTGATTTATTTGTGTATGGTGAGCCAGACTAGTGTAATTTGATGAATACCGGGTAGATGGGCGTGGGAACAGGTGAATAGGCGTGGCTGTAGCTAATGGACTGGTGTTCATTACACTCAATCATTGGGAGGGGAACTTGATCCTTGGGGAGTTCACTCAGGGGTGACATGAAAGATTGGATGGGACATCACCATGCCATATGGCTCATTTGGCTGTGTATAGTAAAATGTAGGTTACTGTATACAGTGTCCTAGATACAGCGGAACAAAGCTACATGTAAAATGAACATGGCAGGATAGATATTGTCCATTATAGTAATCGTTCAGTTTAGTGATTTAAGGAACCATATCATATTGGGTATATACATGTATTGCTAACAAAAATTAGGAGCCCAGGATGATATTCGGTACAGTCAAATAATAAAGCAATGCTCACTATAGAGACGCTCCACTTCATGATAACTCATGCATGGTACATATATGTACATGTGTGTAAAATCTCAAAAATAATAATGATCACAGGTTCATTACTTGCACAGTATTATTAAAGATACTTGATGTTAGAAAAATATTTCTACCTGAAATGCTGTTTTATGCGAAGAAAGAGTAAACGAATAGTTAACATCCCAGGAAGATAGACACTATAAGTGTATATGTTTTATGTGAAAAAAAAGAGTTTTCACTATTTTCTTGTGACTTGTGATTACAGAGTGAGCCTCAGACTTTCACAGGGGTATTATTTCATACACGTTGGATCAGACAGAGTTTGATTGCTGTTTTGCGATGTTTTATGATCTTGTGTTTAATATGGGCGTTTCCCCGGTTCTGGGGCATTTTCTAACGTAAGTTACCTCATTTTTGCCATATTTGCATGTAATGTACATGTATTTCAAGGAACCATAAGTGGTATTACTTGTTGATTCCAATACAAAAACAGTTTTAAATTGGAGCCTTTCAAGAATGATTGATGAAGGAATAGATCGAAGTCACTTATCAGGTCACCGTGGAATTGCCCTTATCCTTTGAGGTGCTCAGAGCTTAGGAGGGCCTGACATTTCCATCCTAGCAGGATCTTTCTCAAAGGGCACCGATCCTCCTAAGATTGAAACATCTGGGGCTGATTTCACAAACTAGTCTTATTTTAGGATAGACCATGCGACATAGGACGAGTTACCCTTTCTTAGACGCGTCTTAGAAATCGGTTGCTGGCCTTCCTAACTCTTGAGTTCAAAAATATTTCAGGTCATTATTCTGGATGTTCAGAGATGCAACTAGCCAATGCTAAACAAATCTGAAAATTACTGTCTGTGTTATACATGTAGATATGCACTGTATGTACAGTAGTAGACTGACAGCACAATCCAAGGCAGTGGCAGTGAACAGCAGATAAGTGAATATCATAAAAGGAGACTTGACAAAATTGTAATTGGGGTGAAAAATAGAAAAGTATCTTATTTCAGATTTAAATCTGAAAGGTTGCATCTCTGGTTGTTGAGGTGTTTGCAGTAGTTTATCACATGAAATGTGTCCTTTCATACTTTGGTTTTTGTCACAGAAATTCAGATTCATGGGCAAAAATATCAAAACAGATACAGTAACAGTCATCTATGAAAATTTCAGTCCCATACGGTGCCCACTTGTTGAGATAACAGTAAAAAGTTCCCACAGTATTTTAAAATCTTTTCACAGGAGTTATGATCTTCCAAAGATCAAAATTGTTTTTGGTCAATTGGCTTTACTCTTTTCTGGATATGCAGCATTTCAGGTAAAAACATTTTAATGGTATGTTTCTACCATCATCACCTTCATACCTATCATACCATATTCATACTATCTTCATCTTCTGTAAGTTATTGGTAAATCTGTGAAGATTGTTATGGTATGCTACCAAAGTATGATAGTAACATGGTGTTGTACCGGTACTTCAAAATACAGACTGTGTTTGGATTGGCTATGCATGGTTGCCTATTATTCTTCAATTATCGTCCCACTTCTCCATGCTTGAACTCACTGACCCCAGAACATGTGCCGCAGCTGCACACGTGTACGACATGAACGACAGACCACAAGATGACCACTGCGTTATGTGTTCACTGAGGCCTTCCATGGACTAAGGCCCCCCTCGGTAGACCAGACATCAGTCAGTGTATGAACCCAGAAGATTGGACACTCAACTAGTCAGTTATTACCAATCACTCAATACCGGTTCATAATATGACTGGCTCTGTGAAAAAGAGTCACAACTTTGACAAATTGAGTTCATGACATACATGATCAGAAACAGTACATAACACGTTTTTTTATATGATTGTGTTTTTGAAAAGCGAACAAAGAAATATTGATTTGATCGGGATTTGAACCAGCAATCTCCAGAATACATACATGTACATGTACTATACTGGCGTTCTACCAATTGAGGTATCCAGCCCTATATTGGTGGTGTCCCTATAGTCAATTATCTTTGTTCGTTTGGCAGTAAGAAGCCATGAAACCACTCACATACCGCTATATCCCAAGGATCATTTTATCAATACGCGCAGCATCAGCAATGCTGCAACCTGAGAAACAGTACATAGAGGACATCACTCAAAGAAGATGGGCAAATCAATAAAATCATCAAATGATTATGTTACAACCGCCGTAACTTGCAAACATGCTGTGTGACATATGCCTCATTTTGAAAGAGCAGATCATGTATAAAGAACTCTGACGTGCATTGGGCCAATACCAGGAAACAAGCCACATGACGACAACTGGACAACCAGAACGGAATGAGACTAATTTCAGGTCTGAGGCCCCCCCCCCCCCAAAAAAGAAACCCCTCAAAATCAGACCAGCATTTACGTCCTGAATGAAATATAAAGCCGAATAATCCCCGAGATTGTTGTATGTTGACATGTGTCCTTTATTAAAAGCCCCACTGGTGAAGGCCATCCGTCTTCCCGTCAAGAATCAGGCCGCATCTCGCTGAAGGATGAGCGGGCGTTGTCCCGTCAGCTTGCCTCCAACAATTTCATTCTGGATACATTACATTATGAGCCTGACGTTATTGCCATGAACAAAAATCCAAGCATACCTCTATATTACAGACAAAATATGAAAATGATGGATAAAAGATGGTGCGTCTACAGTACATACGTTTCAAAGTGACACAAAAATTCAAATTGGGATCCATAACCCGATGGAATAACTCATCTGGGCAATGTTTTGTGGCTGTCATAGTTCTGGACTTCCCTGTGTTGATGTTTATAAAGGTAGTATCATACTTTGGTTTTTGTCAAAGAAGTACAGATTCATTGGGCAAAAATATCAAGGAAGATACAGTCACAGTCATCTGTGAAAATTTCAATTCCATACGTGCCCACTTTTTGAGAAAATCGTAAAAAACGGCCATAGTATTTCTTAAGTCTTTTCTCATTTATTTTTGATCTTTTAAAAGATCAAAAAGATTTTTCGGTCGTTGTTTTACTCATTTCTGGACAAATACACAATTTCAGGCGGAAAAATTTTAACGGCATGTTTCTACCACCACCATCTTCATACCCTGAAAGTTATACGTAAATCTGTGAATATTTCTGTTTTGGTCTCTTACCAAAGTATGATACTACATGTTCCTTTAAAATCATTGTATTAACTGGTAGGGGGAACGCCCCGCCCACAAATGACCATCCCGTCATAATGTCATCTCAGGAACCCGGTAGCTGGTTCACAAGCCATCGAGTATTGCTAAACTGGTTCCCGCGTCACTGACGGCAATCAAAATCCAGTACTAGGGGTTGGGGGCGTGCACACAAACTGCTTATGGGGTGCGGTTTATTTTTGAGAAAAAAAAATACCAGATAGGGGGGGAAACAAAAAACAAACTTTAATCGAATTTAATAATATATTTTTTTTAAAGTTGATCAAATTATTTCGGTGGATCTTATTAAATATCATTGCAGCCACCCTTTAAGTGACTTTGACCTATTCCTTGATCTTAGAAACCATTCTTGAAAGATTCCAATTTAAAAATGTTCTATTGGAAACAGCAAGTATACCACTGATGATTTCTTGAAATGCACTGTACAAATATGGAAAAAAAAGTAACTTACATTATAAAAATGTCCCAACAAAACCATGGAAATGCCCATTTACTCTGCTGTGAACCTTGAACGGCGAATTGTTAAGAAATTTCGCATCCTCATGATAATCATGATTCACCGATTCCCGTTTTAAATACCAAAAAAAACCTGCAAATTTGTTCCTCTCTGAATTCCTATCGGATGGGGGTGACTCAACAGCACTGAGATAAAAAAACAAAAACTGTAAGTTTCTCATTTATTTATTGATTGTTCAAAATTGACTGTTTTTCCACGGAAGAGCTGCAGGGCACTGAAGAGCTAACGACCTGTGCCTAAAGAGTCTTTAAAGGTATTACCTTTAAAGACTTTTTAGGAGCAGATCGTTAACTCTATATCATACTTTGGTTTTTGTCAAAGAAATGTAGATTCATGGGCAAAAATATAAAAAAGATACAGTAACAGTCATCTGTGAAAATTCCAGTCCCATACAGTGCCCACTTTTTGAGAAAACAGTGAAAAACGCCCACAGTATTTTTAAATTCTATTCACAGGAGTTTTGATCGTCCTGAGATCAAAATTGTTTTTGGTCATGTTGGTTTTACTCTTTTCTGGATAAAAACAGCATTTCAGGCAGAAAAATGTGAACGGCAAGTTTCTACCAGCACCATCTTTGTATCCTGTACGTATGAAATCTGCAAAGATTTCTGTATCGGTATGCTGCCAAAGTATGATAGCATATGTATGCACCTTTAAAGATGGTACTGTACATGGTGAGATTTGTGACAGTGTTCACTGTCACTGGTAAATATACTGGCTTTTCCTCCTTCATTTGGATTTTTAATTATCACTGCTCTTATTTTCAATTACCGGGGTAAATTTTGGGGGAGTAGGCCTATGGTTGGTGTAGCGTTTCCAGGCACACAAGTTTAAAGCATGTTACAGTCCAATGTACATGTAGTACGTGTATGAAAATTTCTATTGTGCAATATCATCGTCTGCGTGTTTGTAAACCGAGCAATTTGCAGCTTCGCCTACATCTACACACGAAAGAGGGTTTTCCTCCCTCCTCTAAAATTGAATCTTCTCCTAAACTACCTTTTCATCACAAAAAAAAGCCATTTTAGTTTGTACAGGGAGCAAAAGTTGTCATGGAGAATACACAGATAGCAAATTAAAAACGGTCTGTGAGTGATTTCTGACGGAGCGCGGTGGCTTAAGATATTAAAGGTCAGGACGAGACGATTATTACTTCACCGGCCGACGACGTCTCCCCATCACCCCACGTCTTCTCTTTCCATATCCCACTCCTGGTTTTGTCCTTAGAATTTGTTCATCGGTCTGATTCCGTCCCTGCCGGAGGATAATTAATTGCACGTGGCCCTCGTGTAACCTCAAACATGTATGCAATCTTAGGGATGTAGTTTGGGAGGCCGGCGTTGGGATTGGTCTTAATGCGACAGCGTGGCAGTCAATAGAAGGATGATTTTGTGCTTGCTTGGCTGCTTATTATGTGGCCGTTTGTCAGATCTGTATTTTTTTTTCCAACTGTTTTATAGTCTGGAAGATTTTAGCTCTATTTCTTATTTTTATTCTTTATTCTTTGAACCTTTCTTGGCTTTATCTTTGGTTGAGTGATTGATTGAGTTATCTTGATTGATATTTTTTTATATTCAAATTGTTCTTTCCAGATTTGGATACTGGGTATAATTTAATATTATCATGCCTGCATAAATCCCAGACATCTCATTGGTAGATCTTGATCACATGTCACCAATTTATCCATACTAGAATTTTCAGGGTGAGTTATTCTGCGTTAGGTTGCGCCCGCGTTAACGCGTGGGCATGTAAAACAAATAATGAAGGTTTCAAATTTGTAGAATGTTATTCGCCTCGTGGAATGGAACAGTCCATCTGTCACCAAATGAAATGATTCTTCCCATTCTACTCATAAAGTAAACATTCATAATTCATGTAATAATAGTAATAATAAGTATTTATGACAGCACCTTACATAAAAACTCAAAGCGCTTTAAAACGAACACAACCACAAAAAAGGTGATAAACAAAAATTAAAAAATATTAAACTACATGTTCTATCCCTAAACACATGTACACGTCAACATCACAAAGAAGACAAGTGCAGTGGCAACTAGACTTTCTGGGGAATCCTGGAGGCAGGAAACTTATGTTAAATACTTTTTCCACCCTACACAATTACACAACGACCCAAATTACATGTCAGAATAAGTTTGATTCAATAACTCCCTTAAATGTTATAAATAGCAGACGGATAATCATTTAACCGATGGACGTAACAAGATACGCCATCAGGAATGATGCCCCGACTTGACGAAATGACTCACATTCAGAGGAGAAAAAAAAAATCAAATGAAGCTTTCAAACGGAGACTTCACATTTTCTTTTCACGCTGTCTTTAATAAATGTAAGTGCATTTCTTTCTGCGCTCATTTCCTTTTAATGTTCGCGGATATCCGAGGCGGAACCTCGTCCCAGTTAGACGGCCGAGAATGTTCAAGGCAGCGGGGGAGCCCATCAGACAACGGAATGAGTGAGAAGCGTCTGGCAGGATATCATTCATAAATAAAAAATCAGGGAATGGACCCCTCAAGAAGCCCCACCGAGTATAATTAGACCGGGATGCGGAAAGCGATCTTACCCTACGAGAAACAAGACGATGTCGCGATGTTTCCTTTTCTCCACAACTACATGTTCTTCCACCCCCTTCCCCCCTATCTCCTGGGGTCTGAGGTGATTTAGGCACGAGTTATCCTTCCTCGTTACCCGACACCGGCGTTGTCTCAAAAGGGAGACACGTTTCGTTGTCTTAATGGGGAGGTTGGGGAGGTTGGGAGATGAGGATGTTGAAACAAGGAGATTAGGAATTATCCCGAGACTGCGGGTTTTTTTCACAAACCGTGGGAGGATGATCACCAAGAAGGGACAATGTTAATTCACAACCTGCTCCCACGGAATGAGACTCATGTATCATGTACAGGGGCCGCTTTCACGAAGCACTAAGATTGATCTTACATGTAAGTGTGGTTTAATCCTAATTGCTAAGCAAAGTGTGATGTCACAATACAAAGCACTAAGGTGATATACTAGTATGCTTTCCAACTGTTTTCACAGTTGGAAAGCATCCCCGAGATGCTGGTCACAAGTCAGACTTCGGTGTTGCTGCAAGCCTGCAACTTGCCAAGTACATGTACATGTCTACATAATTACAAAAGAAGTAATAGGTTTTGCAGAAACAAAGTCTCATATCCCTGCTTTATAATTTTAGCTGGTTTACAGTCTTACAGTATGTCAAAAGTACGGAAGTACCGTGAAGTGTTTTGTAGACAGAGTGCCTATGGGAGTCTGTGTACAACGTGTACAGTAAACATCTAGTCATCAACTGTCCTGGTATAATGTGTCATAATTATGACTACTGGTTTCATAATGAGTCCTCTCTTCCGGTCTCTGGGGCAACAAAAATGCATTGACCAATCAACTCGCTG
Organism: Astropecten irregularis; assembly: GCA_963971285.1. NCBI lineage: Eukaryota > Metazoa > Echinodermata > Asteroidea > Paxillosida > Astropectinidae > Astropecten > Astropecten irregularis. Next base: position 16,205,183 of record OZ020247.1, read on the forward strand.
TGTGTAAGCATGACTGCCATCTCCAACCCCGGGCTGCTAAAAGCCTGCTATTTTCTTGTCTCTAACCCACCCCCCCCTCCCCCACTGATCTTGACACCAATATGTACCACCAGTCTTGGAGTATTTGTAATTGTACTCAAGTACAACTCAAGTACAAGTATACATGGACATACTTGACCTGTACTTGATTAAAAGTACTCGGAAATAAATATATACTTGGCCCGTACTCGATCCCATGTACTCGAATTCTGGGAGTACTCGACCATTTACACATGTAGCGCAAATTTCATTTTTGTTACAAATTTCACGGTTGATTATGTTGACGAATTCCGATAAATTTTACAATGGGGGATACGGTATGAAGATCATCAGGAGTTACATTAAGTATCAAATGGAGTAAGCAGCATAGTGCCATTTGCAAGGTTTGTTATGCAAGAATTTCAGAGAAGAGTGGCACAACGTCCAACTTCAATAAACATCTTTGTGAAACAAACTGTATTTTTTGGCATTATGCATTGGCACTGTGCATACAGGGACATGTAGGTCTCAATTTGTTGGAGCAGGCTCACATTTATATAGCATCCTGAGAATGAGTATAGTGTTGCTGTTGCCTGCTTATTCATTCAGGTAGAATGCCTTTCAGTGACCAGAAACTGCTACTAACAATTTGGTGAATTTGATCCTTATACCGATCCTCTTTAAGCCTCATTTTGCTGGAGCAGGCTCCTCCTGAGAGTGATGATAAGTCTGGCTGTTGCCTATCTGGATTCAATCCAGTAGAAAAGCAATCAGTGACCAGAACCCGATACCGACCAACTGATTTAGTATGTTACGGTCTGCTAAGGCTCCCGGATGGAACAGATAAATCATATGGCTAGCTCATGTGACTTTTGTGAGGGCCTACATGTACATGTCTCACTCGCAGTCTCAGGGCAGTGGAGAAATATCCTAGATAGCCTCCTGCAGTGAAGTGTACATTAACAGTGTATATTGAACTTGTACAATGCATGTATATGTTCATCATTAAAATGATGATGACTGGTGCAATGAGTTCCATGTGATTCAAAATGTGCATGTCTTTTAGGGGCGGGGATAGTGGGAGTCACTAGGAGGGGGGGGGGGGGGGGTCTGAGAAGGGTGTGGTCCCATCTCCATCCCAGAAATTGCACCTGATGGTAGAAATTGTGACACTCTTTGCCAACATTTGAAACTCTAGGAGGAGACAAGGGTTTGAATAAAAAAATAATGGAAAATGAAAACGGTCTGTAACGGTCATACTTTGGTAAAGTAGATAGAACAGATGTGGTCTGTTCATAATTTGATTTGTCATGAAATAAAATAATTGATCAATGGAAACAGTAGAAGACAGCGAAAAACTTTTTTTTTTACCAAAGATGAACATGCTCCCATTGTAGACGACTGCTGAGTGATGGTACCTGGGTGCTGGAGGAGTGCCGGTTGTAAAAGCCCTGTTAGGGAAGACAAGAAAACCAACATCAAGAATTAAGCCAATAAAAACTGTCCATGAGATCCATGTATACTTTGCCGCCCGTCCCTTGGTTCCTGAGTTCATCTTCATTGCTCAACCCTGGGAACTCCCTTGACCCACCACCTTTTTTCCAGGGGCAAATTTCACAGCCCTGCTTAACACAGCAATTTTGCTAACCATGAAATTCCTGTCTTAATACTAACAAGATTAACAACCAAATTTCCATCTGTTGTGTATCACGTATGAAATGGCTGTTGTTCGCTGACAATGAATATGAAATGGAATTGTTAATGGTGTTGTTTTTTTTATTAAGCAAGACATTTTGTGCTAAGCATTTATTTTGTGCTTAATAGCTCCATGAATTTGGCCCCTGAGGTCAATGGGGGTCAGGACTATTTGCTTCAGCTGCCTCTGGTCATACTGCAATGATCTACCAGAATCAAAGTTCTCTCAAATTGGAAATTTTCTTTAAAAGATTCCCCACATTCACAAACTTGAAAATGAAAATGGACCTTCACAATACAAGATTGATGAGGGACATTAACCCATCCCCTCCACACACCCATGGGCAAATCTCACAGAGCTGCTTACCACAAAAATTAGCTAAGCATGACATTTCTGTCTTAGTAAAAACAGGATTAACAACCAAATTTCCGTGTGTTGTGTATCACTTGCAATTGTTCTTTGGCTGTTGTTCGGTGACCATGAATATCAAATGAAATTTTCAATGGTGGTTTGTTTTATTGGGCAAGCTATTTTTGTACTAAGCAATTTTTTGTGCTAAGCAGCTCTATGAAATTGGCCTTACACTGTATGTCTCTTTTGACAAAATAAAACATAACCAAAACCATATAAGGGGCCGTCCATAAAGTACGTACGCACGAAATGCCGACTTTTTTGACCCCCCCTCCCCCTCTGTACGCATGGCGTACGCAGTGGTACCAACCCCCCCTCCCCCCCTGTACGCATACGCATTCCACATTAGGTTTTTCACTTCTCGTGGTCCCTTGCTTTAGCATCATTAAAATGTCACCGTAATCCGGGCCGGTACCGTTATTGGGATGTCACTTTCAAATTCTGAAATGAATGACTAAAGTTTAACAGGTTTTTATACATTAACAGATGAATTTTACTATTTTTTATCATGTTGAATAAGAACAAAAAGGAAAAAACAAAACAATCCCGGTGCTTTTTTCACGTTTTTACCTCTCTTTTCGCGCGATAATGCTATGCAAAATTTTCGTTTGCGTACGGTACGCATTGGCCTGAACCCCCCCTCCCCCCCTGTACGCATGGCGTACGCATCGGTAACAACCCCCCCTCCCCCCCTTCGTGCGTACGTACTTTATGGACGGCCCCTAACATCACAAAAAGGAGAATTATCAAAAGAAAGTTATTTTAAGTACGATGAATAAACAATAATAAATATCCATTTAATGCTGGGCTTTGCTGAATTTTACTGGTTTACTTTTGCCCAAGGATAATTCTACACTGGACTTGGTATTGTGTATCTTAAAATTTTTGATAAAATTTACTACGATCGTTTATAGTTAGGCCATATACTGTACATTTGTATGTAACACCATTAAGAAATATACCAGGGGCCGATTTCACTAACGCTTTGCGATCATCGTAAAGCCCAAATCCATCGCTAAACGGAAAATTGCAATGCAAAGTAGCGATACATATTTTCTGTTTAGCGATGAATTTGGGCTTTACGATGATCGCAAAGCGTTAGTGAAATCGGCCCCAGGGGCCAGTTTCATAGAGCTGCTTAGCCCCAAAAATTGCTTAGCATAAAAATAGCTTGCCCAATAAAACAAACCACCATTGAAAATTCCATTTGATATTCACGGTCAGCAAACAACAGCCAAAGACCAACTGCAAGTGATACACAACACATGGAAATTTGGTAGTTAATCCTGTTTTAACTAAGACAGAAATGTCATGCTTAGCGATTTTTGGTGCTAAAATAAGCAGCTCTATGAAATTGGCCCCAGGCTGGTACATCATTCAATAATTTCACCTTGGCAACAAGATGAGGGAGCTGGCCAGAGGTCGTGACCTTTAAATACAGACTAGGGACAAATTAACTGCCCAGACATGCTGAGTGACAGGTACTGTGTAATGGTCAATCACAGGTTATTCATTTCATGGAATGTGATGACAAATTTCATCAAGCAGCATTGCCATTAGTGAATATAGTACAGTAGGGCTCTGTATTTTAAAGATGGATGATGTTGCTTGTTTCACAGTGATCTTGGTATTAGTATCAAATTATGAAAAGCAGTAATTTTGTTTTCTAAGTGGTCTCTTGTTTCGACCGACCGTGGAGGGCCTGTACAATATGGCTTAGTGTTTTTCTAAAAAATCCAGAAGATTACATGAGATTCTTTGACATTTTGTTCCTTTCAATGATAATAACAACATTTTCATCCATTTTAAAGGTAATATCATACTTTGGTTTTTATCAAAGAAATACAGATTCATGGGCAAAAATATCAAGGAAGTCATCTGTGAAAATTTCAGTCCCATTCGGTGCCCACTCTTTGAAAAAAAAAACAGTGAAAAACAGCCACAATATTTCTTAAGTCTTTTAAAAGATCAAAAAGATTTTTTGTCGTTGGTTTACCCATTTCTGGATAAATTAAACCATTTCAGGCGGAAACATTTTAAAGGTACATGTATGTTACTACATGTATGTTTTTACCACCACCATCTTCATACCCTGTAAGTATATGTAAATCTGTGAACATTTGTGTTTCGGTTTCTTACCAAACTATGATACTACCTTTAACAAAAAAACGAGGAAATTCCTATCTTTACAAGATTCTGTGCAGTGTTGTTCTATTTTCAATAGCATGAATGTGATGAGAAAAATGAGAAAAATGAGCAAAGTTGCACGCCTGCTGGAAGCAGTCTCTAGTCAGCATCATGCCAAGACTGCAATGACTACATGCACCTCCATGGTGGGCAGAAACCAGCCCCTCAAAGTTAAGACTATTTACTGGTCGATTTCACGAAGCCCTGCAATCGATCGTAACTCGGGTTACGAAGGATAACCCATCGTAGGGGGCCTATCCCACATAGGGCTTCAATGCATAAAAAGTCCTGCGATTGATCGTAACTTTACAAAGAGTTTGGTGAAATCGACCCCTGTTTAGCTTCCACACAGTATAGACTGGACTAGAAGTGGGACATGTACATGTACCTTGTTGTTCACAGCAAGTCAATTAATGTAACCGCCCCTATTCCGTATGTCCCAGGATACCAATAATCCCAGACAACATACAAAACTTATGCCCACTACTTGTCAAAACAGTAAATGTTGGCCCCAGACCATGTGCACAATAAATTACCGGGCTCTTTGAAAAAATTCCCCAATCTTCATCTGTGCCAAGCGCGTCAAAACTAATGTAAACAGATGTTTGAATTTGTGACACACTTTGAGAAAGCCATCAGCAGGGTGGAATTCTGGGAAAGGTCGCGACCTTAAGCACAGCCCGGGGAGCGGCCATTGGCTATAATTATAGTGTTTCATCAATGGACAAACCAGTTGTGATGTATTAGGTTTAGTTTGGGATGGGATGGGAGAAACCAGACAAAACAGCTTGTATACTAATATTATGTGACCTCGCAGTAGATAAATTATCTAGGTAAAAGTTCTTTCAGAGGAGGAAAGAAAAAGTGCTGCTATAACATCAAGTCTGGAAATAAACGGAGGCCACAGAGGCCATGGCCTTTGTTGCCCTGGTTCTTGGCCTTGGTGCCCCTTCAACTGATTGCATGTGCCCCTTGCAATGGAACATTGGCCTTGCCCTCACCAAACCTTATTTCCAGCCCTGTAACATTCAGAACTATATTTTCTGATTCAAACAGAGATCATGCATCTCATTTAATTGCATGAAACTGAATCAGAAACTGGCAAATTGGAACTAGAAGAGAATTTTTGTTTTCTCTGAATTGGAAAATGAAATTCATGTTGATTAGGAGAGTCCTGTCAGTCTGAAACCATCGACCAACTGACGTTTGAGGACAGTTGAGGGAAATTTAGTTTCCAAACTGGACAGGCTTCAAATACATGTAAGCTGGACAGGCTTCAAATACATGTAAGCTGGACAGGCTTCAAATACATGTAAGCTGGACAGGATTCAAATACATGTAAGCTGGACAGGCTTCAAATACATGTAAGCTAGCTGGACAGGATTCAAATACATGTAAGCTAGCTGGACAGGATTCAAATACATGTAAGCTGGACAGGATTCAAATACATTTAAGCTGGACAGGATTCAAATACATGTAAGCTGGACAGGATTCAAATACATGTAAGCTGGACAGGATTCAAATACATTTAAGCTAGCTGGACAGGATTCAAATACATGTAAGCTAGCTGGACAGGATTCAAATACATGTAAGCTAGCTGGACAGGATTCAAATACATGTAAGCTAGCTGGACAGGATTCAAATACATGTAAGCTGGACAGGATTCAAATACATTTAAGCTGGACAGGATTCAAATACATGTAAGCTGGACAGGATTCAAATACATGTAAGCTGGACAGGATTCAAATACATTTAAGCTGGACAGGATTCAAATACATATAAGCTGGACAGGATTCAAATACATGTAAGCTGGACAGGATTCAAATACATTTAAGCTGGACAGGATTCAAATACATATAAGCTGGACAGGATTCAAATACATGTAAGCTGGACAGGCTTCAAATACATGTAAGCTGGACAGGATTCAAAAAAATGTAAGCTGGACAGGCTTCAAATACATATAAGCTGGACAGGAATCAAATACATATGTACATGTTATTAAGCTGGACAGGCTTCAAATACATATAAGCTGGACAGGATTCAAATACATGTAAGCTAGCTGGACAGGATTCAAATACATGTAAGCTGGACAGGATTCAAATACATGTAAGCTGGACAGGATTCAAATACATATAAGCTGGACAGGAATCAAATACATGTACATGTTATTAAGCTGGACAGGCTTCAAATACATGTTATTAAGCTGGACAGGCTTCAAATACATGTATTGCTGGACAGGATTCAAATACATGTAAGCTGGACAGGATTCAAATACATGTAAGCTGGACAGGATTCAAATACTAGTAAGCTGGACAGGATTCAAATACATGTAAGCTGGACAGGATTCAAATACATGTAAGCTGGACAGGATTCAAATACATGTAAGCTGGACAGGATTCAAATACATGTAAGCTGGACAGGATTCAAATACATGTAAGCTGGACAGGATTCAAATACATGTAAGCTGGACAGGATTCAAATACATGTAAGCTGGACAGGATTCAAATACATTTAAGCTGGACAGGATTCAAATACATGTAAGCTGGACAGGATTCAAATACATGTAAGCTGGACAGGAATCAAATACATATAAGCTGGACAGGATTCAAATACATATGTACATGTTATTAAGCTGGACAGGTTTCAAATACATGTAAGCTGCACAGGCTTCAAATACATGTTATTAAGCTGGACAGGTTTCAAATACATGTATTGCTGGACAGGCTTCAAATACATGTAAGCTGGACAGGCTTCAAATACATGTATTGCTGGACAGGCTGATGACACCTTTCAACCTCCACTCTTTCATCCCATCGCTGTGAAGTCAGGAAGGGTCTTAGCCAGGGGGGTTGTCTGGGCGTCTTCTTGGCACCCTGTTTGCAACGTTGGTCAACTTGCCCCAATCCCAATTGTAACGGTAGACCTACTGCAAGTTTAATATCAGGACATCCTGATTTCCGGTTGGGGGAAAAAATTCTGCATGGCACCAAACTTTTCAAACCTGGCTGTAAACCTTGATACCAGGGGTCGATTTCACGATGCCTTTGATTGATCGTAACTAGAGTTACAAAGGATTGTCCATCGGATCATTTATAGGAATGCAATTGCATCACAAGTCCTACAATTGATAGTAAGTTAGCCCCGCTTCAAACGTCAAACTTCTGCCGTGTCTAATTCAAATATTGGCCCAAGTTTGAATTAGACATGGCAGAAATTCGACGTTTGAAGCAACTGCCGGCTTTTTGCCGAAAGATCGACAGGGCTTGCCGCTTTTAACGGCAGAAGAGCGGCATGGCTTCAAACGTCGATTTTTTGCCGTGTCTAATTCAATTGAAATGTCCCAAATCGGAGTTCCACCCCGTGCCATTTTAAAAAAGAGAGAGCGCTGCCTTCTCGCACAAGAATATAGCAATATCATAACTCTCTCTTGGTCCGCCATGTTCAAATTTGCATTAAGGTTAACAGAAAACCGGCGTTTGAAGCAACTGCCAAACTTCCGCCACTTTGAAGTCGATCGCAATGTATTGCATTAGACACGGCAGAAGTTCGATGTTTGAAGCGGGCCTTATAAAGAGTTTGGTGAATTCAATCCACCCCAGGTCAGGCATAAAGAAAACCCGGTCTCCTGGTCATCAAGGTATATGTCTGACCCAGGGGAATGAAGTGTATCTGGGTTATTGCTAATTAGGCATGTCAGACAGGGTCAATGCAACACAGAATCATGGGATCTGTCACATGACAACGAGGTCAACCTACGGTGTCCCCCAACAGGGTCCTGGCAGAGATAAGAGTCGCCATTTTTCCTTTCAATCATCAGGCCGTAACGCAGGTTTGACTTTTGGAGTGGGCAAAGAAAATTTTGGATCACAACTGGGAATTGAATTCTGGATTGTAATACCAGCACACTCTACCCTGATTATCTGAGCTACTTAAATCCAGCCCTATCACCCCTACAGTTGGGCCTTTTTTACAGTCAACTGTTATTCCTTATGGTCCCAGTCAGAAGCCAAACCATACGTGTGTATTTAGTCAACTTCTTCTTTGCATAACCAAAGACCTTAAATATTATTTTGCACTACCATCCAGTATGGTGATAACATTGGAACAATTGAGGAAAACTCATGGACATTTAGCAAAAATGCACACAAAAATCTGCCTTTTTTGTTTCATTTTTAGACTGCTGAAGTCTGCTCTAGAAGTGGTACATACTGGTATGTACTTGCCAAATTATGTCTGGTTATGTGGATCGTTTTGCGGAAACACTAAGTAAGAAACGTCTGTACTTTCACTCTTCTATATCGTTCGCACTTCTTGTAAGGTCTCAACATTTCGACTAGCCTGCTGTAGTCCTCATCAGGAGACCTGATTTACCTGGTAATGTCTGGTTACCAAATAAACTCCATGTACAGTGTTATGCAATGTTATGAATAGCTTGCACATAGCCAAACACTGGCAAGTTATCAAACAAAATATTTATTACTTACAGTGTATTATAATACAATCAGTGCTTGGAAAACACAAGTTGGTTACCGACCAAATCTCTCTATAAAAGTATAATAGATACTCAAATTGGGTGGGACGAGTTTGTAGGGTGGGAAGGTGCTTCACTAAGAAATCAAATTTGCCACAAAGCAGTTGGATTTTGGCCCAGGTGAAGTCACTCAGTCATCCATATCTCTCTAAATACTCAACATGCACTAAGCCATAACACAAGCTACATGTAGCTAATGGGACTTATAACAGTGTACGTAACACCCAAGTGGAAAGACACTCCACCAGATTTGGGTAAAAGTAAGTGTTTCTATTGTAGAGATTCCATAAGCACCTGTGCAAAGCCAGGATACAATATCATTGCCTGTTGCTTCCTGTGTCATGGTGTTGCTTTGTGTTGGATTTGCTTACAAACATTCCATGCTACAACAGCATATTCATTGACAAACTTGGCAATGTAAACACTTGAAGTGTACAATGTATGCACTGTACATGTATGCATGGTGAACACTCTTCAGTGTCAGGTGTTAACTTTTCACTGTACAAACTACAGTGTATGCAATCAAACCTGTATGTATATAGGATTTTAAGGACAAAAGCCACTATTATCTGGCAGCATTACATACCCTGTGTTACATTACATTCTCATTGTCATTCACAGTGAATTATAACACAAGACAAAGCCTTTTCCAGCTAAAAATAAACAATTACTGGCATAATGAATTCTTTCACAGTACATAAACATCAGCTAACCTGAATTTTCCACACTAAACTATACAAAGACACGTGTACATATCATTTGATTGGGGGCAAGCTTTTGCTTTTCACGTCTAGCATCAATGCACCAAGCCTGGAATTAAACAGAGGCCACGGAGGCCTTCGTTGCCCTGGTTCTTGGCCTTGGTGCCCCTTCAAATTATTCCATAGACATTATGATTTTCCAATGGAAGTGCCCCTTGCAATGGAAAAGTGGCCTTGCCCCTTTCAGAACCAAATTCCAGGCCTGTTGCAATGTTCATTATGGATAAGAATTGCACAATTGCACAAGAGATGGGTATCACTATGCAAAAGCTTGCGTCAAATCACATGCTATAGCAACAGAGTCTTTAGTCTGGGAATTTCAAACTGGGGTGTTTATGTGCAATGGAAGAAGTCTGTGTACTTGATACTATTCATATTTAACTTGTATGGCTTATCATAATCTGTTCACTGGTACAGTGGAATGCCACTATAACGAACACCGCTATACCGAACATTTGGCTGTACTGAACATCATCCTTGGCTCCAAAATTGTATGTACAATGTACAGGCAGGCTGAACATTGTTCAGGCCTGGAATTTGGTTCTGAAAGGGGCAAGGCCACCTTTCCACTGCAAGGGGCACTTCCATTGGAGAATCATAATGTCTATGAAAACATGTGAAGGGGCACCAAGGCCAAGAACCAGAGCAATGAAGGCAGTGGCCTCCTTGGCCTCCATTAAATACCAGGCTATTACTGTAATATGTATGGAGGTGGCACTCAAATTAGCTTCAAATTCTTTTTTTATTTGTTTGGCAAATAATCCCCAAAACTTATTATAAAAATATAACTCACAAAATCATATGACAGATGTGAAACTGAAAGGAAAAGAAATTTGGACCCAATTTATCGAATGAACAACTTGGGGAATGAAACCCAAGGCTCATGACTTTATATTTACATTATCAATCCGTTTTTCACATAAAAAAAATCAGAACAATTTTGATTTGAAATAAATAAATAATGAACTGAAGAAAATGAATTTCAAAATGGCAAATGGAGGGTAAAATGAGAAGGCTTCTTTACCTGCCCCAAGAGCACTCCTTGACGTCAAAACGAAGCACATCATTCAACATATTCTTCCTCCTGTGCGGACAAATTAAAACAGTGACAGAAATCACTAATACATACATACATGTAGTATGCAGGACTCGCATTTCGTGAAGAAAAGCAGTAGACAGCAGGTCTAGTAATTGAAGCATTTTACAAGACCTGGGATGGATTTCACAAAGCACTAAGACCAATCTTAAGATGAGTTGTTTAGTATCACCATAGTGATTTGTATTGTCACGTCACATGTTGCTTAGCAATTAAGATGAATTCGCAAGTTAATATCAATCTTAGTGCTTCGTGAAATCGGCCCCTGAACTTTTTTCACTAGACCTGTGGCATTCATGTACATAGGAAAAAGTTCTGTAATTGTACGCAGTATTGTGTCAAAAATCATAAATTTAGGAACAATTTTATTTGTGCAAGGGAAACAAATCACTAGACAGCCGGTCTAGTGCGGTACACACTTTACTAGACCGACACTGAAATCACTAGATTTGATCCACGGTCTAGTGGATATTTCGAGCCCCGAGTATGCACACAGGAAGCGTGATTCTTCCTTAAACATTTTGGCAAATTTTAGAGCAATGGACATTTGAAATTACTGACCATGTATTGCTTACTGGTACTGTAATGGTAAACTCATCAAGAAACAAAATCAAAATACCCAACACAAACCAAACCCAGGCAAATTCATACAATGTACAATGTACCAGTAATAAGTAATATAGGAATACAGGAATAATGGTAATCATGACATGTGCATACATGCATTGATACCTCTAATTATACACTGACATCTCGGTGTCCTACTTGGCAAAATAAGTCGCATCACTTTTATCAGATGCCATACACACATTCTAAATATTAAGTATCTTACCCATTGTCTCCACCAAACACGTATATAGCATCTTTATATGCAACTGCTGTGTGCTTACTCCGCCTGTGTATGGAAACAAAATGAATCAATAAATAAACTGTCATTTCATTTTCCATCAATTTCAACAAATTTAGTGTTTAGAATCCTCACAGATGTGTAGACCTGTAATTAAAAATTTGTTACATTTTTTTGTTAACTTTTAAAAGGAAATGTATATTTTGGTGGCTTCGGCTTCCTCCTTATTGGCCAGTTCTCTATAAATCATGCTGGCTTTCTTTCTCTAAAGCCAACGAAAGTTGATTACTAGTTTCTCATCAGCCATTTACCAAATTCTGATGAAGGTTTTTTTTCATTCGTTAGGCCCTATTCATCATTTTTCATCAAGGAAAAATGCTGCACAAAGTACCATTTTGAAACAGATTCAGGTTCCATATTCATTGAGAAATGTGAGTTTGATCCCAATATAAGTTCTCTATTGATTTGTGAAGAGAAAGACTGACTAAAAGCTTCTGTTCCTTTTTATAGTTTGGGAGTAGTTTGCGGGATTTTCCAAATTGCAAAATAATGAGATTTTGGTATAATGAAATTGTTTGGTGCAGGGCCTAAATCACATGCGGGAACTGACAACAAACTAATAATAAATCAACTTTCACTGGCCTAAACATTATTTTGCCTGAAATATGTTCTTGCCAGCATGACAAACTGCAAATTGGCCAATAAAGGGATGTCAAAATAAAATACCCCGAAAGATTTAGAAACATGGATAGCACTCGACACCCCGTGCACAAACCTAAGTTAAGGGTTTGAACTACTTGTTTTAATTCAAGTGTTTTCTAAGCAGGCCTAAATGCTTTCCAGTTTTCACAGGTAGGCCTAAATAAGCAGAGTAGGCCTATTGTTAGGCTTAATGTTGTCATAATCGATCATTACATGAATAGAAAGACAATAATGTCAAACTCAAAGTGTATGCCACAGTTTCCCAGGCCTAGGCTTAGATGAGATATTTATGGTACAGGGCTTTCAAGTGGTGGGGTATTCTGCAATTACGCTGTTGACTTATCACTTAACTGAAGCCTGGAATTTAACGGAGGCCACAGAGGCCATGGCCTTTGTTGCCCTGGTTCTAGGCCTTGGTGCTCCTTCAAATATTTCCATAGACATTATGATTTTGCAATGGAAGTGCACCTTGCAATGGAAAAGTGGCCTTGCCCCTTTTTGAACCAAATTCCAGGCCTGTTAACTTATCCTACAGTATAGTGTAGACTTGCAGGGCTCGACCTTAGCGGTCGCCCGGGTGCCAAATGCGACTCAAAAAAGCGGCGGGCGAGTCAAAACCCTTCTCTCGGTAGTCCGGCGGGCGACTCAAATTTTGATGAAATAAAGTGTAGAAAACAAAATATTCCTATGCCCGGCCGCTTATTTTTTAAATATTGACTAAAAAAATACGCGGCCGAAAAGAAAACTTACGCTGCCCGGCCGCGATATACATGTTCCGTACCGTCCAAAAATCCTACCCCGTACGGCAGATCTTCGGAACCGACCGAGCCTGTACAGTGCACACACACAGTACGTACGGTGTGTATGTAGTCTTTGCCCACACGAGGTTGAGACTGGTGCACGTTGTTTTGATATCGTAGCTTTTACGTGTGGCCGTGTGGGTCGGATACCAGTCGTAGAATATTCGAGATTATGACCATGCTGACTGCACGATGCATCGTGTTTACGTCTTCTCTATGCATTCATCGCCCTAGGAATTTTTCTCACGACGTTTGTTTTTAGATCAAGCACATGTACGTGAAAAGTGTGTTTCTTCTTGGACAAAATTACCGACTGAAATTCAAGTAAGATGTAGCTGATCACGAAAATGCGCTTTACGGTACGGTCAGAATATTTGTAATTGTACGGGGATCTCGCAACGATACAAATAACAATCGTGACAATGCATACATCGTGTTTCATGTCGGTGTTCATGACATTGTCGGAAAAAAAGATCGCGCTAAGATTTGCTTGGTCTGTCATGTCGGTAGAAATAGCGCAAAATAAAATTTGGCACCCTTAAAAATAGCGGAAATCAGCTAAAAGTCGGGGTGTTCTGGAAGGGTCTGGTCAATTCAGTTGTAACTTTTAAGCACGCCACACCTGGCGTGGCGCCTCGGTACGGTACTAATCAACAGCCATTACGCAGCATACTTCCGGGTTCTTGATTTCTTATAATATTAAATTGCAGGTATTATACCCGGCAATGTTATACTCGTTTTACAAGTAATCTTCTAATATTTCCAATAAACTGATTTGTATTAATTAAACCAAAATAAACATATAATTAATGTTTTTAAATAATTTTTTTTTAAGTGCAAGAAAACATTTGCTAGCGCAAAACTGAAGCTGATGTGCACTTTTGTTTATATATAAGTCTTGACTTCCAACTTTAGTTGTGATTGTGTAATATATTTGCAATTAGCGTACATTTTTATCAATTTAAACAAATACTGACATTTGGTTGAATGATTCAACTAGATATGAACTCTGAAGTATAACGTAGTTACCAGTAACACTTGTTTGCCGAAATTGCAAATAACAATGTATTTTTATCAATTTTAAGTTTGATTAAAAAAATAGCATAAAACATATGCGGGCGAGTTAAAAAACTGGCGGACTACCCAAAACTCTGGCTGGGTAGTCCGGCTGGCGACTGAAAAAAAAAGTTAAGGGAGAGCCCTGACTTGTCAAGGATTGTGATAAGACGGGATCCCCAAAACACAAATTGATTATTTTAGCTCTTAAATAGCTTCTACTCCTCAAGAACGAAACTTTTGACTTTCAGCAAATATTCTTGGTCCAAAGTTCTAGATTGAAGACATTTGTGCAATATTTCAGAGTAAAAATGCAATTTTCTTACGGCCACGCGCTCCTTGCAAACTTGAAAACAGCCCTTTTGATCGTGTGAGGCCATTTTGTCTGGTCTGGCTAGTCTAGTGCCCAGACCCAACAGATCAAGAGTGACTGTAGAATGTCAGAGTACATGTAGAAACCAGACTATTCTCGTCTGTGGCTGTCAGTGCGGCCATGAAATGTTACATCTTTGTTAGGGGCCTACCGTTTTTACCCCACAATTTCCCTCAAAAATCAAAGCCATGCCCTCTTTCCACAAACCTAACTTTGCTAAAGAAGAGGACAAAACGAAATACATAGGCCTATTAGGTAAGTAACTTTCCAAAAAGTAGTTTTCCTTTCCTTTATAGTTTGGGACCCGTCTTATGGGGTTAGTGTAGTTTACGCCACCCATATTATTTTCAGTATTTATTTACCTTCTTCTGTTCCAAAATGAGATTCGTTAAGTTAAAGCAAATTTATTCATGGGTCCTGAAACCCTAAAATGAACTTATTTCGGCAATATTTCAGTGAAAACAAAACAGTTTCTTACCCAAATAAATACTGAAAATAATATGGGTGGCGTAAACTACACTAATGTCCGTCTTATCACAATCCCCGTAAACTTTACAGAATGTATCATTTTATCAATCATTCATGGCATGATGTTTTTAATTTTACCGTGCACCAACAAACTCATCGCAGTCGGGCATGCGCCTCCATCTATGAACCGTCTCAAACGGGCCCGTATCGATAGAAACCTCCTGCCAAGTATGCATACTACACGACAGACCAGTCGCCATCACTCAAGGCTCCAAAAGCTTTTTATTTGACGAAGCGAAGACAAGAAAAACGCCTACAAATTCTCAACGAAATGATATTCCCGTTTCTCTCAAGGAAGCTGCCATGTTGTTTTGCACAACTGCGCATGCGGTGTGCCCTTTCGGCCTGTCAAGTTTTTAGTGGACTTGTCCAAGTCCTTTGAAGTCAGTTGTTCGAGTCATCTTTTCTGCACGAGGTCATAATAGTCCACCAAGTTGGTCTACCGTCCATAGCCAAACAAAAGCAATCAATCTTTTCAAAATGTTAATGATGATGAACAATTTACAAGTTGAGCTGAGGTAAAATGTCTTCTGTTTTTTTTTTCCGGGGGGGGGGGGGGGGATTTGCAAATCAGGCATAAAATAGATTCGCGGCCACAGAGCAGCATCCACACTTTGTGGATGTCTGATCCATCCAGCATGTAGGACCTACATGTAAAAAACTAAAATTCGAGCTCAATCAGACATCTGAGAAATAGCGAAAACCCGACTCAATTTTTCTTATAAAGCATAAAGAATGGTTTTGATCTTTATACCCAATTATTTCAGCAGTATGTTTCTATACTGCACCAGTGCATCATCTTCATATCCTGAAAGTTATACGTAAATCTATAAACATTTCTGTTTGGGTATGTTACGATTCATATACTGTATCTTTAAGTTTCTTTTTTGAAGAAATTTGATGAAGTCTCTTCAAAAGGTAAGAATAAGTTGGTAATCTGAGTTAAAAACTTAAAATGCAGGATAGGAGCAAATTAGTCCAGCCATTTCTTTTCGTATAACTATAACGTTCTTATTAAGCAGGATTCGTCGACGGTTATTAGTGAGAAAGAATTTCTAATGAATATTTTTCCTTACTTCAAATGGAATTTGTCACTGCTGCAATGACGATAGGCCTAAATTGTTATATAACTGATAATTAGGTCATGTTCTAGTTTGATATCGGGCCCCGCGTCCCTAGTATTGGAGACCAGAAACTGAAACACGGTCCGCACAGTGACTGTCGGAACTCGGAAATGAAGACCGTATTTCTTTATCTTAATGCCCTGAGACATATTCCTCGGGTTAATCTCCGGGACCTGTCATCGACGAGGACCTGGCGACTTTGCGACGACCGTACGTCCTCGCCGACACAAAGGGAGCTTTATACGGCCGAGCAAGAGCATCATCCACCGGCAATTTGTCGGATGTCCCTCGGACCCCCGAGGTCAACGGCCCCTGTCATACAGGCGACCCTGCCCGGGAGGCGCTCTGCCGCTCTGGCCTTCAGTTGCCGGCTGGGGCCTGGTTCTCTCATGGTTCTCTCGACCAGTCATTCTGGGTGAGTGATGATCTCGTTAGAACTGCTAATGATCAACTGTCGATATTTAACCGTGAGCTCATAATTGGCGACTTATGGAGGGTAATGAAGGGCAAAGTGGTCTGATGGTTGAAATCTGTTACCGAAGTCCGAATCACTACCAACAACTCTGTAAATGGGTCCAATTTAAACAGTAATGGCAAAAACTTACCCTCTTTGATACCCAAAATGTGATCATAATATGTAACCCCATCACCATGTTTAACCATGAGCTCATAATTGGCAACATAATGGAGGGTAATGAAGGGCAAAGTGGTCCGGTGGAAACTTGTTACCGAATCAGTACGAAAAACTCTGTCAATGGACCCAATTTAAACAGCATTGGCAAAAACCGACCCTCTTTGAAACCCGAATTTCGAAATGTGACCGTATGTAACCCACAACGCCAAAGTTAACACTGTGCTCCAGAGCTGCATTTAGTTGATGGTTTGTTGCAAATTTGGCCCAGAGCATAGATGGAGGAAGCCAGACGAGGATTGAGAATTACAGTCATTATTTGAACGTAATCATCAAATAACCACGAGGGAAACCGATTAAAATTAAAGTCATTAAAAGTGAACAAAGAACAATTTAACTGGAGCGGGATTCGAACAGGCGACCTCCTGAATACCCGTACAGAGGCTCGGCTCTACCACTGACCATAGAGGAAGGAAACAGACTGAGCTATCCATCCCTATACGTTGGTGGTGTCCCGAAGTAGTCAATATCTTTGTCCGTTTGGAAGTCAGAAGCCATGAAACCACGCACACATCACCATATCCCAAGGATAATTTCATCCGGACCACGCAGCAATGCTGTATAACCTGAGAAGGGTACATGGGGATCACTCAAAGAGGATATACGGCTTTTTAATTAATATTATTTGAACATGTGAGGAACTCCATCCACACAAAAGCCTCATACAATGCAGTTTCAAAACGCAATATAGCATTAGGCACTGGCAACTCAAGAGCGACGAGTCTGGGACAGAATTGCCAACTTTTAACTATATATGAGATACGTTCACTGACTGATAATATCAATAAATTATTATTGATCTGCTAATCCGACCCGCATTTTTGTTTGAAACCTACTAAATCTCTGAGTTTTTACGGATATCATAAACTTCTCACGGGCAAAGCACCATAAAACTTGTGACGATCTTTGCTTGATTACTGAATTGCCTTGAGTGTCAAGGACAGATATAGCACGGGTAGGGAAAAGACAATGTAGCGAAATATCTGTCCCATCAAGGACGTAGGCCTACCTACATCTTTGCAGTGGGTGGTCGAACCACAAAGCATTCTTTCTTTCTTTTCATAAAGCGCAAAGGTTAAATCAAGCAAAACAACCAACTTATACATTTACTGATATGCAGTTATTTTAATTCTTGGCGCTGATTGATGTATACCGATGGTTTCACCCGAACGCGCAAGGAGGATGACCTTCACTTCACGACAGGCCGAGGCTGGGCTCGAACCCACGGCCTACGGAGTTCAACACAAATATCTTGAGTTCCGATACAGTAATAATACCATCACGCATGCCAGGGAGGCAATCACGGCACTAGCTATACATAAAGTTGCTTGATTTCTAGCAAGTGTATTTTGGAAACTCTTCCGAATCGTCTGAAGTTCATCTTCTTGCTGAATGCCACTGGCCTCAAGTCGATTTCACAAAACCGTCATCGTAACTTACTATCAATTGTACGACCTATGATGCATTGCAGCCCTATACATAGGATACGATGGGTCATCCTTCGTAATTGAGTTACGATCAATCGGAGGGCATCGTGAAATCAAAACAAAACAAAAACCACTTGCATATAGGCCTGCGCCTAGCCCAAGTTCCGTAAATATTCCTAGGCGAAATATTGTTTGGTTGCCAAGTTTACACCTATCTCTTCAAAACCTGTTTCCTTTCAAAACCTAGTAGATTATTGTTTGCCCTTTCGCCCGTGCGATGCAGGCTATTAGATAATGCACCGAGGAAGGGAAAAGAAGCAGCATAATAATTCATAGTTTCTACTTTTAAGTCGATGAACGATCAGGCCTTACTAATGGATTATTATGTTTTTAGGGTCAGTGACTCAATTCGCCAAAAGGGCATTGTGCCGTCATGGGGCCAGGGCAGGTAGTTATTTTATTGTTGAGGAAATAAAGGGCGATGGACCGGGTTTAAAAAAGGCAATTTTTAATACCCAGACGCACTTTGATATAAGAGAGGAATCAATCACTATAACAAATGCTGGTATTTACTGTCAAACTTTGAAGTTCAGGGGGAACTAGCGTGAAAATGAAATAAAGCATTTACTTTATGCACCGTTGAGGTATAGTTTTCCCCTGGTGCAAACACTTATGGGACAGTAATTACATGTATAACCTTTGATTGTTTTCCTGCTTTTTATTATTTCTTCAAGTTTGTTTTTAATGAAGTACCTCAGTGTTCTCGACATGAGTGCTCCATCAACGCCGCTGGTTAGTAAAGAGTGAACACCCCTCGTGTGCAGTAAACTAGTCCAAAGTGCTCAAGCCTCTGCTTATGTTGAATATTATGCGCAGGCGGTTCCACGGGTGACGGATTGGGGATGACTCACGCGCGTACGGGGGTCGGTCGGTTAAATATAGACGCAGTAAATTATTTTTTCCCTTGCTGTGGATTGGGCCCGTATCGCAAGGTACTCGTGTGTTTTTCCAGCTCACCGTACAGTGTACATGTTTGTACAGGTACGTTTGATAGGCACATGAGCCGTGCATGCAGTGAGTGTCCTCGTTTGTCGTGGGTACGTACGTCAGGCTCGCTCAACCTGTACTTGTCCTGAACAATGGGCCCTATTCTTCAGCCGTGACTAAGGGGCACTCACGGGTACACACAGCGGGCAACCAACCCACAAAACTGCAATCCTGAGCAGTGGCATCATAAACCCACGAAACCCATGGATGATGGAGTACTTTATATGATGTGTTCTTCGCCTTGCTTCGGGTGACATATAAATCTTCAGGTAATATAGGCCTAACCACGCAAAAAAATCGAGGCGGAAGTATATTACTCGGGATTAGGACTAGGAGAACGCAGCGCGCCGATCGACAACACGGACGGGACGATATCGCACGAAGCACGGCCGGGTGAGTCTGCCAGCGTCCGGTGCTTGGGAGTCTAGTAGTGTGTGTATATTATTGTGTACATCCGGCCCTATTTCTGCCGGTAATATACTTACAACAAACAGAGCATTATGATCATGGATGGGAATGGTAAGGACCGGACACAGTGCAATGCCAAAGAGAACCGGCCGCAAGTGACTGCCTTAGCCTGGACTTGTCTACGGTTCGTAGCGGTGGGACTAGTCCTCCTAGGATATACTGCCCGAGCCGCACCGACGAGCACGCACCTACCCGGAGATGGGGATGCCTCCACCGGCTCAACCAACCTCGTCACGCCGGCACAGCTGAGAACCGGATATGTAAGTACAGTCTGTGTGTATTAACTAAGTCCCTTATAAAAACCCCTCTGGGTATTTTTGACCTTCCTGAATCTACCCTTGTACAACCGATGACTCCCCATTACCCATTATACAATTTCTTTTTGGAGATGGACCAAGTTGTGCTTCCCAATCCCCATAATCATGATAAGCGTATGGCTATTCTATTGTGAGTGTGTGTGACTTGTGTCTTTCCAAATCCAGCCATAAATTAACTGCGTTAACCAGATTGTTTTGCGAGTTTGTAATGCGTAAAGACTTAATCATCCTTCTGTGTGCTCTTGGGTCTCAGCATGGAGAAATGAACGGTCCTATATCACGGAGGTCTACTGATTCTACCTCCATGTTCCTATTGAGGAATGTGAAGGGATTCAAATTGTCTACACAACCACTGAGGATGTGCTTTATTCGGCAATTATTCCTCCATGCTCAAACAAAGTTTGAAGTGCATGCCAACTTCCTGCCCACGATGTTGGTCACTTTTTAGTTACCCTCCCTTTTTTATTTTACCACAAGTTGGCCCATGCATTTTGCTCATATCTCGTTGCATTTTCTGATGTGGTTGTCAAATAATTGACAGATGACGTGCTTGTGTAAAAAAAATATATTGGAAGTGTGCTGTCCGTTGAGGCAGTGGGCCGACGCAGATGACACTGACCATTGGTCAAGCGAAGAATATGGGTCATTCTAAATAGCGAGTACGTGGGTGACCAAGTGTCAAAAACGCAATTTTCCATATTGGCCCAACGCTAACAGGTTTTCATTGACTTGATAAAATATGGGACTTAACATTAATACAATATTTACACAGTTTGCCTATTGCAAGGTCTTTTTTCGTAAATAAACGTAACCACCGTACGTATTCTCCAAAAAACAAATATGATTCTTATATTTTCTAATACTATTATCGGTGTCATTGACAAAGATGTGTTGAAGCAAGAATGGGGTCATGGTCAGGTTTAGGCACATTGTAAACTTAGGAAATCATCACTTTACGACGGCTCGCGACTTAATGGACTATGTAATACTGATCCATCAGGCCTGAAGGGTTTGACCCATCAGGAGGGTGTATGGGCGTCTTTTGAGCACATCGTTATGCTGTAATAAGGTGGATCAGATCATGATCCTCCTCATAACCAAAGAGCTAGGAATAGAACCGTTTTGCGTGATAGAGTTGCCGGATTAGATCCGGAAATTAGGGGATCAGATCCGGCAATTTGGCAAAGATTGCATCTGATCCACCGATTTGGGGATCTAGTGGAAGTTGAACGGAGTAACGTAGCTGTATTGGAGTCCAAAGCATGCAGCTTCAACAAAAGCAGCTTTAAGTACAGGCCTACAAGTTACAACACTGTTGAACTTCCACGTTGGACACCCTGTTTCACTTTTTAAATTTTTGTGTGAAGGCCTTGCCAAGTGCAACATTTAGACACCCTGTTTTGGTCCTGCGAGTGGTTAATATGGACAACCTGTTTCCTAAAACTCAGAAAGCCTGAAGAAAAAGTGAAAGAAAAGTCTCTGTGGCCAGAGTCGGTTGTATCAGACGTCTTATGACACGGTCACGCGTTGAACATCCTTGGAACAGGTGTTCAGACTTCAGAGACAGGAGGGAGGAGGGGAAGCGAAAAAGAAGGAGAGAGATGCATGGGTTGAACATCATTACATTGTAAACGGCGTTTTCTTCACAAGTATCAGTTTCCTCTCAAGCGTGTACGGGTCGTCCCTGAGGTGCGACCTGCCCATGTGCGCCGAATTAGTCCCGGCCACTTGATGCGGTGACGCACCCGTCTCGACACCCAACATCAACTCCACACGACTTCGACAGCGCGACCAAGAGTTCAGAACATTTTTGTTTTCCGGATGAAATTTTTGGTTACAAAAATCGTTGGTGTGAGCATGTGGTTTGCGTGATTCATCTGCGACTACTGCGAGCATGAAGGAGTGATATACGGCAATGGCCATGTATGACACAAATTTGCGCTTATAAAAATGAAATCAGTATGCCAGCCAAAACTCCTTGTGTTGTGAATGTTATGCTCAGCAAACAATGGCCGAATGCTAGTCAAAAGCACTTACATCACATGAACAAATTTGGTTGGTAATCCTGTTTGATCAAGGAAGATTTTTCATGCTTAAGCAAATTTGTATGCTTAAGCATCTGTATGAAATTGGCCCAAGTTCACGATGAGCTGATCACGGCAACACAACTTGCGTGAAACATCGTGAATTTAGGATTGCGAGAAATTGATAACGACGCCTAAATTTGGCTAACGCTGAACTTCAGGATTTCCGAGCAAAATAAGTGCAATTTGAAAGAAGAATTGTCAATTGAAATAAAAAAAGGCGTCCCAAACTGGAACAAAAATCTGAATGTGGTATTAGGTGACTGTGATAATTTTCGTGATTGTGGCGGCGCTGTCGTGACTTTTGCCGCGCTTGTGTTTATAGAAACTGCAACCGAAGCAATTCCAAAGGGTTGAATTATTTGATGCTTCAATCGGCAAGATGAGAGTAGAGATCGCGCAGAATGTGTGGAACGACAGAATGCCAACCATGAAGAATCTTTATAGTCGCATGCTCCACTTCAATTTGAAGTGGCCGTCGGTCGTACGCGGCTCTTCCTTCGATCTAGGTTAACTCTTTGACCTTCGTGGAGTCTGCTCTCCTAAGTGAAGTGCGTACAGATCTCTTCCGATTTATCGTTTAGCTACAGTCTGTGATGATTCCCTCTTATGCTTCTGTCATCGCGCCACGACATCGGTTATCAAGGTCTAATGGAAGAGGCGCTTAACAAGAAAATGTTTTCTTAATCGCAGGATCTTCCTAAATTATTTATCCTTAGCCGCACTTTTAAAAATAGAACGCTGTTTATCCACCATCCTGAATGTAACTTAGTTATATACTGTTTAGCATAACCAAAATAAAAATACATCAGGACTGGTCTGGGAACCTGCCTTCAGTCATCACCTTTACCAGAGATTCGCCGGTAACAGGTGACGGACGCATCCGCCCCGACCAGCCCCAGACTATAAATTCGTCTAGATGGTTTATTTTCCTTTAAGTGAAATTTCCTGATCACAGACTCAAATATAGAAGCAGTTATAATCGGCTGGTCTGTTTTTAGTAAGCGGGTGGGGTGGAGGAGGGAGAGAGAATGGGACATGTTTTGGGTGATCTCTCAGACAAACATTATACAAAGGTCATGGAGTCTGGTTAACTTCGGGAAAGTGGCGTTTCCCCTTGCGGACGTCCAACGCCGACGAATGTCTCCCGCTCTGGGCGCGGTGAGGTTTGAACTCCACAACATAGAATGCGACATCTAGGCCTGTGAAACATTACCGGTGATTGGATATTTTTTTGATCCCATGGAAGATTCTTGTTTGCCCCTTTCAGTTTCAGACGACGGCACAGTCCTAATTTAAGGGTTGAACCCGAACGACGCTTCGGCAAATTGACCGTGATTCCACTCAGGGTTGTTTGTTTCACACAAGATCCTGATTTCGGTCATGGCAATTCAACCACTGGATCGGTCCACCTAACAATCAGTTAGACATGACGACCATAATCGAGAACATCACCAAGAACAGATTCAACAAAATATTCTCTAAGGACGTTGTAAAGGAAAGAGAGAGAGCTTAACAATGACGTTTCAACTTTAGAGTTTCCGCAGAGAGCCATCAAATGAAACAAATGCCACAGCTTTTACATGTTGGCTGCAAAATTGTTTTCCTTTTCCATTTTGACTCGACCATACATTTAAAGAGGGCCTCTGATCACGAAGAGAATTAGTTCAAACTCACTGCCTCGGTTACTACGAAACCCATTTAGAAATGTGTCTGCAAAATGTGCTTTTATGGGTACCATACAAAAAGAGAAAAGGAGCTTTTAAATTACGCGCGGCTGGTAAAATGCAAATGAAATGTGATGATGTCATTTCATGTAGGCCCTATATGCAATGACCCTACGTGATTTTGGTAGACACTCCATTACATTCATGACTCCGACCCTTGCCTTCACGCTTTTCTTGCTTGGAATGGCGACACAGCACTTGCGCATTTTGGCCACTACTCAGGCGTCTATACGGACGTTTTATTTGAGCCCCACTTTAAGTTTTGATTTGAAAGACAAGTTACAAATCAATCGGACTACAATTATCGTCCTAATTATTTGGGCGGGAAATGCGAACGTTGTTGAGAGGAAATACATGCATGCGTCGTTCATTTTTATATAAACTTGAAGATACGATCCTCCATCCATGCATAATTATAGCAAGACTGTGGGCCAATTATTACAGAACTGCGTAAGCGGAAGAATACAAGAAGTGGAAGACAGTGGTAAACAACAGCCGATTTTCACGAAACTTCAAAATGCGTATACGCAACATTTTGTTGCATAACTTACGCAACATTTTCCTGCCTTGGTTGCACAAGTTTTGGCCGTTTCACGAGACTTGCGCAAATGTTGCGTATAATACATTTCGTTAAATCGACTGCAGGACACGAAACTGGTGGAGGTTTGGTTCGAACTCATGTTTTTATCAAGGAAGAATCTCTCTGCTAAACAAGCAGATTCTTATTAAGCAGACTCAATGAAATTGGCCGCCGGTTATTACATGGAATCGTGCTCTCAACAGTGACCTCGTTGTTCTTGAATTTGCTCATAATTATCATCATGCTGTCATACCATAGAGGAAACCCTTCCTCTAGGGTCATACCATGGTCATACCACGGAGCTTGGAAGCCTCCATGGTCATACCAACTATACCTCCTGGGCCAGCAAGAAGGCGCTCTAGACAACCCACAACCTTCAGTCATCCTGGGTGATCGGCAAGTCTTACTGTAAACAATTACCGAAGGTGAAGGGCATCCTAACACACTGGAAACATTGTTTCCTGCCCTTAAACCATCTCATTTCCGTTGGGGGGAGAAGTGCCATAAGTGCCCCGGTGACGTGACACCGCTGAAAGGGGAGATCGTGGCCTCTTGTGGTTTCTGCCTCACCCCGTTTTTGTTCCCTGGTGATTGTTATGTATAGTCGTATTCATAAAAAAGGAAAATATATTTACTTCCATTAATGTTTTGACACAATGGAGCCCCTGTGAGTGGGGTCCTATGGGGCCGCTGCGATTAATGACGCATTCTATGCCGGTTTAATTGCCCCGAGTCCACCAAATCACGGTCTAAGTCATGCCGAAGACCTCTTGAGTTCAATCATAGGGTCAGGTTGTTGGAGGGAGTGTCTACCAGACGAGGAGGAATCCCACGGGAGTGCTAAAATCGACGGGATCTCTTTAGAGTCTGCCTTCAAGGGGCCGTTTTTATGTCCATGTTTTCATTCTGCAAATTCGAAGTTCACGACTGAGGGAATCAACTTGACATCATACCCCGTTCCTTTAACCATAGTCTAAGACCAACTGGATGTTGGACCCCAACACCAAGACCCTCATTTACACATACATTTCGAATTTATCTCCAGATGTCTAACAAAATGTTGTTTCCAAATGGCGCACAATTTTCTGCATGAGAAACATCCTGCTAGGATCGAAACGTCAGGCCCTCCTAACTCCAAACTTCTATATAGTTTCAGGCCATTATTTTGGCCGACGACCAGCTTGCAGCAGCTTATTACTTGTATTTCTTCCTTTCAGTTTACAACCAAATACAAGCATACACTGGTTTTCATTTTACCAGTCATGTTGGCCTAAAGGTCTGCAGTTGTGATTGTCTCCTTTCTCTCTGAATTCCTTTCTCCATGGGCACCATAAATAGTTGAGGAATTTTGTTAAGAATGTTTAGAAGGGAATATAGGTTAAAGGTATAATTTCATAGTGTTTTTTTTTCAAAGATATGCAGATTCATGGGAAAAGATATCAAGAAAGATATAGTGACAGTCATCTGTGAAAATTCCAGTCCCATGCATGCGCTGCCCACTTTTTGAGAAAGCAGTAAAACGCCCACTGTATTTAAAAAACGATTTTCACTGGAGTTTTGATCTTCCTGACTCCTGAGATCAAAATTGTTTTGATCATTGATTTGACACGTTTCTGGATACATACAGCATTTCAGAACAATTTTAACAGTATACGTTTCTACCATCACCATCTTTATACCCTGTAACTTGTAGGCAAATCTGTGAAGATTACTGTTTCGATATGCAACCAAGTACATAATATCTTTAAGATGAGAGTTTTCGCCTCTAGTGCGTGCCCTGTCTGGCTTGTGTCATTCCAAAATGTTATCGTTACACGAGGTTGCCTTGGAAATATTGTCATTCGTAAGCTTTGTACTACTACATGGGCGGAACTCCAGCATCCATTCGCATAAACATGTCATCTTAGGAGCATCGTACTTGCTAGACGATGGATTTATCACGTTAGGGTGACGAGGGGCAGAAACAAGGGGGAACAGCGGAGTTATGTACATGTACTTGAATCCAAATCTGTGTAGATCTTTGGTTGCATACTGAAACAGAAATCTTCACAGATTTACCCGTAACTTACATGGCATAAAGATGGTGATGGTAGAAAGTCTAGAAACATTACTGTGCTTGAAATGCTGTATTTATCCAAAGAAGAGTAAAATCAATTGATTTTTGATCTTCGGAAGATCAAAAATCATATGAAAAGATTTAAAGATACCGTGTTTTTTTTTTCACTGTTTCTCAAAAAGTGGGCGCCGTAATTTCACAGATGACTTTTACTGTATCTGTCTTGATATTTTTTGCCCGTGAATCTGCATTTCTTTGACAAAAACCCAAGCTTGAAACTACCTTTAAACTTAAAGAGAATGAGGAATTCTGATGACAAGCTGACAAATATTGTTTTTGTCACAGCTTTAAAAAAATGTCTTCCAGCCAGTCATCCGCGACGCTGGAATCTCTCCACAGTTGAATGTTTGTTGAACGGATGCACAGAGGCAAAGGAATACATTCTCTGCTAAAGATAGGACGGTGCGACGGTGTGACGAGAGAGAAGTCTGAATTACGTATGATAGAGAAACCAGCGAAGAAAAAAAGGTAGAGGAGGAAGTAGAAGAAGAAGATGCAAGAGCGGTGATTGATAACGGAGTTCAGGAAATACCGATTCTGCTACAAATTGTGAACGGCTTGCACGTCTGCTACATACAGACGGTTTCGGCCAAGTAGCTATAGAGTCTGCTAGACATGGGTGTCGATCCCGGGGGGGATGGATGGATATACCCCCCCCCCCAATATTTGAGGTGGGGGGGGGGGGGGATGGCGTGTATTATCATCCCCCCAATATTTCGAGGTTGAATATCATTTAAGTTTATTGTAAAGAAACATTACATGATCCTTGTTTTTTTTGGTAGTCTTCACAGTGTTTAATTCTTCTGAATACCGTTTTTAAATGCTCTAAAATGCGACTTTTCGACTCTGTTTTTATCAAAAAGTCCCTGGTTTTGGAGGGGGGTATCCCCCCCACAGCCTCCCCCGCTCGGTCGCTTCGCTCTCTCGCATAGGACAACAAATCACCCATCATCCCCCCCCAATCATGAAAAGAAATCGACACCAGTGCTTCTAGACCACAATGATTGAACCGGCAGATTCCGTGGTTTCCTTTCCCCCACTTGACTCCTTGGCGACATGTGTTTTCGTTGTTAAAACTTGAACCTGAGCTTTTCGTAACAGGAATGAAGATGTACACTTCAGATTGAAGAGACTCTCAAAATTCCACTACTCCAAATATTACAGTGACGCACGAGCGAGCGCCCGTCCATCTGGGAACGTGTTAAACGTTCTTTAAATAAAGGTCGCCTCTGTTTTTTGTTGTGGGCTCGAGGGGAATTTTTTTCCCTCCTCCTCCTCATCTAGCCTACAGGAGCGGAAATACCGAGGCAAGATTATGGCGTGATGATGATCAACCGATGTTCAATGGTGATCAGAAAGTCCGGGGTAGAAATGGACTTGGAAAATCATTAGCGAGCAACGTACATGGCCAGCAACTCCGGGATTGTGTATGTAAAACCAGGAATGCCGCTCCTCAAAGTCAGGCTGCAAATTAAGGAAAGGGTCGAAAGGGTGCATGGCACGCCGTGTGTGTAGACAAACAAAATCCGTCTGATGATGGGTCCTAGGGTCAAAGAGGGAAGTTTCAGGAACGTGCCAAACAAATAATGAGACGTTTTAAAGAGAGGAATATGGCAAAGATGCATGCAGGGCTCTGTATTGCTGTACAGGGAGGGAGCTAGAAGAACAAGGATTGGAGAATGACATCACAGAGTGGACAGGGCTCAGTCTGAGGCAGACAGAACAAGATATGGAAGGACAGCATCACAGAATGGACAGGGCTCAGTCTGAGGCAGACAGAACGAGATGGGAGAATAACATCACAGAATGGACAGGGCTCAGTCTGAGGCAGACAGAACAAGAGATGGGAGAATGACATCACAGAATGGACAGGGCTCAGTCTGAGGCAGACAGAACAAGAGATGGGGGGACACCATCACAGAATGGACAGGGCTCAGTCTGAGGCAGACAGAACAAGAGATGGGAGGACAGCATCACAGAATGGACAGGGCTCAGTCTGAGGCAGACAGAACAAGAGATGGGAGGACAGCATCACAGAATGGACAGGGCTCAGTCTGAGGCAGACATAACAAGAGATGGGGGGACAGCATCACAGAATGGACAGGGCTCAGTCTGAGGCAGACAGAACGAGAGATGGGAGGACAGCATCACAGAATGGACAGGGCTCAGTCTGAGGCAGACAGAACGAGATGGGAGAATAACATCACAGAATGGACAGGGCTCAGTCTGAGGCAGACAGAACAAGAGATGGGAGAATGACATCACAGAATGGACAGGGCTCAGTCTGAGGCAGACAGAACAAGAGATGGGAGGACAGCATCACAGAATGGATAGGACTCAGTCTGAGGCAGACAGAACAAGAGATGGGGGGACACCATCACAGAATGGACAGGGCTCAGTCTGAGGCAGACAGAACAAGAGATGGGAGGACAGCATCACAGAATGGACAGGGCTCAGTCTGAGTCAGACAGAACAAGAGATGGGAGGACAGCATCACAGAATGGATAGGACTCAGTCTGAGGCAGACAGAACAAGAGATGGGGGGACACCATCACAGAATGGACAGGGCTCAGTCTGAGGCAGACAGAACAAGAGATGGGAGGACAGCATCACAGAATGGACAGGGCTCAGTCTGAGGCAGACAGAACAAGAGATGGGAGGACAGCATCACAGAATGGACAGGGCTCATTCTGAGGCAGACAGAACAAGAGATGGGAGAATAACATCACAGAATGGACAGGGCTCAGTCTGAGGCAGACATAACAAGAGATGGGAGGATGGCATCACAGAATGGACAGGGCTCAGTCTGAGGCAGACAGAACAAGAGATGGGAGGATGGCATCACAGAATGGACAGGGCTCAGTCTGAGGCAGACAGAACAAGAGATGGGAGGACAGCATCACAGAATGGACAGGGCTCATTCTGAGGCAGACAGAACAAGAGATGGTAGAATAACATGACAGATTTGACAGGGCTCAGTCTGAGGCAGACAGAACAAGATATGGGAGAATAACATCACAGAATGGACAGGGCTCAGTCTGAGGCAGACAGAACATGGTCGAATAGCATCACAGAATGTACAGGGCTCAGTCTGAGGCAGACAGAACATGGTCGAATAGCATCACAGAATGGACAGGGCTCAGTCTGAGGCAGACAGAACAAGAGATGGGAGAATAACATCACAGAATGGACAGGGCTCAGTCTGAGCATTGAGGAAGGAACTACAAAGAAGCTCTTCTGATCCTCCGTGGTCTGAATGAGGCCCTTCGAATTGCAGAAAACACGGAGGGTATTGGAGAAAGGTTGTTCAAAGAGTAGGCCTATCACTGAACTCTTTGCGCTCAAAATACTAAATAGACCTAGGCTACACAGTTACAGTATCTTGTACAGTTACAGTATCTTGTTATCGTGTCCACACACAACTGATGTTGTGTTTCAGCCAAAGCTGGACACAGCTCTTAGCAACATCATTGTACTCTGCAAGGTCCTCAGCTTTGCATTTATGCTCCAATAAAGGACAAGTTCAAGAGGTGCTTCATATAGTTTTTGGCTCATTGCCACATAATATATATGTATCAAATGTTTAAAACTCAAAATGAATTGCTTATTAATACCCACTGTTCATTGTTCAAGTTGCATTCATGATATCCTTAGGGGTAGGCCTAAAGAACTTCTTGAACCGTCCTTGCACAAGCAGCATCGCGTATTAAGCCGTTAATGTCTGCCTCATATCCCGACTGCTTGAG
The DNA here is from genome assembly GCA_963971285.1 of Astropecten irregularis. NCBI lineage: Eukaryota > Metazoa > Echinodermata > Asteroidea > Paxillosida > Astropectinidae > Astropecten > Astropecten irregularis. The sequence goes on from OZ020247.1 coordinate 16,235,516, forward strand.
ACTTTAATCTCGGTCCATTTGAACATTCTTGACATCAGCAGTTCCTGACCAAACAGTCTGATGTCAAAATAATGTTAAACCGCACAGTGAATGTATGCCACAGGCGGTGTGGCTAGGCGTACAGGAATGTGTTCATCGCAAGTGTATAGCGTCCTTGAAAATGTAAGCCGAATTTGGGCATCCCGTTTTTTTAAGGTACAGTTCAGGATTGGTAACGTACCCAAACACGAAATGTTCACAGATTTACGTATAACTTTCAGGATTTGAAGATGCTGCTGCTAGAAACATATCGTTAAAATACTTCTGTCTGAAATGGTGCATTTATCCAGAAATTAGTAAAAACAACGACCGAAATCAGTTTTGATCTCGTGGTAAGATCAAAACCATTCTTTAACGTTTTTTAAGAAAAATTTAGTCGCTTTTCGCTATTTTCTCGGAACCCATATGTCCGTTTGAGCTCAAATTTTCACAGGTGTGTTATTATATATACATGTTGGATTAGACAAAGTGTGAATGCTGTTCAATCATGTATTATACCTTTAAAGTTTGACTGAAACTAAAACCTTAACCGCAAGTCTATAGGGTTATTACACAGTTTATTATAGTTGGAAAATTGCACGGCCCAGTCCAACAAGATAAGAGTGACCTAGACAATTATTAGACCTCAACTATTAGACGTTTAGACCTTTTTTTTCTGTACAACTCCCTCCGAGTTTCCTCCCCAAACTACACTCTACCGCCTGATAATGGCTCGCTGAAATTGACAAATTCCGAACGAACTTCCGACATGACGTTCAAGGTAAAAACCTGGGATTCAAGACTAAAAGCGCAACCGATGGAAGGCTGGTTGCTAAACGGTTTGCTATTTGGTACAGCTTGTAAATTGATATAAACGCTAGCCACAGCTGTGTACGGTTAAATACAAAATGTGACCATGCACGGTGAAACTAGATCGACGTGTTTTTCCAGTTAAGTGGCACAATTTTTATGTGTGTTTTGTCTTCAACTATTTTGTGGCATTCAGTTCCTGTTATTCTTCACCACAAAAGAACATTATTTTGCTTGCTATATAATTATGTACGTTGTTCATTACCAGCTTTTACTTCCGCTTTAAATAAATCAAAAACCAAACGACCTGCCAAAAACAATATTTCGCATGGTTGTGCATGCAGATAACACTCCGGATATACTCTGAGGTTTCTGCGTTATCATGAAATTGAAATTTGAAGTGTTTTAAAGAGACGCGTTATGCTAGGTTCCCAATGTCGTGCGATCCATTATGAGCGCCACGATTGGCCAGTGGGCACTGGAATTGTATTAAAAAGACTAAAATCGTCTATATTAGAAATCAAACAGTCGTCATTTCAATCTTGTCACCATGAAGTAATCAGAAGTTTATCCAATGGCTTCTAAAAAAATAAAAATTCAGAAACACTGTACGTCAGTGATACTTGTGCTCGGAATTGCCATCTTAAGACCGCCGGATATAAAAACCTCCGGAAAATGTCTTCTTGCAAATCGATCACGCATGGGACTTGGGTGACTTCTTAACCCCTCTAACACTTGTATATGAAGTCGTATGAGATTTAATTAACTCCTTGAAAAATTGGTAAAACCATAGTTTCTGGGGCGTGTTCTGTGGAGGTTGTATAGGAGTAAAGGCCGGCGTATTTCCCCTTGTGTTCGTGAACACTGAGAAGATACACTACCTGCATAACCGTGGTCTAAGTGCTCGTGGAAACGGGTAGCACACCGTATAGGCCTAGGCACAACGTACGAACTGCAGTATTTTTCATTCTGTGTAAAAAATATTACCAATACAATCGCTTTGCAAGGCTTTTTCTGACCCCTGGTTCAGTGACAATACAAATAGAATTGTTTCACGTATTGTGAAGTTGCGTGCATTGTGGATATGCGGGGCCGTGAACTGACATCAATTTAGGTGCGCCAGTTTGACTTTTGTCACCGTTTCTGCCGTCTGTTGACAAGTGTAGATGTTTTGGGGCAACAAGATGAATTTCGGTGAAAAACTCGCCATGCATGCCTGATTCTGTTCACTATTAAAACCTACGCCACTGACGACTGTACTGGAGCGTGACCTTGGAAGGTGCGCATGCGCATCGTCAAACTGACGAATTTGCCGCGATAATGAAAATGAACTCAAATATTAGCAACAGGTGAAAGTATTAAATAGGTCCTTCACTTCTGAGCAAAAAAAAAAAAATGAAAGACATGTACGTGACAAAATGTATGCATTTATTATTTAGCTCGTTGCCGACTGCACTTTGTAACCTTCAACTTGGAACAACGTAAAGTGGTGTTTTGCGATTATCATATTATGAAGACATCGTCGGATGAAGTGACTCAGAGGAGCTGTACTTTAAAGGGTCGGCCTGATGATTATCATTTTTTTTTTCAATCTCGTTCGATCTGCCTCATTCTTTTGAAATTCGTGACAATGACAGCGGACAACCAACTACACTGGTTTCAAAGCAAGAAAAGATCAGTTAATGTTATGTACAGTAAGGGGCGCTGTTAATATTAGCGTATAGTGTATATAGCACGCAGGCCACCAACATTTTAAAAACAGAAAAACCCAATAAAAACACTTGTAAACTTGCATATTAAAATCCCTTACAACTCAGATGCAAGTACATTATGTCGCAGGTTCGAACCCCTCCACTTTTTTCTTATATAGTTCGATTTAAATGAATCTACTTTGAAGTCATCATTGAAAAGTGAACAAAGAAAATTGATTGTAGTGTGATTCGCTCTTAGCTATACCAAACCTTCCAGAAGTAGCTGGTTCGAATCCCACTCCAGTCGAATTTCTTTTGTTCATTTTTCAATTAAAAGACTTAAAATTAACCAGGCAGAGTTTCCTTTGTGAAACTGTGGTTATTTGAATCTACATTACTGTTAGTTTCTGTTGTGGTTAATTTAATGATAATATAATAAAACAAATATTTATAAAGCTTAAATAATTCCACTTACAAGAAGAGTGATCAAAGGCACTTATCAATTAACAAATTATTCCAAATTATTCCATAAAAAAGATTAAGATTAACAGGTAAAAGTAAGCATTACTTGAACAATTCTTAAACGATGCCATTGATAGTTGATACAAACGATAATTTTCATTGTGGGATAAAAAAAAAGGTTGGTCATCTTCACTCGCAGAAGATGTTCAATTGCCCATTGCAACTTGGACTGATTTCTTAACGAACGAACCTTGTAACCGTTCGAAGAAGATATTAGAGGACAGCCTCAATTAATTTGCTCTAAATGCCCCTTCTGGTTCACATTAACGCCATGTCCAGATTTGCAGATGACTTTGCAGTTATTTCATCCCTCACCAAAATGACCATTTCCTCAACCCTCACACACCTCAGAAACCCCGCCCACTGTAAAGGCATATTAGCCCACCCAAGCTGTGCTGTTTTATAATCCAACAAACACCACGCGTATAACTTGAAAGATTTATCAGCAGAGTCCTAATTTTTATTTTACGGAGGAACTATTAAAAAGGACCTTTCAGCAGGGCGAAAGATCCTCTGGTTCCGCTGACCCTTTTTATAGGGGGGGCTTTTCAGACGGAATCGGTCGGCTGGCGATTACGGACCTGATGAAAACCAGACGTACGAAGCGGCAAGTTTTAAAAAATAGCACTTGTGTGTGTTCGTACCGTCAAAATTTGGATAAAATGTAATCTGCGCATTTAAAGGGCCCGTATTTAATAAAGGCATAACACAGGATCGATAAAGTTGACATAACAGCTGCAGACTGTTCATAATTTGATTTGTAATGGAATAAAAACAAACTTGTGAAATTGTCAGCTCATGTCATCATCGGAAACTGTAGAAATAGTCAAGGAGCATAGACCATGACAAAATTAGAGTTCTCAACCCCGACTACATCTAAGGTTTGACTTAAGAAATTGACGGATTAGGCCTCAGGAAACATTTCTATAGGTGCTATGTGGCCTCAAAATAATTGTGATGCACTTTTGTGTAATATCTCAAAAATTCTTGTAATATTTCAACAAATGGGTTTAAGTTCTTGCTTCTGACTTATTTTTTTGTTATTTCTCTGTCAATGGATTATGAATTATAATAATCATAATTTATTGTAAGCATTCACCAAAATACATATCAAGGACTTGGAGTGCAGAAAATACGACCACGCCCCTTTTTTCAGTGAATCTTGCTTTTTGTTGATCCTCAAATGATACCACATTTTCTCAAACGTGATACCACAATTTAAGCCACATATTACTTAACCTAGCAAAGCTGTTAAAGGTATAAATAAAAACTATAACAGTATATTAATAAAAGCAAATAAGTTTGACAACTACTTTTTCGAGAACATTAAAAAAAAAAAACCAGACGTTTGATAGTTTTCCATTGGGAAATATGACTAAACATTCTGTCAGGTTTTTCATCAAAGAAGCCATAAACATTTTGACAGGTTTTTCCGTCGAGAAAATGTGATACACATGGTGCAGGTACTTGTCTTCATCAAGTTTGGTTATGCACCATTCCCCTCTTACCAGAGGCTAGGCCTAGGACTATATCTTAAAAGATAGAGCAACAGGTCGAAGCCAAATTTAGCCAGGTTTGGTATTATGTTTCTGTCGGAGCCAAATTCGGGGACCATTTAATATGGTTGGTTGCAATGTCGTCATTGTCTGGAAGAGAGTTCGTTTGGAATTAGTCATGACTCTTTTATGGTCATTTCACAACGAACTTTGCCCTTTGAAAAAAGTTCAGACAGCCTCTTACGTCGATTATGCTATGGAGTTTTGTGGTTGTTTACCGGTAACGGGTAGGCATAAGCCTACACTATTAAAGGTAGTATCATACTTTGGTAAGAGACCAAAACAGAAATGTTCACAGATTTACGTATAACTTACAGGGTATGAAGATGGTGGTGGTAGAAACCTACCGTTAAAATGTTTCCGCCTGAAATGATGTATTTATCCAGAAACAACGACCGAAAATCTTTTAAAAGATCAAAAATAAAACAGAAAAGACTTCAGAAATACTGTTGCTGTTTTTCACTGTTTTCTCAAAAAGTGGGCACCGTATGTGACAGAAATTTTCACAGATGATTAATACTGTATCTGTCTTGATATTTCTTCCCATGAATCTGCATTTCTTTGATAAAAAACAATGTATCATACTACCTTTAGGGGGCCTAAGTAGTGCCCACTTTTTATCATGTGTTCGCTGCACGATTTTTCTGATGTTTCAAAAGTGACACCACGCCTGGCCTCGAGTTTTATCACAAGCTCCTTGCGCACGAATTTAATAATCATTATCAATCTCTGCAATTTCTTTTCATGTTTAAGATTGAACCTGATGTACGGGCTGGGTCTCCAAGTTGTAAAGTCGAGTTACTGGGCCCGTCCATTAAAACCAGCCAGCTAATATCGACGCAGCTGTCTTGTCGATCATTTTTCAATGATTCACTTGGTTAGTGCTAGGGTGTCTCGGCCTGATGAGATCCCCAGCGACCATCAAGTATAGTCCGTGCCATCATGCTACTAGATATCCAGGTCATTCGTGAGACTCCTGCAACAAACTTTCCAAGTTCCAGGGCCTTATTATTTCGTAGGGCTTCTCAGCAGCAAACCTTATACTTAATATACAGGCTGTACGGTAATAATTATTGGTCTTATGTAATTACTGTTTTAATGTAAATATACCAGGGATCGATTTCACCAAACCATATATTATCAATCGTAGGACTTGAAACGCAGTGCAGCCCTGCGTAGGATACGGTGGGTTACCGGTATCCTTCGTAATCTGGGTTTAATCGACCGTAGGGTTCCGTGGTCGACTCGAGGGGTCGTGCACCAAACCCATACTCGTAGTATGGTACATTGCAGCATCCATATAGAAGTCGTATGATACGATGGGTTATCCTTCGTAAATCGAGTTACGATCTGTCGTAGGGCTTCGTGAAATCAACGGTAACCTCTAGGTAATGACAACATTGAACAGGACCACACGTAGCTTTATAGTTACGCAGCAAAAGGGTAATGTCTGTAAAAAGTTTGGAAGAAAGCCTGTCACACCAGAAGATCCTTGATCAATATATGGTGTTAATAGGACCGAATAGGCACCTCTCACATTATAGTGAAAGGGCTGATGGCCTCTTAAAAATAGGACCATGGAGCTATAAAAAGTAACAGCTCCATGCATGTAGTACTAGGCCTGGGCGATTAACTCGATTAATCGCGATTACATTCCTGTGTCGATTACTCGATTAGTAAATTCTGAACTACTCGATTAATCGTGCCAGCGCGATTAGTGCCTTCGAGTTGCGATTAATTCCATGAGTTACTACGTACTATTATCAGTCGATCAATAGCCATACCGTGTGTGTTGCATGGAGCAGCTGCATAGACTTGATGACAAGTCGTTAGACATTCGTGTTTTGTCCGTCCGTCCGTCAAAATTAGGTACAATCATTGTGCATCATGCATCTTTCGTATAGTGAGGCAACGCAATCTTGATTCAATAGGGTCGAGGGTGTATATGTACCGCGGTCGCGTCCCCGCATGTTGGACATTATGCAGTACGTACACAGTGTAATATGAACACGCACACCGTACCCCTGGTGTAGCGGTAGAATTACCGACTTGATATCAAGTCTGCCTGCTGCACGTGCACCGGATGCCCGCCCAATTTTGACAGCGCCATGACAACATTTTTAGATAACACTGCAATTGGCCAGTAGCCCTTCTAATAATACTGCCTTATTATGGTCAACGTGGATGAGGCATGAATGAGGGCTATACCATTTCGCTGTTTATTGAGGTACATTTAGTTTTGTTGCATTTTCAATGAATACTATTTATCTCACTTAGTAATAAAACGAAAGGTTGTCGCACATAGGCATGAGTTATTTGATACATACAGTTTAAAAGTGTCGGGGTAAATTTTTATTCAATCCTGACAGCTGACAACGAAGTTTTTCTCAACTTCCTAAGCCCGTGTGTTTACAATGGATTCGGCTACCATGGCCGGCCAGCGAGGCTTGGCGCATGGCGTGATTGCACTCAACTACTCGAGTACGGGCGCAACTCGATTAGACATACTGTATTGTATCGTATCATAGGGCCTATATGATTATCGTGAAGTGAACATGTGGAGTAATCGTGAATTGTAAAATAATCGCGATGTGTTTAGTAATCGTGAACTGTTCAGTAATCGTGAACTGTATAATAATCGTGTTCACTGTTCAGCCTACATGGGGTGTACATTGTGTCATCGTGTACTATCGTTGACCTGTACATGCATGTTTGGGACCACGTCTGTGTGTACCTACGTGAGACTTGTAAGAATCAATGCATTACGCTAGTGCAGTTTACTGCAGTGCCGCTATGATGAAAACAAGGTACGCGCTGCTTGTATAGTCACTTCCGGGTAATCGCGATTAATCGATTAATCGCGATTATTTCCTCCGCGATTAATCGATTAGTGAAAAGCACTAATCGCCCAGGCCTAGTATATATGCTGTATGTAGAAACACTGCTATTATAGTATAATTTTCAAGGCACATGTATAGCCTATACATGTGTCTTGAAAATTATCCATGCATCCATATTGTAAGTTTCAATTACTTTGCTGCATTCGAAAAGGATCGTGCCACTAAATGACTTGGGGTCGATTTCACCAAAAACATCGTATAACTTACTATCAATCGTAGGACTTATGATGCATTGCAGCCCCACGTAGAATTCGTACGATATGAAGGGTTATTCTTCGTAACTCCAGATATGATCGACCGTAGGGCTTCGTGAAATCGACCCTTAGCCTCGCTTTGGTGGTCGATCCAAAACAGCATCAAGTTGATTTGTACACGAAGCATGGACGTCGACAGGGAAAGCCCGTTTAATCTGACAATTTGTGAAGGATCGTTATTGGTATTATTGCCTTATTCTTGCACGGTATAAAATGATATTGTGGTGTGACACGTCTAACCATGGCAGAATCATTAAAGCGCTTGATAATATAATATTTACCATCGTCATTGGTACCCGGTCCCTTGGGAGTATGCACGACATTATGCAGGTCGTGTCGCTGGTACGCTTATATATCGTTTCTCCAGATGCCCCACTGCGCTCTGGTAAAATACCAACTGCTTCAGTGCTTGTGTATGCAGCCTACCAAGCAAAATGGTCAGTTATTAAAGAAAAAATGATAATGATAAATGACTGAAACAAAATTGTGAGTTGAACACAAGTTGACCGAACTTGGGCACATTGACCTATATAGCGGTTAATGCGCTATGCAGCTGGTAAACGTGGATATTAGGGGCCTGAAAAGTTGGACGTGTACCAAGTTTATTTAAAGGCCATGTCACATTAGAAAGTTCAGAAGTCCTTTAAGTACAAGTAATCTTCAAGAAATGCTGAAAATATTCACCTTTTAAAATAAATACCTTTTAACAGTATTCACGAGAAAGTAAAATGTCAGATTTGTATCTTTTGGGGCCGGCACCGAATGATCGATATGTTTGTATTGCTTTCAGCGTCTATTCGTGGCGAATTTTGCTACCATTTCACAAGTGAGGTAAAATTTGAACTCGGAAAGGTTTGGAGGGGTTGTTAAAAACTTAAGTCGTACAGCCAAAAATGTACATTTTAGACATGTCGTAATATTTTTGTTTATAAATTAATCTAATCATCCAATAACCACAAGGGAAACTGACTGAATTTAAAGTCATTGAAAAGTGAACAAAGAAAAATTGACTGGAGCGGGATTTGAACCGGTCACCTCCTGATCACCGTACATGCGCTCTACCAACTGAGCTATCCAGCTCTAAGTTGGTGGTGACCCCAATAGTTAATTATCTTTGTTGGTTTGGCAGTCAGAAGCCATGAAACCACACACACACACCGCCATACCCCAAGGATCGTTTCACCGATACGCCCAGCAATGCTGCAACCTGAGAAACAGTACATGGGGGATCACTCAAAGAGGATACGGCTTTTTAATTAATATATAAATGTTTATAAATTGGTTACATTCATCCTATCATTTTCAGAACTATAACATATTCCGTGCTACAACTTAGCCCTGCATGGCTTAAGTCGATAATGCACAGATGATTATGGAAATGACTATACAGTGGACTGTTGTACACAGTATGTGCCATACACTCAGTGTCACGATACTGCCCCGTTCATTCTATTTGACATATCTAAATTATGTAGGACAACGGCCTGCTAGAGTTTGTATCCTGTCTATCTGTTTTATTATAGGGGGAGGAAGCTCTGTGGTTTTATGACTTACTATAAATGAACGGAGGACTACGTCTGTTTTCTATCTTCCATGTCCTATATTATACAGCAGGGCAGCCACCAAGGCAATGTCTTAATGCTATTGGACCTTCGGTTTATCCAATCTCACTCTGCCATCTTATCACGTATGAATCATAAACCTCGCAGATAACATCAATTTGTTTCATTCACTAATGAACAACAAAGTTACATAACCAGAGGACCGCTCCTGGTTAAACAAATATTTCCAAGATAAAAACTGGTACATATTTATATTCAGAGAAGATTGTTCGTCGATTGAATGAATACAGTCCCTGAAAGTTGATGTTTATAAAGCATTGGTACGACACACAACGCCGGTCCGGAAGTCCGGTCATAAATATTGAGTCACTTTCGAACCTGTGGGTATTCACAATTTCATCGGGCAAATATTGTTCTGCTAACGTTTGTTTGAATTGTGGTTTGCTGTGTTAAATTTGGATTGTTTAAGTATAGGGACGCACTGAAATAGACCATGCAGCGAAAATTTCCATTATCCTCAGGTAGCCTACTACTTCCGAGGGTAAATATTTTATCTGAATTGGGTATGCAGTATTTTAAGCCTAAACTGGGCCATAGTATATACCTTTTTACAATTTATTGTCAATTCTGATCATCTGATGTCAACTAGAACTGTTGACTGGCGAATTATCCGGTCAAACTTCCATCGAAAACTTTGAATGAGGAAAATGAACGAGTTTAACCGTTGTGGGGCACGGAGTGCTTTACAAAATGAAGTAAGTACTATAGTCTCTTTGAATTCGCATTTGGTATTTGGGAAGGACGGAAGGGCAACTTGATCAAAAGGCCTCTTAGTGACCCATCTTCCAATACCCTATGGGTGAACTGACCTAACTGTTAAATACAACTTCCACCGTGTCACTCAACACCCACCGTAGAATTGGAGCGACAAACAGTTAATAGATTGGGACAATAATTTTGAGCTGCTCCGTCTGGAGTTGCGTATCTGACATAATACTACGGAAGCTTAAAACGGTCATCCCAACTCATCAGGAAAATAAAGAAAGTGATGAGACACTTTGACGAGTTTCCAAGAAGCTATATTTTCCCCTCCCTTTTCAACACTTACTACTTCTATCAGTACTATTAGTTAGTAGCTGCCATGTGGCTGAATGGTCGCAATCCGAGTATACCCGATTTTCAGACTTTCTGGTTATGCATTTTATTAATTTAGAGAAAATAATAAGTGTTCGTGGACGAACACAGAGCTGTTCCGACATTATTCAATTAGCTTATTTATAAGGCACAAACATGCCAGGGGAAACAAGGTGCTCACAAGAGGAACAAAGGAAATGATGAGGAGAAGGCTGCTTTATAGATCACGGAAACAGAATGTGTCATCAAGGAGAGTATTTTTGAAGATGCACATATACGAGCCTACAGGAATTCCGTCTGGAGATGACTGCGATGACGCAGTAAATGTCTTTCAACGACCTTTGGCAATTTGTCTGAAAAAAAAAAAACCCACAAATACATCGCCCTTTCCCCCTCCAGAGCAAGGGAAATGTGGACGGTATACTTGAATCGTCAGGCCGTTATAATAGCCAGAGCAACTGCAGATTATGGTTTCTTCTGCAGTGAAGAAGCATCATCTTCATATTTGCTATAATCTCAAACCTCATCCTGAGGATTCCACCGAAAATGACTTCCCCGACAAAAATTCCTCTCCACAAATTCCTGGATAATGACACCGACATCTGATACACTTCAAGACGTCCTTTCTTCCATGGCTTCGTCTGTTGATTACTCGTCTAGAGTCTAGACCACACCCGGCGGCGGTAAACTCGTTTCAAGTTTTCAGCCTCGGCCTCTTATCTGGGAATGAAAACATCCCCTAAAATCATGCTTTGGTCTCCAGATCTACTGTGTGGTGAGTTTCCAGTAGGTTGATAATCTGAATCCCCTGCGAATTGCTACCCCTTTGTTGGTTCGAGTCAAGCATCTCGAGACGAAATTCTTCTGGTAATTCTGGCTTCCCTGCCACATGCAAGTGGCACCGATTACCCGAAAGCTAATTCAGTTGCATGTTCTCTTTTGGGATTCTTTATCATTCCCATTTCTGTATCTGATATCGAAATCGAGTTCACCTACAGTCCCTGTGGTGAAAATATATACCGCTTTGATAACACGTGTAAATTCGCATACACTCGTTTCTTTCGTTGTGTCAATTTCGAAGGCATTGGAAAGTATTGCCACCTGTACAATCAACTGATATTGCAACACTTTGTAGGTTTTTAGTTTCTTGTTCATATCAAAAGATGGTCCAGAATAATAACGTATGTGCGCGAGGCCTCAATGGATCGATTTCATATCGATAACCCAACGTATCCTACGTAGGGTTGCAATGCATCACAACTAGTCCTACGATTGATATTAAGTTACGATAAGTTTGGTGGAATCGACCCCTGATGGGTTCGATTTCACGAAGGCCTACGATCGATCGTAACTGGCGTTTTGAAGGATTACCCATCGTATCATACGTAGGGCTACAATGCATCATAAGTCCTACGATTAATAGTAAGTCACGATGAGTTTGGTGAAACCATGGTGAGACTGACCCCTGGTGATGTTCAATTTGTGGATGGTTTCGAAAAGTCTTGTAACGCGGAGGAAGAATTGGGACCTTAAGACAGTAAGGGGAGGTTATTTTCTTATAGGCCTATCAGTTTGATCTGAAAAGATTATGTGTAAGATTAACTTTTGATGCCTAGTTTTCTCCTCTTTTTGATGCCCTGTTTTCTCCTCTACTGCCTTATCTATTTAGCCCTCACCTTGAGTGGCCTTCTGGGCCCATTGTGATGAGCGATTTACATAAAATAAATCGATTCTTGAATTTGCTCCATGTTTTTTTTTGTGTCTCCATGTTTGGCCCAAATTCAGTCCATTGTGAAAATCATCGCGGTATAGCTGTTTATCACCGGGAAGCATGGAGTTTCATTTGCATTAATAAGTTAAGAATAAAAATGGTTTCGTGTTAAATAACATTTTCATTGAATTTTCATTATTTACGTGTAATCATGATGTGATTTCGTATATTGTTATTATTATTTATTTCTGGTACTGACACCAATGATTCTTCAAAAGCGCCCTATAGGCACTGTAGCTCGAAAGCCAGATGAAACCTTTTATGGAAAGATGATGAGAAGACGATACAGTTTTAGAGGTGGTATTCTGGGTAAAATCCACAGAATCAGGTAGGGACTGAAAACCCAATCCACTTGTGGACCGAGCCGGACTTGAACCCGGTCCACAGAGGTGAAAGGCGAGGAAAGAACCGCTACGCCAACCTGACTCTCTTTGCTTGGGTGTACACGTGTAAACGATCACAGTCTTGATCGGTCGTGCATTTGAACTCATTCCGAAGAGTTCACGTGAAATGCTTGGCATCTCGGTCAATCTCTTGGAAGGAGATGAAGGGGGTTGGTTGATGGTTGATGATGTTCTTGGATCCAGGCCAGATCAGGAGTCATCTAGTGGTGGGATTCCGAGTTTAGTTCGTGTTGGCACACTTGATGAGATGACTGGCTCTTTGCCAGACAATGCTGGTGGTGTTCCCCTTCTATAAAAATGCTTCGGCGGTGACTCACACCCGTGTCGGATTCCCTAAAATATACGACCCTGGATGAACTTCAGCTGAGTAAGGAGGTACTGGGTCGGGCCGGGCGGCGATTTTTTTTTTCCCATGCGGTTCCGGCAGACCAATAGAGGGCGCCATATATAGACGGAAGATTCTATGAATAATGCATGTAGAGTTTTTGCACCATCAAGAAAGCGTACGCGTGGATGGGCACGTGTGTGTACTGTACGTGAGCGTGGACTTGTACGCGTATGGCCTGTTCGCGTCGATGTAATCCACATAAAACTGTGGACTCCATTGTGAATTTTGATTTTTATCAGTAAAGCCCACCGCACACTATACGATCCGACATTCCGACTAGGACCCGACTGGTTTTTGGAAGGATCGCAAAGCATTCTTGGAGTCTTAACGTACCGTGATTGTTCCCTGTCGCAGACCCACTCTGATGGCCAAGTCGGCAAGATTCGACTGTCGAATCATGGTTAAGATTCCCAGGAATGCTTTGCGATCCTTCCAAAAACCAGTCGGGTCCTAGTCGGATCGTATAGTGTGCGGTGGGCTTAAAGTTAATGCATTGAAGACAATGTCCATTCTGGGATCTAGTGTAGATAGACCCTGATAGCGGACATGAACTGGTTTATACTAGTCGTATGTAGGACGTATTTACGACGTGATTTTTTAGTCGTGCCTTGGATGAGTTTTAGCGATATTTTCAAGGAGTTTGAACTTACCTAATTATGACGTCATTTTTACTTAAGAAATTTACCACGTTGCACGATTAATACGACGTAATGTTCATGTCATTTCTCTGACCAATTTGTAACGTATTTATAGCCCATGCAGTAATCACCTGATCCACTGGAGGATACATGCCTGATCACACGCCCTAGCTAGCTATAGCATGTGGACCTTCCTTCCTCCATGGCTGTGATTGTGGTTACATGTCCTACAAACTCCTACACGTACTGCGCATAGGCCCATTGGACAAAATACAGATCAAGGTTACTTCCTGTGGTTGTGCATGCTCTCACATTGAATATAAAATAAGCTTTGCACTCACAACTACAGTAACACTAACACATACCATGGTCTATTTCTACCTCCATGCACATACAGCCTAGGCCTAGTATTAACATGGAGGCTACCTCCATGGTATTAACGAGCCTGCGGCCGCACTGAACTGGAAGAAATGAGATCCTTAATTCAGATAAGAACAATGGGTATGTGGATCGGTTTGCGGAAACACCATGTAAGAATCGTTCGTACTTTCGTACTTCTATTTTGTTCGCACTTCTCGCAATATTTATGGGTTTCTTGATGGTTGACCATGCATGCACATGCTTCAAGCACACTGACACTGTGTCAGACCACACTAAATAGTACAGACAGGCTGCACTCGGGCATCACGATCTTCAGTTCTCTGGACTTCGCTTTAATTTTCCCTCTGTCCCATCAATACATTGTAGTTGTACATATGTACACACAGTCGTTGGTTATGTACATGGCGTGTACGTGTGGGCGTGGCGAAAGCTTAACATGCATCATTCATGAGCAATCTGTCGTCTACAAAGGGAGCCCTCTATTGGTCTGCCGGAACCGCATGGGAAAAAAAAAATCGCGGCCGGGCGGGGAGGGGAGGGCCAGACCGTTTAATTCTTCCTTCCCTGGTCCGCTCGCGGTCTAAAACCATCGGTTTTTTTTTTGTTAAGTCACCACAGGTATTTCTGCCCTTCAAAAAGACCTTCACCTCATCACATCACTGACAGAGACTGTATTATTCCCCTTGGTCTAACCATGGAGGTAGCAGGACAATGGGGTAACCTGTTTCATGATTCCGCCGAATCCTCATTAAAGCCGGCGTTTTCGTTCTCGAGAATAAAACAAGATACACCACTCTGCTCAACCCATTGTCTTATTAAATTACTGTCATCTTATACCGCAGAGTACAGAGCCTCATTATACCGTGTTTTACGGGATCAACATTACAAAAGGCTAAAGGTATAATACACGATTGTTTAAGGTCACAAATGTTTCAAATGTCAAGCCGAAATAAAGTCTGTAAAACGGCTGAGGCTGCGGCCGTTTCTAGGGGCACGTCTAGGCGCAGCCTTTGTGATTCACTGCAGACAGACATGTAATGACCAAGCCATAGACCTGTAGTGTATAGCCGTAGCCGTCAAGTCGGCTTCGAGCTAGCCATAATAGCTTGAAGTGTTGACATCTTTATAAAACCATTAAGACCGAACGTGGGTGAAAAAGAAGGAAAGAAAGATCCTTTCATGTATAATGTTTCCTTGCTTATTATGATGCATGCATCATATTAATAATTATGTTCCATGTCCCCTGCACGGTTTCTTCCCTTAATTGCCATATTATGGATAATGAACTGCTTTCAGGATGCTCCTAACGAGTAGATTAGCCAAGTGCCAATTATAGACCCAGCATCGGGCATCCCCTCCGAGCAATTATTTTGTACTTTCCAGGGGAGGAAATGAAACAATGGGAGTGTGTCTGGTGCCCTGCGTTGCAATAACGACCACCGGTTGTGCACCATGAAACCCAATCAGGGGTTTCGTCGGTGACTCATTCTTGGTGCTCGATTCACGCTGCCTTTTCATTAATTTTTGTTTTAAAGGTAGTATCATACTTTGGTAGCATACCGAAACTGAAATCTTCACAGAATTACCTACAACTTGAAGGGTATGAAGATGGTGATGGTAGAAACATACCCTTAATAATTTGTTGCCTGAAAATCCTGAATTGCTATATTTATCCAGAAAAGAGTAAAACCAGTGACAAAAACTGTTTTTGATCTTTTAAAGATCAAAAATGAAAGAGAAAAGACTTAAGAAATACTGTGGACGTTTTTCACCGTTTTTTCAAAAAGTGGGCACCGTATGGGACTGACATTTTTGTTTTACAGATGACTGTATCTTCCTTGATATTTTGGCCATGAATCTGTATTTCTTTGACAAAAACCAAAGTATTAGAATACCTTTAAAGATACGTGTACTTCGTAGTTCATTATACTGGTCCCAACCGGTGACCTTGCTTGAATAGGGAGATGACTTTAATGATACCTTGTCCGTGAACTGGGCTTTATTTATCTAAGGTTTTCATTCTGTGATTAAGTTATTGGATAATGTTCCGCAAATTGCAAGGGATTGTTCGGCAAGACATATTAAAGATTGTTAGAAGTAGGCTAGTCGAAACGTTGATACCTAACCAAAAGTGCCACGAAATAATAAGTGCGAAAGTACGAACGAATATTAAATGATGATATTATAATCGCAAACCGACGCACATACCAATTGTCATCATGCAAAGCCCCAAATCTTTCTTAGATGTTACTTTTTAATTACAAACCAGAGGAAAAACAGCGAAGGTCCATGCCGTACATCAATATAATTTAGTTTTTCAAGTTTATGTCAAAAAAGAATTCTGATTTTTCTGTGCCACTGATTTCACACCATTTTACAACCGCTGCAGCATATTTTTATGGCTTTTAATATGCGAATTGTTATTTCCATTATTGGTGGTAAAAAAAATTATGAGATGTTTTTTTTTAATTGGCCATCATTTATAAGTTTTATGAGCTGGCTGTCAGTTTTATTACATCTATGCTGCACGTTAGCAAATTACTGCCTAAATGACGGAACAAACCTTTAATTCATTCTCACAATGCGATTTCCCACTTGCAGAATTACCTCATAAAATATGGCTTCCTACCCAAGCCCAACCCCGTGGCTGGAAGGCTTCGTTCGCAGGCGGAATTCTACGAGGGGATACGGGCTTTCCAGGCCTTCTACCGGCTGCCCGTGACGGGGCTCTTGGACGCGGACACGGCGTCGCTCATGGCCAAGCCACGCTGCGGTCTCCCGGACATCATGCCAGACGAGGGAGGTAGCGACGGGGGCAGGGCGCGGAGATACGTGCACACGGGGGCCAAATGGAACAAGGAGGATGTGACGTACAGGTATATTAAACGCTCTTGTCAATTTGATCAAATTGACTTTGGATAAGAACCAACTTCTTGCAAAAAGAAGCTTAAACAACAACTGAAACAATGGGGAAAAGGTCAACATTTCTCATGAATTACACGTACATGCGTAATGGTTGTGATTTCTCTTTAGCATGAAAAGTAGGTCTATGAGGAAATTTGACCGAGAACTCATTTATTTGATGTTAGGCAATTCTTTTTCCCGTTCTGTAATAGGCCTATACATTTTTTGCGTTGCAGATCCATGCATGCAGATCCAAAAATATCAAGTCGCCCTTAAGTACAGTACAAGATTGGTATACACCTAAACTTCAGAAAATGTTCACAGATTTATGTATAACTTCCAGGGTATGAAGATGGTGGTGGTAGAAACATACCGTTAAAATATTTCCGCCTGAGTTGATGTATCTATCCAAACATTTGTAAAGCAATACCGAAAACAGTTTTGATCTCGGGGTACTGAGATCAAAACCATTCTTCATGTTTTATAAGAACAATTGAGTCGGGCTTTCGCTATTTTCTCGTGACTCAGATTGAGCTCAAATTTTCACAAGTTTACTTCATGTACATGTTTAATCAGCCAAAGTGTGAGTGCTGTTCTGTGACGTTTACCAATCATGTATTATACCTTTAAAAACCGTAAAAGATTTGTAATAAATTGCACACTTTTGCCCAGATATGTACGGTAGAAAACCAAGGGCCCGTATTACGTATACAGTAGCTTCATCAGAGTAGGCTCAGACAAGCCTACAGCCTAGCCTAAAACTCTGCGTAAAACGCGAAATCTTATACAAACTGAACATAATATTTCTGTCCGTGTTCCAACAGAATAATGAACTACTCGCCGGACTTGTCAATGTCAGAGACAGACGAAGCCATAGCCACAGCGCTACAGATGTGGGGCGACACGGTACCACTCAACTTCCAGAAGCTTAACATCGGCCGAGCCGACATAGAAATCAGGTAAGCCATTATACGACTTCTTCGTCCAATACACAGCACGTGCATTTGACGCGCCAAGAGTGACTGCGCTCGAATTAGGTTTAGTGGGCGCCCTCTAGAGGTTACACCGAACAGACTCATAATTAATTAGTGACACGGGACGGTGACTCGACATTTTTGTTATTATTTTTTTTATAAGAATCCATTTCCCAGGAGGGGGGGGGATGTTCATTTTAAGGGAGCACTTCCAAAAATAGAGGGAACTGAGGATTTGGCAGATTAGTGCAATTTTCCACACATTCTTTATTAAAGGAGTTGGAATCATGATATTTTTTTTTAGCCTTTTGAGGGTGTTCTACTGGTTTTCTACTGTTTCCAATGATCAATTGAGCTAAAAAATATTACAGGTTTGTTTTTATTCCATGACAAATCGAATTATGAGCAGTCTGCAGCTGCTCTGTCACCTTTACCAACGTTGTACATGCCCTTTAATAATGATTTTCCCGCCTTACAGTCGTTTCAATTTGTCGTTTTTGAATCCCTGTAATACGGACAGTGTAAAAACACTTCGATCTCGTCAGTGTGTTGGGAACATTTTTTTGAAATTAAGGCAATTCTTAAAATCTTCTGAATATCCACATTGTAAGCAATGCAAATCAGAATGACTCATCATAATAATTAGAGTTTTACATGCGGCTTCAATTATAGGCGGCAAAACAATGTGGTGGCGCTGTTTGACTTAATGCATGCTAGTACGGCTATACATAGGGTGCACGTGGACTTGTATAGGAAATTGCTGATCATTATGTGGTAATATGGTTTCTTCACAATGTATTTATCTGGATCGTGCATTAGCCGCTACAGGAACTAATCTATTTATGCTGTTGGGCAAAAAAAAAACCTTCATGACATGAGTGGTGATATTTTCATGCATCCATGATGTCTCACATTTATTTCATGATTGGTTAATAATCTTTGTCCTTGCTACAGCTTTGCCAGCGGTCTGCACAGAGACGATTACCCGTTCGACGGGCCAGGGGGCACCCTGGCTCACGCGTTCTTCCCTGGGGACGAGCTCGGTGGAGACGCGCACTTCGACGATGACGAAAAGTTCACCGTCAAATCATACGAAGGTAAATTAAGCATATAGTCTTTTCCTCGTTCTCTGGGAATGATTCCTCGTGTTTCAAATGCAAAATCTCACCAAAAATTGCGAGTTTCTTTTTCAGTAGGGATTTCTTTATAATTATAAATTTTGATGTCTATTTGCACCACGCCAAACAGTTTTTCAATTTGACACCAGTTGGTCTTTGGGGGGGGGATTTACTCCACTCATTAATTAACAAAATGCATATTATAGTATACCTCCGTGTTTTGACCAAAATGAGTAATGGTTTGGAGTTTGTTGAAATATTTGACAAAATTAAACTTGACATATAGTATAAGCGCTTTTAGCTGAAACTTTATCAGAAGATAACTTCTGATCCTTACCTATCCTGGGTCGATTTCAAGACGCCCTACGATCGATCGTAACGCGAGTTACGAAGGATAACCCTTCGCATCCTACGACTTCTACGTAGGGGTGGCATGCATCACAAGTCCTACGATTGATAGTAAGTTACGAAGAGTTTGGCGAAATCGCCCCCCGTTCTCTACCTTGAACTTCTGAAAAGGTAATTTTGCATATTATTTGCATAAATAAATATTGATTTGATATCGAGATGAGCACATACCTCTAACACTTGACTCGGATACTGTGTGCTTGTTCTTGTGTGTGATGTGTAGGTACCAATCTCCACATCGTGGCTGCCCACGAGTTTGGTCACAGTCTCGGGATGGGGCACTCGTCGGACCTGACGTCGCTGATGGCGCCCTTCTACCAAGGTTACAAGCCCAACTACGTCCTGCCATACGACGACCACGTGGGAATACAGCATCTATACGGTAAACAGAACAAAAATATTGACACTTAATCTTGACTGTTTCCTACGTTACATACAATTTTAATATTGTAAGTCATCACACTCTATTCTTATTTTCATCACCAGTCTTATACTGTAGGCCCTATAAGGTATATGTTTGCGGTTACATCACGTACTCTTTTCTGTCATGTGTGTTCATTGTTCTGAGAAGAACCGATGGTTTCAATCGACGTTCCGAACAGCGTGCTCTGTTCGTCTTCAGGAGAGTGACGAACGAACATAGATGGCTGTTCGGAACGTACGTCGTGTGTTTAAACCATCGGTTCTTCTCGGAACCACACACACACTCGGAAGAGATAACATGGTGTCACCACAAACTTTTTTAGAACTTCTACCAAGTCAGTTTGTCACCAGTCTTCTTTTTGCCAAGCGGTCGCATGCGCATCACAAGTAAGGGAAAGTGACAACATTTGGGGATAAGTATTTTAACTGCTACAAATACGGGCGTTTCACAATAGTAAGCCACCACGAGTTTGCAACGCGTTGGCCATTTTGTCGACAGCAAACTGCGCATCTTTTCACATGCGCAGACTGTCGACAAAATTAATTCCGCGCATTGCGATTGGCCTACGCATTGGAAACTCATGGTGGCACACTATTGTGAATCGCCCGTATTGTATGCTTATCCACCAAAATAATGGCTTAAAAATTATATGGACATGCCCAGAGTTAAGATGGCATGACGTTTTGATCCTAGCAGAATCTTTCTCAAAGGCTAGATTCGGACATTTTGACAATTAACCATGCACCACGGCGTATCAACAAAAGTTGCCTTCGATATTAATAACGAAATCAATGGAATTCGTATAGGGGAACATTTTTATAAGATTTTCAACGTGGATGGTTCTGGGAATATGGGAATCAATTTTTTCTTCTTTTCCCACAAAATGTGCTCCACTGTAAGGGAAGTTGTTTAATGCGATCCCCGCAGTGCTCATTATGTGCCAAAAACCCTAAATGTAATTGAATTTCCAAGCCAGATTCCTTCCCCAATTAATAACCTCCCTTTGACCTTATTTTGCCCCAACGGAATTGCCCTGCTTCCATGGCAATGATAGATCTACCTCTACCTGGCCTATATTTGGCTTCTTAAAGGGAAGATAAACCATGGACCTTTAGCTTATTCTGGTAGTGTTCAGAGCACGTATGCTCACTCTATTATTGTCTATACCTCTTGTGAATAACTAATAATGAAGCTATTCAATGTTTTTGAGACCGTATTCGTCTGCTTGCATCTCCCACTGGGGGCCGCCATGTTTTCATGCAACCCGCCCTGTGATGACGTTTCAGAGGACTCGCATAGAGTGGGACACGTACCGTATACAAATACAAACGTATAGTACATACACTATACGTACACTTAAACAAAGAGCTGCGAGACATTGCGAGTTTGAAAACTAGAAACCAAATTTTGTGCTGCATGCGAAAATTGAGTTCTTTAAGGCTAGGTCTAGGTCTTCGCCCCCTGCAAAATGAACTGGAACACGCTGGCAATATAGACGTAGCCTATAGGCTCGGATTGGACTCCGGCTGTACCTTCAATTCCATTCGTCGTTTGTTTTGTATTCAGGTGTCGTTTCAAAGTAGTCAATCCTGATTTGAACTAGAAAACCGAGCCTCGATTTAACGAAAACAGGCACCCCTGTATGTTTAGAGGTTTTAAATTAGGGAGACAGTGCCCGATCAAGATCTTCAGAAGAGCCCCACCCCTGTCGAGTTTGCACCTGCGTTATAGACGCCCTAGAGGTCGCTCTGATCTGCGCTTCAAAGACTCATGCAAGCGCGACATGAAGGTGCCCGAGTTGGAGAAGTGGGATAAGGTCCCTGCTGACAGGGGACCGTGGAAGCTCATAATGAAAAGTTTCAGGCCTAAACATGCAAAAGATCAATGTGTGTGAGGCAGCTCCACTGTACGCTCCAATGACCACATGATTTGCATAACACATGCAACACAATGGCAATGTCCAGTACACCCCCCACGGAGAGACACTGAAATCCAGTCATTGGACGAAAACTTTGACGAAAAAATGATCACTGGGTTTTTACCCAATCAAATCGACTCTTATATGAGTGGAAAGGGAATTTTTTCATCTTTCCAAAACCGCTACCCCAAGCGTGATCCGACTCTGGGTTCTCAAGATACGTTGAGATAAACAACCAAAGGTCGGTTAAAAACGGCAATTTTTCGTCCCGCTCCATAGGGAATTGTCTCATACCCATGATCTTTGAGAGAAAAATGATCACTGGTTTTTCTGTTTTTCTTAGTGAGACATATAGGAACTTAAAGCCAAAAGAATGAATTTTCATAATCTGCAACCCCCAGGTTTATACGACTTTCCGTTCTGAAGATACAAGTGATTTAGTCAAAAAATGTGCTGTTTTGGAAGTCATTTCCCCACGTTAAAGCTTCTGTGGAATTTCCGGTGGAGCAGATGCGCGCTAGTTTTCATTATGAGGGAGCTTTCCATGCATGGGACTTCACAGAGGGGAAGCCACACTCAGACAGCTGTGGACAAGTGCACTATCTGCAAGAAGAACAGGAAGAACACAACGCCCTATGACTTCAACTTCAAGTGCAACCATTGCATATAGAGACTGCCACTCTCGTGTGAGTCTCTACAGTCACCAGGAGCTGTTCCATCTCCCACTGACCAACCTAGTTACCCTTTTCAGGCGCAGATCCATGATCTTTAATACGAGATCGACGGTTGCCTAGAAGATGTTATAGCGCCATCATTTTGACCACGTCTCTTTATCTTTTTCTGATTTCAGGTGCTCGGCCGGGATCCATCCCATCGCAGGGAAGTCCGGCCGAGGACCCTGGGCCACCGGGGCCGGGTAGACCAGGCATCCGACCCACCCCGGGCCCCGAACAGAACCCCAGCTGTGGCGGCTCTTACAACGCCGTGGCCAAAATACGAGGGGAACTGATGCTCTTCAAGGTATATTTTTGGGGTTCTGTTAGATCGAAGACGTTGACTTTAATTCGTTTACAAGTAATAAACTGCTCATCAGCCGAAAAATGACCTGAAATAATGCTTGGAGTTAGGAGGGCCTGACGCCGTTGATCCTAGCAGGATCACTTTAGGCTAAAAATCTTTAAGTTAGAAGGGAAACTGAGTGATCAATTGGGGGAATGTAATTTAGAATACAAGGTAGAAGGACATGGGTATAAGATTATACACCCTTTCGCTCGTATGCCAGAAGTGTGCTGTGATGGTGTATCAGAAATACAATGTGGGATGCGCTTTTGCACACATAAACCGTCCATACCCTTGAATGCGTCTATGGTTTGCAGTTATGATAATAGACATTTTTGAGCGAATGAGGGCGCTGTATCTTTTTTTAAACATGTTTTTATTTTAAGTCATTGAAAAGTGAACAAAGAAAAATTGACTGGAGCGGGATTCGAACCGGCGACCTCCTGAATACCGTACAGGCGCTCTACCAACTGAGCCATCCAGCCCTATGTTGGTGGTGACCCCAATAGTCAACTATCTTTGTTCGTTTTTATTTTGTTTGGTCTCCTTTGATACAGGGTAAGACGTTTTGGAGGATGGTGGAGAAAGGACGCCCCCTGGAGGGGTACCCGATCGACACCTCCCGGTTCTGGGATCAGCTGCCGTCCAAAGTCGACGCCGCCTATGAAAGGATAGACGGCAAGATTGTGTTCTTTAAAGGTGGGTGTCCCAAGGGTTATGTTTGGTGGGTACATGGTCCAAGGTTACGGCGTTTTCTGTTGCATCAGCCAAAATGTGTTTATGGGAGATGAACGGACTACAGATCTTGAGATACACTGATGGGTTCAAGGCCTAATAATTTTAGGACATTAATATTGCGCAGTTACTACTATATCAATTATACTCTACATTGCTACATTACTGCATCACAAATTTTATTATTATCCTTGGTCATCGGGCCATGATTTACATTCCTGAAACCATCTCAACTCCCTGGGGAGCATACAGCCCTGGCTACCATCGGGCGCAAAGAGGCTAATCAAACCACAAAGTCATCTTCACCCTCGGAGGTACCCATTTACACCTGGGTGAAGAGGAGCAATATGTGACAAAGCGTCTTGCCCAAGGATGCAAGCACCACTAGCCCATGCCCGGATTCGAACCCACAATCTGTAGATCGACCACAAGATCTTGAGTTCGACTCGCCAGACTACTAGGTCACAGCGCCCCTGAATAGAATATAATTTGTTTAAAAGGGAGAAGCATTATGATTCATCTTATAAATAGGCCTACATTTAAAAAAAAATGAAGCAAAGTTACACACACAAAAAAGGAGAATGTGACAAAATGGATGCACCATGAATAAGGCCAAACGATGTATTTTTAGTACTTGTTTCTTTTGTCTGGATGTATGTTTAGGTGCTAGCTACTGGGAGTACTCCGGCACGAGTAGAGACCCATCCTTCCCCCGGCCGATCAGAGAGATGGGTCTGCCCAATGATATAAACGCCGCCCTGCCGTGGGGCGAGACCGGTGAGTGAATTCGAAATCGCGAGAGAGATTAGAACCATGGGTGTCAATCCTGGGGGGATGGGGGATATATCCCAATATTTGAGGTGGGGGATGGCATGTATTATTACCCCCCCCCAAAAAAAAAAAAATATTTCGAGGTTGAATGTCATTTAATACCGACAAAATATCTGAAGTACCAACGAAATAATAAATAAATAGCATGCTTGGAATGTAGAAAAAAAAGACAAAACATTTTACTTGTTGGCCTTTCTCGCTCGTATTGTACATGTACATTGATTATCTTGATGTGCGTAGTTTGTGAGGCGTGAGAGAGAATTATGCGAGTCATGCGACAAAGCGAAGAGATGTGCCACATTTCAAATAAGCAGGAGTGAATTTATACCATGTTTAATTCTTCTGAATATCAATTTTAAATGCTCTAAAAATGCGACTTTTCGACTCTGCTTTTTAAAAGTCCCTGGTAAGGGAGAGGATTTCACCCCCCTTCCTCACCCTCCCCCTGCTCCTTCCCTTCGCTAATAATAATAAAATCACCAAATCACCAATCATCCCTCAAAATCATGAAAAGAAATCAACACCTATGGAGGGAACTATTCTTACAACGCATTGAGTCTTGAAATATGTCATCATTTACCAGTCAGTTTTATTATACCAGCATATCCCCCTATTGACAACATACCAGCAGTTTTATGAATGTCCTGCTGTCAGTTACGGTCATTTCTCGGTAAATTGCTACGACCGCGCGTGGAAGATATACCAGTGTTTTTTTTAAAGGTATTATCATATACTTTGGTAATAAACCAAAACAGAAATGTTCACAGATTTACGTATAACTTACAGGGTATGAAGATGGTGGTGGTAGAAACACACCGTTAACATTCCTCCGCCTGAAATGGTGTATTTATCCAGAAATTAGTAAAACAACGACCGAAAATATTTTTGATATTTTAAAAGATCCAAAAATAAAAGAGAAAACACTTAAGAAATACCGTGCCCGTTTTTCACTGTTTTCTCAAAAAGTGAGAACCGTATGGGACTGAAATTTTCACAGATGACTGTTACTGTACCTTTCTTGATATTTTTGTCCATGAATCTGCATTTGTTTGACAAAAACCAAAGTATGATATTACCAATACCAGCTTCATGAAATTTACATGTGCTATATGCTAGCCGATTGTCAGTCATGCTCTGAGTTTTTAACACTGAGGTAATTTGTGTGGTGTGTAATTTGTACAGGAAAAACCTACTTCTTCAAGGGAGGAAAGTATTGGAGGTATGATGAGCTGGAACGACAGGTGGACATTGGCTACCCGAAAGACGTGCAGGCAAACTGGGACGATAAAGTCCCTAGTGATATGGATACGGCCTTCAGATTTATCGATGGTAGGCTTCGGGAATGTGGGCTCAGTGGGGCTTGTGGTTTAGGCTGAGATTTGGTATTGGGATTGGGGCTGGGGCTTGGGCTTGGAAATCGGCTTGGGAGCGGGCTTGAAGTTCAGGCTGGGCTTGGGGTTTGGTCTGGGGTGGGGCTTGGGATTTGGGCTGGGACTTGCGGTTTTGGTTTGGGATTTGGGCTTGGGGTTTGGCCAGGGGGGGGGGGGTGGGGTCTGGGTTTGAGGATTTGTGCTGGGGCTTGGACTTGAACTTTGGCTTGGGCTTAGGCTTGGGATTTGGGCTTGGGGTTTGGGCTTGGGTTCAGGCATTGGGCTTCGGATTAAGTTTTATGATTTGTATTTTGAAAATCATGCGATTGATATGCACAATTACTCTTCCAAAAGAGACAATGTGACATAAGTTGTACTTTGTATAAGAATCATTTCAAAGAACGATTTGAGGCTTTGCATGGTGACAATTTTTAATGAGGACTAGAGCAGACTAGTCGAAACGCTTAGACCTAATAGCGCTCCGCACTTGCGCTAAAAAAAGCACCCGATCTCAGACAAACATTGCAACCATGCAAACGTGTGTGGGTGTGCGCGTCCATGTACACTACGTGTGCGAGACAATGTTTGTCTGACATCCGGGGATTTTGTGACGTCATTAGTGCGGAGCACTATTGCGAGTAGTGCGAAAGTACGAACGATTATTACATGATGTTTCCGCAAACCGAGCCACTTACTAAGATCATTTCGTTATTTCCGGTCGTATAATTAATGAGGTGTACTTTTTGGTTTTGGTTCACCAACAGCAGAAACGCAAACCTGGTACACGTACTTCGTGAGGAATAAGAAGTACTGGCAGTTTGATGAGAGCCGTGGCAAGGTGGACCGGGGCTTCCCTAGGTCCTTCGACGAGGACTGGATGGGGTGTCCGGACGCGGCCGACCTCGTGGTGGAAGACACGACGCTCTCCGGAGCGGATGCCGCCGCGATAGAGCCACCGAAGACGCAACGAATGACCGGCCCTGCTTCAGCTTCGCCCCGTACCGTCCGCACGGTGTTGCTCGGTCATATACTCCTGTTGCTGGTCCTGTCGTGGACGCTTAGGTCATGAGACCTCCGCGCAGCATTTTGATCTGAACTCCTCAAACAAAAAGTTCTGCAGCTCAAGTTGAGTGGTATAATAAATTTCTTATTGCTCTATCATTATGTGAATATGGTATCATTGGAAAACATGATTATCCCTCTTTACAATGATGTGTCATTTGTTATGCTAATGTAATCGTGGACTGTACAGTCCTGATAAATATGCAACAATGTCAAAAATGAAATATTGCAAAATTCCTTGTTTTCAGTAGTGAATTCCCAATCGTTTTAAAAGATGGACTGGGTTTGAATGGTGTTGATGCGCTGATGCGTGTAAGCACGATCCAAAAATGATGTATTCTCATTTACAGTTTGCAACATTTCACTTCTGACTTTGCCCTTTATTCAGGAGAATTGCACATTCCATGATTCCATAATCACAAAAGATGACACACCATTGTAAAGAGGAATAATAAAGCTTTCCAATGATACCAGATTCACCGTTCATACAACAGTACCAAACAAGATATCATCCCTCAAACTTGAGTTGCAGAAATTGTTTGAGGAGTTTATGTCACTGTGTACGCAACTTTGTGTGTTTCATTTTTAAAAAGCTTAAACTTAAGAACAAAAACAAAAGGAGAAGACCGATAAAAAATGCTGCATATTCTGTATCGTTGTGTGTTTATAGGGAGAGCTTTTCAAGTATAACCAGTTGCAGGGTATAGACTGGGACGGGTCGTTGTATTGATGTTGCCGCTGTAGATCATCAGTTCCACCGAAGTGGTTTTCGGTTTGTATTTTAGGAGCTGTTAAAAGTCTGAGGGGAAATTCTTCAGTTGTAGGCCTACCCTTAGCAAACACGCACCCGTTGGGCTGAAATCGTTGCAAAAAGGGAAGGTTTCAATCACCAGTTACCATGGGAATTGGTGAGAATTGAAAAAGGTCCCTTACAGAGCCAGAAGTAGAGGGTCTGATCTCGTGATGCAGTATAATGTGACTGCTCGGCGTTTCAATGACGCATCGTTCCCAACATTTAGACAGGAAAGCCAATAGACTGGCCCCTTCAATTTGGTTCAACCTGGTTCGAAAACACCCACAATCAGTCTAGTCACAGTCTCATCCTAAAGGTCCTATCATACTTTGGTAGCATACCGAAACGGAAATCTTCACAGATAACTTACAGGGTATAAAGATGGCGTACCATTACCATTTTTTTTCAGCCTGAAATACTGTACCGTATTTACCCTGAAAAGAATAAAACCAATGACTAAAAACAATTTTGAATCTTCGAATGTATCAAAAATAACGGTGAAAAAGATTTTTGAAATACCGTGGATTTAAACTGTTTTCTCAAAAAGTGGGCACCGTATGGGACTGAAAATTTCACAGATGACTGTTAGTGTTACTGTGTCTTCCTTGATGTTTTTGCCCATGAATCTGCATTTCTTTGACAAAAACCAAAGTATGAAATTTCCTTTCAACCTGATATCGCCGGTTACACCAAGTGGAACTATAGCTGTTTGTTCATTTTGTGGTGAAGGGTACATTATAAACTGCAGGCTTATTTCCAAGCACTTTGGTATCTGGGGGCAGAACTTAATATGAAATATACAGTGTATTCAAGTATAATGTTCTTTTCATCAATGTGGTGCTATTTAACGATATTAAGTATTCATTATACCAGTATTGATTCTGTAAGTAATGTATAAGTACGAGCTTGTATTTCTTAATAAAGTAGTTACAGGGTATACAAAGCTATTGTTGCATGAGTTAAGGGCATTTGACTGACCTTTTGAACTTTGAACCCGTGACCCCTGGATGGAATGAGCTTCATCATATTTTGGAGTCGGGTGCCAGCCAGCGGTTATAAGCATTAGCGATGGGGTTCGTAGTTAGGGCTTCGGCTTTGGTCAAACGCATTATCTTTGGTTACCAGAGCTAGAGATTGTAACTCTGTACCAAGTCATTTTCTTTCTTTAAAGGGCGGCTGCTGTGCTTTTTTTTATTAAGGTTATTTTATTGCCTTCATACAGAGAATATACTGACAGATAATGAATGGCAAGTCTTATTTTGGTTTCAAACCAGCATTTGGTTTTCCTTTGAATGGCTTTGTAAAACGGGGGATTTTCATGCATACTCATGTAGGGAACCAACAGCAAAAATATAATGAAAAAACATAAGAAATGAAGAGGCAAACTTGACCTACAGAAATGGTTTGGTAAAAAAATTACATCACCAGTTAAGTGAAAGGAACATATTTGGCAAAATAAAACCCATGAGGAAGAAAAGGTCTGTCAGAAAACCTATAAAACAACCGCAACTTTCTGTGCACAAATCAATTGGGTTATTGCTCTCAGTTCCCCAGATGACATCACAGTTTTGCTCATGAATATGGAAATGCTAATTAGCA
This sequence comes from Astropecten irregularis, assembly GCA_963971285.1. Classification (NCBI taxonomy): domain Eukaryota; kingdom Metazoa; phylum Echinodermata; class Asteroidea; order Paxillosida; family Astropectinidae; genus Astropecten; species Astropecten irregularis. Next base: position 16,264,740 of record OZ020247.1, read on the forward strand.
TACAAACCAAAAAACCTGTTTTTAACCCTCAATCAGTGTGAGGAACAGGGTAAAATCACAGTCCCCATGTACAGTTTTTTTATTGGTACATGTTCAAGCCATAATATTCCCATTGTAGAGACCCTTTAATTCAGTAACAGTATTATGAACTCTTGACAATGGCATGTTTTTATTGGGGTGTCTTTGTACACAATTTTCCAGCTAGTTATTTTAGCAGCATAACGAGAATTAAAGTCTCTTTTGTACACCCTGGGGTCGATTTCATGAAGCCCTTACGATCTATCGTAACTCGAGTTACGAAGGATAACTCATCGTATCTTAGTAATCCTACGGAGGGCTAGAATGCATCATAGCTCCTACGATTGATAGTAAGATAAGATGAGTTTAGTGAAATCGACCCCTGGTTACAGTTATTAATGGTATACGTTTTGTTATTTTTGTGAATGTAATCGAGGTCAATTTAACGAAGCCCTATGATCGATCGTAACTCGAGTTACGAAGGATAAGCCATCGGATCCTATACGTGGGGCTGCAATCCATCATAGCTCCTACGATTGATAGTAAGTTACGATGAGTTTGGTGAAATCGACACCCGGCACCACACTATGAACGAAAAGGACTGTGTACAACTGTACATGTACATTATCATAATCACTGGCAAGCTTATCCCAAAAGTACAAGGCAGTATATTCCCGAAAAGGGGTGCGGAAGGGGCTATAGCACGGCTATGCATAAAAGTCTGCCAAATTCAAAGGATATGGGGTCGATTTCACAAAGCCCTACGATCGATCGTATCTCGGGTTACGAAGGATAACCCATCGTAGAGGATGCATCAAAATGCATCAAAAGTCCTACGATTGATAGTAAGTTGCGATGAGTTTGGTGAAATCGACCAATGGTCACCTTATATCCTCACATGGCCAACATGGTTGCTCAGTATTAGTTTGACAGTACATGCCATCAATGTGTTCAGAACATCCGCCATTTCTTACAGATTTGTTACACAAAGATGCTGTTTTTCTCTTTTGCCTGCCCCACCCGACCAAGTCATTGGTCCAAGGTGAAATGAATTTGTTAAAATTGCAATTCCTGGGTGCTGCAACTTCACTCCTAATTGAGAGTTACGAAATCTCTTAACTCTCCTTTGAAAAAGAAACGTATGTCGCAAATGAATACTCTCTTGTGTTTGATATTGCGAAATGTTGGATCATTTTTGCCTAATTGGACCTTCAGCAGCTACACACAAGGAGAAATTACAGTGCCAGTCAGACTAAAAGCTTACTAAAAAAAACCCAAACTAAGTCGTCTTTAAAATCTTGAAAAAAATCTAGATAACTGTATAAAAGTACGTGTATTGATTTATTTTGCGTGTCGCTTTACACATGTATTTGTTTCCACACACAAATAAGCGTGACTATTTGGGTCGCGATTTGAATCGCCACCCAATAGTCTCGCTTTTTTGGCGTGTGTGTGAACGTGCCTATTAACACTATAAAACGAATTCATGTGTGTTATAGTAAATATATAGGATGAAATGTACATTGATTTAAAAAAAAAAAAAGGTATAACATATGTAAATTGTGATTGACTTTTGCTTTGTAGATAACACTTGAAGCATGTGAAATTTAACATTTTTGGGGGAAAAGAAGCCATTGTAGGTATTGTAAAAACAAATCTACATTGTACATGTAGTGTCATAAAGAGTAATGTCGTTACTTAGCTATATTATTATTATTTAATGTTAGTATACACACAGATTGCCGGGCGGTTTGTGACAGTACTTTTAGTACATGCATTGTATAAATTATTGATGATAATTAATTAGACTCATCAACGGGTGGCCACGTGGAAAGTAATGGTACCATATCATACTAATCAGACGATTATTTTGTTCAAACTATTTCTGTTTGAATTTGAAATGCAGCTTTAATCATGACGACGTGTAGGTTTCGTATCTCTGTCTTCGCATTGAAACAGTGAGTTGTTATAATTTGGTGCTCTATTAAAGGTACTTTCATACTTTGGTAGGAAACCAAAATTGACATGTTCACAGATTTACGTATAATAAACAGGGTATAAAGATAGATCTGGTACAAACATACCGTTAGAGTTCGCCTGCCTGAAATGCTGTATTTTTCCAGAAAATAGTAAAACAAAAAACCGAAAACAGTTTTGATCTCTCAGGTCAAAACCTCACATTTACAATTTCGCGTAACAGTTGCAATGGTTTTTCGCTGTTTTTCTACTGGTTTCCAATAATCAATTGAGCTGAAAATTTCACAGGTTTGTTTTTATTCCAAGACAAATCAAATTATGAACAGACCACAGCTGTCATATAAATTCTTTACCAACTTATGGTAGTGCCTATAATAGAGCAGCACATTCCCAATTTTGTTCACTACGGAAACCGAGCTTTTTAATATTTTCAATCCATGCCGTTTTTTTATTGTCGAAACTAACTTGAAATTTATGTTGAATAAAATTTGAATAATGCCAGCCTGTACTTAAAAGTGCATTGTTACATTTTTTAATTACCACCACTCTGATTTCTTGTCTGAAAATCGAAATTCATAAATCTTTGCGCCTATATTAAGTTCTAGCAGACTTTTCGTATTTAGAACATCCAAATTAGGTAAAATTGGCATAAGTAACACATTTAAGCCACTAGTTTTTTTTTTTAATTGGGTAGCCTTAGTTAGCCAATTTTGAGATTATTTTGTTTCAATGACCTCTTTAACCTTAAAATTAAGCTTGGTAACTTCAGGACTCCCAAATTATGTATAATTGGTTTGTTACCAGATTCTACTAAAAGTACTTACAGTTTTAGGCTTGCGGTGACATCATGTAATCTCTTCCGTGAGAGTGTGTGGTTCTGAGAAGAACCGGTGGTGTTTATAACTCTACGTTCTGAACAGTGTGCTGTGTTCGTGGTCAGGAGAGTGGCTGTGGGATTATTCTTGTCTGAAAGTCGAAATTCAAAAACGTTGAAAAATATGTGCGCCTACATTATAAAAGTTCTAGCAGATTTTCGGATTCAGAATACCCAAATTCGGTACAATTGGCCTAAGTACCAAATTGATGTTGTGGGAGTATTAATTAGCCTATATAATAGTTTATAAAGAGGATGTATAAAAACCGGTTTCACTTGATTCAGTTTGGTTTGTTTGAGCCGACTGGGTTTGTGGAAGCTCAGCCTGTGACACCGTTATGGGGACCATTGCTCTGGCTGGGGTTGTTCCTCATTAACGTCATTGTCTCTGCTGGACCATTCCTCCTCGAAAATGCCCCCGTCGGGAAAATCCGATGAGTGCGGGTTCGGTTCTTCCGTTGGTCTCAGCATATTGTACAAATCTTCGCGACCGTTTCGCTTGCAGTAGTCCGCCATCAGCTTGAGTTTCTCGCCGTAAGTGGGCTTCAGCCTGCGGGTCGTGTGTTTCTCGACGGCCTTTTCGCTGTACTTATCCTTAGCTTTCTTCAACTGGCTCGCGATTTCCTCCAGAAATTCCGTGTCACCGAGAGGATCGGGGGCAAGTTGTAACTTATGCAGGTAGACCTGCAAAAGTCCGGAGAAGTTTCCGGTGAAATGCGTAGGTGTTGGTTCAACGTCGACTGCCTTTGAGAAAGCTTCGACGGCCGCGTCGTACTCTCCAATTTCAAAGAGGCATATCCCCTTCACTCGGTACATCGTCGGCCGAGTCTTTCCATTTTGGCACTCCTCGCCTTTCTTGAAGTAGGTCTGTGACTTTTCCAGATGAGGGAGAATTACCGCCGGTCCTTTCGACTTGGACTTGAGAAATTTGGCAAGAAGGTGATGGGTCTCGCCTAAATATGAATAGTCCCATGGAGTTTCCCTTATTTCAAGAGTTTGTTCGTAGTACAGTTGTGCATTCTCCAAGTGCTTGACTGATGGGGGATATTTGTCAGGGTGCTTGATAGACTCTTCCAAATGGTGTTTGTAGTGCTCTAAACATATCTTTCCGCCTGTTGTGTATGCGTAGTAATTGTCTCCACTGGCGTCCAGTGTTAGAGACCGTTGGAGATAGTCCATAGCTCGCTTGAAGCAATCTTTTCCCTTCATGGAGTAGACGAAATTGGCGTAGCGTGCCCAAAGCTTTGGATTTTGGGGAGCAAGTTCCGCAGCTTTGGCCATGCACATCTCTGGGTCTTCTTTGGCTTTAAGCTCGGGGCGGAAAGGATGAAATTTGAAATCCCTCCTCTTTTTGGTTGCTCGTATCATGTCAGCTAAATGGCGCCAACTTTCCCACCGAAATTCAAGATCACCGGTCTGGCTCTGGGCGATTTCAAAGAACAGTGTCTCTGCCGTCGTCAGGGCCTCAGATGCCCGGGCAATATTGTCCTTGTAAGATAAGAAATCAAAGATTTTGTGTGCATTCTTAGCCATGCAGAAATTCCAGTTTTCGATTTCTTTGGGATTTACCAGATCATTAGCAAGTTGGATGGCGTCCTTGTAAAGTATGTTGGCTTGTTCATACATTCTTTCGCCAATCCTGTCAATGTGAATATCACAGGAGTAAGCGTACGCTTGTTCGGCAAGACAGCGCGCTTTGTTCCGTAGACGCCGCCTCCTTGATGAACCGTCTGACGGAGCGTCATCTCCACTCTCATCCAACAACTCTTCCAGTTTGGCTTTAAAGTATCCTGCCTCCCGTGACAACTTATTACTGACTAACGTCTGATTACTCAGGGCATTCAAGTTCTCTGGGTCCTTGACCAGGATGTCTTGAAAGTTCCACAGGGCTTCTTCATAATTGCCAAGTCTGAACGAAATAACACCCATCATGTTCAGAATGGCCAACTCCTCTGGACGGCCTAGTCTTGACTTCAAGTCGTGTCGTAGCTCTTTCAGTTTGGCAATGGCGACTTTGTCTATGTTTGCAGATAGGTTGATGGGCAATTCGAGCTCAAGGTGCCCGGGTCCAACCTGACGCTCGCTATCGCCCATTCTTCTTCTCAAGTGTAGCTCCTCCTTGTCCCAAGTCTAATCATAAAAAAGTACAATGAACGAAACTCGTGAACATATTGAGAAAATATTCCTGTGTAAACTTCGACCAAGCATCGGTTAACTTATTTTATCGACTGTTGTTTTATGAAAATGAAATACTAAAAGGCTAAGAATAGAGGGTTCCTTTTGAAATTTGCATTATAATCACATTGTTGATTAGGCGACCGGTGAAGGCCTAACGGATCCACTGTCTTCGAATAACCATGTAGTAGAATAACCATTCTTCAACCCTGCTCACTATGACGATAGGCGTCACCAATAGCAATATTTTACAGTTTTTAATACAACGTGGAATATTCAGGTTTGTATGTTACCAATCCTGTACTGTACCTTTAATTCAAGACAAGTATTCACAGGGAGGTGTATGCCTAATTAATAGTGTGACATGCTTACCCGGTTCTCGGCGTGTACCTCGAAAGGCGTTTGTGAATTAAGGCTCTCCGAGACGGCATTCATGTACCACCAGTGAATCGACGGATTGAATCAGGCTGGAAACGGTGATAGGCCTACCTTGGAGCTAGCTACTCGATGAAAGGTGAGCGAATTCCGACGGAGGAAGAGATATAGGCCTATTGGCCTAGTGACTGGCCGTTTGCTCGAGGATTCCTAGTGGAAGTCGTTGCCGATTTCGATGACGAATTCACCGAAGAATAATCCGTGCCGTGATCAGTGAAAGTTTTTTTCTGGAGTTGGATTCGAAAATCCGTCAGCATAGCCATCAGTAAATAAATAAAGGCGGCGCAAACATGGAGTTCACAGACAGGTTCACATTAGACTTGGCCCAAGTCAGACTTTCGTGCTTGTTGACTGTCTCAGCAGGTGAAAACAAAGGACGTGTACAAGCATCGCAACGCGCACTGACATGACGGTGCCTATAGTAAGAACGAGACGCGACTTGAGATACGTCTATATAGGCACGGGTCGACAAAACATGACGTCATGACAATAACATGTTTGAGGGGTTTTCCAGCGATGAGAAATGAACTTGAAAGGATAAACTTTTTTCAGTCCGCCAGCGCGCAGTGTAGCCCCTACTGTGGCATACATTGGCGAGAGGGCAAATTTTATTTTGACGCATTCTCAGAAAATCAGGATGAATTAAAAGTCCAATTATCAGAAACCCGAAGACTAAATAAGCATATTGCAGATGGAGTTTAGAAGCTCATAAGAATTATTAAAATAAACCGCCAGGTGACTGGAAGCAAGTCTAATCATATTTCACCCTTGAACTTGCGGGGCGTCGTACGTCAATATTCAACATGGCTTGAACCAGGAAATAGACGGGTGCAATTTGTTATGCGGCCGACGGCAAGCATCGTTTGGGCAGTGGGTCCATTAGGTTCCATACTAGTGGCGTTAGTCAAAATGAGTGTGGATGCAGACAGTACTATAGTTCTAGACAGCTGTAGGTGTACGTATACTACCAAAGATCATGAGCATTATAGAATCTTTGGTATACTACTGACCAAATTAACACAAAGCAACGTGACAGCCAGTGCGTGGGATTACTGTTTCGGGTACGTAGGCTACAGTGATCGAGTTATCATATTATGACCATAATCAAACGATTATACAATAAATATGGGGCATCCATGTTGAATTAATTTGTCCATAAATACTTAAATTATTACTGTTTGTTACCGTAGTATGTAAGTGCACAGAGTGATGGAGCTTTACACAATGCGGAACTTCACGACAAAGGACGTCCACATAATGCAGGATCCCAAGACGTTATGTGGACTCGCACACGTCCACATAATGTTTCCATGTTAACGAAAATGCTAAAAGGAGAACATTATCTGTCGCAAATTGAAGTTTATCATTCAATGGATATTCGGTCCCAATTCCATCATGAAAAAAATGGGTACAGTTTAAAGGGAGCATATAGGATTTGCAAGTCCTCCAAAAAAGTAAATATTGAGTTTGAGACAGAAAATGGACTCAACAGTTCGTAAACAGTGCAAACAGTCACCATGGGTTAAATACCAATGGTTTGAAGTTGTCTACTTGATCAGTACACGGGAACATACATGCACTGATTTTTTGTATGTTTGTTTATTTATTTGGGGTCAAAATTAAGCACTAACATAAAAAGATATTTATATCGTCATTGATTATGCATTAATAAGCAATCATTTTAAAGCACTTTCATCCCTTTCCCAAATTTTGATTACTGTAAACAAATAAAACCGTAATGCCAAATGAAATCGTAAGTGGTAGAAGTTCCATGATTATGACGAACCCTCCTGAAATTTTCTCAATCGTTTGAAAACTAGGCTAATCGTTGTATTTAAAACGGCTCCTCCTTCAAAAGAGAAGAAATAAATCTTGAAAAAACGGAAAGCATTTTAATGACAATGAGATTGACATCTTGGCCGGAGTACTGGCCCACAGGAGTTCAATACTTATTAGGTCGTATCTCACCAAGTGAGACGTCGCCGCAACGTCTCCAATTCATCAGTCGCTGCAGTCGCGGAGACGTCTCCAACACAAAAATGGTTTGCGCTCTCACCAAGAAAGACGTTTCCGAGACTTCTTTCCTGCCTATTTCATGCACCTGACCTCGACCAGGAGGGATATCATCACGTGTTCAGTCACCTGGTTTCTAAAGTGGGTCGAACAGCGTCAAGTAGAGTCGCAGAGACATCTCCGTAAACGTCTCATCAGTCTTTCTGGTTTCCAGCAGGGCTCCGCGACGTCTCTGAGACGTCGGGGACACATCGCGGAGACATCTCAGCAGTCGCGGATATATAATTATTCTCCGCAACGTCGCCGCAACCGATGGAGACGTCGCGGAGACTGGACTAAGTCTCCTAAAGAATCGAACATGTTTAAACTTCTTGTGACTCCTCAGATACTCCATAATTTTCAGGAGACGTCTCGGAGAAGTCTCTGCAACCAGCAAAATCTGGAGTAGCGAACTAGTTTCAAGCCCAGTGAGATACCCCCTTTATGACCGTTCATTGCTACATTAAATTCAATTCAAATCTCCTCATTAGTTTTAAAGATCTCCACAAATACAAAGCAAAGTTGAGTCTTTTTCCGAATCTTGTCAATTTATAAGGCGATCGGCATGTCTGCTTTTCAGGGGACCAACATTGAAAAATAGAAGCTCACAAAATGTTGGAATTGAAAGTTCGTTATTCTGGTTGTTTTCTGATATTTTCTAAATACCCCGTCTTTATCTCCCCTACAGATTGTGGTCTACTGGTTGATTTTTGAAGCCGTGAATTGCAGGATTTTGAAAGATGGCGAGTAACGTTCTACCGGGATTGTTTGATTTAATAGACCTTCCCATCAACAAGAAGGACCTAAACAAGGATGCAGTCCGCAGAAAGCTGGTGGAACTCACGAACGACTTGAAGTCCCGTGGAGACCGCCCCGAGGAACTGGCCATCCTGAACGTCATCGGTGTCCTGCACTACCGTCTGGAAAAATACAAGGATGCAGAGGAAGCCTTCCGCTCAGTGCTCCAGAAGGATGAGCATAACCTCAACGCGTTGGCCAATCTGCAGCACGTGCTGGAGAATGTGTACAGGTTGGACGAGGCACAGAGCGTTCAAGACGATCTTGACGAGCTGATGAGGTCTAGCAACGGCGCCGGTAGTGATGTGAGAGGACTGTCAATATGCTTGGCCGAGCAGGCCTATGCCTACGCCAGTGACATACACACCGAAAAAGACATGAGCACCAAGGATAGATACATCAAATCCAATGTCATCTTCCAGGAGGCCCTGGACCTTGCTGGCGATAGGGTGGAGTTGTGGATGGACACAGACTTCTGGAAGTTCTGCATGGCCAAGAATGCCCATAAGATCTTCGACAAGCTCAGCTACGGGGGCAAGTACAGCCAGGGGGAGGATTACATGAAAACGGCGGTGAGTCTCTTCCACGAGATCACACAGAGGGTACGGGGAGATGGCGAATACAAGTGGGAATGTTGGCGCCACCTGGGCGACATATTCCGCAAGATAAAGGACAGGAAGCACTGTCCCACGCCCAAGTTGCCGCCAGAGCTGAAGCCGTACATCAGTGACCCAGAGGAGTGCATGAAGAAAGCCCGGCAAATATCCCCGAACAATGCACGGCTGCTGGCCCGATACGCCAACTTTGTGTATTCCCTCAGAAGGAACACCCAAGAGGCTGTGCAGCTGCTGGATAAATCCATCGGCCTGGACAGCAGCGATTACAACTTTTACGCTTTCAGCACGAGGGGTCAGATCCGCTTGAAGCACTACAAGTGGAAAAAGGGTAAGTCAGAAAGCAATGAACAGTACTCTCCACCGGATGGAAGTTCTCTCCTTGAGGCGAAGGATGATTTAGAGCAAGCCATCAAGTTCCGAAACACTGCGTGGGACCTGAAAAACATGGCCGAAGTGTATCATCTACTGGCTCTTCGCAGCGTGGAGGATTCCGATAATCCTCATCGGGAGTACTTGGAGAAAGAATTCGAGTACCTCAAGCGGGCTGAAAATTGTGAAGACGGGAACGCACTAAAAGATGTAAAGCGAAGCCTCGGGCGGTGCTTGTATGACCTGGGCGAGTATCGGCGAGCAGTTGAATATTTCAAGAACGCTTGGGACCTGGAGTCTCCTAACTCGAAGTACACCGGCTACTTCCACGAGCTCTTTCGTGCTTACCTGTGCTTGCTGCGAAGTGATCCCGAAGAGGTTTCAAGGCGTGCACTAAAAGAGGAAATAGTCACTTGCTTGAAGAAGGCGGTCACAAAGTACGGTACCAGTGCCCTGAGCCTGCATTCTCTTGGCACATTGCGAGCCGACTACGCAGTGGAGTTTCAACAGCTGATAGACTACTGCAGCACGATCGGAAATAACGAAGGTCTTCTGTACGTGCTGACAACGGAAGATCCGCCATCGCCTGTGGCGCCGCCCGCTCGCCAAGGCGGGATGCTCCAAGATGCCTGGCAAAGCTCAAAACCGAAGCAGCGCAGGACGCCGAAGGCTGGTGGCTCAAAAGGCGCAGCAGGTTCATCCGGAGTTTCGTCAACCAGATCGACGCCATCCGCATCAGAGGGTTCTTCCGGTGGTAGGCCTGCCGATTGGAAGCAGGTTGGTGGCTCAAACGAGAGCGCTGCACCGGGCGTCCAGAGGACTACGGCCGACGGCGCGTCATCACTTCTGAGTGGAATCGGAGACATGAGCATTAAAGACCCGTCCTCTGAGATCAGTTTGTCGTCCAACAAAGCGGAGACTGAGAGTGCGACGATGGAGTTCCATTTTAACGTGGTCTACAGTGACGCAGACCGTGACTGGGTGGATGGTGAGCTGCTTCCTGCGATGAAAGCCAGGAAACTGGTGGGATCCACGCGCCACAACGACGCAGTACCTGGCAAATATGTTGTCAAAAATGATATGGAATTGATTAAGAGAAGCGCATGCATCCTCTTTGTCATTGGGCAACAAAACTCCACCTCGGAATGCGAGTTTTGGTTAAATCAAACCCTAACAGCGAAAAAACAAGACAACAAACCTCTCATACCGATTCGCAGAGGCGGGTCGGAGGTTCCCCCGGAGTTAAAAGACATGGTGACCTGCCTAGAGCTTCCCATTTCAACGACAGCAGATGGCTGGGACAAGTTGGCCGATTGTATTAAAGGGCACATCTTTAGAGCGGAGGGGGGCACGGACAAGTAAAAGTCACCAAATTGAAGACGTCAACCAATTTCATACAGCTCACTAATAGCTGCTTAAGCACAAAATATGCTTAAGCATGAAAGTCTTCCCGCTTGATTAAACAGGATTACCAACAAAATGTTCATGTGATGTTTACTGCTTTTGACTTGTATTCGGCCATTGTGTCCTGAGCATAACATTCACAAGGAGTTTTTGGTGCTTAAAGGTAGTATCATACGTTGGTAAGACACCAAAACAGACATGTTCACAGATGTACGTATAACTTTCAGGGTATGAAGATGGTGGTGGTAGAAACCAACCGTTAAAATATTTCCGCCTGAAATGGTGTATTAATCCAGAAATTAGTAAAACAACGACCGAAAATCTTTTGAAAGATCAAAAATAAAAGAGAAAAGACCTAAGAAATACTGTGGCCGTTTTTCACGATTTTCTCAAAAAGTGGGCAACGTATGGGACTGAAATTTTCACAGATGACTGTGACTGTATATCTTCCTTGATATTTTTGCCCATGAATCTGTACATCTTTGACAAAAACCAAAGTATGGTACAACCTTTAAGCAAATTTTGGTGTTTAAGCAGCTCTATGAAATTTGCCCCTTTTGGCCACCACGTGTGATGCACATCAGTGAGGTCAAGTGAAGGGTTACAAATCTCAACGATACATTTACAAACGAAATATCCACGCACTGGTTGAACCCAAGCCATGTAACCCGTTTGTACTGCTTGGTTACACACCCATTGCAAAGTTTGCCTGAAATGCACTGAATGGTCATCCTTTACCTTTACTTTCCTTTGAACCGTTTGCAAAGATTCAACTTTTGAGGATACGATTCCGCAAAGGGTGTCACAACACTTAAGGCATAGAAAGATTTACTGAGCAGTGGAAAGCGTAAGCAGTGTTGTATAAAAGTGGCTTCATTTTAGAGAAGAAGCTGGTGGATTTATGTCCAGACTGTCACTGCTTGTCAAATGTGTGGTCAAAAGATTTAACAAAAATAGGATAATCATTATACACTCTTTCCCCGATGATGGAAAGCTAACGTTGAGACTAACACTTTTCATCATGACCTTCTGTGAATTCACGTCTTCAACGTTCTCCTCTGCACTGTCCATAAAATACGGCGTCATCTCCTTGGCAGGGAAATAAGCAGCAACGCTCCTTCAGATCCACGGAGGCCGCCATATTGAAAGCAGCGTGTGTATACTGCCACCGCGAGGTGAAAATAAATGATTGGCTATGTGGCATTTTGAGGAAGAAAACAGCACAGATCAGCCGAATTATTTTCTGCTGAGCGGATAGCTCTGGTAAAAATGTATGGCAGGCTTTAAGGTCACCGTATGGGCTAATTCATTTGCATGAATCATCCTATTGGAGGAAAAGATGTCACGCTGCTCGATGGTTTAACCAATCACATCATGGCTCTAACCAACGGAACTTGTTAACGTACAGAACATGAAGGCTGCTTTAAAACTATGATAATATTACGCAGTAACCACTCGACCAAACCCTCATTGTATGCAATACCAACGCAAAGGTCATATGCTGGTACGTTTGGTCCATACAAATCAATCTGAAAGCGGCATCGTCTTCGAGAATTACCGCCAAGACATCATCATGGAGGACTGGATAAACACAGGACTAAAATTCCCAGTATTCGCATGCTTCAGGTAGGCCCAATGAAGATATCAATATTGTCTGGTCACTCAGTTAACCTGTCTAACTTGAATTGCAGCAAATTTGTGTGAAATGAACATGGAAAAGCAAGATGACAGTTTACAAGTGGTTGAAGTCTTTTTCTGTACATTCCTATGTTAATGATTGAGAACCATACTCGAACGGATGAAGTAACAAAATGTAGTTACAGGTAAACAAAATATTATGACGCCTCTAAATGTTAAGTTTTAAGTTTATTTTACGTACAAGTACAAAAACTAGTTGTCTGCTATGTTGATTATAGGAATAAAAAGTAAGTAAGACTAAGTAATTCTATATTTGAAATAATAAAACCTAAAGATCATACCTCTTTGAAGACCAGAACGCAAGGCTTTTCCCCGCACGTATGACTATTACTTGGTATTACTTAACATGCGTATTCTATATTGAACTTGCCTAAAGAATAATGGAAAAAGAGCTATAAAAATATCTTGTTTCGTTACAGCTAGATAATTTTATAGTTGATCATTATATTGTTATCTGACGCATTGAATGCAACATTTGCATAAGGTTTTGGGAAATACAAAACCCTACCAAAATCAATAAGTGACATCACCATGACGTCATTAAATAACAAATTTTTCCTGCACAACTTCTAACTATACGTACACACCAAATTTCATATTGATTGCATATTGACCGATGTATTTCCAAAAAACGCCTTTTTTGACGATTGTTTGTTTTATTTGTACACGAATTTACAAAGGGGCAATGTATGAAACTGTTTACAAAGTATGCAGGCTTTGGTCGAGAATTCGTACATAAAATCACGCGATGACGTCATCATGACGTGACTTGAAGTTCTGAATTTCCATCTGATATTTTACTATCCGAGCCGGATTTCATAACAATGATCACATTAAAAATTTCATTCTACATAAACCACGATACCGTCACAATATTTTGCCTATAAAGTCAACATGTATCTTTAAGACATTTTGAAATACATACTGTAATGTCGCTACCAGCAACACGACATCGTGTGATTTTTATCACCTTTTTCCTTATCTTAATCCACCACGACGAATAAGCCTTTCATTTCTATATATACCTTGTTTCGTTAACAATCGTTAACGTAACATTGATGATCACAAATTTCATGTTTTTCTAATTGTATATTCTTATATATTTTGTACTGTATGTATCCATATCTGCACCATTTCACTTTTACAAATGAATGTTTCTCATTGTATATGGTTTTATGGTAACCGTTTTACTCTGTAGTTATCAGGGATATGACAAGTTGAAATCTGAATTTCGAATTTTTTTTTTATAAAGTAATTCAAAAGTTTAGCTTTTTTTGCCCAACTGCTCTGTACAAAAGTATAGGAAGTTTTAAATTTAAGCTTTTTCCTTGGTGTTTTCAGAATTGTTGTGTGTGGCCACTTATATTCCTGACTTGCATGCGTACTTATATTAGTCATTTCGTAAACGCGCACAACCAAAATACATTTCACTGAATGTAGATATACATGTGTGATAATAAATATCAATCATAAGATTATTTAAAATACACAATACATTATACAGCGAGAATATTTACTTGGGAGACATTCCCATAGACTTTCATAAACTTAACTAGAACAGCGAAGCTGTCATGGCTCGCTACAGCCTTAATACATGCAGATACAAAAATTTTAGCATAATGGGAGACTTTTGGAGAGAGCTGTCGATAGAGGGCAGCATACAATCAGTCCCCTGAAAACTGCTGTACATGCTTTAAGTACGGCAACCGTCCAAAAACTCTCCAAAAGACGCAGGAAAATGCTGTGAACATTTTTATTCAGGACATTTTCAATAAACTTTTAGCTTTACATTGCCGCCCACCCCTATTTTAATGCCCGAAAACACAAAGTGAGATGAAATTCTTATGTTTGGCGAGAAATAATGTGCTAGGTTTCGCTTGCCAAAGTAAAAACAAATAAAAATAACAGCAGAATGAAGCACAAGAATTCCTATCTAAATGTAGTAACCTCAGAAGTGGAACAATGTTTGAAATTCCAAGCCCTGCATGCACAATGTACGATTTGATGATTAACTTGTACACCCACGCCCCCACACAGCCCTAAACTAAAGACGCCAAATCATCAACATTTTTAAACAACAGAAACAGAAACAACTTCAACATTTTTTTATTGATGATAATTTAGAGACTTTTGAGAACCGGTCTTCAAGTCAACAGCGCACGCGCACGTTGATCTGTGCCTGCGCTGTTGTGCGCGTGCGCTGTTGACTTGAAGACCGGTTCTCAAAAGTCTCCCATTAGGCTCAAGCACATACTAAAAACTTTAACATTTCACGCGACCGGCCGGAAGGCCGAACGGACCTACCAGCAGGAAGGACGGACGGACGGACGGGACGAACGGTACTACTACATAGGCTTCGCTTTGATTCGCAGCTCGCCAAAAATCGTGAAAAAAATAATTCTAACGGCCCAATAAGTGGGACTGCAGTAACTTCAAACTATTAGTCGTATGATAATGAATAATGCCTTGCAGCCCTAAGTAGGATACGATGGGGTATCCTTCTTAACTGGAGTACGATCGAGAATCGGGCTTCGTGAAATCGGACCTGGTGTGAATCACTTATATATTTAATTGAGTTTAGTATTCTAAATATAACACTCATACAGTGTACAGCGTAATAACATGATATATAAATCATTACAGATTTCGCTAAGCAGGGCGACTTCAGGTTCAAAAATTCAGATATATGATCTACACTGAAAATAAAAAGACATGTGTAATTTTGTTTTTCCTGAGTTTGCCCTAGAAATGAGCAGGCAGATTCCAAAGATCGTGTTCAAAATATAGGATTTGACCGCGCGCTGCCATATATGATACACATACAGTGTAGAACGTCATAACATGATATATAAATCATTACAGATTTCGCTAAGCAGGGCAACTTCAGGTTCAAAAATTTAGATCTATGATCTGGACTTAAAATACAAAGACACCTGTAATAATGTTTTTCCTGAGTTTGCCCCAGAAATGAGCAGGCATATTTCAAAGATCGTATTCAAAATATAGAATTAGACTGCGTGCTGCCATATATAATACATATACAGTGTAAACCGTTATTGCATGATTTGTAAATCATTACAGATTTCGCAGCGCAGGGCGACTTCAGTTTCAAAAATTTAGATCAATGATCTACACTGAAAATAAAAAGACACGTGTAATTTTGTTTTTCCTGAGTTTGCCCCAGAAATGAGCAGGCAGATTCCAAAGATCGTGTTCAAAATATAGGATTTGACCGCGCGCTGCACTATATAATACACATACAGTGTAGCACGTCATAACGTGATTTGTAAAACATTGCAGATTTCGCTAAGCAGGGCGACTTCAGGTTCAAAAATTCAGATGTATGATCTACACTGAAAATAAAAAGACACGTGTAATTTTGTTTTTCCTGAGTTTGCCCCAGAAATGAGCAGGCAGATTTCAAAGATCGTGTTCAAAATATAGGATTTGACCGCGCGCTGCACTTTATAATACACATACAGTGTAGAACGTCATAACATGATTATACATCATTACAGATTTCGCTATGCAGGGCGACTTCAGGTTCAAAAATTCAGATCTATGATCTACACTGAAAATAAAAAGACTCGTGTTATTTTGTTTTTCCTGAGTTTTCCCCAGAAATGAGCAGGCAGATTTCAAAGATCGAGCTCAAGATATAGGATTAGACTGCGTGCTGCCATATATAATACACATACGGTGTAAACCGGTATTGCATGTTTTGTAAAACATTGCAGATTTCGCTAAGCAGGGCGACTTCAGGTTCAAAAATTCAGATATATGCTCTACACTGAAAATAAAAAGACACGTGTAATTTTGTTTTTAATGAGTTTGACCCAGAAATGAGCAGGCAGATTTCAAAGATCGTGTTCAAAATATAGGATTTGACAGCGCGCTGTTATATAATGATACACATACAGTGTAGAATGTCATAACATGATTATACATCATTACAGATTTCGCTATGCAGGGCGACTTCAGGTTCAAAAATTCAGATCTATGATCTAGACTGAAAATAAAAAGACACGTGTAATTTTGTTTTTCCTGAATTTCCCCCAGAAATGAGCAGGCAGTTTTCAAAGATCGGGTTCAAAATATAGGATTAGACTGCGTGCTGCCATATTATAATACACAAACAGTGTAGCACGTCATAACGTGATTCATAAAACATGGCAGATTTCGCTAAGGAGGGCGACTTCAGGTTCAAAAATTCAGATATATGATCTTCACTGAAAATAAAAAGACACGTGTAATTTTGTTTTTCCTGAATTTTCCCCAGAAATGAGCAGGCAGTTTTCAAAGATCGGGTTTAAAATATAGGATTAGACTGCGTGCTGTCATATATAATACACATACAGTGTAGCATGTCATAACGTGATTTGTAAAACATTGGAGATTTCGCTAAGCAGGGCTACTTCGGGTTTAAAAATTCAGATATATGATCTACACTGAAAATAAAAAGACACGTGTAATTTTGTTTTTCCTGAATTTTCCCCAGAAATGAGCAGGAAGTTTTAAAAGATCGTGTTCAAAATATAGGATTAGACTGCGTGCTGCCATATATAATACACATACAGTAAAAACCGGTATTGCATGATTTGTAAAACATTACAGATTTCGCTAAGCAGGGCGACTTCAGGTTCAAAAATTCAGATAAATGATCTACACTGAAAATAAAAAGACACGTGTAATTTTGTTTTTCCTGAGTTTGACCAAGAAATGAGCAGGCAGATTTCAAAGATCGTGTTCAAAATATAGGATTGAACAGCGCGCTGTCATATATAATACACATACAGTGTAGCACGTCATAACGTGATTTGTAAAACATTGTATATTTCGCTAAGCAGGGCGACTTCAGGGTCAAAAAATCAGATCTATGATCTAGACTGAAAATAAAAAGACACGTGTAATTTTGTTTTTCCTGAGTTTGCCCCAGAAATGAGCAGCCAGATGTCAAAGATCGTGTTCAAAATATAGGATTTGAAAAATCCTCATGCGCTTTAACAATGGTCCCATGCACAAACCTATGGACGAAGGTGTGAACTAGTCCGAATCTTACTGACTATGACAAACATAATCCAGGACCATTTCATGTCACAACTCATTTTTGTCCACGCAGGCTCTACGGGCTTGCCTATAAGCGTGGCATGAACCAGTCGTCTGGCATAGCCAGTGACATATGGTCAAGCTCCCCGCCTTCTTAATATTGTTTGTACATGGGCTCATTGCTAAAGCGCGTTAAGATTTTTTTAAGGGGATGATTACGCTAGGCAGGGCGACTTCGGTTTCAAAAATTCAGATCTATGATCTACACTGAAAATAAAAAGACACGTGTAATTTTGTTTTTCCTGAGTTTGCCCCAGAAATGAGCAGGCAGTTTTCAAAGATCGGGTTCAAAATATAGGATTAGACTGCGTGCTTCCATATTATAATACACAAACAGTGTAGCACGTCATAACGTGATTCATAAAACATGGCAGATTTCGCTAAGCAGGGCGACTTCAGTTTCAAAAATAGAGATCTATGATCTACACTGAAAATAAAAAGACACGTGTAATTTTGTTTTTCCTGAATTTTTCCCAGAAATGAGCAGGCAGTTTTCAAAGATCGGGTTCAAAATATAGGATTAGACTGCGTGCTTCCATATTATAATACACAAACAGTGTAGCACGTCATAACGTGATTCATAAAACATGGCAGATTTCGCTAAGCAGGGCGACTTCAGGTTCAAAAATTCAGATATATGATCTTCACTGAAAATAAAAAGACACGTGTAATTTTGTTTCTCCTGAATTTTCCCCAGAAATGAGCAGGCAGTTTTCAAAGATCGGGTTCAAAATATAGGATTAGACTGCGTGCTGTCATATATAATACACATACAGTGTAGCACGTCATAACGTGATTTGTAAAACATTGGAGATTTCGCTAAGCAGGGCGACTTCGGGTTCAAAAATTTAGATATATGATCTACACTGAAAATAAAAAGACACGTGTAATTTTGTTTTTCCTGAATTTTCCCCAGAAATGAGCAGGCAGTTTTCAAAGATCGTGTTCAAAATATAGGATTAGACTGCGTGCTGCCATATATAATACACATACAGTAAAAACCGGTATTGCATGTTTTGTAAAACATTACAGATTTCGCTAAGCAGGGCGACTTCGGTTTCAAAAATTCAGATCTATGATCTACACTGAAAATAAAAAGACACGTGTAATTTTGTTTTTCCTGAGTTTGACCCAGAAATGAGCAGGCAGATTTCAAAGATCGTGTTCAAAATATAGGATTGAACAGCGCGCTGTCATATATAATACACATACAGTGTAGCACGTCATAACGTGATTTGTAAAACATTGTATATTTCGCTAAGCAGGGCGACTTCAGGGTCAAAAAATCAGATCTATGATCTAGACTGAAAATAAAAAGACACGTGTAATTTTGTTTTTCCTGAGTTTGCCCCAGAAATGAGCAGCCAGATGTCAAAGATCGTGTTCAAAATATAGGATTTGAAAAATCCTCATGCGCTTTAACAATGGTCCCATGCACAAACCTATGGACGAAGGTGTGAACTAGTCCGAATCTTACTGACTATGACAAACATAATCCAGGACCATTTCATGTCACAACTCATTTTTGTCCACGCAGGCTCTACGGGCTTGCCTATAAGCGTGGCATGAACCAGTCGTCTGGCATAGCCAGTGACATATGGTCAAGCTCCCCGCCTTCTTAATATGGTTTGTACATGGGCTCATTGCTAAAGCGCGTTAAGATTTTTTTAAGGGGATGATTACGCTAGGCAGGGCGACTTCGGTTTCAAAAATTCAGATCTATGATCTACACTGAAAATAAAAAGACACGTGTAATTTTGTTTTTCCTGAGTTTGCCCCAGAAATGAGCAGGCAGTTTTCAAAGATCGGGTTCAAAATATAGGATTAGACTGCGTGCTGTGTACAGATTTCGCTAAGCAGGGCGACTTCAGGTTCAAAAATTCAGATATATGATCTACACTGAAAATAAAAAGACATGTGTAATTTTGTTTTTCCTGAGTTTGCCCTAGAAATGAGCAGGCAGATTCCAAAGATCGTGTTCAAAATATAGGATTTGACCGCGCGCTGCCATATATGATACACATACAGTGTAGAACGTCATAACATGATATATAAATCATTACAGATTTCGCTAAGCAGGGCAACTTCAGGTTCAAAAATTTAGATCTATGATCTGGACTTAAAATACAAAGACACCTGTAATAATGTTTTTCCTGAGTTTGCCCCAGAAATGAGCAGGCATATTTCAAAGATCGTATTCAAAATATAGAATTAGACTGCGTGCTGCCATATATAATACATATACAGTGTAAACCGTTATTGCATGATTTGTAAATCATTACAGATTTCGCAGCGCAGGGCGACTTCAGTTTCAAAAATTTAGATCAATGATCTACACTGAAAATAAAAAGACACGTGTAATTTTGTTTTTCCTGAGTTTGCCCCAGAAATGAGCAGGCAGATTCCAAAGATCGTGTTCAAAATATAGGATTTGACCGCGCGCTGCACTATATAATACACATACAGTGTAGCACGTCATAACGTGATTTGTAAAACATTGCAGATTTCGCTAAGCAGGGCGACTTCAGGTTCAAAAATTCAGATGTATGATCTACACTGAAAATAAAAAGACACGTGTAATTTTGTTTTTCCTGAGTTTGCCCCAGAAATGAGCAGGCAGATTTCAAAGATCGTGTTCAAAATATAGGATTTGACCGCGCGCTGCACTTTATAATACACATACAGTGTAGAACGTCATAACATGATTATACATCATTACAGATTTCGCTATGCAGGGCGACTTCAGGTTCAAAAATTCAGATCTATGATCTACACTGAAAATAAAAAGACTCGTGTTATTTTGTTTTTCCTGAGTTTTCCCCAGAAATGAGCAGGCAGATTTCAAAGATCGAGCTCAAGATATAGGATTAGACTGCGTGCTGCCATATATAATACACATACGGTGTAAACCGGTATTGCATGTTTTGTAAAACATTGCAGATTTCGCTAAGCAGGGCGACTTCAGGTTCAAAAATTCAGATATATGCTCTACACTGAAAATAAAAAGACACGTGTAATTTTGTTTTTAATGAGTTTGACCCAGAAATGAGCAGGCAGATTTCAAAGATCGTGTTCAAAATATAGGATTTGACAGCGCGCTGTTATATAATGATACACATACAGTGTAGAATGTCATAACATGATTATACATCATTACAGATTTCGCTATGCAGGGCGACTTCAGGTTCAAAAATTCAGATCTATGATCTAGACTGAAAATAAAAAGACACGTGTAATTTTGTTTTTCCTGAATTTCCCCCAGAAATGAGCAGGCAGTTTTCAAAGATCGGGTTCAAAATATAGGATTAGACTGCGTGCTGCCATATTATAATACACAAACAGTGTAGCACGTCATAACGTGATTCATAAAACATGGCAGATTTCGCTAAGGAGGGCGACTTTAGGTTCAAAAATTCAGATATATGATCTTCACTGAAAATAAAAAGACACGTGTAATTTTGTTTTTCCTGAATTTTCCCCAGAAATGAGCAGGCAGTTTTCAAAGATCGGGTTTAAAATATAGGATTAGACTGCGTGCTGTCATATATAATACACATACAGTGTAGCATGTCATAACGTGATTTGTAAAACATTGGAGATTTCGCTAAGCAGGGCTACTTCGGGTTTAAAAATTCAGATATATGATCTACACTGAAAATAAAAAGACACGTGTAATTTTGTTTTTCCTGAATTTTCCCCAGAAATGAGCAGGAAGTTTTAAAAGATCGTGTTCAAAATATAGGATTAGACTGCGTGCTGCCATATATAATACACATACAGTAAAAACCGGTATTGCATGATTTGTAAAACATTACAGATTTCGCTAAGCAGGGCGACTTCAGGTTCAAAAATTCAGATAAATGATCTACACTGAAAATAAAAAGACACGTGTAATTTTGTTTTTCCTGAGTTTGACCAAGAAATGAGCAGGCAGATTTCAAAGATCGTGTTCAAAATATAGGATTGAACAGCGCGCTGTCATATATAATACACATACAGTGTAGCACGTCATAACGTGATTTGTAAAACATTGTATATTTCGCTAAGCAGGGCGACTTCAGGGTCAAAAAATCAGATCTATGATCTAGACTGAAAATAAAAAGACACGTGTAATTTTGTTTTTCCTGAGTTTGCCCCAGAAATGAGCAGCCAGATGTCAAAGATCGTGTTCAAAATATAGGATTTGAAAAATCCTCATGCGCTTTAACAATGGTCCCATGCACAAACCTATGGACGAAGGTGTGAACTAGTCCGAATCTTACTGACTATGACAAACATAATCCAGGACCATTTCATGTCACAACTCATTTTTGTCCACGCAGGCTCTACGGGCTTGCCTATAAGCGTGGCATGAACCAGTCGTCTGGCATAGCCAGTGACATATGGTCAAGCTCCCCGCCTTCTTAATATTGTTTGTACATGGGCTCATTGCTAAAGCGCGTTAAGATTTTTTTAAGGGGATGATTACGCTAGGCAGGGCGACTTCGGTTTCAAAAATTCAGATCTATGATCTACACTGAAAATAAAAAGACACGTGTAATTTTGTTTTTCCTGAGTTTGCCCCAGAAATGAGCAGGCAGTTTTCAAAGATCGGGTTCAAAATATAGGATTAGACTGCGTGCTTCCATATTATAATACACAAACAGTGTAGCACGTCATAACGTGATTCATAAAACATGGCAGATTTCGCTAAGCAGGGCGACTTCAGTTTCAAAAATAGAGATCTATGATCTACACTGAAAATAAAAAGACACGTGTAATTTTGTTTTTCCTGAATTTTTCCCAGAAATGAGCAGGCAGTTTTCAAAGATCGGGTTCAAAATATAGGATTAGACTGCGTGCTTCCATATTATAATACACAAACAGTGTAGCACGTCATAACGTGATTCATAAAACATGGCAGATTTCGCTAAGCAGGGCGACTTCAGGTTCAAAAATTCAGATATATGATCTTCACTGAAAATAAAAAGACACGTGTAATTTTGTTTCTCCTGAATTTTCCCCAGAAATGAGCAGGCAGTTTTCAAAGATCGGGTTCAAAATATAGGATTAGACTGCGTGCTGTCATATATAATACACATACAGTGTAGCACGTCATAACGTGATTTGTAAAACATTGGAGATTTCGCTAAGCAGGGCGACTTCGGGTTCAAAAATTTAGATATATGATCTACACTGAAAATAAAAAGACACGTGTAATTTTGTTTTTCCTGAATTTTCCCCAGAAATGAGCAGGCAGTTTTCAAAGATCGTGTTCAAAATATAGGATTAGACTGCGTGCTGCCATATATAATACACATACAGTAAAAACCGGTATTGCATGTTTTGTAAAACATTACAGATTTCGCTAAGCAGGGCGACTTCGGTTTCAAAAATTCAGATCTATGATCTACACTGAAAATAAAAAGACACGTGTAATTTTGTTTTTCCTGAGTTTGACCCAGAAATGAGCAGGCAGATTTCAAAGATCGTGTTCAAAATATAGGATTGAACAGCGCGCTGTCATATATAATACACATACAGTGTAGCACGTCATAACGTGATTTGTAAAACATTGTATATTTCGCTAAGCAGGGCGACTTCAGGGTCAAAAAATCAGATCTATGATCTAGACTGAAAATAAAAAGACACGTGTAATTTTGTTTTTCCTGAGTTTGCCCCAGAAATGAGCAGCCAGATGTCAAAGATCGTGTTCAAAATATAGGATTTGAAAAATCCTCATGCGCTTTAACAATGGTCCCATGCACAAACCTATGGACGAAGGTGTGAACTAGTCCGAATCTTACTGACTATGACAAACATAATCCAGGACCATTTCATGTCACAACTCATTTTTGTCCACGCAGGCTCTACGGGCTTGCCTATAAGCGTGGCATGAACCAGTCGTCTGGCATAGCCAGTGACATATGGTCAAGCTCCCCGCCTTCTTAATATGGTTTGTACATGGGCTCATTGCTAAAGCGCGTTAAGATTTTTTTAAGGGGATGATTACGCTAGGCAGGGCGACTTCGGTTTCAAAAATTCAGATCTATGATCTACACTGAAAATAAAAAGACACGTGTAATTTTGTTTTTCCCGAGTTTGCCCCAGAAATGAGCAGGCAGTTTTCAAAGATCGGGTTCAAAATATAGGATTAGACTGCGTGCTGCCATATTATAATACACAAACAGTGTAGCACGTCATAACGTGATTCATAAAACATGGCAGATTTCGCTAAGCAGGGCGACTTCAGGTTCAAAAATTCAGATATATGATCTTCACTGAAAATAAAAAGACACGTGTAATTTTGTTTTTCCTGAATTTTCCCCAGAAATGAGCAGGCAGTTTTCAAAGATCGGGTTCAAAATATAGGATTAGACTGCGTGCTGTCATATATAATACACATACAGTGTAGCACGTCATAACGTGATTTGTAAAACATTGGATATTTCGCTAAGCAGGGCGACTTCGGGTTCAAAAATTCAGATATATGATCTACACTGAAAATAAAAAGACACGTGTAATTTTGTTTTTCCTGAATTTTCCCCAGAAATGAGCAGGCAGTTTTCAAAGATCGTGTTCAAAATATAGGATTAGACTGCGTGCTGCCATATATAATACACATACAGTAAAAACCGGTATTGCATGATTTGTAAAACATTACAGATTTCGCTAAGCAGGGCGACTTCAGGTTCAAAAATTAAGATCTATGATCTACACTGAAAATAAAAAGACACGTGTAATTTTGTTTTTCCTGAATTTTTCCCAGAAATGAGCAGGCAGTTTTCAAAGATCGGGTTCAAAATATAGGATTAGACTGCGTGCTTCCATATTATAATACACAAACAGTGTAGCACGTCATAACGTGATTCATAAAACATGGCAGATTTCGCTAAGCAGGGCGACTTCAGGTTCAAAAATTCAGATATATGATCTTCACTGAAAATAAAAAGACACGTGTAATTTTGTTTTTCCTGAATTTTCCCCAGAAATGAGCAGGCAGTTTTCAAAGATCGGGTTCAAAATATAGGATTAGACTGCGTGCTGCCATATATAATACACATACAGTAAAAACCGGTATTGCATGATTTGTAAAACATTACAGATTTCGCTAAGCAGGGCGACTTCAGGTTCAAAAATTCAGATAAATGATCTACACTGAAAATAAAAAGACACGTGTAATTTTGTTTTTCCTGAGTTTGACCCAGAAATGAGCAGGCAGATTTCAAAGATCGTGTTCAAAATATAGGATTGAACAGCGCGCTGTCATATATAATACACATACAGTGTAGCACGTCATAACGTGATTTGTAAAACATTGTATATTTCGCTAAGCAGGGCGACTTCAGGGTCAAAAAATCAGATCTATGATCTAGACTGAAAATAAAAAGACACGTGTAATTTTGTTTTTCCTGAGTTTGCCCCAGAAATGAGCAGCCAGATGTCAAAGATCGTGTTCAAAATATAGGATTTGAAAAATCCTCATGCGCTTTAACAATGGTCCCATGCACAAACCTATGGACGAAGGTGTGAACTAGTCCGAATCTTACTGACTATGACAAACATAATCCAGGACCATTTCATGTCACAACTCATTTTTGTCCACGCAGGCTCTACGGGCTTGCCTATAAGCGTGGCATGAACCAGTCGTCTGGCATAGTCAGTGACATATGGTCAAGCTCCCCGCCTTCTTAATATGGTTTGTACATGGGCTCATTGCTAAAGCGCGTTTAAGGGGGATGATTTCGCTACGCAGGGCGACTTCAGTTTCAAAAATTAAGATCTATGATCTACACTGAAAATAAAAAGAAACGTGTAATTTTGTTTTTCCTGAGTTTGCCCCAGAAATGAGCAGGCAGATTTCAAAGATCGTGTTCAAAATATAGGATTGGACAGCGCGCTGTCATATATAATACACATACAGTGTAGCACGTCATAACGTGATCTGTAAAACATTGCAGATTTCGCTAAGCAGGGCGACTTCAGGTTCGAAAATTCAGATACATGATCTACACTGAAAATAAAAAGACACGTGTAATTTTGTTTTTCCTGAATTTTCCCCAGAAATGAGCAGGCAGTTTTCAAAGATCGGGTTCAAAATATAGGATTAGACTACGTGCTGCAATATTATAATACACAAACAGTGTAGCACGTCATAACGTGATTCATAAAACATGGCAGATTTCGCTTAGCAGGGCGACTTCAGGTTCAAAAATTCAGATATATGATCTTCACTGAAAATAAAAAGACACGTGTAATTTTGTTTTTCCTGAATTTTCCCCAGAAATGAGCAGGCAGTTTTCAAAGATCGTGTTCAAAATATAGGATTAGACTGCGTGCTGCCATATATAATACACATACAGTAAAAACCGGTATTGCATGATTTGTAAAACATTACAGATTTCGCTAAGCAGGGCGACTTCAGGTTCAAAAATTCAGATAAATGATCTACACTGAAAATAAAAAGACACGTGTAATTTTGTTTTTCCTGAGCTTGACCCAGAAATGAGCAGGCAGATTTCAAAGATCGTGTTCAAAATATAGGATTGAACAGCGCGCTGTCATATATAATACACATACAGTGTAGCACGTCATAACGTGATTTGTAAAACATTGTATATTTCGCTAAGCAGGGCGACTTCGGGTTCAAAAATTCAGATATATGATCTACACTGAAAATAAAAAGACACGTGTAATTTTGTTTTTCCTGAATTTTCCCCAGAAATGAGCAGGCAGTTTTCAAAGATCGTGTTCAAAATATAGGATTAGACTGCGTGCTGCCATATATAATACACATACAGTAAAAACCGGTATTGCATGATTTGTAAAACATTACAGATTTCGCTAAGCAGGGCGACTTCAGGTTCAAACATTCAGATAAATGATCTACACTGAAAATAAAGACACGTGTAATTTTGTTTTTCCTGAGTTTGACCCAGAAATGAGCAGGCAGATTTCAAAGATCGTGTTCAAAATATAGGATTGAACAGCGCGCTGTCATATATAATACACATACAGTGTAGCACGTCATAACGTGATTTGTAAAACATTGTATATTTCGCTAAGCAGGGCGACTTCAGGGTCAAAAAATCAGATCTATGATCTAGACTGAAAATAAAAAGACACGTGTAATTTTGTTTTTCCTGAGTTTGCCCCAGAAATGAGCAGCCAGATGTCAAAGATCGTGTTCAAAATATAGGATTTGAAAAATCCTCATGCGCTTTAACAATGGTCCCATGCACAAACCTATGGACGAAGGTGTGAACTAGTCCGAATCTTACTGACTATGACAAACATAATCCAGGACCATTTCATGTCACAACTCATTTTTGTCCACGCAGGCTCTACGGGCTTGCCTATAAGCGTGGCATGAACCAGTCGTCTGGCATAGCCAGTGACATATGGTCAAGCTCCCCGCCTTCTTAATATGGTTTGTACATGGGCTCATTGCTAAAGCGCGTTAGGATTTTTTTAAGGGGATGATTACGCTTGGCAGGGCGACTTCGGTTTCAAAAATTCAGATCTATGATCTACACTGAAAATAAAAAGACACGTGTAATTTTGTTTTTCCTGAGTTTGCCCCAGAAATGAGCAGGCCGATTCCAAAGATCGTGTTCAAAATATAGGATTTGACCGCGCGCTGCCATATATGTATAATACACATACAGTGTAGAACGTCATAACATGATATATAAATCATTACAGATTTCGCTAAGCAGGGCGACTTCAGGTTCAAAAATTCAGATACATGATCTACACTGAAAATAAAAAGACACGTGTAATTTTGTATTTCCTGAATTTTCCCCAGAAATGAGCAGGCAGTTTTCAAAGATCGGGTTCAAAATATAGGATTAGACTACGTGCTGCAATATTATAATACACAAACAGTGTAGCACGTCATAACGTGATTCATAAAACATGGCAGATTTCGCTAAGCAGGGCGACTTCAGGTTCAAAAATTCAGATATATGATCTTCGCTGAAAATAAAAAGACACGTGTAATTTTGTTTTTCCTGAATTTTCCCCAGAAATGAGCAGGCAGTTTTCAAAGATCGGGTTCAAAATATAGGATTAGACTGCGTGCTGTCATATATAATACACATACAGTGTAGCACGTCATAACGTGATTTGTAAAACATTGGAGATTTCGCTAAGCAGGGCGACTTCGGGTTCAAAAATTCAGATATATGATCTACACTGAAAATAAAAAGACACGTGTAATTTTGTTTTTCCTGAATTTTCCCCAGAAATGAGCAGGCAGTTTTCAAAGATCGTGTTCAAAATATAGGATTAGACTGCGTGCTGCCATATATAATACACATACAGTAAAAACCGGTATTGCATGATTTGTAAAACATTACAGATTTCGCTAAGCAGGGCGACTTCAGGTTCAAAAATTCAGATAAATGATCTACACTGAAAATAAAAAGACACGTGTAATTTTGTTTTTCCTGAGTTTGACCCAGAAATGAGCAGGCAGATTTCAAAGATCGTGTTCAAAATATAGGATTGAACAGCGCGCTGTCATATATAATACACATACAGTGTAGCACGTCATAACGTGATTTGTAAAACATTGTATATTTCGCTAAGCAGGGCGACTTCAGGGTCAAAAAATCAGATCTATGATCTAGACTGAAAATAAAAAGACACGTGTAATTTTGTTTTTCCTGAGTTTGCCCCAGAAATGAGCAGCCAGATGTCAAAGATCGTGTTCAAAATATAGGATTTGAAAAATCCTCATGCGCTTTAACAATGGTCCCATGCACAAACCTATGGACGAAGGTGTGAACTAGACCGAATCTTACTGACTATGACAAACATAATCCAGGACCATTTCATGTCACAACTCATTTTTGTCCACGCAGGCTCTACGGGCTTGCCTATAAGCGTGGCATGAGCCAGTCGTCTGGCATAGTCAGTGACATATGGTCAAGCTCCCCGCCTTCTTAATATGGTTTGTACATGGGCTCATTGCTAAAGCGCGTTTAAGGGGGATGATTTCGCTACGCAGGGCGACTTCAGTTTCAAAAATTAAGATATATGATCTACACTGAAAATAAAAAGAAACGTGTAATTTTGTTTTTCCTGAGTTTGCCCCAGAAATGAGCAGGCAGATTTCAAAGATCGGGTTCAAAATATAGGATTAGACTGCGTGCTGCCATAATAATACACAAACAGTGTAGCACGTCATAACGTGATTCATAAAACATGGCAGATTTCGCTAAGCAGGGCGACTTCAGGTTCAAAAATTCAGATATATGATCTTCACTGAAAATAAAAAGACACGTGTAATTTTGTTTTTCCTGAATTTTCCCCAGAAATGAGCAGGCAGTTTTCAAAGATCGGGTTCAAAATATAGGATTAGACTGCGTGCTGTCATATATAATACACATACAGTGTAGCACGTCATAACGTGATTTGTAAAACATTGGAGATTTCGCTAAGCAGGGCGACTTCGGGTTCAAAAATTCAGATATATGATCTACACTGAAAATAAAAAGAAACGTGTAATTTTGTTTTTCCTGAATTTTCCCCAGAAATGAGCAGGCAGTTTTCAAAGATCGTGTTCAAAATATAGGATTAGACTGCGTGCTGCCATATATAATACACATACAGTAAAAACCGGTATTGCATGATTTGTAAAACATTACAGATTTCGCTAAGCAGGGCGACTTCAGGTTCAAAAATTCAGATAAATGATCTACACTGAAAATAAAAAGACACGTGTAATTTTGTTTTTCCTGAGTTTGCCCCAGAAATGAGCAGCCAGATGTCAAAGATCGTGTTCAAAATATAGGATTTGAAAAATCCTCATGCGCTTTAACAATGGTCCCATGCACAAACCTATGGACGAAGGTGTGAACTAGACCGAATCTTACTGACTATGACAAACATAATCCAGGACCATTTCATGTCACAACTCATTTTTGTCCACGCAGGCTCTACGGGCTTGCCTATAAGCGTGGCATGAGCCAGTCGTCTGGCATAGTCAGTGACATATGGTCAAGCTCCCCGCCTTCGTAATATGGTTTGTACATGGGCTCATTGCTAAAGCGCGTTAGGATTTTTTTTAAGGGGGATGATTTCGCTATGCAGGGCGACTTCAGTTTCAAAAATTCAGATCTATGATCTACACTGAAAATAAAAAGAAACGTGTAATTTTGTTTTTCCTGAGTTTGCCCCAGAAATGAGCAGGCAGATTTCAAAGATCGTGTTCAAAATATAGGATTGGACAGCGCGCTGTCATATATAATACACATACAGTGTAGCACGTCATAACGTGATTTGTAAAACATTGCAGATTTCGCTAAGCAGGGCGACTTCAGGTTCCAAAATTCAGATATATGATCTACACTGAAAATAAAAAGACACGTGTAATTTTGTTTTTCCTGAATTTTCCCCAGAAATGAGCAGGCAGTTTTCAAAGATCGGGTTCAAAATATAGGATTAGACTGCATGCTGCCATATTATAATACACATACAGTGTAGCACGTCATAACGTGATTTGTAAAACATTGCAGATTTCGCTAAGCAGGGCGACTTCAGGTTCAAAAATTCAGATATATGATCTACACTGAAAATAAAAAGACACGTGTAATTTTGTTTTTCCTGAATTTTCCCCAGAAATGAGCAGGCAGTTTTCAAAGATCGGGTTCAAAATATAGGATTAGACTGCGTGCTGCCATATATAATACACATACAGTAAAAACCGGTATTGCATGATTTGTAAAACATTACAGATTTCGCTAAGCAGGGCGACTTCAGGTTCAAAAATTCAGATAAATGATCTACACTGAAAATAAAAAGACACGTGTAATTTTGTTTTTCCTGAGTTTGACCCAGAAAAGAGCAGGCAGATTTCAAAGATCGTGTTCAAAATATAGGATTGAACAGCGCGCTGTCATATATAATACACATACAGTGTAGCACGTCATAACGTGATTTGTAAAACATTGTATATTTCGCTAAGCAGGGCGACTTCGGGTTCAAAAATTCAGATATATGATCTACACTGAAAATAAAAAGACACGTGTAATTTTGTTTTTCCTGAATTTTCCCCAGAAATGAGCAGGCAGTTTTCAAAGATCGTGTTCAAAATATAGGATTAGACTGCGTGCTGCCATATATAATACACATACAGTAAAAACCGGTATTGCATGATTTGTAAAACATTGCAGATTTCGCTAAGCAGGGCGACTTCAGGTTCAAAAATTCAGATATATGATCTACACTGAAAATAAAAAGACACGTGTAATTTTGTTTTTCCTGAATTTTCCCCAGAAATGAGCAGGCAGTTTTCAAAGATCGGGTTCAAAATATAGGATTAGACTGCGTGCTGTCATATATAATACACATACAGTGTAGCACGTCATAACGTGATTTGTAAAACATTGGAGATTTCGCTAAGCAGGGCGACTTCGGGTTCAAAAATTCAGATATATGATCTACACTGAAAATAAAAAGACACGTGTAATTTTGTTTTTCCTGAATTTTCCCCAGAAATGAGCAGGCAGTTTTCAAAGATCGTGTTCAAAATATAGGATTAGACTGCGTGCTGCCATATATAATACACATACAGTAAAAACCGGTATTGCATGATTTGTAAAACATTACAGATTTCGCTAAGCAGGGCGACTTCAGGTTCAAAAATTCAGATAAATGATCTACACTGAAAATAAAAAGACACGTGTAATTTTGTTTTTCCTGAGTTTGACCCAGAAATGAGCAGGCAGATTTCAAAGATCGTGTTCAAAATATAGGATTGAACAGCGCGCTGTCATATATAATACACATACAGTGTAGCACGTCATAACGTGATTTGTAAAACATTGTATATTTCGCTAAGCAGGGCGACTTCAGGGTCAAAAAATCAGATCTATGATCTAGACTGAAAATAAAAAGACACGTGTAATTTTGTTTTTCCTGAGTTTGCCCCAGAAATGAGCAGCCAGATGTCAAAGATCGTGTTCAAAATATAGGATTTGAAAAATCCTCATGCGCTTTAACAATGGTCCCATGCACAAACCTATGGACGAAGGTGTGAACTAGACCGAATCTTACTGACTATGACAAACATAATCCAGGACCATTTCATGTCACAACTCATTTTTGTCCACGCAGGCTCTACGGGCTTGCCTATAAGCGTGGCATGAGCCAGTCGTCTGGCATAGTCAGTGACATATGGTCAAGCTCCCCGCCTTCTTAATATGGTTTGTACATGGGCTCATTGCTAAAGCGCGTTTAAGGGGGATGATTTCGCTACGCAGGGCGACTTCAGTTTCAAAAATTAAGATCTATGATCTACACTGAAAATAAAAAGAAACGTGTAATTTTGTTTTTCCTGAGTTTGCCCCAGAAATGAGCAGGCAGACTTCAAAGATCGGGTTCAAAATATAGGATTAGACTGCGTGCTGCCATAATAATACACAAACAGTGTAGCACGTCATAACGTGATTCATAAAACATGGCAGATTTCGCTAAGCAGGGCGACTTCGGGTTCAAAAATTCAGATATATGATCTACACTGAAAATAAAAAGACACGTGTAATTTTGTTTTTCCTGAATTTGACCCAGAAAGGAGCAGGCAGTTTTCACAGATCGGGTTCAAAATATAGGATTAGACTGCGTGCTGTCATATATAATACACATACAGTGTAGCACGTCATAACGTGATTTGTAAAACATTGGAGATTTCGCTAAGCAGGGCGACTTCGGGTTCAAAAATTCAGATATATGATCTACACTGAAAATAAAAAGACACGTGTAATTTTGTTTTTCCTGAATTTGACCCAGAAAGGAGCAGGCAGTTTTCACAGATCGGGTTCAAAATATAGGATTAGACTGCGTGCTGCCATATTATAATACACAAACAGTGTAGCACGTCATAACGTGATTCATAAAACATGGCAGATTTCGCTAAGCAGGGCGACTTCAGGTTCAAAAATTCAGATAAATGATCTACACTGAAAATAAAAAGACACGTGTAATTTTGTTTTTCCTGAGTTTGACCCAGAAATGAGCAGGCAGATTTCAAAGATCGTGTTCAAAATATAGGATTGAACAGCGCGCTGTCATATATAATACACATACAGTGTAGCACGTCATAACGTGATTTGTAAAACATTGGAGATTTCGCTAAGCAGGGCGACTTCGGGTTCAAAAATTCAGATATATGATCTACACTGAAAATAAAAAGACACGTGTAATTTTGTTTTACCTGAATTTTCCCCAGAAATGAGTAGGCAGTTTTCAAAGATCGTGTTAAAAATATAGGATTAGACTGCGTGCTATTATATTATGATACACATACAGTGTAGAACGTCATAACATGATATATAAATCATTACAGATTTCGCTATGCAGGGCGACTTCAGGTTCAAATATTCAGATATATGATCTACACTGAAAATAAAAAGACACGTGTAATTTTGTTTTTCCTGAATTTTCCCCAGAAATGAGCAGGCAGTTTTCAAAGATCGTGTTAAAAATATAGGATTAGACTGCGTGCTATTATATTATGATACACATACAGTGTAGAACGTCATAACATGATATATAAATCATTACAGATTTCGCTATGCAGGGCGACTTCAGGTTCAAATATTCAGATATATGATCTACACTGAAAATAAAAAGACACGTGTAATTTTGTTTTTCCTGAATTTTCCCCAGAAATGAGCAGGCAGTTTTCAAAGATCGGGTTCAAAATATAGGATTAGACTACGTGCTGCAATATTATAATACACAAACAGTGTAGCACGTCATAACGTGATTCATAAAACATGGCAGATTTCGCTAAGCAGGGCGACTTCAGGTTCAAAAATTCAGATATATGATCTTCACTGAAAATAAAAAGAGACGTGTAATTTTGTTTTTCCTGAATTTTCCCAAGAAA
Source organism: Astropecten irregularis (assembly GCA_963971285.1). Taxonomy (NCBI): domain Eukaryota; kingdom Metazoa; phylum Echinodermata; class Asteroidea; order Paxillosida; family Astropectinidae; genus Astropecten; species Astropecten irregularis. The sequence continues at coordinate 16,298,140 of OZ020247.1, forward strand.
TGAGCAGGCAGTTTTCAAAGATCGTGTTCAAAATATAGGATTAGACTGCGTGCTGCCATATATAATACACATACAGTAAAAACCGGTATTGCATGATTTGTAAAACATTACAGATTTCGCTAAGCAGGGCGACTTCAGGTTCAAAAATTCAGATAAATGATCTACACTAAAAATAAAACGACACGTGTAATTTTGTTTTTCCTGAGTTTGACCCAGAAATGAGCAGGCAGATTTCAAAGATCGTGTTCAAAATATAGGATTGAACAGCGCGCTGTCATATATAATACACATACAGTGTAGCACGTCATAACGTGATTTGTAAAACATTGTATATTTCGCTAAGCAGGGCGACTTCAGGGTCAAAAAATCAGATCTATGATCTAGACTGAAAATAAAAAGACACGTGTAATTTTGTTTTTCCTGAGTTTGCCCCAGAAATGAGCAGCCAGATGTCAAAGATCGTGTTCAAAATATAGGATTTGAAAAATCCTCATGCGCTTTAACAATGGTCCCATGCACAAACCTATGGACGAAGGTGTGAACTAGTCCGAATCTTACTGACTATGACAAACATAATCCAGGACCATTTCATGTCACAACTCATTTTTGTCCACGCAGGCTCTACGGGCTTGTCTATAAGCGTGGCATGAACCAGTCGTCTGGCATAGCCAGTGACATATGGTCAAGCTCACCGCCTTCTTAATATGGTTTGTACATGGGCTCATTGCTAAAGCGCGTTAAGATTTTTTTAAGGGGATGATTACGCTAGGCAGGGCGACTTCGGTTTCAAAAATTCAGATCTATGATCTACACTGAAAATAAAAAGACACGTGTAATTTTGCTTTTCCTGAGTTTGCCCCAGAAATGAGCAGGCAGTTTTCAAAGATCGGGTTCAAAATATAGGATTAGACTGCGTGCTGCCATATTATAATACACAAACAGTGTAGCACGTCATAACGTGATTCATAAAACATGGCAGATTTCGCTAAGCAGGGCGACTTCAGGTTCAAAAATTCAGATATATGATCTTCACTGAAAATAAAAAGAAACGTGTAATTTTGTTTTTCCTGAGTTTGCCCCAGAAATGAGCAGGCAGATTTCAAAGATCGGGTTCAAAATATAGGATTAGACTGCGTGCTGTCATATATAATACACATACAGTGTAGCACGTCATAACGTGATTTGTAAAACATTGGAGATTTCGCTAAGCAGGGCGACTTCGGGTTCAAAAATTCAGATATATGATCTACACTGAGAATAAAAAGACACGTGTAATTTTGTTTTTCCTGAATTTTCCCCAGAAATGAGCAGGCAGTTTTCGAAGATCGTGTTCAAAATATAGGATTAGACTCCGTGCTGCCATATATAATACACATACAGTAAAAACCGGTATTGCATGATTTGTAAAACATTACAGATTTCGCTAAGCAGGGCGACTTCAGGTTCAAAAATTCAGATAAATGATCTACACTGAAAATAAAAAGACACGGGTAATTTTGTTTTTCCTGAGTTTGACCCAGAAATGAGCAGGCAGATTTCAAAGATCGTGTTCAAAATATAGGATTGAACAGCGCGCTGTCATATATAATACACATACAGTGTAGCACGTCATAACGTGATTTGTAAAACATTGTATATTTCGCTAAGCAGGGCGACTTCAGGGTCAGAAAATCAGATCTATGATCTAGACTGAAAATAAAAAGACACGTGTAATTTTGTTTTTCCTGAGTTTGCCCCAGAAATGAGCAGCCAGATGTCAAAGATCGTGTTCAAAATATAGGATTTGAAAAATCCTCATGCGCTTTAACAATGGTCCCATGCACAAACCTATGGACGAAGGTGTGAACTAGACCGAATCTTACTGACTATGACAAACATAATCCAGGACCATTTCATGTCACAACTCATTTTTGTCCACGCAGGCTCTACGGGCTTGCCTATAAGCGTGGCATGAGCCAGTCGTCTGGCATAGTCAGTGACATATGGTCAAGCTCCCCGCCTTCTTAATATGGTTTGTACATGGGCTCATTGCTAAAGCGCGTTTAAGGGGGATGATTTCGCTACGCAGGGCGACTTCAGTTTCAAAAATTCAGATCTATGATCTACACTGAAAATAAAAAGAATCGTGTAATTTTGTTTTTCCTGAGTTTGCCCCGGAAATGAGCAGGCAGATTTCAAAGATCATGTTCAAAATATAGGATTGGACAGCGCGCTGTCATATATAATACACATACAGTGTAGCACGTCATAACGTGATCTGTAAAACATTGCAGATTTCGCTAAGCAGGGCGACTTCAGGTTCAAAAATTCAGATATATGATCTACACTGAAAATAAAAAGACACGTGTAATTTTGTTTTTCCTGAATTTTTCCCAGAAATGAGCAGGCAGTTTTCAAAGATCGGGTTCAAAATATAGGATTAGACTGCGTGCTGCCATATTATAATACACAAACAGTGTAGCACGTCATAACGTGATTCATAAAACATGGCAGATTTCGCTAAACAGGGCGACTTCAGGTTCAAAAATTCAGATATATGATCTTCACTGAAAATAAAAAGACACGTGTAATTTTGTTTTTCCTGAATTTTCCCCAGAAATGAGCAGGCAGTTTTCAAAGATCGGGTTCAAAATATAGGATTAGACTGCGTGCTGTCATATATAATACACATACAGTGTAGCACGTCATAACGTGATTTGTAAAACATTGGAGATTTCGCTAAGCAGGGCGACTTCGGGTTCAAAAATTCAGATATATGATCTACACTGAAAATAAAAAGACACGTGTAATTTTGATTTTCCTGAATTTTCCCAAAATATGCAGGCAGTTTTCAAAGATCGTGTTCAAAATATAGGATTAGACTGCGTGCTGCCATATATAATACACATACAGTAAAAACCGGTATTGCATGATTTGTAAAACATTACAGATTTCGCTAAGCAGGGCGACTTAAGGTTCAAAAATTCAGATATATGATCTACACTGAAAATAAAAAGACACGTGTAATTTTGTTTTTCCTGAGTTTGACCCAGAAATGAGCAGGCAGATTTCAAAGATCGTGTTCAAAATATAGGATTGAACAGCGCGCTGTCATATATAATACACATACAGTGTAGCACGTCATAACGTGATTTGTAAAACATTGTATATTTCGCTAAGCAGGGCGACTTCAGGGTCAAAAAATCAGATCTATGATCTAGACTGAAAATAAAAAGACACGTGTAATTTTGTTTTTCCTGAGTTTGCCCCAGAAATGAGCAGCCAGATGTCAAAGATCGTGTTCAAAATATAGGATTTGAAAAATCCTCATGCGCTTTAACAATGGTCCCATGCACAAACCTATGGACGAAGGTGTGAACTAGACCGAATCTTACTGACTATGACAAACATAATCCAGGACCATTTCATGTCACAACTCATTTTTGTCCACGCAGGCTCTACGGGCTTGCCTATAAGCGTGGCATGAGCCAGTCGTCTGGCATAGTCAGTGACATATGGTCAAGCTCCCCGCCTTCTTAATATGGTTTGTACATGGGCTCATTGCTAAAGCGCGTTTAAGGGGGATGATTTCGCTACGCAGGGCGACTTCAGTTTCAAAAATTAAGATCTATGATCTACACTGAAAATAAAAAGAAACGTGTAATTTTGTTTTTCCTGAGTTTGCCCCAGAAATGAGCAGGCAGATTTCAAAGATCGTGTTCAAAATATAGGATTGGACAGCGCGCTGTCATATATAATACACATACAGTGTAGCACGTCATAACGTGATCTGTAAAACATTGCAGATTTCGCTAAGCAGGGCGACTTCAGGTTCGAAAATTCAGATACATGATCTACACTGAAAATAAAAAGACACGTGTAATTTTGTTTTTCCTGAATTTTCCCCAGAAATGAGCAGGCAGTTTTCAAAGATCGGGTTCAAAATATAGGATTAGACTACGTGCTGCAATATTATAATACACAAACAGTGTAGCACGTCATAACGTGATTCATAAAACATGGCAGATTTCGCTAAGCAGGGCGACTTCAGGTTCAAAAATTCAGATATATGATCTTCACTGAAAATAAAAAGACACGTGTAATTTTGTTTTTCCTGAATTTTCCCCAGAAATGAGCAGGCAGTTTTCAAAGATCGTGTTCAAAATATAGGATTAGACTGCGTGCTGCCATATATAATACACATACAGTAAAAACCGGTATTGCATGATTTGTAAAACATTACAGATTTCGCTAAGTAGGGCGACTTCAGGTTCAAAAATTCAGATAAATGATCTACACTGAAAATAAAAAGACACGTGTAATTTTGTTTTTCCTGAGCTTGACCCAGAAATGAGCAGGCAGATTTCAAAGATCGTGTTCAAAATATAGGATTGAACAGCGCGCTGTCATATATAATACACATACAGTGTAGCACGTCATAACGTGATTTGTAAAACATTGTATATTTCGCTAAGCAGGGCGACTTCGGGTTCAAAAATTCAGATATATGATCTACACTGAAAATAAAAAGACACGTGTAATTTTGTTTTTCCTGAATTTTCCCCAGAAATGAGCAGGCAGTTTTCAAAGATCGTGTTCAAAATATAGGATTAGACTGCGTGCTGCCATATATAATACACATACAGTAAAAACCGGTATTGCATGATTTGTAAAACATTACAGATTTCGCTAAGCAGGGCGACTTCAGGTTCAAACATTCAGATAAATGATCTACACTGAAAATAAAGACACGTGTAATTTTGTTTTTCCTGAGTTTGACCCAGAAATGAGCAGGCAGATTTCAAAGATCGTGTTCAAAATATAGGATTGAACAGCGCGCTGTCATATATAATACACATACAGTGTAGCACGTCATAACGCGATTTGTAAAACATTGTATATTTCGCTAAGCAGGGCGACTTCAGGGTCAAAAAATCAGATCTATGATCTAGACTGAAAATAAAAAGACACGTGTAATTTTGTTTTTCCTGAGTTTGCCCCAGAAATGAGCAGCCAGATGTCAAAGATCGTGTTCAAAATATAGGATTTGAAAAATCCTCATGCGCTTTAACAATGGTCCCATGCACAAACCTATGGACGAAGGTGTGAACTAGTCCGAATCTTACTGACTATGACAAACGTAATCCAGGACCATTTCATGTCACAACTCATTTTTGTCCACGCAGGCTCTACGGGCTTGCCTATAAGCGTGGCATGAACCAGTCGTCTGGCATAGCCAGTGACATATGGTCAAGCTCCCCGCCTTCTTAATATGGTTTGTACATGGGCTCATTGCTAAAGCGCGTTAGGATTTTTTTAAGGGGATGATTACGCTTGGCAGGGCGACTTCGGTTTCAAAAATTCAGATCTATGATCTACACTGAAAATAAAAAGACACGTGTAATTTTGTTTTTCCTGAGTTTGCCCCAGAAATGAGCAGGCAGATTCCAAAGATCGTGTTCAAAATATAGGATTTGACCGCGCGCTGCCATATATGTATAATACACATACAGTGTAGAACGTCATAACATGATATATAAATCATTACAGATTTCGCTAAGCAGGGCGACTTCAGGTTCAAAAATTCAGATACATGATCTACACTGAAAATAAAAAGACACGTGTAATTTTGTTTTTCCTGAATTTTCCCCAGAAATGAGCAGGCAGTTTTCAAAGATCGGGTTCAAAATATAGGATTAGACTACGTGCTGCAATATTATAATACACAAACAGTGTAGCACGTCATAACGTGATTCATAAAACATGGCAGATTTCGCTAAGCAGGGCGACTTCAGGTTCAAAAATTCAGATATATGATCTTCGCTGAAAATAAAAAGACACGTGTAATTTTGTTTTTCCTGAATTTTCCCCAGAAATGAGCAGGCAGTTTTCAAAGATCGGGTTCAAAATATAGGATTAGACTGCGTGCTGTCATATATAATACACATACAGTGTAGCACGTCATAACGTGATTTGTAAAACATTGGAGATTTCGCTAAGCAGGGCGACTTCGGGTTCAAAAATTCAGATATATGATCTACACTGAAAATAAAAAGACACGTGTAATTTTGTTTTTCCTGAATTTTCCCCAGAAATGAGCAGGCAGTTTTCAAAGATCGTGTTCAAAATATAGGATTAGACTGCGTGCTGCCATATATAATACACATACAGTAAAAACCGGTATTGCATGATTTGTAAAACATTACAGATTTCGCTAAGCAGGGCGACTTCAGGTTCAAAAATTCAGATAAATGATCTACACTGAAAATAAAAAGACACGTGTAATTTTGTTTTTCCTGAGTTTGACCCAGAAATGAGCAGGCAGATTTCAAAGATCGTGTTCAAAATATAGGATTGAACAGCGCGCTGTCATATATAATACACATACAGTGTAGCACGTCATAACGTGATTTGTAAAACATTGTATATTTCGCTAAGCAGGGCGACTACAGGGTCAAAAAATCAGATCTATGATCTAGACTGAAAATAAAAAGACACGTGTAATTTTGTTTTTCCTGAGTTTGCCCCAGAAATGAGCAGCCAGATGTCAAAGATCGTGTTCAAAATATAGGATTTGAAAAATCCTCATGCGCTTTAACAATGGTCCCATGCACAAACCTATGGACGAAGGTGTGAACTAGACCGAATCTTACTGACTATGACAAACATAATCCAGGACCATTTCATGTCACAACTCATTTTTGTCCACGCAGGCTCTACGGGCTTGCCTATAAGCGTGGCATGAGCCAGTCGTCTGGCATAGTCAGTGACATATGGTCAAGCTCCCCGCCTTCTTAATATGGTTTGTACATGGGCTCATTGCTAAAGCGCGTTTAAGGGGGATGATTTCGCTACGCAGGGCGACTTCAGTTTCAAAAATTAAGATCTATGATCTACACTGAAAATAAAAAGAAACGTGTAATTTTGTTTTTCCTGAGTTTGCCCCAGAAATGAGCAGGCAGATTTCAAAGATCGGGTTCAAAATATAGGATTAGACTGCGTGCTGCCATAATAATACACAAACAGTGTAGCACGTCATAACGTGATTCATAAAACATGGCAGATTTCGCTAAGCAGGGCGACTTCAGGTTCAAAAATTCAGATATATGATCTTCACTGAAAATAAAAAGACACGTGTAATTTTGTTTTTCCTGAATTTTCCCCAGAAATGAGCAGGCAGTTTTCAAAGATCGGGTTCAAAATATAGGATTAGACTGCGTGCTGTCATATATAATACACATACAGTGTAGCACGTCATAACGTGATTTGTAAAACATTGGAGATTTCGCTAAGCAGGGCGACTTCGGGTTCAAAAATTCAGATATATGATCTACACTGAAAATAAAAAGACACGTGTAATTTTGTTTTTCCTGAATTTTCCCCAGAAATGAGCAGGCAGTTTTCAAAGATCGTGTTCAAAATATAGGATTAGACTGCGTGCTGCCATATATAATACACATACAGTAAAAACCGGTATTGCATGATTTGTAAAACATTACAGATTTCGCTAAGCAGGGCGACTTCAGGTTCAAAAATTCAGATAAATGATCTACACTGAAAATAAAAAGACACGTGTAATTTTGTTTTTCCTGAGTTTGCCCCAGAAATGAGCAGCCAGATGTCAAAGATCGTGTTCAAAATATAGGATTTGAAAAATCCTCATGCGCTTTAACAATGGTCCCATGCACAAACCTATGGACGAAGGTGTGAACTAGACCGAATCTTACTGACTATGACAAACATAATCCAGGACCATTTCATGTCACAACTCATTTTTGTCCACGCAGGCTCTACGGGCTTGCCTATAAGCGTGGCATGAGCCAGTCGTCTGGCATAGTCAGTGACATATGGTCAAGCTCCCCGCCTTCGTAATATGGTTTGTACATGGGCTCATTGCTAAAGCGCGTTAGGATTTTTTTTAAGGGGGATGATTTCGCTATGCAGGGCGACTTCAGTTTCAAAAATTCAGATCTATGATCTACACTGAAAATAAAAAGAAACGTGTAATTTTGTTTTTCCTGAGTTTGCCCCAAAAATGAGCAGGCAGATTTCAAAGATCGTGTTCAAAATATAGGATTGGACAGCGCGCTGTCATATATAATACACATACAGTGTAGCACGTCATAACGTGATTTGTAAAACATTGCAGATTTCGCTAAGCAGGGCGACTTCAGGTTCCAAAATTCAGATATATGATCTACACTGAAAATAAAAAGACACGTGTAATTTTGTTTTTCCTGAATTTTCCCAGGAAATGAGCAGGCAGTTTTCAAAGATCGGGTTCAAAATATAGGATTAGACTGCACGCTGCCATATTATAATACACATACAGTGTAGCACGTCATAACGTGATTTGTAAAACATTGCAGATTTCGCTAAGCAGGGCGACTTCAGGTTCAAAAATTCAGATATATGATCTACACTGAAAATAAAAAGACACGTGTAATTTTGTTTTTCCTGAATTTTCCCCAGAAATGAGCAGGCAGTTTTCAAAGATCGGGTTCAAAATATAGGATTAGACTGCGTGCTGCCATATATAATACACATACAGTAAAAACCGGTATTGCATGATTTGTAAAACATTACAGATTTCGCTAAGCAGGGCGACTTCAGGTTCAAAAAATCAGATCTATGATCTAGACTGAAAATAAAAAGACATGTGTAATTTTGTTTTTCCTGAGTTTGCCCCAGAAATGAGCAGGCAGATTTCAAAGATCGTGTTCAAAATATAGGATTGGACAGCGCGCTGTCATATATAATACACATACAGTGTAGCACGTCATAACGTGATTTGTAAAACATTGCAGATTTCGCTAAGCAGGGCGACTTCAGGTTCCAAAATTCAGATATATGATCTACACTGAAAATAAAAAGACACGTGTAATTTTGTTTTTCCTGAATTTTCCCAGGAAATGAGCAGGCAGTTTTCAAAGATCGGGTTCAAAATATAGGATTAGACTGCACGCTGCCATATTATAATACACATACAGTGTAGCACGTCATAACGTGATTTGTAAAACATTGCAGATTTCGCTAAGCAGGGCGACTTCAGGTTCAAAAATTCAGATATATGATCTACACTGAAAATAAAAAGACACGTGTAATTTTGTTTTTCCTGAATTTTCCCCAGAAATGAGCAGGCAGTTTTCAAAGATCGGGTTCAAAATATAGGATTAGACTGCGTGCTGCCATATATAATACACATACAGTAAAAACCGGTATTGCATGATTTGTAAAACATTACAGATTTCGCTAAGCAGGGCGACTTCAGGTTCAAAAATTCAGATAAATGATCTACACTGAAAATAAAAAGACACGTGTAATTTTGTTTTTCCTGAGTTTGACCCAGAAAAGAGCAGGCAGATTTCAAAGATCGTGTTCAAAATATAGGATTGAACAGCGCGCTGTCATATATAATACACATACAGTGTAGCACGTCATAACGTGATTTGTAAAACATTGTATATTTCGCTAAGCAGGGCGACTTCGGGTTCAAAAATTCAGATATATGATCTACACTGAAAATAAAAAGACACGTGTAATTTTGTTTTTCCTGAATTTTCCCCAGAAATGAGCAGGCAGTTTTCAAAGATCGTGTTCAAAATATAGGATTAGACTGCGTGCTGCCATATATAATACACATACAGTAAAAACCGGTATTGCATGATTTGTAAAACATTGCAGATTTCGCTAAGCAGGGCGACTTCAGGTTCAAAAATTCAGATATATGATCTACACTGAAAATAAAAAGACACGTGTAATTTTGTTTTTCCTGAATTTTCCCCAGAAATGAGCAGGCAGTTTTCAAAGATCGGGTTCAAAATATAGGATTAGACTGCGTGCTGTCATATATAATACACATACAGTGTAGCACGTCATAACGTGATTTGTAAAACATTGGAGATTTCGCTAAGCAGGGCGACTTCGGGTTCAAAAATTCAGATATATGATCTACACTGAAAATAAAAAGACACGTGTAATTTTGTTTTTCCTGAATTTTCCCCAGAAATGAGCAGGCAGTTTTCAAAGATCGTGTTCAAAATATAGGATTAGACTGCGTGCTGCCATATATAATACACATACAGTAAAAACCGGTATTGCATGATTTGTAAAACATTACAGATTTCGCTAAGCAGGGCGACTTCAGGTTCAAAAATTCAGATAAATGATCTACACTGAAAATAAAAAGACACGTGTAATTTTGTTTTTCCTGAGTTTGCCCCAGAAATGAGCAGCCAGATGTCAAAGATCGTGTTCAAAATATAGGATTTGAAAAATCCTCATGCGCTTTAACAATGGTCCCATGCACAAACCTATGGACGAAGGTGTGAACTAGACCGAATCTTACTGACTATGACAAACATAATCCAGGACCATTTCATGTCACAACTCATTTTTGTCCACGCAGGCTCTACGGGCTTGCCTATAAGCGTGGCATGAGCCAGTCGTCTGGCATAGTCAGTGACATATGGTCAAGCTCCCCGCCTTCGTAATATGGTTTGTACATGGGCTCATTGCTAAAGCGCGTTAGGATTTTTTTTAAGGGGGATGATTTCGCTATGCAGGGCGACTTCAGTTTCAAAAATTCAGATCTATGATCTACACTGAAAATAAAAAGAAACGTGTAATTTTGTTTTTCCTGAGTTTGCCCCAGAAATGAGCAGGCAGATTTCAAAGATCGTGTTCAAAATATAGGATTGGACAGCGCGCTGTCATATATAATACACATACAGTGTAGCACGTCATAACGTGATTTGTAAAACATTGCAGATTTCGCTAAGCAGGGCGACTTCAGGTTCCAAAATTCAGATATATGATCTACACTGAAAATAAAAAGACACGTGTAATTTTGTTTTTCCTGAATTTTCCCAGGAAATGAGCAGGCAGTTTTCAAAGATCGGGTTCAAAATATAGGATTAGACTGCACGCTGCCATATTATAATACACATACAGTGTAGCACGTCATAACGTGATTTGTAAAACATTGCAGATTTCGCTAAGCAGGGCGACTTCAGGTTCAAAAATTCAGATATATGATCTACACTGAAAATAAAAAGACACGTGTAATTTTGTTTTTCCTGAATTTTCCCCAGAAATGAGCAGGCAGTTTTCAAAGATCGGGTTCAAAATATAGGATTAGACTGCGTGCTGCCATATATAATACACATACAGTAAAAACCGGTATTGCATGATTTGTAAAACATTACAGATTTCGCTAAGCAGGGCGACTTCAGGTTCAAAAATTCAGATAAATGATCTACACTGAAAATAAAAAGACACGTGTAATTTTGTTTTTCCTGAGTTTGACCCAGAAAAGAGCAGGCAGATTTCAAAGATCGTGTTCAAAATATAGGATTGAACAGCGCGCTGTCATATATAATACACATACAGTGTAGCACGTCATAACGTGATTTGTAAAACATTGTATATTTCGCTAAGCAGGGCGACTTCGGGTTCAAAAATTCAGATATATGATCTACACTGAAAATAAAAAGACACGTGTAATTTTGTTTTTCCTGAATTTTCCCAGGAAATGAGCAGGCAGTTTTCAAAGATCGGGTTCAAAATATAGGATTAGACTGCACGCTGCCATATTATAATACACATACAGTGTAGCACGTCATAACGTGATTTGTAAATCATTACAGATTTCGCTAAGCAGGGCGACTTCAGGCTCAAAAATTCAGATATATGATCTTCACTGAAAATAAAAAGACACGTGTAATTTTGTTTTTCCTGAAATTTCCCCAGAAATGAGCAGGCAGTTTTCAAAGATCGGGTTCAAAATATAGGATTAGACTGCGTGCTGTCATATATAATACACATACAGTGTAGCACGTCATAACGTGATTTGTAAAACATTGGAGATTTCGCTAAGCAGGGCGACTTCGGGTTCAAAAATTCAGATATATGATCTACACTGAAAATAAAAAGACACGTGTAATTTTGTTTTTCCTGAATTTTCCCCAGAAATGAGCAGGCAGTTTTCAAAGATCGTGTTCAAAATATAGGATTAGACTGCGTGCTGCCATATATAATACACATACAGTAAAAACCGGTATTGCATGATTTGTAAAACATTACAGATTTCGCTAAGCAGGGCGACTTCAGGTTCAAAAATTCAGATAAATGATCTACACTGAAAATAAAAAGACACGTGTAATTTTGTTTTTCCTGAGTTTGCCCCAGAAATGAGCAGCCAGATGTCAAAGATCGTGTTCAAAATATAGGATTTGAAAAATCCTCATGCGCTTTAACAATGGTCCCATGCACAAACCTATGGACGAAGGTGTGAACTAGACCGAATCTTACTGACTATGACAAACATAATCCAGGACCATTTCATGTCACAACTCATTTTTGTCCACGCAGGCTCTACGGGCTTGCCTATAAGCGTGGCATGAGCCAGTCGTCTGGCATAGTCAGTGACATATGGTCAAGCTCCCCGCCTTCGTAATATGGTTTGTACATGGGCTCATTGCTAAAGCGCGTTAGGATTTTTTTTAAGGGGGATGATTTCGCTATGCAGGGCGACTTCAGTTTCAAAAATTCAGATCTATGATCTACACTGAAAATAAAAAGAAACGTGTAATTTTGTTTTTCCTGAGTTTGCCCCAGAAATGAGCAGGCAGATTTCAAAGATCGTGTTCAAAATATAGGATTGGACAGCGCGCTGTCATATATAATACACATACAGTGTAGCACGTCATAACGTGATTTGTAAAACATTGCAGATTTCGCTAAGCAGGGCGACTTCAGGTTCCAAAATTCAGATATATGATCTACACTGAAAATAAAAGGACACGTGTAATTTTGTTTTTCCTGAATTTTCCCAGGAAATGAGCAGGCAGTTTTCAAAGATCGGGTTCAAAATATAGGATTAGACTGCACGCTGCCATATTATAATACACATACAGTGTAGCACGTCATAACGTGATTTGTAAAACATTGCAGATTTCGCTAAGCAGGGCGACTTCAGGTTCAAAAATTCAGATATATGATCTACACTGAAAATAAAAAGACACGTGTAATTTTGTTTTTCCTGAATTTTCCCCAGAAATGAGCAGGCAGTTTTCAAAGATCGGGTTCAAAATATAGGATTAGACTGCGTGCTGCCATATATAATACACATACAGTAAAAACCGGTATTGCATGATTTGTAAAACATTACAGATTTCGCTAAGCAGGGCGACTTCAGGTTCAAAAATTCAGATAAATGATCTACACTGAAAATAAAAAGACACGTGTAATTTTGTTTTTCCTGAGTTTGACCCAGAAAAGAGCAGGCAGATTTCAAAGATCGTGTTCAAAATATAGGATTGAACAGCGCGCTGTCATATATAATACACATACAGTGTAGCACGTCATAACGTGATTTGTAAAACATTGTATATTTCGCTAAGCAGGGCGACTTCGGGTTCAAAAATTCAGATATATGATCTACACTGAAAATAAAAAGACACGTGTAATTTTGTTTTTCCTGAATTTTCCCCAGAAATGAGCAGGCAGTTTTCAAAGATCGTGTTCAAAATATAGGATTAGACTGCGTGCTGCCATATATAATACACATACAGTAAAAACCGGTATTGCATGATTTGTAAAACATTGCAGATTTCGCTAAGCAGGGCGACTTCAGGTTCAAAAATTCAGATATATGATCTACACTGAAAATAAAAAGACACGTGTAATTTTGTTTTTCCTGAATTTTCCCCAGAAATGAGCAGGCAGTTTTCAAAGATCGGGTTCAAAATATAGGATTAGACTGCGTGCTGTCATATATAATACACATACAGTGTAGCACGTCATAACGTGATTTGTAAAACATTGGAGATTTCGCTAAGCAGGGCGACTTCGGGTTCAAAAATTCAGATATATGATCTACACTGAAAATAAAAAGACACGTGTAATTTTGTTTTTCCTGAATTTTCCCCAGAAATGAGCAGGCAGTTTTCAAAGATCGTGTTCAAAATATAGGATTAGACTGCGTGCTGCCATATATAATACACATACAGTAAAAACCGGTATTGCATGATTTGTAAAACATTACAGATTTCGCTAAGCAGGGCGACTTCAGGTTCAAAAATTCAGATAAATGATCTACACTGAAAATAAAAAGACACGTGTAATTTTGTTTTTCCTGAGTTTGACCCAGAAATGAGCAGGCAGATTTCAAAGATCGTGTTCAAAATATAGGATTGAACAGCGCGCTGTCATATATAATACACATACAGTGTAGCACGTCATAACGTGATTTGTAAAACATTGTATATTTCGCTAAGCAGGGCGACTTCAGGGTCAAAAAATCAGATCTATGATCTAGACTGAAAATAAAAAGACACGTGTAATTTTGTTTTTCCTGAGTTTGCCCCAGAAATGAGCAGCCAGATGTCAAAGATCGTGTTCAAAATATAGGATTTGAAAAATCCTCATGCGCTTTAACAATGGTCCCATGCACAAACCTATGGACGAAGGTGTGAACTAGACCGAATCTTACTGACTATGACAAACATAATCCAGGACCATTTCATGTCACAACTCATTTTTGTCCACGCAGGCTCTACGGGCTTGCCTATAAGCGTGGCATGAGCCAGTCGTCTGGCATAGTCAGTGACATATGGTCAAGCTCCCCGCCTTCTTAATATGGTTTGTACATGGGCTCATTGCTAAAGCGCGTTTAAGGGGGATGATTTCGCTACGCAGGGCGACTTCAGTTTCAAAAATTAAGATCTATGATCTACACTGAAAATAAAAAGAAACGTGTAATTTTGTTTTTCCTGAGTTTGCCCCAGAAATGAGCAGGCAGATTTCAAAGATCGGGTTCAAAATATAGGATTAGACTGCGTGCTGCCATAATAATACACAAACAGTGTAGCACGTCATAACGTGATTCATAAAACATGGCAGATTTCGCTAAGCAGGGCGACTTCAGGTTCAAAAATTCAGATATATGATCTTCACTGAAAATAAAAAGACACGTGTAATTTTGTTTTTCCTGAATTTTCCCCAGAAATGAGCAGGCAGTTTTCAAAGATCGGGTTCAAAATATAGGATTAGACTGCGTGCTGTCATATATAATACACATACAGTGTAGCACGTCATAACGTGATTTGTAAAACATTGGAGATTTCGCTAAGCAGGGCGACTTCGGGTTCAAAAATTCAGATATATGATCTACACTGAAAATAAAAAGACACGTGTAATTTTGTTTTTCCTGAATTTTCCCCAGAAATGAGCAGGCAGTTTTCAAAGATCGTGTTCAAAATATAGGATTAGACTGCGTGCTGCCATATATAATACACATACAGTAAAAACCGGTATTGCATGATTTGTAAAACATTACAGATTTCGCTAAGCAGGGCGACTTCAGGTTCAAAAATTCAGATAAATGATCTACACTGAAAATAAAAAGACACGTGTAATTTTGTTTTTCCTGAGTTTGCCCCAGAAATGAGCAGCCAGATGTCAAAGATCGTGTTCAAAATATAGGATTTGAAAAATCCTCATGCGCTTTAACAATGGTCCCATGCACAAACCTATGGACGAAGGTGTGAACTAGACCGAATCTTACTGACTATGACAAACATAATCCAGGACCATTTCATGTCACAACTCATTTTTGTCCACGCAGGCTCTACGGGCTTGCCTATAAGCGTGGCATGAGCCAGTCGTCTGGCATAGTCAGTGACATATGGTCAAGCTCCCCGCCTTCGTAATATGGTTTGTACATGGGCTCATTGCTAAAGCGCGTTAGGATTTTTTTTAAGGGGGATGATTTCGCTATGCAGGGCGACTTCAGTTTCAAAAATTCAGATCTATGATCTACACTGAAAATAAAAAGAAACGTGTAATTTTGTTTTTCCTGAGTTTGCCCCAGAAATGAGCAGGCAGATTTCAAAGATCGTGTTCAAAATATAGGATTGGACAGCGCGCTGTCATATATAATACACATACAGTGTAGCACGTCATAACGTGATTTGTAAAACATTGCAGATTTCGCTAAGCAGGGCGACTTCAGGTTCCAAAATTCAGATATATGATCTACACTGAAAATAAAAAGACACGTGTAATTTTGTTTTTCCTGAATTTTCCCAGGAAATGAGCAGGCAGTTTTCAAAGATCGGGTTCAAAATATAGGATTAGACTGCACGCTGCCATATTATAATACACATACAGTGTAGCACGTCATAACGTGATTTGTAAAACATTGCAGATTTCGCTAAGCAGGGCGACTTCAGGTTCAAAAATTCAGATATATGATCTACACTGAAAATAAAAAGACACGTGTAATTTTGTTTTTCCTGAATTTTCCCCAGAAATGAGCAGGCAGTTTTCAAAGATCGGGTTCAAAATATAGGATTAGACTGCGTGCTGCCATATATAATACACATACAGTAAAAACCGGTATTGCATGATTTGTAAAACATTACAGATTTCGCTAAGCAGGGCGACTTCAGGTTCAAAAATTCAGATAAATGATCTACACTGAAAATAAAAAGACACGTGTAATTTTGTTTTTCCTGAGTTTGACCCAGAAAAGAGCAGGCAGATTTCAAAGATCGTGTTCAAAATATAGGATTGAACAGCGCGCTGTCATATATAATACACATACAGTGTAGCACGTCATAACGTGATTTGTAAAACATTGTATATTTCGCTAAGCAGGGCGACTTCGGGTTCAAAAATTCAGATATATGATCTACACTGAAAATAAAAAGACACGTGTAATTTTGTTTTTCCTGAATTTTCCCAGGAAATGAGCAGGCAGTTTTCAAAGATCGGGTTCAAAATATAGGATTAGACTGCACGCTGCCATATTATAATACACATACAGTGTAGCACGTCATAACGTGATTTGTAAATCATTACAGATTTCGCTAAGCAGGGCGACTTCAGGCTCAAAAATTCAGATATATGATCTTCACTGAAAATAAAAAGACACGTGTAATTTTGTTTTTCCTGAAATTTCCCCAGAAATGAGCAGGCAGTTTTCAAAGATCGGGTTCAAAATATAGGATTAGACTGCGTGCTGTCATATATAATACACATACAGTGTAGCACGTCATAACGTGATTTGTAAAACATTGGAGATTTCGCTAAGCAGGGCGACTTCGGGTTCAAAAATTCAGATATATGATCTACACTGAAAATAAAAAGACACGTGTAATTTTGTTTTTCCTGAATTTTCCCCAGAAATGAGCAGGCAGTTTTCAAAGATCGTGTTCAAAATATAGGATTAGACTGCGTGCTGCCATATATAATACACATACAGTAAAAACCGGTATTGCATGATTTGTAAAACATTACAGATTTCGCTAAGCAGGGCGACTTCAGGTTCAAAAATTCAGATAAATGATCTACACTGAAAATAAAAAGACACGTGTAATTTTGTTTTTCCTGAGTTTGCCCCAGAAATGAGCAGCCAGATGTCAAAGATCGTGTTCAAAATATAGGATTTGAAAAATCCTCATGCGCTTTAACAATGGTCCCATGCACAAACCTATGGACGAAGGTGTGAACTAGACCGAATCTTACTGACTATGACAAACATAATCCAGGACCATTTCATGTCACAACTCATTTTTGTCCACGCAGGCTCTACGGGCTTGCCTATAAGCGTGGCATGAGCCAGTCGTCTGGCATAGTCAGTGACATATGGTCAAGCTCCCCGCCTTCGTAATATGGTTTGTACATGGGCTCATTGCTAAAGCGCGTTAGGATTTTTTTTAAGGGGGATGATTTCGCTATGCAGGGCGACTTCAGTTTCAAAAATTCAGATCTATGATCTACACTGAAAATAAAAAGAAACGTGTAATTTTGTTTTTCCTGAGTTTGCCCCAGAAATGAGCAGGCAGATTTCAAAGATCGTGTTCAAAATATAGGATTGGACAGCGCGCTGTCATATATAATACACATACAGTGTAGCACGTCATAACGTGATTTGTAAAACATTGCAGATTTCGCTAAGCAGGGCGACTTCAGGTTCCAAAATTCAGATATATGATCTACACTGAAAATAAAAGGACACGTGTAATTTTGTTTTTCCTGAATTTTCCCAGGAAATGAGCAGGCAGTTTTCAAAGATCGGGTTCAAAATATAGGATTAGACTGCACGCTGCCATATTATAATACACATACAGTGTAGCACGTCATAACGTGATTTGTAAAACATTGCAGATTTCGCTAAGCAGGGCGACTTCAGGTTCAAAAATTCAGATATATGATCTACACTGAAAATAAAAAGACACGTGTAATTTTGTTTTTCCTGAATTTTCCCCAGAAATGAGCAGGCAGTTTTCAAAGATCGGGTTCAAAATATAGGATTAGACTGCGTGCTGCCATATATAATACACATACAGTAAAAACCGGTATTGCATGATTTGTAAAACATTACAGATTTCGCTAAGCAGGGCGACTTCAGGTTCAAAAATTCAGATAAATGATCTACACTGAAAATAAAAAGACACGTGTAATTTTGTTTTTCCTGAGTTTGACCCAGAAAAGAGCAGGCAGATTTCAAAGATCGTGTTCAAAATATAGGATTGAACAGCGCGCTGTCATATATAATACACATACAGTGTAGCACGTCATAACGTGATTTGTAAAACATTGTATATTTCGCTAAGCAGGGCGACTTCGGGTTCAAAAATTCAGATATATGATCTACACTGAAAATAAAAAGACACGTGTAATTTTGTTTTTCCTGAATTTTCCCCAGAAATGAGCAGGCAGTTTTCAAAGATCGTGTTCAAAATATAGGATTAGACTGCGTGCTGCCATATATAATACACATACAGTAAAAACCGGTATTGCATGATTTGTAAAACATTGCAGATTTCGCTAAGCAGGGCGACTTCAGGTTCAAAAATTCAGATATATGATCTACACTGAAAATAAAAAGACACGTGTAATTTTGTTTTTCCTGAATTTTCCCCAGAAATGAGCAGGCAGTTTTCAAAGATCGGGTTCAAAATATAGGATTAGACTGCGTGCTGTCATATATAATACACATACAGTGTAGCACGTCATAACGTGATTTGTAAAACATTGGAGATTTCGCTAAGCAGGGCGACTTCGGGTTCAAAAATTCAGATATATGATCTACACTGAAAATAAAAAGACACGTGTAATTTTGTTTTTCCTGAATTTTCCCCAGAAATGAGCAGGCAGTTTTCAAAGATCGTGTTCAAAATATAGGATTAGACTGCGTGCTGCCATATATAATACACATACAGTAAAAACCGGTATTGCATGATTTGTAAAACATTACAGATTTCGCTAAGCAGGGCGACTTCAGGTTCAAAAATTCAGATAAATGATCTACACTGAAAATAAAAAGACACGTGTAATTTTGTTTTTCCTGAGTTTGACCCAGAAATGAGCAGGCAGATTTCAAAGATCGTGTTCAAAATATAGGATTGAACAGCGCGCTGTCATATATAATACACATACAGTGTAGCACGTCATAACGTGATTTGTAAAACATTGTATATTTCGCTAAGCAGGGCGACTTCAGGGTCAAAAAATCAGATCTATGATCTAGACTGAAAATAAAAAGACACGTGTAATTTTGTTTTTCCTGAGTTTGCCCCAGAAATGAGCAGCCAGATGTCAAAGATCGTGTTCAAAATATAGGATTTGAAAAATCCTCATGCGCTTTAACAATGGTCCCATGCACAAACCTATGGACGAAGGTGTGAACTAGACCGAATCTTACTGACTATGACAAACATAATCCAGGACCATTTCATGTCACAACTCATTTTTGTCCACGCAGGCTCTACGGGCTTGCCTATAAGCGTGGCATGAGCCAGTCGTCTGGCATAGTCAGTGACATATGGTCAAGCTCCCCGCCTTCTTAATATGGTTTGTACATGGGCTCATTGCTAAAGCGCGTTTAAGGGGGATGATTTCGCTACGCAGGGCGACTTCAGTTTCAAAAATTAAGATCTATGATCTACACTGAAAATAAAAAGAAACGTGTAATTTTGTTTTTCCTGAGTTTGCCCCAGAAATGAGCAGGCAGATTTCAAAGATCGGGTTCAAAATATAGGATTAGACTGCGTGCTGCCATAATAATACACAAACAGTGTAGCACGTCATAACGTGATTCATAAAACATGGCAGATTTCGCTAAGCAGGGCGACTTCAGGTTCAAAAATTCAGATATATGATCTTCACTGAAAATAAAAAGACACGTGTAATTTTGTTTTTCCTGAATTTTCCCCAGAAATGAGCAGGCAGTTTTCAAAGATCGGGTTCAAAATATAGGATTAGACTGCGTGCTGTCATATATAATACACATACAGTGTAGCACGTCATAACGTGATTTGTAAAACATTGGAGATTTCGCTAAGCAGGGCGACTTCGGGTTCAAAAATTCAGATATATGATCTACACTGAAAATAAAAAGACACGTGTAATTTTGTTTTTCCTGAATTTTCCCCAGAAATGAGCAGGCAGTTTTCAAAGATCGTGTTCAAAATATAGGATTAGACTGCGTGCTGCCATATATAATACACATACAGTAAAAACCGGTATTGCATGATTTGTAAAACATTACAGATTTCGCTAAGCAGGGCGACTTCAGGTTCAAAAATTCAGATAAATGATCTACACTGAAAATAAAAAGACACGTGTAATTTTGTTTTTCCTGAGTTTGCCCCAGAAATGAGCAGCCAGATGTCAAAGATCGTGTTCAAAATATAGGATTTGAAAAATCCTCATGCGCTTTAACAATGGTCCTATGCACAAACCTATGGACGAAGGTGTGAACTAGACCGAATCTTACTGACTATGACAAACATAATCCAGGACCATTTCATGTCACAACTCATTTTTGTCCACGCAGGCTCTACGGGCTTGCCTATAAGCGTGGCATGAGCCAGTCGTCTGGCATAGTCAGTGACATATGGTCAAGCTCCCCGCCTTCGTAATATGGTTTGTACATGGGCTCATTGCTAAAGCGCGTTAGGATTTTTTTTAAGGGGGATGATTTCGCTATGCAGGGCGACTTCAGTTTCAAAAATTCAGATCTATGATCTACACTGAAAATAAAAAGAAACGTGTAATTTTGTTTTTCCTGAGTTTGCCCCAGAAATGAGCAGGCAGATTTCAAAGATCGTGTTCAAAATATAGGATTGGACAGCGCGCTGTCATATATAATACACATACAGTGTAGCACGTCATAACGTGATTTGTAAAACATTGCAGATTTCGCTAAGCAGGGCGACTTCAGGTTCCAAAATTCAGATATATGATCTACACTGAAAATAAAAAGACACGTGTAATTTTGTTTTTCCTGAATTTTCCCCAGAAATGAGAAGGCAGTTTTCAAAGATCGGGTTCAAAATATAGGATTAGACTGCATGCTGCCATATTATAATACACATACAGTGTAGCACGTCATAACGTGATTTGTAAAACATTGCAGATTTCGCTAAGCAGGGCGACTTCAGGTTCAAAAATTCAGATATATGATCTACACTGAAAATAAAAAGACACGTGTAATTTTGTTTTTCCTGAATTTTCCCCAGTAATGAGCAGGCAGTTTTCAAAGATCGGGTTCAAAATATAGGATTAGACTGCGTGCTGCCATATATAATACACATACAGTAAAAACCGGTATTGCATGATTTGTAAAACATTACAGATTTCGCTAAGCAGGGCGACTTCAGGTTCAAAAATTCAGATAAATGATCTACACTGAAAATAAAAAGACACGTGTAATTTTGTTTTTCCTGAGTTTGACCCAGAAAAGAGCAGGCAGATTTCAAAGATCGTGTTCAAAATATAGGATTGAACAGCGCGCTGTCATATATAATACACATACAGTGTAGCACGTCATAACGTGATTTGTAAAACATTGTATATTTCGCTAAGCAGGGCGACTTCGGGTTCAAAAATTCAGATATATGATCTACACTGAAAATAAAAAGACACGTGTAATTTTGTTTTTCCTGAATTTTCCCCAGAAATGAGCAGGCAGTTTTCAAAGATCGTGTTCAAAATATAGGATTAGACTGCGTGCTGCCATATATAATACACATACAGTAAAAACCGGTATTGCATGATTTGTAAAACATTGCAGATTTCGCTAAGCAGGGCGACTTCAGGTTCAAAAATTCAGATATATGATCTACACTGAAAATAAAAAGACACGTGTAATTTTGTTTTTCCTGAATTTTCCCCAGAAATGAGCAGGCAGTTTTCAAAGATCGGGTTCAAAATATAGGATTAGACTGCGTGCTGTCATATATAATACACATACAGTGTAGCACGTCATAACGTGATTTGTAAAACATTGGAGATTTCGCTAAGCAGGGCGACTTCGGGTTCAAAAATTCAGATATATGATCTACACTGAAAATAAAAAGAGACGTGTAATTTTGTTTTTCCTGAATTTTCCCAAGAAATGAGCAGGCAGTTTTCAAAGATCGTGTTCAAAATATAGGATTAGACTGCGTGCTGCCATATATAATACACATACAGTAAAAACCGGTATTGCATGATTTGTAAAACATTACAGATTTCGCTAAGCAGGGCGACTTCAGGTTCAAAAATTCAGATAAATGATCTACACTGAAAATAAAAAGACACGTGTAATTTTGTTTTTCCTGAGTTTGACCCAGAAATGAGCAGGCAGATTTCAAAGATCGTGTTCAAAATATAGGATTGAACAGCGCGCTGTCATATATAATACACATACAGTGTAGCACGTCATAACGTGATTTGTAAAACATTGTATATTTCGCTAAGCAGGGCGACTTCAGGGTCAAAAAATCAGATCTATGATCTAGACTGAAAATAAAAAGACACGTGTAATTTTGTTTTTCCTGAGTTTGCCCCAGAAATGAGCAGCCAGATGTCAAAGATCGTGTTCAAAATATAGGATTTGAAAAATCCTCATGCGCTTTAACAATGGTCCCATGCACAAACCTATGGACGAAGGTGTGAACTAGTCCGAATCTTACTGACTATGACAAACATAATCCAGGACCATTTCATGTCACAACTCATTTTTGTCCACGCAGGCTCTACGGGCTTGTCTATAAGCGTGGCATGAACCAGTCGTCTGGCATAGCCAGTGACATATGGTCAAGCTCACCGCCTTCTTAATATGGTTTGTACATGGGCTCATTGCTAAAGCGCGTTTAAGGGGGATGATTTCGCTACGCAGGGCGACTTCAGTTTCAAAAATTAAGATCTATGATCTACACTGAAAATAAAAAGAAACGTGTAATTTTGTTTTTCCTGAGTTTGCCCCAGAAATGAGCAGGCAGATTTCAAAGATCGGGTTCAAAATATAGGATTAGACTGCGTGCTGCCATAATAATACACAAACAGTGTAGCACGTCATAACGTGATTCATAAAACATGGCAGATTTCGCTAAGCAGGGCGACTTCAGGTTCAAAAATTCAGATATATGATCTTCACTGAAAATAAAAAGACACGTGTAATTTTGTTTTTCCTGAATTTTCCCCAGAAATGAGCAGGCAGTTTTCAAAGATCGTGTTCAAAATATAGGATTAGACTGCGTGCTGTCATATATAATACACATACAGTGTAGCACGTCATAACGTGATTTGTAAAACATTGGAGATTTCGCTAAGCAGGGCGACTTCGGGTTCAAAAATTCAGATATATGATCTACACTGAAAATAAAAAGACACGTGTAATTTTGTTTTTCCTGAATTTGACCCAGAAAGGAGCAGGCAGTTTTCACAGATCGGGTTCAAAATATAGGATTAGACTGCGTGCTGCCATATTATAATACACAAACAGTGTAGCACGTCATAACGTGATTCATAAAACATGGCAGATTTCGCTAAGCAGGGCGACTTCAGGTTCAAAAATTCAGATAAATGATCTACACTGAAAATAAAAAGACACGTGTAATTTTGTTTTTCCTGAGTTTGACCCAGAAATGAGCAGGCAGATTTCAAAGATCGTGTTCAAAATATAGGATTGAACAGCGCGCTGTCATATATAATACACATACAGTGTAGCACGTCATAACGTGATTTGTAAAACATTGGAGATTTCGCTAAGCAGGGCGACTTCGGGTTCAAAAATTCAGATATATGATCTACACTGAAAATAAAAAGACACGTGTAATTTTGTTTTACCTGAATTTTCCCCAGAAATGAGTAGGCAGTTTTCAAAGATCGTGTTAAAAATATAGGATTAGACTGCGTGCTATTATATTATGATACACATACAGTGTAGAACGTCATAACATGATATATAAATCATTACAGATTTCGCTATGCAGGGCGACTTCAGGTTCAAATATTCAGATATATGATCTACACTGAAAATAAAAAGACACGTGTAATTTTGTTTTTCCTGAATTTTCCCCAGAAATGAGCAGGCAGTTTTCAAAGATCGTGTTAAAAATATAGGATTAGACTGCGTGCTATTATATTATGATACACATACAGTGTAGAACGTCATAACATGATATATAAATCATTACAGATTTCGCTATGCAGGGCGACTTCAGGTTCAAATATTCAGATATATGATCTACACTGAAAATAAAAAGGCACGTGTAATTTTGTTTTTCCTGAATTTTCCCCAGAAATGAGCAGGCAGTTTTCAAAGATCGGGTTCAAAATATAGGATTAGACTACGTGCTGCAATATTATAATACACAAACAGTGTAGCACGTCATAACGTGATTCATAAAACATGGCAGATTTCGCTAAGCAGGGCGACTTCAGGTTCAAAAATTCAGATATATGATCTTCACTGAAAATAAAAAGAGACGTGTAATTTTGTTTTTCCTGAATTTTCCCAAGAAATGAGCAGGCAGTTTTCAAAGATCGGGTTCAAAATATAGGATTAGACTACGTGCTGCAATATTATAATACACAAACAGTGTAGCACGTCATAACGTGATTCATAAAACATGGCAGATTTCGCTAAGCAGGGCGACTTCAGGTTCAAAAATTCAGATATATGATCTACACTAAAAATAAAACGACACGTGTAATTTTGTTTTTCCTGAGTTTGACCCAGAAATGAGCAGGCAGATTTCAAAGATCGTGTTCAAAATATAGGATTGAACAGCGCGCTGTCATATATAATACACATACAGTGTAGCACGTCATAACGTGATTTGTAAAACATTGTATATTTCGCTAAGCAGGGCGACTTCAGGGTCAAAAAATCAGATCTATGATCTAGACTGAAAATAAAAAGACACGTGTAATTTTG
The DNA here is from genome assembly GCA_963971285.1 of Astropecten irregularis. NCBI lineage: Eukaryota > Metazoa > Echinodermata > Asteroidea > Paxillosida > Astropectinidae > Astropecten > Astropecten irregularis. The sequence goes on from OZ020247.1 coordinate 16,323,338, forward strand.
TTTTTCCTGAGTTTGCCCCAGAAATGAGCAGCCAGATGTCAAAGATCGTGTTCAAAATATAGGATTTGAAAAATCCTCATGCGCTTTAACAATGGTCCCATGCACAAACCTATGGACGAAGGTGTGAACTAGTCCGAATCTTACTGACTATGACAAACATAATCCAGGACCATTTCATGTCACAACTCATTTTTGTCCACGCAGGCTCTACGGGCTTGTCTATAAGCGTGGCATGAACCAGTCGTCTGGCATAGCCAGTGACATATGGTCAAGCTCACCGCCTTCTTAATATGGTTTGTACATGGGCTCATTGCTAAAGCGCGTTAAGATTTTTTTAAGGGGATGATTACGCTAGGCAGGGCGACTTCGGTTTCAAAAATTCAGATCTATGATCTACACTGAAAATAAAAAGACACGTGTAATTTTGCTTTTCCTGAGTTTGCCCCAGAAATGAGCAGGCAGTTTTCAAAGATCGGGTTCAAAATATAGGATTAGACTGCGTGCTGCCATATTATAAGACACAAACAGTGTAGCACGTCATAACGTGATTCATAAAACATGGCAGATTTCGCTAAGCAGGGCGACTTCAGGTTCAAAAATTCAGATATATGATCTTCACTGAAAATAAAAAGAAACGTGTAATTTTGTTTTTCCTGAGTTTGCCCCAGAAATGAGCAGGCAGATTTCAAAGATCGGGTTCAAAATATAGGATTAGACTGCGTGCTGTCATATATAATACACATACAGTGTAGCACGTCATAACGTGATTTGTAAAACATTGGAGATTTCGCTAAGCAGGGCGACTTCGGGTTCAAAAATTCAGATATATGATCTACACTGAGAATAAAAAGAGACGTGTAATTTTGTTTTTCCTGAATTTTCCCCAGAAATGAGCAGGCAGTTTTCGAAGATCGTGTTCAAAATATAGGATTAGACTCCGTGCTGCCATATATAATACACATACAGTAAAAACCGGTATTGCATGATTTGTAAAACATTACAGATTTCGCTAAGCAGGGCGACTTCAGGTTCAAAAATTCAGATAAATGATCTACACTGAAAATAAAAAGACACGGGTAATTTTGTTTTTCCTGAGTTTGACCCAGAAATGAGCAGGCAGATTTCAAAGATCGTGTTCAAAATATAGGATTGAACAGCGCGCTGTCATATATAATACACATACAGTGTAGCACGTCATAACGTGATTTGTAAAACATTGTATATTTCGCTAAGCAGGGCGACTTCAGGGTCAGAAAATCAGATCTATGATCTAGACTGAAAATAAAAAGACACGTGTAATTTTGTTTTTCCTGAGTTTGCCCCAGAAATGAGCAGCCAGATGTCAAAGATCGTGTTCAAAATATAGGATTTGAAAAATCCTCATGCGCTTTAACAATGGTCCCATGCACAAACCTATGGACGAAGGTGTGAACTAGACCGAATCTTACTGACTATGACAAACATAATCCAGGACCATTTCATGTCACAACTCATTTTTGTCCACGCAGGCTCTACGGGCTTGCCTATAAGCGTGGCATGAGCCAGTCGTCTGGCATAGTCAGTGACATATGGTCAAGCTCCCCGCCTTCTTAATATGGTTTGTACATGGGCTCATTGCTAAAGCGCGTTTAAGGGGGATGATTTCGCTACGCAGGGCGACTTCAGTTTCAAAAATTCAGATCTATGATCTACACTGAAAATAAAAAGAATCGTGTAATTTTGTTTTTCCTGAGTTTGCCCCGGAAATGAGCAGGCAGATTTCAAAGATCATGTTCAAAATATAGGATTGGACAGCGCGCTGTCATATATAATACACATACAGTGTAGCACGTCATAACGTGATTTGTAAAACATTACAGATTTCGCTAAGCAGGGCGACTTCAGGTTCAAAAATTCAGATAAATGATCTACACTGAAAATAAAAAGACACGTGTAATTTTGTTTTTCCTGAGTTTGACCCAGAAATGAGCAGGCAGATTTCAAAGATCGTGTTCAAAATATAGGATTGAACAGCGCGCTGTCATATATAATACACATACAGTGTAGCACGTCATAACGTGATTTGTAAAACATTGTATATTTCGCTAAGCAGGGCGACTACAGGGTCAAAAAATCAGATCTATGATCTAGACTGAAAATAAAAAGACACGTGTAATTTTGTTTTTCCTGAGTTTGCCCCAGAAATGAGCAGCCAGATGTCAAAGATCGTGTTCAAAATATAGGATTTGAAAAATCCTCATGCGCTTTAACAATGGTCCCATGCACAAACCTATGGACGAAGGTGTGAACTAGACCGAATCTTACTGACTATGACAAACATAATCCAGGACCATTTCATGTCACAACTCATTTTTGTCCACGCAGGCTCTACGGGCTTGCCTATAAGCGTGGCATGAGCCAGTCGTCTGGCATAGTCAGTGACATATGGTCAAGCTCCCCGCCTTCTTAATATGGTTTGTACATGGGCTCATTGCTAAAGCGCGTTTAAGGGGGATGATTTCGCTACGCAGGGCGACTTCAGTTTCAAAAATTAAGATCTATGATCTACACTGAAAATAAAAAGAAACGTGTAATTTTGTTTTTCCTGAGTTTGCCCCAGAAATGAGCAGGCAGATTTCAAAGATCGGGTTCAAAATATAGGATTAGACTGCGTGCTGCCATAATAATACACAAACAGTGTAGCACGTCATAACGTGATTCATAAAACATGGCAGATTTCGCTAAGCAGGGCGACTTCAGGTTCAAAAATTCAGATATATGATCTTCACTGAAAATAAAAAGACACGTGTAATTTTGTTTTTCCTGAATTTTCCCCAGAAATGAGCAGGCAGTTTTCAAAGATCGGGTTCAAAATATAGGATTAGACTGCGTGCTGTCATATATAATACACATACAGTGTAGCACGTCATAACGTGATTTGTAAAACATTGGAGATTTCGCTAAGCAGGGCGACTTCGGGTTCAAAAATTCAGATATATGATCTACACTGAAAATAAAAAGACACGTGTAATTTTGTTTTTCCTGAATTTTCCCCAGAAATGAGCAGGCAGTTTTCAAAGATCGTGTTCAAAATATAGGATTAGACTGCGTGCTGCCATATATAATACACATACAGTAAAAACCGGTATTGCATGATTTGTAAAACATTACAGATTTCGCTAAGCAGGGCGACTTCAGGTTCAAAAATTCAGATAAATGATCTACACTGAAAATAAAAAGACACGTGTAATTTTGTTTTTCCTGAGTTTGCCCCAGAAATGAGCAGCCAGATGTCAAAGATCGTGTTCAAAATATAGGATTTGAAAAATCCTCATGCGCTTTAACAATGGTCCCATGCACAAACCTATGGACGAAGGTGTGAACTAGACCGAATCTTACTGACTATGACAAACATAATCCAGGACCATTTCATGTCACAACTCATTTTTGTCCACGCAGGCTCTACGGGCTTGCCTATAAGCGTGGCATGAGCCAGTCGTCTGGCATAGTCAGTGACATATAGTCAAGCTCCCCGCCTTCGTAATATGGTTTGTACATGGGCTCATTGCTAAAGCGCGTTAGGATTTTTTTTAAGGGGGATGATTTCGCTATGCAGGGCGACTTCAGGTTCAAAATTTCAGATATATGATCTTCACTGAAAATAAAAAGACACGTGTAATTTTGTTTTTCCTGAGTTTGCCCCAGAAATGAGCAGCCAGATGTCAAAGATCGTGTTCAAAATATAGGATTTGAAAAATCCTCATGCGCTTTAACAATGGTCCCATGCACAAACCTATGGACGAAGGTGTGAACTAGACCGAATCTTACTGACTATGACAAACATAATCCAGGACCATTTCATGTCACAACTCATTTTTGTCCACGCAGGCTCTACGGGCTTGCCTATAAGCGTGGCATGAGCCAGTCGTCTGGCATAGTCAGTGACATATGGTCAAGCTCCCCGCCTTCTTAATATGGTTTGTACATGGGCTCATTGCTAAAGCGCGTTTAAGGGGGATGATTTCGCTACGCAGGGCGACTTCAGTTTCAAAAATTAAGATCTATGATCTACACTGAAAATAAAAAGAAACGTGTAATTTTGTTTTTCCTGAGTTTGCCCCAGAAATGAGCAGGCAGATTTCAAAGATCGGGTTCAAAATATAGGATTAGACTGCGTGCTGCCATAATAATACACAAACAGTGTAGCACGTCATAACGTGATTCATAAAACATGGCAGATTTCGCTAAGCAGGGCGACTTCAGGTTCAAAAATTCAGATATATGATCTTCACTGAAAATAAAAAGACACGTGTAATTTTGTTTTTCCTGAATTTTCCCCAGAAATGAGCAGGCAGTTTTCAAAGATCGTGTTCAAAATATAGGATTAGACTGCGTGCTGTCATATATAATACACATACAGTGTAGCACGTCATAACGTGATTTGTAAAACATTGGAGATTTCGCTAAGCAGGGCGACTTCGGGTTCAAAAATTCAGATATATGATCTACACTGAAAATAAAAAGACACGTGTAATTTTGTTTTTCCTGAATTTGACCCAGAAAGGAGCAGGCAGTTTTCACAGATCGGGTTCAAAATATAGGATTAGACTGCGTGCTGCCATATTATAATACACAAACAGTGTAGCACGTCATAACGTGATTCATAAAACATGGCAGATTTCGCTAAGCAGGGCGACTTCAGGTTCAAAAATTCAGATATATGATCTTCACTGAAAATAAAAAGACACGTGTAATTTTGTTTTTCCTGAATTTTCCCCAGAAATGAGCAGGCAGTTTTCAAAGATCGGGTTCAAAATATAGGATTAGATTGCGTGCTGTCATATATAATACACATACAGTGTAGCACGTCATAACGTGATTTGTAAAACATTGGAGATTTCGCTAAGCAGGGCGACTTCGGGTTCAAAAATTCAGATATATGATCTACACTGAAAATAAAAAGACACGTGTAATTTTGTTTTTCCTGAATTTGACCCAGAAAGGAGCAGGCAGTTTTCAAAGATCGGGCTCAAAATATAGGATTAGACTGCGTGCTGCCATATTATAATACACAAACAGTGTAGCACGTCATAACGTGATTCATAAAACATGGCAGATTTCGCTAAGCAGGGCGACTTCAGTTTCAAAAATTCAGATATATGATCTACACTGAAAATAAAAAGAAACGTGTAATTTTGTTTTTCCTGAGTTTGCCCCAGAAATGAGCAGGCAGTTTTCAAAGATCAGGTTCAAAATATAGGATTAGACTGCGTGCTGCCATATTATAATACACAAACAGTGTAGCACGTCATAACATGATTCATAAAACATGGCAGATTTCGCTAAGCAGGGCGACTTCAGTTTCAAAAATTCAGATATATGATCTACACTGAAAATAAAAAGAAACGTGTAATTTTGTTTTTCCTGAGTTTGCCCCAGAAATGAGCAGGCAGTTTTCAAAGATCAGGTTCAAAATATAGGATTAGACTGCGTGCTGCCATATTATAATACACAAACAGTGTAGCACGTCATAACGTGATTCATAAAACATGGCAGATTTCGCTAAGCAGGGCGACTTCAGGTTCAAAATTTCAGATATATGATCTTCACTGAAAATAAAAAGACACGTGTAATTTTGTTTCTCCTGAATTTTCCCCAGAAATGAGCAGGCGGTTTTCAAAGATCGGGTTCAAAATATAGGATTAGACTGCGTGCTGTCATATACAGGGTGTCCCAGAAAAAACAAAACCGAGATTCGTCAGTGTTTAGTCCTATTTTAATTTCACTTTTGAATAATAAATGAGACATATCTGGAAAGCGTATTTCCTCAGCTTTCATTTGATACCATTCATATGATCCATACTTCACGCATGAGTGAGTAAAGACAATATGAAGCAATGCTATCAAAAAGTTATTTGCACAACGATATTTTTATTTTAAAGAATCAATCACATGTCTAGAAACTACATTTCCTGGCCTTTGAAATGATGCCTCAGTCAAGAAAAATGAGCAAGGGATGACAGAGATATCTGCCTTTAAAATGGATTGAAAATTCATGTTTTTCAAATCCTTCGTTTATACCTGACCGATTTGTTTGCATGAATGGATGCGGATCCATTATGTCCATTAAGAACGTGCGTGTTGAATCCCCTCCCTCCCAATCCTTCCTTCTAGCCCGGATTTATTCACTAAGTCTTTCTTTTCTATTATTTTTATTCACACATGCGTGAAGTATGAATCTCATGAGAGGTATGTAATTGAAGAGGGGGAACTAAGCTTTCTAGATGTATCATTTAATCAAGATTGTTTGATTAATCATAACAAGTTTATTTAATATCCGCATCCTTTCATGGGAAAAATCGGTTAGGTGTGAAAAAGGATTTGAAAAAAAACAACAACACAAAAACAATGAAAATTCAATCCATATTTAAAGGCAGATATCTCTGTCATCCCTTGCTCATTTTTCTTGACTGAGGCATCATCTGAAAGACAAGGAAATGTAGTTTCTAGAAATGTGATTAATTCATTAAAATAAAAATATCGTTGTGCAAATTACTTTTTGATAACCTTGCTTCGTATTGTCTTTACTCACCCATGCGTGAAGTATTGATCATATGAATGGTATCAAATGAAAGCTAAGGAAATAAGCTTTCCAGAAATGTGTCATTTATTATTCAAAAGTGAAATTAAAATAGGTTTAAACACTGACAAATCTCGGTTTCGTTTTTTCTGGGACACCCTGTATAATACACATACAGTGTAGCACGTCATAACGTGATTTGTAAAACATTGGAGATTTCGCTAAGCAGGGCGACTTCGGGTTCAAAAATTCAGATATATGATCTACACTGAAAATAAAAAGACACGTGTAATTTTGTTTTTCCTGAATTTTCCCCAAAAATGAGCAGGCAGTTTTCAAAGATCGTGTTCAAAATATAGGATTGGACAGCGCGCTGTCATATATAATACACACAAAGTGTAGCACGTCATAACGTGATTTGTAAAACATTGCATATTTCGCTATGCAGGGCGACTTCAGGGTCAAAAATTCAGATCTATGATCTACACTGGAAATAAAAAGAAACGTGTAATTTTGTTTTTCCTGAATTTGACCCAGAAAGGAGCAGGCAGTTTTCAAAGATCGGGTTCAAAATATAGGATTAGACTGCGTGCTGCCATATTATAATACACAAACAGTGTAGCACGTCATAACGTGATTCATAAAACATGGCAGATTTCGCTAAGCAGGGCGACTTCAGGTTCAAAAATTCAGATATATGATCTTCACTGAAAATAAAAAGACACGTGTAATTTTGTTTTTCCTGAATTTTCCCCAGAAATGAGCAGGCAGTTTTCAAAGATCGTGTTCAAAATATAGGATTAGACTGCGTGCTGTCATATATAATACACATACAGTGTAGCACGTCATAACGTGATTTGTAAAACATTGGAGATTTCGCTAAGCAGGGCGACTTCGGGTTCAAAAATTCAGATATATGATCTACACTGAAAATAAAAAGACACGTGTAATTTTGTTTTTCCTGAATTTGACCCAGAAAGGAGCAGGCAGTTTTCAAAGATCGGGTTCAAAATATAGGATTAGACTGCGTGCTGCCATATTATAATACACACACAGTGTAGCACGTCATAACGTGATTCATAAAACATGGCAGATTTCGCTAAGCAGGGCGACTTCAGGTTCAAAAATTCAGATATATGATCTTCACTGAAAATAAAAAGACACGTGTAATTTTGTTTTTACTGAATTTTCCCCAGAAATGAGCAGGCAGTTTTCAAAGATCGGGTTCAAAATATAGGATTAGACTGCGTGCTGTCATATATAATACACATACAGTGTAGCGCGTCATAACGTGATTTGTAAAACATTGGAGATTTCGCTAAGCAGGGCGACTTCGGGTTCAAAAATTCAGATATATGATCTACACTGAAAATAAAAAGACACGTGTAATTTTGTTTTTCCTGAATTTGACCCAGAAAGGAGCAGGCAGTTTTCAAAGATCGGGTTCAAAATATAGGATTAGACTGCGTGCTGCCATATTATAATACACAAACAGTGTAGCACGTCATAACGTGATTCATAAAACATGGCAGATTTCGCTAAGCAGGGCGACTTCAGGTTCAAAAATTCAGATATATGATCTTCACTGAAAATAAAAAGACACGTGTAATTTTGTTTTTCCTGAATTTTCCCCAGAAATGAGCAGGCAGTTTTCAAAGATCGGGTTCAAAATATAGGATTAGACTGCGTGCTGTCATATATAATACACATACAGTGTAGCACGTCATAACGTGATTTGTAAAACATTGGAGATTTCGCTAAGCAGGGCGACTTCGGGTTCAAAAATTCAGATATATGATCTACACTGAAAATAAAAAGACACGTGTAATTTTGTTTTTCCTGAATTTTCCCCAGAAATGAGCAGGCAGTTTTCAAAGATCGTGTTCAAAATATAGGATTAGATTGCGTGCTGCCATATATAATACACATACAGTAAAAACCGGTATTGCATGATTTGTAAAACATTACAGATTTCGCTAAGCAGGGCGACTTCAGGTTCAAAAATTCAGATAAATGATCTACACTGAAAATAAAAAGACACGTGTAATTTTGTTTTTCCTGAGTTTGACCCAGAAATGAGCAGGCAGATTTCAAAGATCGTGTTCAATAGGATTGAACAGCGCGCTGTCATATATAATACACATACAGTGTAGCACGTCATAACGTGATTTGTAAAACATTGTATATTTCGCTAAGCAGGGCGACTTCAGGGTCAATAAATCAGATCTATGATCTAGACTGAAAATAAAAAGACACGTGTAATTTTGTTTTTCCTGAGTTTGCCCCAGAAATGAGCAGGCAGATTTCAAAGATCGTGTTCAAAATATAGGATTGGACAGCGCGCTGTCATATATAATACACATACAGTGTAGCACGTCATAACGTGATTTGTAAAACATTGCAGATTTCGCTAAGCAGGGCGACTTCGGGTTCAAAAATTCAGATATATGATCTACACTGAAAATAAAAAGACACGTGTAATTTTGTTTTTCCTGAATTTTCCCCAGAAATGAGCAGGCAGTTTTCAAAGATCGTGTTCAAAATATAGGATTAGACTGCGTGCTGTCATATATAATACACATACAGTGTAGCACGTCATAACGTGATTTGTAAAACATTGGAGATTTCGCTAAGCAGGGCGACTTCGGGTTCAAAAATTCAGATATATGATCTACACTGAAAATAAAAAGACACGTGTAATTTTGTTTTTCCTGAATTTGACCCAGAAAGGAGCAGGCAGTTTTCAAAGATCGGGTTCAAAATATAGGATTAGACTGCGTGCTGCCATATTATAATACACACACAGTGTAGCACGTCATAACGTGATTCATAAAACATGGCAGATTTCGCTAAGCAGGGCGACTTCAGGTTCAAAAATTCAGATATATGATCTTCACTGAAAATAAAAAGACACGTGTAATTTTGTTTTTACTGAATTTTCCCCAGAAATGAGCAGGCAGTTTTCAAAGATCGGGTTCAAAATATAGGATTAGACTGCGTGCTGTCATATATAATACACATACAGTGTAGCACGTCATAACGTGATTTGTAAAACATTGGAGATTTCGCTAAGCAGGGCGACTTCGGGTTCAAAAATTCAGATATATGATCTACACTGAAAATAAAAAGACACGTGTAATTTTGTTTTTCCTGAATTTGACCCAGAAAGGAGCAGGCAGTTTTCAAAGATCGGGTTCAAAATATAGGATTAGACTGCGTGCTGCCATATTATAATACACAAACAGTGTAGCACGTCATAACGTGATTCATAAAACATGGCAGATTTCGCTAAGCAGGGCGACTTCAGGTTCAAAAATTCAGATATATGATCTTCACTGAAAATAAAAAGACACGTGTAATTTTGTTTTTCCTGAATTTTCCCCAGAAATGAGCAGGCAGTTTTCAAAGATCGGGTTCAAAATATAGGATTAGACTGCGTGCTGTCATATATAATACACATACAGTGTAGCACGTCATAACGTGATTTGTAAAACATTGGAGATTTCGCTAAGCAGGGCGACTTCGGGTTCAAAAATTCAGATATATGATCTACACTGAAAATAAAAAGACACGTGTAATTTTGTTTTTCCTGAATTTTCCCCAGAAATGAGCAGGCAGTTTTCAAAGATCGTGTTCAAAATATAGGATTAGATTGCGTGCTGCCATATATAATACACATACAGTAAAAACCGGTATTGCATGATTTGTAAAACATTACAGATTTCGCTAAGCAGGGCGACTTCAGGTTCAAAAATTCAGATAAATGATCTACACTGAAAATAAAAAGACACGTGTAATTTTGTTTTTCCTGAGTTTGACCCAGAAATGAGCAGGCAGATTTCAAAGATCGTGTTCAATAGGATTGAACAGCGCGCTGTCATATATAATACACATACAGTGTAGCACGTCATAACGTGATTTGTAAAACATTGTATATTTCGCTAAGCAGGGCGACTTCAGGGTCAATAAATCAGATCTATGATCTAGACTGAAAATAAAAAGACACGTGTAATTTTGTTTTTCCTGAGTTTGCCCCAGAAATGAGCAGGCAGATTTCAAAGATCGTGTTCAAAATATAGGATTGGACAGCGCGCTGTCATATATAATACACATACAGTGTAGCACGTCATAACGTGATTTGTAAAACATTGCAGATTTCGCTAAGCAGGGCGACTTCGGGTTCAAAAATTCAGATATATGATCTACACTGAAAATAAAAAGACACGTGTAATTTTGTTTTTCCTGAATTTTCCCCAGAAATGAGCAGGCAGTTTTCAAAGATCGTGTTCAAAATATAGGATTAGACTGCGTGCTGCCATATATAATACACATACAGTAAAAACCGGTATTGCATGATTTGTAAAACATTACAGATTTCGCTAAGCAGGGCGACTTCAGGTTCAAAAATTCAGATAAATGATCTACACTGAAAATAAAAAGACATACTATAATACACAAACAGTGTAGCACGTCATAACGTGATTCATAAAACATGGCAGATTTCGCTAAGCAGGGCGACTTCAGGTTCAAAATTTCAGATATATGATCTTCACTGAAAATAAAAAGACACGTGTAATTTTGTTTCTCCTGAATTTTCCCCAGAAATGAGCAGGCAGTTTTCAAAGATCGGGTTCAAAATATAGGATTAGACTGCGTGCTGTCATATATAATACACATACAGTGTAGCACGTCATAACGTGATTTGTAAAACATTGGAGATTTCGCTAAGCAGGGCGACTTCGGGTTCAAAAATTCAGATATATGATCTACACGGAAAATAAAAAGACACGAGTAATTTTGTTTTTCCTGAATTTTCCCCAGAAATGAGCAGGCAGTTTTCAAAGATCGTGTTCAAAATATAGGATTGGACAGCGCGCTGTCATATATAATACACATACAGTGTAGCACGTCATAACGTGATTTGTAAAACATTGTATATTTCGCTAAGCAGGGCGACTTCAGGTTCAAAATTTTAGATATATGATCTTCACTGAAAATAAAAAGACACGTGTAATTTTGTTTTTCCTGAGTTTGCCCCAGAAATGAGCAGGCAGATTTCAAAGATCGTGTTCAAAATATAGGATTGGACAGCGCGCTGTCATATATAATACACATACAGTGTAGCACGTCATAACGTGATTTGTAAAACATTGCAGATTTCGCTAAGCAGGGCGACTTCAGGTTCAAAAATTCAGATATATGATCTACACTGAAAATAAAAAGACACGTGTAATTTTGTTTTTCCCGAATTTTCCCCAGAAATGAGCAGGCAGTTTTCAAAGATCGGGTTCAAAATATAGGATTAGACTGCGTGCTGCCATATTATAATACACAAACAGTGTAGCACGTCATAACGTGATTCATAAAACATGGCAGATTTCGCTAAGCAGGGCGACTTCAGGTTCAAAAATTCAGATATATGATCTTCACTGAAAATAAAAAGACTGTAATTTTGTTTTTCCTGAGTTTGCCCCAGAAATGAGCAGCCAGATGTCAAAGATCGTGTTCAAAATATAGGATTTGAAAAATCCTCATGCGCTTTAACAATGGTCCCATGCACAAAACTATGGACGAAGGTGTGAACTAGACCGAATCTTACTGACTATGACAAACATAATCCAGGACCATTTCATGTCACAACTCATTTTTGTCCACGCAGGCTCTACGGGCTTGCCTATAAGCGTGGCATGAGCCAGTCGTCTGGCATAGTCAGTGACATATGGTCAAGCTCCCCACCTTCTTAATATGGTTTGTACATGGGCTCATTGCTAAAGCGCGTTAGGATTTTTTTAAGGGGATGATTACGCTAGGCAGGGCGACTTCGGTTTCAAAAATTCAGATATATGATCTACACTGAAAATAAAAAGACACGTGTAATTTTGTTTTTCCTGAGTTTGCCCCAGAAATGAGCAGGCAGATTCCAAAGATCGTGTTCAAAATATAGGATTTGACCGCGCGCTGCCATATATATATAATACACATACAGTGTAGAACGTCATAACATGATATATAAATCATTACAGATTTCGCTAAGCAGGGCGACTTCAGGCTCAAAAATTCAGATATATGATCTTCACTGAAAATAAAAAGACACGTGTAATTTTGTTTTTCCTGAAATTTCCCCAGAAATGAGCAGGCAGTTTTCAAAGATCGGGTTCAAAATATAGGATTAGACTGCGTGCTGTCATATATAATACACATACAGTGTAGCACGTCATAACGTGATTTGTAAAACATTGGAGATTTCGCTAAGCAGGGCGACTTCGGGTTCAAAAATTCAGATATATGATCTATACTGAAAATAAAAAGACACGTGTAATTTTGTTTTTCCTGAGTTTGACCCAGAAATGAGCAGGCAGATTTCAAAGATCGTGTTCAAAATATAGGATTGAACAGCGCGCTGTCATATATAATACACATACAGTGTAGCACGTCATAACGTGATTTGTAAAACATTGTATATTTCGCTAAGCAGGGCGACTTCAGGGTCAAAAAATCAGATCTATGATCTAGACTGAAAATAAAAAGACACGTGTAATTTTGTTTTTCCTGAGTTTGCCCCAGAAATGAGCAGGCAGATTTCAAAGATCGTGTTCAAAATATAGGATTTGAAAAATCCTCATGCGCTTTAACAATGGTCCCATGCACAAACCTATGGACGAAGGTGTGAACTAGACCGAATCTTACTGACTATGACAAACATAATCCAGGACCATTTCATGTCACAACTCATTTTTGTCCACGCAGGCTCTACGGGCTTGCCTATAAGCGTGGCATGAGCCAGTCGTCTGACATAGTCAGTGACAAAGGGTCAAGCTCCCCGCCTTCGTAATATGGTTTGTACATGGGCTCATTGCTAAAGCGCGTTAGGATTTTTTTTAAGGGGGATGATTTCGCTACGCAGGGCGACTTCAGTTTCAAAAATTAAGATCTATGATCTACACTGAAAATAAAAAGAAACGTGTAATTTTGTTTTTCCTGAGTTTGCCCCAGAAATGAGCAGGCAGTTTTCAAAGATCAGGTTCAAAATATAGGATTAGACTGCGTGCTGCCATATTATAATACACAAACAGTGTAGCACGTCATAACGTGATTCATAAAACATGGCAGATTTTGCTAAGCAGGGCGACTTCAGGTTCAAAATTTCAGATATATGATCTTCACTGAAAATAAAAAGACACGTGTAATTTTGTTTCTCCTGAATTTTCCCCAGAAATGAGCAGGCAGTTTTCAAAGATCGGGTTCAAAATATAGGATTAGACTGCGTGCTGTCATATATAATACACATACAGTGTAGCACGTCATAACGTGATTTGTAAAACATTGGAGATTTCGCTAAGCAGGGCGACTTCGGGTTCAAAAATTCAGATATATGATCTACACTGAAAATAAAAAGACATGAGTAATTTTGTTTTTCCTGAATTTTCCCCAGAAATGAGCAGGCAGTTTTCAAAGATCGTGTTCAAAATATAGGATTGGACAGCGCGCTGTCATATATAATACACATAAAGTGTAGCACGTCATAACGTGATTTGTAAAACATTGCATATTTCGCTATGCAGGGCGACTTCAGGTTCAAAAATTCAGATAAATGATCTACACTGAAAATAAAAAGACACGTGTAATTTTGTTTTTCCTGAGTTTGACCCAGAAATGAGCAGGCAGATTTCAAAGATCGTGTTCAATAGGATTGAACAGCGCGCTGTCATATATAATACACATACAGTGTAGCACGTCATAACGTGATTTGTAAAACATTGTATATTTCGCTAAGCAGGGCGACTTCAGGTTCAAAATTTCAGATATATGATCTTCACTGAAAATAAAAAGACACGTGTAATTTTGTTTTTCCTGAGTTTGCCCCAGAAATGAGCAGGCAGATTTCAAAGATCGTGTTCAAAATATAGGATTTGACCGCGCGCTGCCATATATATATAATACACATACAGTGTAGAACGTCATAACATGATATATAAATCATTACAGATTTCGCTAAGCAGGGCGACTTCAGGCTCAAAAATTCAGATATATGATCTTCACTGAAAATAAAAAGACACGTGTAATTTTGTTTTTCCTGAAATTTCCCCAGAAATGAGCAGGCAGTTTTCAAAGATCGGGTTCAAAATATAGGATTAGACTGCGTGCTGTCATATATAATACACATACAGTGTAGCACGTCATAACGTGATTTGTAAAACATTGGAGATTTCGCTAAGCAGGGCGACTTCGGGTTCAAAAATTCAGATATATGATCTATACTGAAAATAAAAAGACACGTGTAATTTTGTTTTTCCTGAGTTTGACCCAGAAATGAGCAGGCAGATTTCAAAGATCGTGTTCAAAATATAGGATTGAACAGCGCGCTGTCATATATAATACACATACAGTGTAGCACGTCATAACGTGATTTGTAAAACATTGTATATTTCGCTAAGCAGGGCGACTTCAGGGTCAAAAAATCAGATCTATGATCTAGACTGAAAATAAAAAGACACGTGTAATTTTGTTTTTCCTGAGTTTGCCCCAGAAATGAGCAGGCAGATTTCAAAGATCGTGTTCAAAATATAGGATTTGAAAAATCCTCATGCGCTTTAACAATGGTCCCATGCACAAACCTATGGACGAAGGTGTGAACTAGACCGAATCTTACTGACTATGACAAACATAATCCAGGACCATTTCATGTCACAACTCATTTTTGTCCACGCAGGCTCTACGGGCTTGCCTATAAGCGTGGCATGAGCCAGTCGTCTGACATAGTCAGTGACAAAGGGTCAAGCTCCCCGCCTTCGTAATATGGTTTGTACATGGGCTCATTGCTAAAGCGCGTTAGGATTTTTTTTAAGGGGGATGATTTCGCTACGCAGGGCGACTTCAGTTTCAAAAATTAAGATCTATGATCTACACTGAAAATAAAAAGAAACGTGTAATTTTGTTTTTCCTGAGTTTGCCCCAGAAATGAGCAGGCAGTTTTCAAAGATCAGGTTCAAAATATAGGATTAGACTGCGTGCTGCCATATTATAATACACAAACAGTGTAGCACGTCATAACGTGATTCATAAAACATGGCAGATTTTGCTAAGCAGGGCGACTTCAGGTTCAAAATTTCAGATATATGATCTTCACTGAAAATAAAAAGACACGTGTAATTTTGTTTCTCCTGAATTTTCCCCAGAAATGAGCAGGCAGTTTTCAAAGATCGGGTTCAAAATATAGGATTAGACTGCGTGCTGTCATATATAATACACATACAGTGTAGCACGTCATAACGTGATTTGTAAAACATTGGAGATTTCGCTAAGCAGGGCGACTTCGGGTTCAAAAATTCAGATATATGATCTACACTGAAAATAAAAAGACATGAGTAATTTTGTTTTTCCTGAATTTTCCCCAGAAATGAGCAGGCAGTTTTCAAAGATCGTGTTCAAAATATAGGATTGGACAGCGCGCTGTCATATATAATACACATAAAGTGTAGCACGTCATAACGTGATTTGTAAAACATTGCATATTTCGCTATGCAGGCCGACTTCAGGTTCAAAAATTCAGATAAATGATCTTCACTGAAAATAAAAAGACACGTGTAATTTTGTTTTTCCTGAGTTTGACCCAGAAATGAGCAGGCAGATTTCAAAGATCGTGTTCAAAATATAGGATTGGACAGCGCGCTGTCATATATAATACACATACAGTGTAGCACGTCATAACGTGATTTGTAAAACATTGCAGATTTCGCTAAGCAGGGCGACTTCAGGTTCAAAAATTCAGATATATGATCTACACTGAAAATAAAAAGACACGTGTAATTTTGTTTTTCCCGAATTTTCCCCAGAAATGAGCAGGCAGTTTTCAAAGATCGTGTTCAAAATATAGGATTTGAAAAATCCTCATGCGCTTTAACAATGGTCCCATGCACAAACCTATGGACGAAGGTGTGAACTAGACCGAATCTTACTGACTATGACAAACATAATCCAGGACCATTTCATGTCACAACTCATTTTTGTCCACGCAGGCTCTACGGGCTTGCCTATAAGCGTGGCATGAGCCAGTCGTCTGACATAGTCAGTGACAAAGGGTCAAGCTCCCCGCCTTCGTAATATGGTTTGTACATGGGCTCATTGCTAAAGCGCGTTAGGATTTTTTTTAAGGGGGATGATTTCGCTACGCAGGGCGACTTCAGTTTCAAAAATTAAGATCTATGATCTACACTGAAAATAAAAAGAAACGTGTAATTTTGTTTTTCCTGAGTTTGCCCCAGAAATGAGCAGGCAGTTTTCAAAGATCAGGTTCAAAATATAGGATTAGACTGCGTGCTGCCATATTATAATACACAAACAGTGTAGCACGTCATAACGTGATTCATAAAACATGGCAGATTTCGCTAAGCAGGGCGACTTCAGGTTCAAAATTTCAGATATATGATCTTCACTGAAAATAAAAAGACACGTGTTATTTTGTTTCTCCTGAATTTTCCCCAGAAATGAGCAGGCAGTTTTCAAAGATCGGGTTCAAAATATAGGATTAGACTGCGTGCTGTCATATATAATACACATACAGTGTAGCACGTCATAACGTGATTTGTAAAACATTGGAGATTTCGCTAAGCAGGGCGACTTCGGGTTCAAAAATTCAGATATATGATCTACACTGAAAATAAAAAGACATGAGTAATTTTGTTTCTCCTGAATTTTCCCCAGAAATGAGCAGGCAGTTTTCAAAGATCGTGTTCAAAATATAGGATTGGACAGCGCGCTGTCATATATAATACACATAAAGTGTAGCACGTCATAACGTGATTTGTAAAACATTGCATATTTCGCTATGCAGGGCGACTTCAGGTTCAAAAATTCAGATAAATGATCTACACTGAAAATAAAAAGACACGTGTAATTTTGTTTTTCCTGAGTTTGACCCAGAAATGAGCAGGCAGATTTCAAAGATCGTGTTCAATAGGATTGAACAGCGCGCTGTCATATATAATACACATACAGTGTAGCACGTCATAACGTGATTTGTAAAACATTGTATATTTCGCTAAGCAGGGCGACTTCAGGTTCAAAATTTCAGATATATGATCTTCACTGAAAATAAAAAGACACGTGTAATTTTGTTTTTCCTGAGTTTGCCCCAGAAATGAGCAGGCAGATTTCAAAGATCGTGTTCAAAATATAGGATTGGACAGCGCGCTGTCATATATAATACACATACAGTGTAGCACGTCATAACGTGATTTGTAAAACATTGCAGATTTCGCTGAGCAGGGCGACTTCAGGTTCAAAAATTCAGATATATGATCTACACTGAAAATAAAAAGACACGTGTAATTTTGTTTTTCCCGAATTTTCCCCAGAAATGAGCAGGCAGTTTTCAAAGATCGTGTTCAAAATATAGGATTAGACTGCGTGCTGCCATATATAATACACATACAGTAAAAACCGGTATTGCATGATTTGGAAAACATTACAGATTTCGCTAAGCAGGGCGACTTCAGGTTCAAAAATTCAGATAAATGATCTACACTGAAAATAAAAAGACACGTGTAATTTTGTTTTTCCTGAGTTTGACCCAGAAATGAGCAGGCAGATTTCAAAGATCGTGTTCAAAATATAGGATTGAACAGCGCGCTGTCATATATAATACACATACAGTGTAGCACGTCATAACGTGATTTGTAAAACATTGTATATTTCGCTAAGCAGGGCGACTTCAGGGTCAAAAAATCAGATCTATGATCTAGACTGAAAATAAAAAGACACGTGTAATTTTGTTTTTCCTGAGTTTGCCCCAGAAATGAGCAGGCAGATTTCAAAGATCGTGTTCAAAATATAGGATTTGAAAAATCCTCATGCGCTTTAACAATGGTCCCATGCACAAACCTATGGACGAAGGTGTGAACTAGACCGAATCTTACTGACTATGACAAACATAATCCAGGACCATTTCATGTCACAACTCATTTTTGTCCACGCAGGCTCTACGGGCTTGCCTATAAGCGTGGCATGAGCCAGTCGTCTGACATAGTCAGTGACAAAGGGTCAAGCTCCCCGCCTTCGTAATATGGTTTGTACATGGGCACATTGCTAAAGCGCGTTAGGATTTTTTTTAAGGGGGATGATTTCGCTACGCAGGGCGACTTCAGTTTCAAAATGTCAGATATATTATCTTCACTGAAAATAAAAAGACACGTGTAATTGTGTTTTTCCTGAATTTTCCCCAGAAATGAGCAGGCAGTTTTCAAAGATCGGGTTCAAAATATAGGATTAGACTGCGTGCTGTCATATATAATACACATACAGTGTAGCACGTCATAACGTGATTTGTAAAACATTGGAGATTTCGCTAAGCAGGGCGACTTCGGGTTCAAAAATTCAGATATATGATCTACACTGAAAATAAAAAGACACGTGTAATTTTGTTTTTCCTGAATTTTCCCCAGAAATGAGCAGGCAGTTTTCAAAGATCGTGTTCAAAATATAGGATTAGACTGCGTGCTGCCATACTACACATACAGTAAAAACCGGTATTGCATGATTTGTAAAACATTACAGATTTCGCTAAGCAGGGCGACTTCAGGTTCAAAAATTCAGATAAATGATCTACACTGAAAATAAAAAGACACGTGTAATTTTGTTTTTCCTGAGTTTGACCCAGAAATGAGCAGGCAGATTTCAAAGATCGTGTTCAAAATATAGGATTGAACAGCGCGCTGTCATATATAATACACATACAGTGTAGCACGTCATAACGTGATTTGTAAAACATTGTACATTTCGCTAAGCAGGGCGACTTCAGGGTCAAAAAAATCAGATCTATGATCTAGACTGAAAATAAAAAGACACGTGTAATTTTGTTTTTCCTGAGTTTGCCCCAGAAATGAGCAGGCAGATTTCAAAGATCGTGTTCAAAATATAGGATTTAAAAAATCCTCATGCGCTTTAACAATGGTCCCATGCACAAACCTATGGACGAAGGTGTGAACTAGACCGAATCTTACTGACTATGACAAACATAATCCAGGACCATTTCATGTCACAACTCATTTTTGTCCACGCAGGCTCTACGGGCTTGCCTATAAGCGTGGCATGAGCCAGTCGTCTGACATAGTCAGTGACAAAGGGTCAAGCTCCCCGCCTTCGTAATATGGTTTGTACATGGGCTCATTGCTAAAGCGCGTTAGGATTTTTTTTAAGGGGAATGATTTCGCTACGCAGGGCGACTTCAGTTTCAAAAATTAAGATCTATGATCTACACTGAAAATAAAAAGACACGTGTATTTTTGTTTTTCCCGAATTTTCCCCAGAAATGAGCAGGCAGTTTTCAAAGATCGGGTTCAAAATATAGGATTAGACTGCGTGCTGCCATATTATAATACACAAACAGTGTAGCACGTCATAACGTGATTCATAAAACATGGCAGATTTCGCTAAGCAGGGCGACTTCAGGTTCAAAAATTCAGATATATGATCTTCACTGAAAATAAAAAGACACGTGTAATTTTGTTTTTCCTGAATTTTCCCCAGAAATGAGCAGGCAGTTTTCAAAGATCGGGTTCAAAATATAGGATTAGACTGCGTGCTGTCATATATAATTCACATACAGTGTAGCACGTCATAACGTGATTTGTAAAACATTGGAGATTTCGCTAAGCAGGGCGACTTCGGGTTCAAAAATTCAGATATATGATCTACACTGAAAATAAAAAGACACGTGTAATTTTGTTTTTCCTGAATTTTCCCCAGAAATGAGCAGGCAGTTTTCAAAGATCGTGTTCAAAATATAGGATTAGACTGCGTGCTGCCATATATAATACACATACAGTAAAAACCGGTATTGCATGATTTGGAAAACATTACAGATTTCGCTAAGCAGGGCGACTTCAGGTTCAAAAATTCAGATAAATGATCTACACTGAAAATAAAAAGACACGTGTAATTTTGTTTTTCCTGAGTTTGACCCAGAAATGAGCAGGCAGATTTCAAAGATCGTGTTCAAAATATAGGATTGAACAGCGCGCTGTCATATATAATACACATACAGTGTAGCACGTCATAACGTGATTTGTAAAACATTGTATATTTCGCTAAGCAGGGCGACTTCAGGGTCAAAAAAATCAGATCTATGATCTAGACTGAAAATAAAAAGACACGTGTAATTTTGTTTTTCCTGAGTTTGCCCCAGAAATGAGCAGGCAGATTTCAAAGATCGTGTTCAAAATATAGGATTTGAAAAATCCTCATGCGCTTTAACAATGGTCCCATGCACAAACCTATGGACGAAGGTGTGAACTAGACCGAATCTTACTGACTATGACAAACATAATCCAGGACCATTTCATGTCACAACTCATTTTTGTCCACGCAGGCTCTACGGGCTTGCCTATAAGCGTGGCATGAGCCAGTCGTCTGACATAGTCAGTGACAAAGGGTCAAGCTCCCCGCCTTCGTAATATGGTTTGTACATGGGCTCATTGCTAAAGCGCGTTTAGGATTTTTTTTAAGGGGGATGATTTCGCTACGCAGGGCGACTTCAGTTTCAAAAATTAAGATCTATGATCTACACTGAAAATAAAAAGAAACGTGTAATTTTGTTTTTCCTGAGTTTGCCCCAGAAATGAGCAGGCAGTTTTCAAAGATCAGGTTCAAAATATAGGATTAGACTGCGTGCTGCCATATTATAATACACATAAAGTGTAGCACGTCATAACGTGATTTGTAAAACATTGCATATTTCGCTATGCAGGGGCGACTTCAGGTTCAAAAATTCAGATAAATGATCTACACTGAAAATAAAAAGACACGTGTAATTTTGTTTTTCCTGAGTTTGACCCAGAAATGAGCAGGCAGATTTCAAAGATCGTGTTCAAAATATAGGATTGAACAGCGCGCTGTCATATATAATACACATACAGTGTAGCACGTCATAACGTGATTTGTAAAACATTGTATATTTCGCTAAGCAGGGCGACTTCAGGGTCAAAAAATCAGATCTATGATCTAGACTGAAAATAAAAAGACACGTGTAATTTTGTTTTTCCTGAGTTTGCCCCAGAAATGAGCAGGCAGATTTCAAAGATCGTGTTCAAAATATAGGATTTGAAAAATCCTCATGCGCTTTAACAATGGTCCCATGCACAAACCTATGGACGAAGGTGTGAACTAGACCGAATCTTACTGACTATGACAAACATAATCCAGGACCATTTCATGTCACAACTCATTTTTGTCCACGCAGGCTCTACGGGCTTGCCTATAAGCGTGGCATGAGCCAGTCGTCTGACATAGTCAGTGACAAAGGGTCAAGCTCCCCGCCTTCGTAATATGGTTTGTACATGGGCACATTGCTAAAGCGCGTTAGGATTTTTTTTAAGGGGGATGATTTCGCTACGCAGGGCGACTTCAGTTTCAAAATGTCAGATATATTATCTTCACTGAAAATAAAAAGACACGTGTAATTGTGTTTTTCCTGAATTTTCCCCAGAAATGAGCAGGCAGTTTTCAAAGATCGGGTTCAAAATATAGGATTAGACTGCGTGCTGTCATATATAATACACATACAGTGTAGCACGTCATAACGTGATTTGTAAAACATTGGAGATTTCGCTAAGCAGGGCGACTTCGGGTTCAAAAATTCAGATATATGATCTACACTGAAAATAAAAAGACACGTGTAATTTTGTTTTTCCTGAATTTTCCCCAGAAATGAGCAGGCAGTTTTCAAAGATCGTGTTCAAAATATAGGATTAGACTGCGTGCTGCCATAATACACATACAGTAAAAACCGGTATTGCATGATTTGTAAAACATTACAGATTTCGCTAAGCAGGGCGACTTCAGGTTCAAAAATTCAGATAAATGATCTACACTGAAAATAAAAAGACACGTGTAATTTTGTTTTTCCTGAGTTTGACCCAGAAATGAGCAGGCAGATTTCAAAGATCGTGTTCAAAATATAGGATTGAACAGCGCGCTGTCATATATAATACACATACAGTGTAGCACGTCATAACGTGATTTGTAAAACATTGTACATTTCGCTAAGCAGGGCGACTTCAGGGTCAAAAAAATCAGATCTATGATCTAGACTGAAAATAAAAAGACACGTGTAATTTTGTTTTTCCTGAGTTTGCCCCAGAAATGAGCAGGCAGATTTCAAAGATCGTGTTCAAAATATAGGATTTAAAAAATCCTCATGCGCTTTAACAATGGTCCCATGCACAAACCTATGGACGAAGGTGTGAACTAGACCGAATCTTACTGACTATGACAAACATAATCCAGGACCATTTCATGTCACAACTCATTTTTGTCCACGCAGGCTCTACGGGCTTGCCTATAAGCGTGGCATGAGCCAGTCGTCTGACATAGTCAGTGACAAAGGGTCAAGCTCCCCGCCTTCGTAATATGGTTTGTACATGGGCTCATTGCTAAAGCGCGTTAGGATTTTTTTTAAGGGGGATGATTTCGCTACGCAGGGCGACTTCAGTTTCAAAAATTAAGATCTATGATCTACACTGAAAATAAAAAGACACGTGTAATTTTGTTTTTCCCGAATTTTCCCCAGAAATGAGCAGGCAGTTTTCAAAGATCGGGTTCAAAATATAGGATTAGACTGCGTGCTGCCATATTATAATACACAAACAGTGTAGCACGTCATAACGTGATTCATAAAACATGGCAGATTTCGCTAAGCAGGGCGACTTCAGGTTCAAAAATTCAGATATATGATCTTCACTGAAAATAAAAAGACACGTGTAATTTTGTTTTTCCTGAATTTTCCCCAGAAATGAGCAGGCAGTTTTCAAAGATCGGGTTCAAAATATAGGATTAGACTGCGTGCTGTCATATATAATTCACATACAGTGTAGCACGTCATAACGTGATTTGTAAAACATTGGAGATTTCGCTAAGCAGGGCGACTTCGGGTTCAAAAATTCAGATATATGATCTACACTGAAAATAAAAAGACACGTGTAATTTTGTTTTTCCTGAATTTTCCCCAGAAATGAGCAGGCAGTTTTCAAAGATCGTGTTCAAAATATAGGATTAGACTGCGTGCTGCCATATATAATACACATACAGTAAAAACCGGTATTGCATGATTTGGAAAACATTACAGATTTCGCTAAGCAGGGCGACTTCAGGTTCAAAAATTCAGATAAATGATCTACACTGAAAATAAAAAGACACGTGTAATTTTGTTTTTCCTGAGTTTGACCCAGAAATGAGCAGGCAGATTTCAAAGATCGTGTTCAAAATATAGGATTGAACAGCGCGCTGTCATATATAATACACATACAGTGTAGCACGTCATAACGTGATTTGTAAAACATTGTATATTTCGCTAAGCAGGGCGACTTCAGGGTCAAAAAAATCAGATCTATGATCTAGACTGAAAATAAAAAGACACGTGTAATTTTGTTTTTCCTGAGTTTGCCCCAGAAATGAGCAGGCAGATTTCAAAGATCGTGTTCAAAATATAGGATTTGAAAAATCCTCATGCGCTTTAACAATGGTCCCATGCACAAACCTATGGACGAAGGTGTGAACTAGACCGAATCTTACTGACTATGACAAACATAATCCAGGACCATTTCATGTCACAACTCATTTTTGTCCACGCAGGCTCTACGGGCTTGCCTATAAGCGTGGCATGAGCCAGTCGTCTGACATAGTCAGTGACAAAGGGTCAAGCTCCCCGCCTTCGTAATATGGTTTGTACATGGGCTCATTGCTAAAGCGCGTTTAGGATTTTTTTTAAGGGGGATGATTTCGCTACGCAGGGCGACTTCAGTTTCAAAAATTAAGATCTATGATCTACACTGAAAATAAAAAGAAACGTGTAATTTTGTTTTTCCTGAGTTTGCCCCAGAAATGAGCAGGCAGTTTTCAAAGATCAGGTTCAAAATATAGGATTAGACTGCGTGCTGCCATATTATAATACACATAAAGTGTAGCACGTCATAACGTGATTTGTAAAACATTGCATATTTCGCTATGCAGGGGCGACTTCAGGTTCAAAAATTCAGATAAATGATCTACACTGAAAATAAAAAGACACGTGTAATTTTGTTTTTCCTGAGTTTGACCCAGAAATGAGCAGGCAGATTTCAAAGATCGTGTTCAAAATATAGGATTGAACAGCGCGCTGTCATATATAATACACATACAGTGTAGCACGTCATAACGTGATTTGTAAAACATTGTATATTTCGCTAAGCAGGGCGACTTCAGGGTCAAAAAATCAGATCTATGATCTAGACTGAAAATAAAAAGACACGTGTAATTTTGTTTTTCCTGAGTTTGCCCCAGAAATGAGCAGGCAGATTTCAAAGATCGTGTTCAAAATATAGGATTTGAAAAATCCTCATGCGCTTTAACAATGGTCCCATGCACAAACCTATGGACGAAGGTGTGAACTAAACCGAATCTTACTGACTATGACAAACATAATCCAGGACCATTTCATGTCACAACTCATTTTTGTCCACGCAGGCTCTACGGGCTTGCCTATAAGCGTGGCATGAGCCAGTCGTCTGACATAGTCAGTGACAAAGGGTCAAGCTCCCCGCCTTCGTAATATGGTTTGTACATGGGCTCATTGCTAAAGCGCGTTAGGATTTTTTTTAAGGGGGATGATTTCGCTACACAGGGCGACTTCAGTTTCAAAAATTAAGATCTATGATCTACACTGAAAATAAAAAGAAACGTGTAATTTTGTTTTTCCTGAGTTTGCCCCAGAAATGAGCAGGCAGTTTTCAAAGATCAGGTTCAAAATATAGGATTAGACTGCGTGCTGCCATATTATAATACACAAACAGTGTAGCACGTCATAACGTGATTCATAAAACATGGCAGATTTCGCTAAGCAGGGCGACTTCAGTTTCAAAAATTAAGATCTATGATCTACACTGAAAATAAAAAGAAACGTGTAATTTTGTTTTTCCTGAGTTTGCCCCAGAAATGAGCAGGCAGTTTTCAAAGATCAGGTTCAAAATATAGGATTAGACTGCGTGCTGCCATATTATAATACACAAACAGTGTAGCACGTCATAACGTGATTCATAAAACATGGCAGATTTCGCTAAGCAGGGCGACTTCAGGGTCAAAATTTCAGATATATGATCTTCACTGAAAATAAAAAGACACGTGTAATTTTGTTTTTCCTGAGTTTGCCTCAGAAATGAGCAGGCAGCTTTCAAAGATCAGGTTCAAAATTTAGGATTAGACTGCGTGCTGCCATATTATAATACACAAACAGTGTAGCACGTCATAACGTGATTCATAAAACATGGCAGATTTCGCTAAGCAGGGCGACTTCAGGTTCAAAATGTCAGATATATTATCTTCACTGAAAATAAAAAGACACGTGTAATTGTGTTTTTCCTGAATTTTCCCCAGAAATGAGCAGGCAGTTTTCAAAGATCGGGTTCAAAATATAGGATTAGACTGCGTGCTGTCATATATAATACACATACAGTGTAGCACGTCATAACGTGATTTGTAAAACATTGGAGATTTCGCTAAGCAGGGCGACTTCGGGTTCAAAAATTCAGATATATGATCTACACTGAAAATAAAAAGACACGTGTAATTTTGTTTTTCCTGAATTTTCCCCAGAAATGAGCAGGCAGTTTTCAAAGATCGTGTTCAAAATATAGGATTAGACTGCGTGCTGCCATATATAATACACATACAGTAAAAACCGGTATTGCATGATTTGTAAAACATTACAGATTTCGCTAAGCAGGGCGACTTCAGGGTCAAAAAATCAGATCTATGATCTAGACTGAAAATAAAAAGACACGTGTAATTTTGTTTTTCCTGAGTTTGCCCCAGAAATGAGCAGGCAGATTTCAAAGATCGTGTTCAAAATATAGGATTTGAAAAATCCTCATGCGCTTTAACAATGGTCCCATCAGTGACAAAGGGTCAAGCTCCCCGCCTTCGTAATATGGTTTGTACATGGGCTCATTGCTAAAGCGCGTTAGGATTTTTTTTAAGGGGGATGATTTCGCTACGCAGGGCGACTTCAGTTTCAAAAATTAAGATCTATGATCTACACTGAAAATAAAAAGAAACGTGTAATTTTGTTTTTCCTGAGTTTGCCCCAGAAATGAGCAGGCAGTTTTCAAAGATCAGGTTCAAAATATAGGATTAGACTGCGTGCTGCCATATTATAATACACAAACAGTGTAGCACGTCATAACGTGATTCATAAAACATGGCAGATTTCTCTAAGCAGGGCGACTTCAGGTTCAAAATTTCAGATATATGATCTTCACTGAAAATAAAAAGACACGTGTAATTTTGTTTCTCCTGAATTTTCCCCAGAAATGAGCAGGCAGTTTTCAAAGATCGGGTTCAAAATATAGGATTTGACTGCGTGCTGTCATATATAATACACATACAGTGTAGCACGTCATAACGTGATTTGTAAAACATTGGGGATTTCGCTAAGCAGGGCGACTTCGGGTTCAAAAATTCAGATATATGATCTACACTGAAAATAAAAAGACACATGTAATTTTGTTTTTCCTGAATTTTCCCCAGAAATGAGCAGGCAGTTTTCAAAGATCGTGTTCAAAATATAGGATTGGACAGCGCGCTGTCATATATAATACACATAAAGTGTAGCACGTCATAACGTGATTTGTAAAACATTGCATATTTCGCTATGGAGGGCGACTTCAGGTTCAAAAATTCAGATAAATGATCTACACTGAAAATAAAAAGACACGTGTAATTTTGTTTTTCCTGAGTTTGCCCCAGAAATGAGCAGGCAGATTTCAAAGATCGTGTTCAAAATATAGGATTGGACAGCGCGCTGTCATATATAATACACATACAGTGTAGCACGTCATAACGTGATTTGTAAAACATTGCAGATTTCGCTAAGCAGGGCGACTTCAGGTTCAAAAATTCAGATATATGATCTACACTGAAAATAAAAAGACACGTGTAATTTTGTTTTTCCCGAATTTTCCCCAGAAATGAGCAGGCAGTTTTCAAAGATCGGGTTCAAAATATAGGATTAGACTGCGTGCTGCCATATTATAATACACAAACAGTGTAGCACGTCATAACGTGATTCATAAAACATGGCAGATTTCGCTAAGCAGGGCGACTTCAGGTTCAAAAATTCAGATATATGATCTTCACTGAAAAAAAAAAGAAACGTGTAATTTTGTTTTTCCTGAGTTTGCCCCAGAAATGAGCAGGCAGTTTTCAAAGATCAGGTTCAAAATATAGGATAAGACTGCGTGCTGCCATATTATAATACACAAACAGTGTAGCACGTCATAACGTGATTCATAAAACATGGCAGATTTTCGCTAAGCAGAGCGACTTCAGGTTCAAAAATTCAGATATATGATCTTCACTGAAAATAAAAAGACACGTGTAATTTTGTTTTTCCTGAATTTTCCCCAGAAATGAGCAGGCAGTTTTCAAAGATCGGGTTCAAAATATAGGATTAGACTGCGTGCTGTCATATATAATACACATACAGTGTAGCACGTCATAACGTGATTTGTAAAACATTGGAGATTTCGCTAAGCAGGGCGACTTCGGGTTAAAAAATTCAGATATATGATCTACACTGAAAATAAAAAGACACGTGTAATTTTGTTTTTCCTGAATTTTCCCCAGAAAAGAGCAGGCAGTTTTCAAAGATCGTGTTCAAAATATAGGATTAGACTGCGTGCTGCCATATATAATACACATACAGTAAAAACCGGTATTGCATGATTTGTAAAACATTACAGATTTCGCTAAGCAGGGCGACTTCAGGTTCAAAAATTCAGATAAATGATCTACACTGAAAATTAAAAGACACGTGTAATTTTGTTTTTCCTGAGTTTGACCCAGAAATGACCAGGCAGATTTCAAAGATCGTGTTCAACTTAGGATTGAACAGCGCGCTGTCATATATAATACACATACAGTGTAGCACGTCATAACGTGATTTGTAAAACATTGTATATTTCGCTAAGCAGGGCGACTTCAGGGTCAAAAAATCAGATCTATGATCTAGACTGAAAATAAAAAGACATGTGTAATTTTGTTTTTCCTGAGTTTGCCCCAGAAATGAGCAGGCAGATTTCAAAGATCGTGTTCAAAATATAGGATTGGACAGCGCGCTGTCATATATAATAGACATACAGTGTTGCACGTCATAACGTGATTTGTAAAACATTGCAGATTTCGCTAAGCAGGGCGACTTCAGGTTCAAAAATTCAGATATATGATCTACACTGAAAATAAAAAGACACGTGTAATTTTGTTTTTCCCGAATTTTCCCCAGAAATGAGCAGGCAGTTTTCAAAGATCGGGTTCAAAATATAGGATTAGACTGCGTGCTGCCATATTATAATACACAAACAGTGTAGCACGTCATAACGTGATTCATAAAACATGGCAGATTTCGCTAAGCAGGGCGACTTCAGGTTCAAAAATTCAGATAAATGATCTTCCCTGAAAATAAAAAGACACGTGTAATTTTGTTTTTCCTGAATTTTCCCCAGAAATGAGCAGGCAGTTTTCAAAGATCGGGTTCAAAATATAGGATTGAATAGCGCGCTGTCATATATAATACACATACAGTAAAAACCGGTATTGCATGATTTGTAAAACATTACAGATTTCGCTAAGCAGGGCGACTTCAGGGTCAAAAATTCAGATAAATGATCTACACTGAAAATAAAAAGACACGTGTAATTTTGTTTTTCCCGAATTTTCCCCAGAAATGAGCAGGCAGTTTTCAAAGATCGGGTTCAAAATATAGGATTAGACTGCGTGCTGCCATATTATAATACACAAACAGTGTAGCACGTCATAACGTGATTCATAAAACATGGCAGATTTCGCTAAGCAGGGCGACTTCAGGTTCAAAAATTCAGATATATGATCTTCACTGAAAAAAAAAAGAAACGTGTAATTTTGTTTTTCCTGAGTTTGCCCCAGAAATGAGCAGGCAGTTTTCAAAGATCGGGTTCAAAATATAGGATAAGACTGCGTGCTGCCATATTATAATACACAAACAGTGTAGCACGTCATAACGTGATTCATAAAACATGGCAGATTTTCGCTAAGCAGGGCGACTTCAGGTTCAAAAATTCAGATATATGATCTTCACTGAAAATAAAAAGACACGTGTAATTTTGTTTTTCCTGAATTTTCCCCAGAAATGAGCAGGCAGTTTTCAAAGATCGGGTTCAAAATATAGGATTAGACTGCGTGCTGTCATATATAATACACATACAGTGTAGCACGTCATAACGTGATTTGTAAAACATTGGAGATTTCGCTAAGCAGGGCGACTTCGGGTTAAAAAATTCAGATATATGATCTACACTGAAAATAAAAAGACACGTGTAATTTTGTTTTTCCTGAATTTTCCCCAGAAAAGAGCAGGCAGTTTTCAAAGATCGTGTTCAAAATATAGGATTAGACTGCGTGCTGCCATATATAATACACATACAGTAAAAACCGGTATTGCATGATTTGTAAAACATTACAGATTTCGCTAAGCAGGGCGACTTCAGGTTCAAAAATTCAGATAAATGATCTACACTGAAAATAAAAAGACACGTGTAATTTTGTTTTTCCTGAGTTTGACCCAGAAATGACCAGGCAGATTTCAAAGATCGTGTTCAACTTAGGATTGAACAGCGCGCTGTCATATATAATACACATACAGTGTAGCACGTCATAACGTGATTTGTAAAACATTGTATATTTCGCTAAGCAGGGCGACTTCAGGGTCAAAAAATCAGATCTATGATCTAGACTGAAAATAAAAAGACATGTGTAATTTTGTTTTTCCTGAGTTTGCCCCAGAAATGAGCAGGCAGATTTCAAAGATCGTGTTCAAAATATAGGATTGGACAGCGCGCTGTCATATATAATAGACATACAGTGTTGCACGTCATAACGTGATTTGTAAAACATTGCAGATTTCGCTAAGCAGGGCGACTTCAGGTTCAAAAATTCAGATATATGATCTACACTGAAAATAAAAAGACACGTGTAATTTTGTTTTTCCCGAATTTTCCCCAGAAATGAGCAGGCAGTTTTCAAAGATCGGGTTCAAAATATAGGATTAGACTGCGTGCTGCCATATTATAATACACAAACAGTGTAGCACGTCATAACGTGATTCATAAAACATGGCAGATTTCGCTAAGCAGGGCGACTTCAGGTTCAAAAATTCAGATAAATGATCTTCCCTGAAAATAAAAAGACACGTGTAATTTTGTTTTTCCTGAATTTTCCCCAGAAATGAGCAGGCAGTTTTCAAAGATCGGGTTCAAAATATAGGATTGAATAGCGCGCTGTCATATATAATACACATACAGTAAAAACCGGTATTGCATGATTTGTAAAACATTACAGATTTCGCTAAGCAGGGCGACTTCAGGGTCAAAAAATCAGATCTATGATCTAGACTGAAAATAAAAAGACACGTGTAATTTTGTTTTTCCTGAGTTTGACCCAGAAATGAGCAGGCAGATTTCAAAGATCGGGTTCAAAATATAGGATTTGACTGCGTGCTGTCATATATAATACACATACAGTGTAGCACGTCATAACGTGATTTGTAAAACATTGGGGATTTCGCTAAGCAGGGCGACTTCGGGTTCAAAAATTCAGATATATGATCTACACTGAAAATAAAAAGACACATGTAATTTTGTTTTTCCTGAATTTTCCCCAGAAATGAGCAGGCAGTTTTCAAAGATCGTGTTCAAAATATAGGATTGGACAGCGCGCTGTCATATATAATACACATAAAGTGTAGCACGTCATAACGTGATTTGTAAAACATTGCATATTTCGCTATGCAGGGCGACTTCAGGTTCAAAAATTCAGATAAATGATCTACACTGAAAATAAAAAGACACGTGTAATTTTGTTTTTCCTGAGTTTGCCCCAGAAATGAGCAGGCAGATTTCAAAGATCGTGTTCAAAATATAGGATTGGACAGCGCGCTGTCATATATAATACACATACAGTGTAGCACGTCATAACGTGATTTGTAAAACATTGCAGATTTCGCTAAGCAGGGCGACTTCAGGTTCAAAAATTCAGATATATGATCTACACTGAAAATAAAAAGACACGTGTAATTTTGTTTTTCCCGAATTTTCCCCAGAAATGAGCAGGCAGTTTTCAAAGATCGGGTTCAAAATATAGGATTAGACTGCGTGCTGCCATATTATAATACACAAACAGTGTAGCACGTCATAACGTGATTCATAAAACATGGCAGATTTCGCTAAGCAGGGCGACTTCAGGTTCAAAAATTCAGATATATGATCTTCACTGAAAAAAAAAAGAAACGTGTAATTTTGTTTTTCCTGAGTTTGCCCCAGAAATGAGCAGGCAGTTTTCAAAGATCAGGTTCAAAATATAGGATAAGACTGCGTGCTGCCATATTATAATACACAAACAGTGTAGCACGTCATAACGTGATTCATAAAACATGGCAGATTTTCGCTAAGCAGAGCGACTTCAGGTTCAAAAATTCAGATATATGATCTTCACTGAAAATAAAAAGACACGTGTAATTTTGTTTTTCCTGAATTTTCCCCAGAAATGAGCAGGCAGTTTTCAAAGATCGGGTTCAAAATATAGGATTAGACTGCGTGCTGTCATATATAATACACATACAGTGTAGCACGTCATAACGTGATTTGTAAAACATTGGAGATTTCGCTAAGCAGGGCGACTTCGGGTTAAAAAATTCAGATATATGATCTACACTGAAAATAAAAAGACACATGTAATTTTGTTTTTCCTGAATTTTCCCCAGAAATGAGCAGGCAGTTTTCAAAGATCGTGTTCAAAATATAGGATTGGACAGCGTGCTGCCATATATAATACACATACAGTAAAAACCGGTATTGCATGATTTGTAAAACATTACAGATTTCGCTAAGCAGGGCGACTTCAGGTTCAAAAATTCAGATAAATGATCTTCCCTGAAAATAAAAAGACACGTGTAATTTTGTTTTTCCTGAATTTTCCCCAGAAATGAGCAGGCAGTTTTCAAAGATCGGGTTCAAAATATAGGATTGAATAGCGCGCTGTCATATATAATACACATACAGTAAAAACCGGTATTGCATGATTTGTAAAACATTACAGATTTCGCTAAGCAGGGCGACTTCAGGGTCAAAAATTCAGATAAATGATCTACACTGCAAATAAAAAGACACGTGTAATTTTGTTTTTCCTGAGTTTGCCCCAGAAATGAGCAGGCAGATTTCAAAGATCGTGTTCAAAATATAGGATTGGACAGCGCGCTGTCATATATAATACACATACAGTGTAGCACGTCATAACGTGATTTGTAAAACATTGCAGATTTCGCTAAGCAGGGCGACTTCAGGTTCAAAAATTCAGATATATGATCTACACTGAAAATAAAAAGACACGTGTAATTTTGTTTTTCCCGAATTTTCCCCAGAAATGAGCAGGCAGTTTTCAAAGATCGGGTTCAAAATATAGGATTAGACTGCGTGCTGCCATATTATAATACACAAACAGTGTAGCACGTCATAACGTGATTCATAAAACATGGCAGATTTCGCTAAGCAGGGCGACTTCAGGTTCAAAAATTCAGATATATGATCTTCACTGAAAAAAAAAAGAAACGTGTAATTTTGTTTTTCCTGAGTTTGCCCCAGAAATGAGCAGGCAGTTTTCAAAGATCAGGTTCAAAATATAGGATAAGACTGCGTGCTGCCATATTATAATACACAAACAGTGTAGCACGTCATAACGTGATTCATAAAACATGGCAGATTTTCGCTAAGCAGAGCGACTTCAGGTTCAAAAATTCAGATATATGATCTTCACTGAAAATAAAAAGACACGTGTAATTTTGTTTTTCCTGAATTTTTCCCAGAAATGAGCAGGCAGTTTTCAAAGATCGGGTTCAAAATATAGGATTAGACTGCGTGCTGTCATATATAATACACATACAGTGTAGCACGTCATAACGTGATTTGTAAAACATTGGAGATTTCGCTAAGCAGGGCGACTTCGGGTTAAAAAATTCAGATATATGATCTACACTGAAAATAAAAAGACACGTGTAATTTTGTTTTTCCTGAATTTTCCCCAGAAAAGAGCAGGCAGTTTTCAAAGATCGTGTTCAAAATATAGGATTAGACTGCGTGCTGCCATATATAATACACATACAGTAAAAACCGGTATTGCATGATTTGTAAAACATTACAGATTTCGCTAAGCAGGGCGACTTCAGGTTCAAAAATTCAGATAAATGATCTACACTGAAAATAAAAAGACACGTGTAATTTTGTTTTTCCTGAGTTTGACCCAGAAATGACCAGGCAGATTTCAAAGATCGTGTTCAACTTAGGATTGAACAGCGCGCTGTCATATATAATACACATACAGTGTAGCACGTCATAACGTGATTTGTAAAACATTGTATATTTCGCTAAGCAGGGCGACTTCAGGGTCAAAAAATCAGATCTATGATCTAGACTGAAAATAAAAAGACATGTGTAATTTTGTTTTTCCTGAGTTTGCCCCAGAAATGAGCAGGCAGATTTCAAAGATCGTGTTCAAAATATAGGATTGGACAGCGCGCTGTCATATATAATAGACATACAGTGTTGCACGTCATAACGTGATTTGTAAAACATTGCAGATTTCGCTAAGCAGGGCGACTTCAGGTTCAAAAATTCAGATATATGATCTACACTGAAAATAAAAAGACACGTGTAATTTTGTTTTTCCCGAATTTTCCCCAGAAATGAGCAGGCAGTTTTCAAAGATCGGGTTCAAAATATAGGATTAGACTGCGTGCTGCCATATTATAATACACAAACAGTGTAGCACGTCATAACGTGATTCATAAAACATGGCAGATTTCGCTAAGCAGGGCGACTTCAGGTTCAAAAATTCAGATAAATGATCTTCCCTGAAAATAAAAAGACACGTGTAATTTTGTTTTTCCTGAATTTTCCCCAGAAATGAGCAGGCAGTTTTCAAAGATCGGGTTCAAAATATAGGATTGAATAGCGCGCTGTCATATATAATACACATACAGTAAAAACCGGTATTGCATGATTTGTAAAACATTACAGATTTCGCTAAGCAGGGCGACTTCAGGGTCAAAAAATCAGATCTATGATCTAGACTGAAAATAAAAAGACACGTGTAATTTTGTTTTTCCTGAGTTTGACCCAGAAATGAGCAGGCAGATTTCAAAGATCGTGTTCAAAATATAGGATTTGAAAAATCCTCATGCGCTTTAACAATGGTCCCATGCACAAACCTATGGACGAAGGTGTGAACTAGACCGAATCTTACTGACTATGACAAACATAATCCAGGACCATTTCATGTCACAACTCATTTTTGTCCACGCAGGCTATACGGGCTTGCATATAAGCGTGGCATGAGCCAGTCGTCTGGCATAGTCAGTGACATATGGTCAAGCTCCCCGCCTTCTTAATATGGTTTGTACATGGGCTCATTGCTAAAGCGCGTTAGGATTTTTTTAAGGGGATGATTACGCTAGGCAGGGCGACTTCGGTTTCAAAAATTCAGATCTATGATCTACACTGAAAATAAAAAGACACGTGTAATTTTGTTTTTCCTGAGTTTGCCCCAGAAATGAGCAGGCAGATTCCAAAGATCGTGTTAAAAATATAGGATTTGACCGCGCGCTGCCATATATATATAATACACATACAGTGTAGAACGTCATAACATGATATATAAATCATTACAGATTTCGCTAAGCAGGGCGACTTCAGGTTCAAAAATTCAGATACATGATCTACACTGAAAATAAAAAGACACGTGTAATTTTGTTTTTCCTGAATTTTCCCCAGAAATGAGCAGGCAGTTTTCAAAGATCGGGTTCAAAATATAGGATTAGACTGCGGGCTGCCATATTATAATACACATACAGTGTAGCACGTCATAACGTGATTTGTAAAACATTGGAGATTTCGCTAAGCAGGGCGACTTCGGGTTCAAAAATTCAGATATATGATCTACACTGAAAATACAAAGACACGTGTAATTTTGTTTTTCCCGAGTTTGCCCCAGAAATGAGCAGGCAGATTTCAAAGATCGTGTTCAAAATATAGGATTGGACAGCGCGCTGTCATATATAATACACATACAGTGTAGTGTAGCACGTCATAACGTGATTTGTAAAACATTGCAGATTTCGCTAAGCAGGGCGACTTCAGGTTCAAAAATTCAGATATATGATCTACACTGAAAATAAAAAGACACGTGTAATTTTGTTTTTCCTGAATTTTCCCCAGAAATGAGCAGGCAGTTTTCAAAGATCGGGTTCAAAATATAGGATTAGACTGCGTGCTGCCATATTATAATACACAAACAGTGTAGCACGTCATAACGTGATTTGTAAAACATTGGAGATTTCGCTAAGCAGGGCGACTTCGGGTTCAAAAATTCAGATATATGATCTACACTGAAAATACAAAGACACGTGTAATTTTGTTTTTCCTGAGTTTGCCCCAGAAATGAGCAGGCAGATTTCAAAGATCGTGTTCAAAATATAGGATTGGACAGCGCGCTGTCATATATAATACACATACAGTGTAGCACGTCATAACGTGATTTGTAAAACATTGCAGATTTCGCTAAGCAGGGCGACTTCAGGTTCAAAAATTCAGATATATGATCTACACTGAAAATAAAAAGACACGTGTAATTTTGTTTTTCCTGAATTTTCCCCAGAAATGAGCAGGCAGTTTTCAAAGATCGGGTTCAAAATATAGGATTAGACTGCGTGCTGCCATATTATAATACACAAACAGTGTAGCACGTCATAACGTGATTCATAAAACATGGCAGATTTCGCTAAGCAGGGCGACTTCAGGTTCAAAAATTCAGATATATGATCTTCACTGAAAATAAAAAGAAACGTGTAATTTTGTTTTTCCTGAGTTTGCCCAAGAAATGAGCAGGCAGATTTCAAAGATCGTGTTCAAAATATAGGATTGGACAGCGCGCTGTCATATATAATACACATACAGTGTAGCACGTCATAACGTGATTTGGAAAACATTGCAGATTTCGCTAAGCAGGGCGACTTCAGGTTCAAAAATTCAGATATATGATCTTCACTGAAAATAAAAAGACACGTGTAATTTTGTTTTTCCTGAATTTTCCCCAGAAATGAGCAGGCAGTTTTCAAAGATCGGGTTCAAAATATAGGATTGAACAGCGCGCTGTCATATATAATACACATACAGTGTAGCACGTCATAACGTGATTTGTAAAACATTGCAGATTTCGCTAAGCAGGGCGACTTCAGGGTCAAAAATTCAGATATATGATCTACACTGAAAATAAAAAGACACGTGTAATTTTGTTTTTCCTGAATTTTCCCCAGAAATGAGCAGGCAGTTTTCAAAGATCGGGTTCAAAATATAGGATTAGACTGCGTGCTGCCATATTATAATACACAAACAGTGTAGCACGTCATAACGTGATTCATAAAACATGGCAGATTTCGCTAAGCAGGGCGACTTCAGGTTCAAAAATTCAGATATATGATCTTCACTGAAAATAAAAAGAAACGTGTAATTTTGTTTTTCCTGAGTTTGCCCCAGAAATGAGCAGGCAGATTTCAAAGATCGTGTTCAAAATATAGGATTGGACAGCGCGCTGTCATATATAATACACATACAGTGTAGCACGTCATAACGTGATTTGGAAAACATTGCAGATTTCGCTAAGCAGGGCGACTTCAGGTTCAAAAATTCAGATATATGATCTTCACTGAAAATAAAAAGACACGTGTAATTTTGTTTTTCCTGAATTTTCCCCAGAAATGAGCAGGCAGTTTTCAAAGATCGGGTTCAAAATATAGGATTGAACAGCGCGCTGTCATATATAATACACATACAGTGTAGCACGTCATAACGTGATTTGTAAAACATTGTATATTTCGCTAAGCAGGGCGACTTCAGGGTCAAAAAATCAGATCTATGATCTACACTGAAAATAAAAAGACACGTGTAATTTTGTTTTTCCTGAGTTTGCCCCAGAAAGGAGCAGGCAGTTTTCAAAGATCGGGTTCAAAATATAGGATTAGACTGCGTGCTGCCATATTATAATACACAAACAGTGTAGCACGTCATAACGTGATTCATAAAACATGGCAGATTTCGCTAAGCAGGGCGACTTCAGGTTCAAAAATTCAGATATATGATCTTCACTGAAAATAAAAAGACACGTGTAATTTTGTTTTTCCTGAATTTTCCCCAGAAATGAGCAGGCAGTTTTCAAAGATCGGGTTCAAAATATAGGATTAGACTGCGTGCTGTCATATATAATACACATACAGTGTAGCACGTCATAACGTGATTTGTAAAACATTGGAGATTTCGCTAAGCAGGGCGACTTCGGGTTCAAAAATTCAGATATATGATCTACACTGAAAATAAAAAGACACGTGTAATTTTGTTTTTCCTGAATTTTCCCCAGAAATGAGCAGGCAGTTTTCAAAGATCGTGTTCAAAATATAGGATTAGACTGCGTGCTGCCATATATAATACACATACAGTAAAAACCGGTATTGCATGATTTGTAAAACATTACAGATTTCGCTAAGCAGGGCGACTTCAGGTTCAAAAATTCAGATAAATGATCTACACTGAAAATAAAAAGACACGTGTCATTTTGTTTTTCCTGAGTTTGACCCAGAAATGAGCAGGCAGATTTCAAAGATCGTGTTCAAAATATAGGATTGAACAGCGCGCTGTCATATATAATACACATACAGTGTAGCACGTCATTACGTGATTTGTAAAACATTGTATATTTCGCTAAGCAGGGCGACTTCAGGGTCAAAAAATCAGATCTATGATCTAGACTGAAAATAAAAAGACACGTGTAATTTTGTTTTTCCTGAGTTTGCCCCAGAAATGAGCAGCCAGATGTCAAAGATCGTGTTCAAAATATAGGATTTGAAAAATCCTCATGCGCTTTAACAATGGTCCCATGCACAAACCTATGGACGAAGGTGTGAACTAGACCGAATCTTACTGACTATGACAAACATAATCCAGGACCATTTCATGTCACAACTCATTTTTGTCCACGCAGGCTCTACGGGCTTGCCTATAAGCGTGGCATGAGCCAGTCGTCTGACATAGTCAGTGACAAAGGGTCAAGCTCCCCGCCTTCGTAATATGGTTTGTACATGGGCTCATTGCTAAAGCGCGTTAGGATTTTTTTTAAGGGGGATGATTTCGCTACGCAGGGCGACTTCAGTTTCAAAAATTAAGATCTATGATCTACACTGAAAATAAAAAGAAACGTGTAATTTTGTTTTTCCTGAGTTTGCCCCAGAAATGAGCAGGCAGTTTTCAAAGATCAGGTTCAAAATATAGGATTAGACTGCGTGCTGCCATATTATAATACACAAACAGTGTAGCACGTCATAACGTGATTCATAAAACATGGCAGATTTCGCTTAGCAGGGCGACTTCAGGTTCAAAATTTCAGATATATGATCTTCACTGAAAATAAAAAGACACGTGTAATTTTGTTTCTCCTGAATTTTCCCCAGAAATGAGCAGGCAGTTTTCAAAGATCGGGTTCAAAATATAGGATTGGACAGCGTGCTGCCATATATAATACACATACAGTAAAAACCGGTATTGCATGATTTGTAAAACATTACAGATTTCGCTAAGCAGGGCGACTTCAGGTTCAAAAATTCAGATAAATGATCTACACTGAAAATAAAAAGACACGTGTAATTTTGTTTTTCCTGAATTTTCCCCAGAAATGAGCAGGCAGATTTCAAAGATCGTGTTCAAAATATAGGATTGGACAGCGCGCTGTCATATATAATACACATACAGTGTAGCACGTCATAACGTGATTTGTAAAACATTGCAGATTTCGCTAAGCAGGGCAACTTCAGGTTCAAAAATTCAGATATATGATCTACACTGAAAATAAAAAGACACGTGTAATTTTGTTTTTCCCGAATTTTCCCCAGAAATGAGCAGGCAGTTTTCAAAGATCGGGTTCAAAATATAGGATTAGACTGCGTGCTGCCATATTATAATACACAAACAGTGTAGCACGTCATAACGTGATTCATAAAACATGGCAGATTTCGCTAAGCAGGGCGACTTCAGGTTCAAAAATTCAGATAAATGATCTTCACTGAAAATAAAAAGACACGTGTAATTTTGCTTTTCCTGAATTTTCCCCAGAAATGAGCAGGCAGTTTTCAAAGATCGGGTTCAAAATATAGGATTGAACAGCGCGCTGTCATATATAATACACATACTACAGTAAAAACCGGTATTGCATGATTTGTAAAACATTACAGATTTCGCTAAGCAGGGCGACTTCGGGTTCAAAAATTCAGATATATGATCTACACTGAAAATAAAAAGACACGTGTAATTTTGTTTTTCCTGAATTTTCCCCAGAAATGAGCAGGCAGATTTCAAAGATCGTGTTCAAAATATAGGATTGGACAGCGCGCTGTCATATATAATACACATACAGTGTAGCACGTCGTAACGTGATTTGTAAAACATTGCAGATTTCGCTAAGCAGGGCGACTTCAGGTTCAAAAATTCAGATATATGATCTACACTGAAAATAAAAAGACACGTGTAATTTTGTTTTTCCCGAATTTTCCCCAGAAATGAGCAGGCAGTTTTCAAAGATCGGGTTCAAAATATAGGATTAGACTGCGTGCTGCCATATTATAATACACAAACAGTGTAGCACGTCATAACGTGATTCATAAAACATGGCAGATTTCGCTAAGCAGGGCGACTTCAGGTTCAAAAATTCAGATAAATGATCTTCACTGAAAATAAAAAGACACGTGTAAGTTTGCTTTTCCTGAATTTTCCCCAGAAATGAGCAGGCAGTTTTCAAAGATCGTGTTCAAAATATAGGATTTGAAAAATCCTCATGCGCTTTAACAATGGTCCCATGCACAAACCTATGGACGAAGGTGTGAACTAGACCGAATCTTACTGACTATGACAAACATAATCCAGGACCATTTCATGTCACAACTCATTTTTGTCCACGCAGGCTATACGGGCTTGCATATAAGAGTGGCATGAGCCAGTCGTCTGGCATAGTCAGTGACATATGGTCAAGCTCCCCGCCTTCTTAATATGGTTTGTACATGGGCTCATTGCTAAAGCGCGTTAGGATTTTTTTAAGGGGATGATTACGCTAGGCAGGGCGACTTCGGTTTCAAAAATTCAGATCTATGATCTACACTGAAAATAAAAAGACACGTATAATTTTGTTTTTCCTGAGTTTGCCCCAGAAATGAGCAGGCAGATTCCAAAGATCGTGTTAAAAATATAGGATTTGACCGCGCGCTGCCATATATATATAATACACATACAGTGTAGAACGTCATAACATGATATATAAATCATTACAGATTTCGCTAAGCAGGGCGACTTCAGGTTCAAAATTTCAGATACATGATCTACACTGAAAATAAAAAGACACGTGTAATTTTGTTTTTCCCGAATTTTCCCCAGAAATGAGCAGGCAGTTTTCAAAGATCGGGTTCAAAATATAGGATTAGACTGCGTGCTGCCATACACAAATAGTGTAGCACGTCATAACGTGATTCATAAAACATGGCAGATTTCGCTAAGCAGGGCGACTTCAGGTTCAAAAATTCAGATAAATGATCTTCACTGAAAATAAAAAGACACGTGTAATTTTGCTTTTCCTGAATTTTCCCCAGAAATGAGCAGGCAGTTTTCAAAGATCGGGTTCAAAATATAGGATTGAACAGCGCGCTGTCATATATAATACACATACTACAGTAAAAACCGGTATTGCATGATTTGTAAAACATTACAGATTTCGCTAAGCAGGGCGACTTCGGGTTCAAAAATTCAGATATATGATCTACACTGAAAATAAAAAGACACGTGTAATTTTGTTTTTCCTGAATTTTCCCCAGAAATGAGCAGGCAGATTTCAAAGATCGTGTTCAAAATATAGGATTGGACAGCGCGCTGTCATATATAATACACATACAGTGTAGCACGTCGTAACGTGATTTGTAAAACATTGCAGATTTCGCTAAGCAGGGCGACTTCAGGTTCAAAAATTCAGATGATCTACACTGAAAATAAAAAGACACGTGTAATTTTGTTTTTCCCGAATTTTCCCCAGAAATGAGCAGGCAGTTTTCAAAGATCGGGTTCAAAATATAGGATTAGACTGCGTGCTGCCATATTATAATACACAAACAGTGTAGCACGTCATAACGTGATTCATAAAACATGGCAGATTTCGCTAAGCAGGGCGACTTCAGGTTCAAAAATTCAGATAAATGATCTTCACTGAAAATAAAAAGACACGTGTAATTTTGCTTTTCCTGAATTTTCCCCAGAAATGAGCAGGCAGTTTTCAAAGATCGGGTTCAAAATATAGGATTGAACAGCGCGCTGTCATATATAATACACATACTACAGTAAAAACCGGTATTGCATGATTTGTAAAACATTACAGATTTCGCTAAGCAGGGCGACTTCAGGTTCAAAAATCAGATCTATGATCTAGACTGAAAATAAAAAGACACGTGTAATTTTGTTTTTCCTGAGTTTGACCCAGAAATGAGCAGGCAGATTTCAAAGATCGTGTTCAAAATATAGGATTTGAAAAATCCTCATGCGCTTTAACAATGGTCCCATGCACAAACCTATGGACGAAGGTGTGAACTAGACCGAATCTTACTGACTATGACAAACATAATCCAGGACCATTTCATGTCACAACTCATTTTTGTCCACGCAGGCTATACGGGCTTGCATATAAGAGTGGCATGAGCCAGTCGTCTGGCATAGTCAGTGACATATGGTCAAGCTCCCCGCCTTCTTAATATGGTTTGTACATGGGCTCATTGCTAAAGCGCGTTAGGATTTTTTTAAGGGGATGATTACGCTAGGCAGGGCGACTTCGGTTTCAAAAATTCAGATCTATGATCTACACTGAAAATAAAAAGACACGTGTAATTTTGTTTTTCCTGAGTTTGCCCCAGAAATGAGCAGGCAGATTCCAAAGATCGTGTTAAAAATATAGGATTTGACCGCGCGCTGCCATATATATATAATACACATACAGTGTAGAACGTCATAACATGATATATAAATCATTACAGATTTCGCTAAGCAGGGCGACTTCAGGTTCAAAATTTCAGATACATGATCTACACTGAAAATAAAAAGACATGTGTAATTTTGTTTTTCCTGAATTTTCCCCAGAAATGAGCAGGCAGTTTTCAAAGATCGGGTTCAAAATATAGGATTAGACTGCGTGCTGCCATATTATAATACACAAACAGTGTAGCACGTCATAACGTGATTCATAAAACATGGCAGATTTCGCTAAGCAGGGCGACTTCAGGTTCAAAAATTCAGATATATGATCTACACTGAAAATAAACAGACACGTGTAATTTTGTTTTTCCTGAATTTTCCCCAGAAATGAGCAGGCAGTTTTCAAAGATCGTGTTTAAAATATAGGATTAGACTGCGTGCTGTCATATATAATACACATACAGTGTAGCACGTCATAACGTGATTTGTAAAACATTGGAGATTTCGCTAAGCAGGGCGACTTCGGGTTCAAAAATTCAGATATATGATCTACACTGAAAATAAAAAGACACGTGTAATTGTGTTTTTCCTGAATTTGACCCAGAAAGGAGCAGGCAGTTTTCAAAGATCGGGTTCAAAATATAGGATTAGACTGCGTGCTGCCATATTATAATACACAAACAGTGTAGCACGTCATAACGTGATTCATAAAACATGGCAGATTTCGCTAAGCAGGGCGACTTCAGGTTCAAAAATTCAGATATATGATCTTCACTGAAAATAAAAAGACACGTGTAATTTTGTTTTTCCTGAATTTTCCCCAGAAATGAGCAGGCAGTTTTCAAAGATCGGGTTCAAAATAAAGGATTAGACTGCGTGCTGTCATATATAATACACATACAGTGTAGCACGTCATAACGTGATTTGTAAAACATTGGAGA
The DNA here is from genome assembly GCA_963971285.1 of Astropecten irregularis. Taxonomy (NCBI): domain Eukaryota; kingdom Metazoa; phylum Echinodermata; class Asteroidea; order Paxillosida; family Astropectinidae; genus Astropecten; species Astropecten irregularis. The sequence goes on from OZ020247.1 coordinate 16,366,984, forward strand.
TTTCGCTAAGCAGGGCGACTTCGGGTTCAAAAATTCAGATATATGATCTACACTGAAAATAAAAAGACACGTGTAATTGTGTTTTTCCTGAATTTGACCCAGAAAGGAGCAGGCAGTTTTCAAAGATCGGGTTCAAAATATAGGATTAGACTGCGTGCTGCCATATTATAATACACAAACAGTGTAGCACGTCATAACGTGATTCATAAAACATGGCAGATTTCGCTAAGCAGGGCGACTTCAGGTTCAAAAATTCAGATATATGATCTTCACTGAAAATAAAAAGACACGTGTAATTTTGTTTTTCCTGAATTTTCCCCAGAAATGAGCAGGCAGTTTTCAAAGATCGGGTTCAAAATATAGGATTAGACTGCGTGCTGCCATATATAATACACATACAGTAAAAACCGGTATTGCATGATTCGTAAAACATTACAGATTTCGCTAAGCAGGGCGACTTCAGGTTCAAAAATTTAGATAAATGATCTACACTGAAAATAAAAAGACACGTGTAATTTTGTTTTTCCTGAGTTTGACCCAGAAATGAGCAGGCAGATTTCAAAGATCGTGTTCAAAATATAGGATTGAACAGCGCGCTGTCATATATAATACACTGCAGTGTAGCACGTCATAACGTGATTTGTAAAAGATTGCAGATTTCGCTAAGCAGGGCGACTTCAGGTTCAAAAATTCAGATATATGATCTACACTGAAAATAAAAAGACACGTGTAATTTTGTTTTTCCTGAGTTTGCCCCAGAAATGAGCAGGCAGATTTCAAAGATCGTGTTCAAAATATAGGATTGGACAGCGCGCTGTCATATATAATACACATACAGTGTTGCACGTCATAACGTGATTTGTAAAACATTGCAGATTTCGCTAAGCAGGGCGACTTCAGGTTCAAAAATTCAGATATATGATCTACACTGAAAATAAAAAGACACGTGTAATTTTGTTTTTCCCGAATTTTCCCCAGAAATGAGCAGGCAGTTTTCAAAGATCGGGTTCAAAATATAGGATTAGACTGCGTGCTGCCATATTATAATACACAAACAGTGTAGCACGTCATAACGTGATTCATAAAACATGGCAGATTTCGCTAAGCAGGGCGACTTCAGGTTCAAAAATTCAGATAAATGATCTTCCCTGAAAATAAAAAGACACGTGTAATTTTGTTTTTCCTGAATTTTCCCCAGAAATGAGCAGGCAGTTTTCAAAGATCGGGTTCAAAATATAGGATTGAACAGCGCGCTGTCATATATAATACACATACAGTAAAAACCGGTATTGCATGATTTGTAAAACATTACAGATTTCGCTAAGCAGGGCGACTTCAGGGTCAAAAAATCAAATCTATGATCTAGACTGAAAATAAAAAGACACGTGTAATTTTGTTTTTCCTGAGTTTGACCCAGAAATGAGCAGGCAGATTTCAAAGATCGTGTTCAAAGTATAGGATTTGAAAAATCCTCATGCGCTTTAACAATGGTCCCATGCACAAACCTATTGACGAAGGTGTGAACTAGACCGAATCTTACTGACTATGACAAACATAATCCAGGACCATTTCATGTCACAACTCATTTTTGTCCACGCAGGCTATACGGGCTTGCATATAAGCGTGGCATGAGCCAGTCGTCTGGCATAGTCAGTGACATATGGTCAAGCTCCCCGCCTTCTTAATATGGTTTGTACATGGGCTCATTGCTAAAGCGCGTTAGGATTTTTTTAAGGGGATGATTACGCTAGGCAGGGCGACTTCGGTTTCAAAAATTCAGATCTATGATCTACACTGAAAATAAAAAGACACGTGTAATTTTGTTTTTCCTGAGTTTGCCCCAGAAATGAGCAGGCAGATTCCAAAGATCGTGTTAAAAATATAGGATTTGACCACGCGCTGCCATATATATATAATACACATACAGTGTAGAACGTCATAACATGATATATAAATCATTACAGATTTCGCTAAGCAGGGCGACTTCAGGTTCAAAAATTCAGATACATGATCTACACTGAAAAAAAAAAGACACGTGTAATTTTGTTTTTCCTGAATTTTCCCCAGAAATGAGCAGGCAGTTTTCAAAGATCGGGTTCAAAATATAGGATTAGACTGCGGGCTGCCATATTATAATACACATACAGTGTAGCACGTCATAACGTGATTTGTAAAACATTGGAGATTTCGCTAAGCAGGGCGACTTCGGGTTCAAAAATTCAGATATATGATCTACACTGAAAATACAAAGACACGTGTAATTTTATTTTTTCCTGAATTTTCCCAAGAAATGAGCAGGCAGTTTTCAAAGATCGGGTTCAAAATATAGGATTGGACTGCGTGCTGCCATATTATAATACACAAACAGTGTAGCACGTCATAACGTGATTCATAAAACATGGCAGATTTCGCTAAGCAGGGCGACTTCAGGTTCAAAAATTCAGATATATGATCTTCACTGAAAATAAAAAGACACGTGTAATTGTGTTTTTCCTGAATTTTCCCCAGAAATGAGCAGGCAGTTTTCAAAGATCGGGTTCAAAATATAGGATTAGACTGCGTGCTGTCATATATAATACACATACAGTGTAGCACGTCATAATGTGATTTGTAAAACATTGGAGATTTCGCTAAGCAGGGCGACTTCGGGTTCAAAAATTCAGATATATGATCTACACTGAAAATAAAAAGACACGTGTAATTTTGTTTTTCCTGAATTTTCCCCAGAAATGAGCAGGCAGTTTTCAAAGATCGGGTTCAAAATATAGGATTAGACTGCGTGCTGCCATATTATAATACACAAACAGTGTAGCACGTCATAACGTGATTCATAAAACATGGCAGATTTCGCTAAGCAGGGCGACTTCAGGTTCAAAAATTCAGATAAATGATCTTCCCTGAAAATAAAAAGACACGTGTAATTTTGTTTTTCCTGAATTTTCCCCAGAAATGAGCAGGCAGTTTTCAAAGATCGGGTTCAAAATATAGGATTGAACAGCGCGCTGTCATATATAATACACATACAGTAAAAACCGGTATTGCATGATTTGTAAAACATTACAGATTTCGCTAAGCAGGGCGACTTCAGGGTCAAAAAATCAGATCTATGATCTAGACTGAAAATAAAAAGACACGTGTTATTTTGTTTTTCCTGAGTTTGACCCAGAAATGAGCAGGCAGATTTCAAAGATCGTGTTCAAAATATAGGATTTGAAAAATCCTCATGCGCTTTAACAATGGTCCCATGCACAAACCTATGGACGAAGGTGTGAACTAGACCGAATCTTACTGACTATGACAAACATAATCCAGGACCATTTCATGTCACAACTCATTTTTGTCCACGCAGGCTATACGGGCTTGCATATAAGCGTGGCATGAGCCAGTCGTCTGGCATAGTCAGTGACATATGGTCAAGCTCCCCGCCTTCTTAATATGGTTTGCACATGGGCTCATTGCTAAAGCGCGTTAGGATTTTTTTAAGGGGATGATTACGCTAGGCAGGGCGACTTCGGTTTCAAAAATTCAGATCTATGATCTACACTGAAAATAAAAAGACACGTGTAATTTTGTTTTTCCTGAGTTTGCCCCAGAAATGAGCAGGCAGATTCCAAAGATCGTGTTCAAAATATAGGATTTGACCGCGCGCTGCCATATATATATAATACACATACAGTGTAGAACGTCATAACATGATATATAAATCATTACAGATTTCGCTAAGCAGGGCGACTTCAGGTTCAAAAATTCAGATACATGATCTACACTGAAAATAAAAAGACACGTGTAATTTTGTTTTTCCTGAATTTTCCGCAGAAATGAGCAGGCAGTTTTTTAAGATCGGGTTCAAAATATAGGATTAGACTGCGGGCTGCCATATTATAATACACATACAGTGTAGCACGTCATAACGTGATTTGTAAAACATTGGAGATTTCGCTAAGCAGGGCGACTTCGGGTTCAAAAATTCAGATATATGATCTACACTGAAAATACAAAGACACGTGTAATTTTGTTTTTCCTGAGTTTGCCCCAGAAATGAGCAGGCAGATTTCAAAGATCGTGTTCAAAATATAGGATTGGACAGCGCGCTGTCATATATAATACACATACAGTGTAGCACGTCATAACGTGATTTGTAAAACATTGCAGATTTCGCTAAGCAGGGCGACTTCAGGTTCAAAAATTCAGATATATGATCTACACTGAAAATACAAAGACACATGTAATTTTGTTTTTCCTGAATTTTCCCCAGAAATGAGCAGGCAGTTTTCAAAGATCGGGTTCAAAATATAGGATTAGACTGCGGGCTGCCATATTATAATACACATACAGTGTAGCACGTCATAACGTGATTTGTAAAACATTGGAGATTTCGCTAAGCAGGGCGACTTCGGGTTCAAAAATTCAGATATATGATCTACACTGAAAATACAAAGACACGTGTAATTTGGTTTTTCCTGAGTTTGCCCCAGAAATGAGCAGGCAGATTTCAAAGATCGTGTTCAAAATATAGGATTGGACAGCGCGCTGTCATATATAATACACATACAGTGTAGCACGTCATAACGTGATTTGTAAAACATTGCAGATTTCGCTAAGCAGGGCGACTTCAGGTTCAAAAATTCAGATATATAATCTACACTGAAAATAAAAAGACACGTGTAATTTTGTTTTTCCTGAATTTTCCCCAGAAATGAGCAGGCAGTTTTCAAAGATCGGGTTCAAAATATAGGATTGAACAGCGCGCTGGCATATATAATACACATACAGTGTAGCACGTCATAACGTGATTTGTAAAACATTGTATATTTCGCTAAGCAGGGCGACTTCAGGGTCAAAAAATCAGATCTATGATCTACACTGAAAATAAAAAGACACGTGTAATTTTGTTTTTCCTGAATTTTCCGCAGAAATGAGCAGGCAGTTTTCTAAGATCGGGTTCAAAATATAGGATTAGACTGCGGGCTGCCATATTATAATACACATACAGTGTAGCATGTCATAACGTGATTTGTAAAACATTGGAGATTTCGCTAAGCAGGGCGACTTCGGGTTCAAAAATTCAGATATATGATCTACACTGAAAATACAAAGACACGTGTAATTTTGTTTTTCCTGAGTTTGACCCAGAAATGAGCAGGCAGATTTCAAAGATCGTGTTCAAAATATAGGATTGAACAGCGCGCTGTCATATATAATACACTGCAGTGTAGCACGTCATAACGTGATTTGTAAAAGATTGCAGATTTCGCTAAGCAGGGCGACTTCAGGTTCAAAAATTCAGATATATGATCTACACTGAAAATAAAAAGACACGTGTAATTTTGTTTTTCCTGAGTTTGCCCCAGAAATGAGCAGGCAGATTTCAAAGATCGTGTTCAAAATATAGGATTGAACAGCGCGCTGTCATATATAATACACATACAGTGTTGCACGTCATAACGTGATTTGTAAAACATTGCAGATTTCGCTAAGCAGGGCGACTTCAGGTTCAAAAATTCAGATATATGATCTACACTGAAAATAAAAAGACACGTGTAATTTTGTTTTTCCCGAATTTTCCCCAGAAATGAGCAGGCAGTTTTCAAAGATCGGGTTCAAAATATAGGATTAGACTGCGTGCTGCCATATTATAATACACAAACAGTGTAGCACGTCATAACGTGATTCATAAAACATGGCAGATTTCGCTAAGCAGGGCGACTTCAGGTTCAAAAATTCAGATAAATGATCTTCCCTGAAAATAAAAAGACACGTGTAATTTTGTTTTTCCTGAATTTTCCCCAGAAATGAGCAGGCAGTTTTCAAAGATCGGGTTCAAAATATAGGATTGAACAGCGCGCTGTCATATATAATACACATACAGTAAAAACCGGTATTGCATGATTTGTAAAACATTACAGATTTCGCTAAGCAGGGCGACTTCAGGGTCAAAAAATCAAATCTATGATCTAGACTGAAAATAAAAAGACACGTGTAATTTTGTTTTTCCTGAGTTTGACCCAGAAATGAGCAGGCAGATTTCAAAGATCGTGTTCAAAATATAGGATTTGAAAAATCCTCATGCGCTTTAACAATGGTCCCATGCACAAACCTATGGACGAAGGTGTGAACTAGACCGAATCTTACTGACTATGACAAACATAATCCAGGACCATTTCATGTCACAACTCATTTTTGTCCACGCAGGCTATACGGGCTTGCATATAAGCGTGGCATGAGCCAGTCGTCTGGCATAGTCAGTGACATATGGTCAAGCTCCCCGCCTTCTTAATATGGTTTGTACATGGGCTCATTGCTAAAGCGCGTTAGGATTTTTTTAAGGGGATGATTACGCTAGGCAGGGCGACTTCGGTTTCAAAAATTCAGATCTATGATCTACACTGAAAATAAAAAGACACGTGTAATTTTGTTTTTCCTGAGTTTGCCCCAGAAATGAGCAGGCAGATTCCAAAGATCGTGTTAAAAATATAGGATTTGACCGCGCGCTGCCATATATATATAATACACATACAGTGTAGAACGTCATAACATGATATATAAATCATTACAGATTTCGCTAAGCAGGGCGACTTCAGGTTCAAAAATTCAGATACATGATCTACACTGAAAAAAAAAAGACACGTGTAATTTTGTTTTTCCTGAATTTTCCCCAGAAATGAGCAGGCAGTTTTCAAAGATCGGGTTCAAAATATAGGATTAGACTGCGGGCTGCCATATTATAATACACATACAGTGTAGCACGTCATAACGTGATTTGTAAAACATTGGAGATTTCGCTAAGCAGGGCGACTTCGGGTTCAAAAATTCAGATATATGATCTACACTGAAAATACAAAGACACGTGTAATTTTATTTTTTCCTGAATTTTCCCAAGAAATGAGCAGGCAGTTTTCAAAGATCGGGTTCAAAATATAGGATTGGACTGCGTGCTGCCATATTATAATACACAAACAGTGTAGCACGTCATAACGTGATTCATAAAACATGGCAGATTTCGCTAAGCAGGGCGACTTCAGGTTCAAAAATTCAGATATATGATCTTCACTGAAAATAAAAAGACACGTGTAATTTTGTTTTTCCTGAATTTTCCCCAGAAATGAGCAGGCAGTTTTCAAAGATCGGGTTCAAAATATAGGATTAGACTGCGTGCTGTCATATATAATACACATACAGTGTAGCACGTCATAATGTGATTTGTAAAACATTGGAGATTTCGCTAAGCAGGGCGACTTCGGGTTCAAAAATTCAGATATATGATCTACACTGAAAATAAAAAGACACGTGTAATTTTGTTTTTCCTGAATTTTCCCCAGAAATGAGCAGGCAGTTTTCAAAGATCGGGTTCAAAATATAGGATTAGACTGCGTGCTGCCATATTATAATACACAAACAGTGTAGCACGTCATAACGTGATTCATAAAACATGGCAGATTTCGCTAAGCAGGGCGACTTCAGGTTCAAAAATTCAGATAAATGATCTTCCCTGAAAATAAAAAGACACGTGTAATTTTGTTTTTCCTGAATTTTCCCCAGAAATGAGCAGGCAGTTTTCAAAGATCGGGTTCAAAATATAGGATTGAACAGCGCGCTGTCATATATAATACACATACAGTAAAAACCGGTATTGCATGATTTGTAAAACATTACAGATTTCGCTAAGCAGGGCGACTTCAGGGTCAAAAAATCAGATCTATGATCTAGACTGAAAATAAAAAGACACGTGTTATTTTGTTTTTCCTGAGTTTGACCCAGAAATGAGCAGGCAGATTTCAAAGATCGTGTTCAAAATATAGGATTTGAAAAATCCTCATGCGCTTTAACAATGGTCCCATGCACAAACCTATGGACGAAGGTGTGAACTAGACCGAATCTTACTGACTATGACAAACATAATCCAGGACCATTTCATGTCACAACTCATTTTTGTCCACGCAGGCTATACGGGCTTGCATATAAGCGTGGCATGAGCCAGTCGTCTGGCATAGTCAGTGACATATGGTCAAGCTCCCCGCCTTCTTAATATGGTTTGCACATGGGCTCATTGCTAAAGCGCGTTAGGATTTTTTTAAGGGGATGATTACGCTAGGCAGGGCGACTTCGGTTTCAAAAATTCAGATCTATGATCTACACTGAAAATAAAAAGACACGTGTAATTTTGTTTTTCCTGAGTTTGCCCCAGAAATGAGCAGGCAGATTCCAAAGATCGTGTTCAAAATATAGGATTTGACCGCGCGCTGCCATATATATATAATACACATACAGTGTAGAACGTCATAACATGATATATAAATCATTACAGATTTCGCTAAGCAGGGCGACTTCAGGTTCAAAAATTCAGATACATGATCTACACTGAAAATAAAAAGACACGTGTAATTTTGTTTTTCCTGAATTTTCCGCAGAAATGAGCAGGCAGTTTTTTAAGATCGGGTTCAAAATATAGGATTAGACTGCGGGCTGCCATATTATAATACACATACAGTGTAGCACGTCATAACGTGATTTGTAAAACATTGGAGATTTCGCTAAGCAGGGCGACTTCGGGTTCAAAAATTCAGATATATGATCTACACTGAAAATACAAAGACACGTGTAATTTTGTTTTTCCTGAGTTTGCCCCAGAAATGAGCAGGCAGATTTCAAAGATCGTGTTCAAAATATAGGATTGGACAGCGCGCTGTCATATATAATACACATACAGTGTAGCACGTCATAACGTGATTTGTAAAACATTGCAGATTTCGCTAAGCAGGGCGACTTCAGGTTCAAAAATTCAGATATATGATCTACACTGAAAATAAAAAGACACATGTAATTTTGTTTTTCCTGAATTTTCCCCAGAAATGAGCAGGCAGTTTTCAAAGATCGGGTTCAAAATATAGGATTAGACTGCGGGCTGCCATATTATAATACACATACAGTGTAGCACGTCATAACGTGATTTGTAAAACATTGGAGATTTCGCTAAGCAGGGCGACTTCGGGTTCAAAAATTCAGATATATGATCTACACTGAAAATACAAAGACACGTGTAATTTGGTTTTTCCTGAGTTTGCCCCAGAAATGAGCAGGCAGATTTCAAAGATCGTGTTCAAAATATAGGATTGGACAGCGCGCTGTCATATATAATACACATACAGTGTAGCACGTCATAACGTGATTTGTAAAACATTGCAGATTTCGCTAAGCAGGGCGACTTCAGGTTCAAAAATTCAGATATATAATCTACACTGAAAATAAAAAGACACGTGTAATTTTGTTTTTCCTGAATTTTCCCCAGAAATGAGCAGGCAGTTTTCAAAGATCGGGTTCAAAATATAGGATTGAACAGCGCGCTGTCATATATAATACACATACAGTGTAGCACGTCATAACGTGATTTGTAAAACATTGTATATTTCGCTAAGCAGGGCGACTTCAGGGTCAAAAAATCAGATCTATGATCTACACTGAAAATAAAAAGACACGTGTAATTTTGTTTTTCCTGAATTTTCCCCAGAAATGAGCAGGCAGTTTTCAAAGATCGGGTTCAAAATATAGGATTGAACAGCGCGCTGGCATATATAATACACATACAGTGTAGCACGTCATAACGTGATTTGTAAAACATTGTATATTTCGCTAAGCAGGGCGACTTCAGGGTCAAAAAATCAGATCTATGATCTACACTGAAAATAAAAAGACACGTGTAATTTTGTTTTTCCTGAATTTTCCGCAGAAATGAGCAGGCAGTTTTCTAAGATCGGGTTCAAAATATAGGATTAGACTGCGGGCTGCCATATTATAATACACATACAGTGTAGCATGTCATAACGTGATTTGTAAAACATTGGAGATTTCGCTAAGCAGGGCGACTTCGGGTTCAAAAATTCAGATATATGATCTACACTGAAAATACAAAGACACGTGTAATTTTGTTTTTCCTGAGTTTGCCCCAGAAATGAGCAGGCAGATTTCAAAGATCGTGTTCAAAATATAGGATTAGACTGCGGGCTGCCATATTATAATACACATACAGTGTAGCACGTCATAACGTGATTTGTAAAACATTGGAGATTTCGCTAAGCAGGGCGACTTCGGGTTCAAAAATTCAGATATATGATCTACACTGAAAATACAAAGACACGTGTAATTTGGTTTTTCCTGAGTTTGCCCCAGAAATGAGCAGGCAGATTTCAAAGATCGTGTTCAAAATATAGGATTGGACAGCGCGCTGTCATATATAATACACATACAGTGTAGCACGTCATAACGTGATTTGTAAAACATTGCAGATTTCGCTAAGCAGGGCGACTTCAGGTTCAAAAATTCAGATATATAATCTACACTGAAAATAAAAAGACACGTGTAATTTTGTTTTTCCTGAATTTTCCCCAGAAATGAGCAGGCAGTTTTCAAAGATCGGGTTCAAAATATAGGATTGAACAGCGCGCTGTCATATATAATACACATACAGTGTAGCACGTCATAACGTGATTTGTAAAACATTGTATATTTCGCTAAGCAGGGCGACTTCAGGGTCAAAAAATCAGATCTATGATCTACACTGAAAATAAAAAGACACGTGTAATTTTGTTTTTCCTGAATTTTCCCCAGAAATGAGCAGGCAGTTTTCAAAGATCGGGTTCAAAATATAGGATTGAACAGCGCGCTGGCATATATAATACACATACAGTGTAGCACGTCATAACGTGATTTGTAAAACATTGTATATTTCGCTAAGCAGGGCGACTTCAGGGTCAAAAAATCAGATCTATGATCTACACTGAAAATAAAAAGACACGTGTAATTTTGTTTTTCCTGAGTTTGCCCCAGAAAGGAGCAGGCAGTTTTCAAAGATCGGGTTCAAAATATAGGATTAGACTGCGTGCTGCCATATTATAATACACAAACAGTGTAGCACGTCATAACGTGATTCATAAAACATGGCAGATTTCGCTAAGCAGGGCGACTTCAGGTTCAAAAATTCAGATATATGATCTTCACTGAAAATAAAAAGACACGTGTAATTTTGTTTTTCCTGAATTTTCCCCAGAAATGAGCAGGCAGTTTTCAAAGATCGGGTTCAAAATATAGGATTAGACTGCGTGCTGTCATATATAATACACATACAGTGTAGCACGTCATAACGTGATTTGTAAAACATTGGAGATTTCGCTAAGCAGGGCGACTTCGGGTTCAAAAATTCAGATATATGATCTACACTGAAAATAAAAAGACACGTGTAATTTTTTTTTTGCTGAATTTTCCCCAGAAATGAGCAGGCAGTTTTCAAAGATCGTGTTCAAAATATAGGATTAGACTGCGTGCTGCCATATTATAATACACAAACAGTGTAGCACGTCATAACGTGATTCATAAAACATGGCAGATTTCGCTAAGCAGGGCGACTTCAGGTTCAAAAATTCAGATATATGATCTTCACTGAAAATAAAAAGACACGTGTAATTTTGTTTTTCCTGAGTTTGCCCCAGAAATGAGCAGGCAGATTTCAAAGATCGTGTTCAAAATATAGGATTGGACAGCGCGCTGTCATATACAATACACATACAGTGTAGCACGTCATAACGTGATTTGGAAAACATTGCAGATTTCGCTAAGCAGGGCGACTTCAGGTTCAAAAATTCAGATATATGATCTTCACTGAAAATAAAAAGACACGTGTAATTTTGTTTTTCCTGAATTTTCCCCAGAAATGAGCAGGCAGTTTTCAAAGATCGGGTTCAAAATATAGGATTGAACAGCGCGCTGTCATATATAATACACATACAGTGTAGCACGTCATAACGTGATTTGTAAAACATTGGATATTTCGCTAAGCAGGGCGACTTCAGGGTCAAAAAATCAGATCTATGATCTACACTGAAAATAAAAAGACACGTGTAATTTTGTTTTTCCTGAGTTTGCAGCAGAAAGGAGCAGGCAGTTTTCAAAGATCGGGTTCAAAATATAGGATTAGACTGCGTGCTGCCATATTATAATACACAAACAGTGTAGCACGTCATAACGTGATTTGTAAAACATGGCAGATTTCGCTAAGCAGGGCGACTTCAGGTTCAAAAATTCAGATATATGATCTTCACTTAAAATAAAAAGACATGTGTAATTTTGTTTTTCCTGAATTTTCCCCAGAAATGAGCAGGCAGTTTTCAAAGATCGGGTTCAAAATATAGGATTAGACTGCGTGCTGTCATATATAATACACATACAGTGTAGCACGTCATAACGTGATTTGTAAAGCATTGTATTTTTCGCTAAGCAGGGCGACTTCAGGGTCAAAAAATCAGATCTATGATCTAGACTGAAAATAAAAAGACACGTGTAATTTTGTTTTTCCTGAGTTTGCCCCAGAAATGAGCAGGCAGATTTCAAAGATCGTGTTCAAAATATAGGATTTGAAAAATCCTCATGCGCTTTAACAATGGTCCCATGCACAAACCTATGGACGAAGGTGTGAACTAGACCGAATCTTACTGACTATGACAAACATAATCCAGGACCATTTCATGTCACAACTCATTTTTGTCCACGCAGGCTCTACGGGCTTGTCTATAAGCGTGGCATGAGCCAGTCGTCTGACATAGTCAGTGACAAAGGGTCAAGCTCCCCGCCTTCGTAATATGGTTTGTACATGGGCTCATTGCTAAAGCGCGTTAGGATTTTTTTTAAGGGGGATGATTTCGCTACGCAGGGCGACTTCAGTTTCAAAAATTAAGATCTATGATCTACACTGAAAATAAAAAGAAACGTGTAATTTTGTTTTTCCTGAGTTTGCCCCAGAAATGAGCAGGCAGTTTTCAAAGATCAGGTTCAAAATATAGGATTAGACTGCGTGCTGCCATATTATAATACACAAACAGTGTAGCACGTCATAACGTGATTCATAAAACATGGCAGATTTCGCTAAGCAGGGCGACTTCAGGTTCAAAAATTCAGATATATGATCTTCACTGAAAATAAAAAGAAAAGTGTAATTTTGTTTTTCCTGAGTTTGCCCCAGAAATGAGCAGGCAGATTTCAAAGATCGTGTTCAAAATATAGGATTGGACAGCGCGCTGTCATATATAATACACATACAGTGTAGCACGTCATAACGTGATTTGTAAAACATTGTATATTTCGCTAAGCAGGGCGACTTCAGGGTCAAAAAATCAGATCTATGATCTACACTGAAAATAAAAAGACACGTGTAATTTTGTTTTTCCTGAGTTTGCCCCAGAAAGGAGCAGGCAGTTTTCAAAGATCGGGTTCAAAATATAGGATTAGACTGCGTGCTGCCATATTATAATACACAAACAGTGTAGCACGTCATAACGTGATTCATAAAACATTGCAGATTTCGCTAAGCAGGGCGACTTCAGGTTCAAAAATTCAGATATATGATCTTCACTTAAAATAAAAAGACACGTGTAATTTTGTTTTTCCCGAATTTTCCCCAGAAATGAGTAGGCAGTTTTCAAAGATCGGGTTCAAAATATAGGATTAGACTGCGTGCTGCCATATTATAATACACAAACAGTGTAGCACGTCATAACGTGATTTGTAAAACATTGGAGATTTCGCTAAGCAGGGCGACTTCGGGTTCAAAAATTCAGATATATGATCTACACTGAAAATAAAAAGACACGTGTAATTTTGTTTTTCCTGAATTTTCCCCAGAAATGAGCAGGCAGTTTTCAAAGATCGTGTTCAAAATATAGGATTAGACTGCGTGCTGCCATATATAATACACATACAGTAAAAACCGGTATTGCATGATTCGTAAAACAATACAGATTTCGCTAAGCAGGGCGACTTCAGGTTCAAAAATTCAGATAAATGATCTACACTGAAAATAAAAAGACACGTGTAATTTTGTTTTTCCTGAGTTTGACCCAGAAATGAGCAGGCAGATTTCAAAGATCGTGTTCAAAATATAGGATTGAACAGCGCGCTGTCATATGTAATACACATACAGTGTAGCACGTCATAACGTGATTTGTAAAACATTGTATATTTCGCTAAGCAGGGCGACTTCAGGGTCAAAAAATCAGATCTATGATCTAGACTGAAAATAAAAAGACACGTGTAATTTTGTTTTTCCTGAGTTTGCCCCAGAAATGAGCAGGCAGATTTCAAAGATCGTGTTCAAAATATAGGATTTGAAAAATCCTCATGCGCTTTAACAGTGGTCCCATGCACAAACCTATGGACGAAGGTGTGAACTAGACCGAATCTTACTGACTATGACAAACATAATCGAGGACCATTTCATGTCACAACTCATTTTTGTCCACGCAGGCTCTACGGGCTTGCCTATAAGCGTGGCATGAGCCAGTCGTCTGACATAGTCAGTGACAAAGGGTCAAGCTCCCCGCCTTCGTAATATGGTTTGTACATGGGCTCATTGCTAAAGCGCGTTAGGATTTTTTTTAAGGGGGATGATTTCGCTACGCAGGGCGACTTCAGTTTCAAAAATTAAGATCTATGATCTACACTGAAAATTAAAAGAAACGTGTCATTTTGTTTTTCCTGAGTTTGCCCCAGAAATGAGCAGGCAGTTTTCAAAGATCAGGTTCAAAATATAGGATTAGACTGCGTGCTGCCATATTATAATACACAAACAGTGTAGCACGTCATAACGTGATTCATAAAACATGGCAGATTTCGCTAAGCAGGGCGACTTCAGGTTCAAAATTTCAGATATATGATCTTCACTGAAAATAAAAAGACACGTGTAATTTTGTTTCTCCTGAATTTTCCCCAGAAATGAGCAGGCAGTTTTCAAAGATCGGGTTCAAAATAAAGGATTATACTGCGTGCTGTCATATATAATACACATACAGTGTAGCACGTCATAACGTGATTTGTAAAACATTGTATATTTCGCTAAGCAGGGCGACTTCAGGGTCAAAAAATCAGATCTATGATCTAGACTGAAAATAAAAAGACACGTGTAATTTTGTTTTTAGTGAGTTTGCCCCAGAAATGAGCAGGCAGATTTCAAAGATCGTGTTCAAAATATAGGATTGGACAGCGCGCTGTAATATATAATACACATACAGTGTAGCACGTCATAACGTGATTTGTAAAACATTGCAGATTTCGCTAAGCAGGGCGACTTCAGGTTCAAAAATTCAGATATATGATCTACACTGAAAATAAAAAGACACGTGTAATTTTGTTTTTCCCCGAATTTTCCCCAGAAATGAGCAGGCAGTTTTCAAAGATCGGGTTCAAAATATAGGATTAGACTGCGTGCTGCCATATTATAATACACAAACAGTGTAGCACGTCATAACGTGATTCATAAAACATGGCAGATTTCGCTAAGCAGGGCGTCTTCAGGTTCAAAAATTCAGATATATGATCTTCACTGAAAATAAAAAGAAACGTGTAATTTTGTTTTTCCTGAGTTTGCCCCAGAAATGAGCAGGCAGTTTTCAAAGATCAGGTTTTCAAAAACCTGAAGTCGCCCTGCTTAGCGAAATCTGTAATGATTTATATATCATGTTATGACGTTCTACAAATTCAGATCTATGATCTAGACTGAAAATAAAAAGACACGTGTAATTTTGTTTTTCCTGAGTTTGCCCCAGAAATGAGCAGCCAGATGTCAAAGATCGTGTTCAAAATATAGGATTTGAAAAATCCTCATGCGCTTTAACAATGGTCCCATGCACAAACCTATGGACGAAGGTGTGAACTAGACCGAATCTTACTGACTATGACAAACATAATCCAGGACCATTTCATGTCACAACTCATTTTTGTCCACGCAGGCTCTACGGGCTTGCCTATAAGCGTGGCATGAGCCAGTCGTCTGGCATAGTCAGTGACATATGGTCAAGCTCCCCGCCTTCTTAATATGGTTTGTACATGGGCTCATTGCTAAAGCGCGTTAGGATTTTTTTAAGGGGATGATTACGCTAGGCAGGGCGACTTCGGTTTCAAAAATTCAGATCTATGATCTACACTGAAAATAAAAAGACACGTGTAATTTTGTTTTTCCTGAGTTTGCCCCAGAAATGAGCAGGCAGATTCCAAAGATCGTGTTCAAAATATAGGATTTGACCGCGCGCTGCCATATATATATATATAATACACATACAGTAAAAACCGGTATTGCATGATTTGTAAAACATTGCAGATTTCGCTAAGCAGGGCGACTTCAGGTTCAAAAATTCAGATATATGATCTACACTGAAAATAAAAAGACACGTGTAATTTTGTTTTTCCCGAATTTTCCCCAGAAATGAGCAGGCAGTTTTCAAAGATCGGGTTCAAAATATAGGATTAGACTGCGTGCTGCCATATTATAATACACAAACAGTGTAGCACGTCATAACGTGATTCATAAAACATGGCAGATTTCGCTAAGCAGGGCGACTTCAGGTTCAAAAATTCAGATATATGATCTTCACTGAAAATAAAAAGACATGTGTAATTTTGTTTTTCCTGAATTTTCCCCAGAAATGAGCAGGCAGTTTTCAAAGATCGGGTTCAAAATATAGGATTAGACTGCGTGCTGTCATATATAATACACATACAGTGTAGCACGTCATAACGTGATTTGTAAAACATTGGAGATTTCGCTAAGCAGGGCGACTTCGGGTTCAAAAATTCAGATATATGAAATACACTGAAAATAAAAAGACACGTGTAATTTTGTTTTTCCTGAATTTTCCCCAGAAATGAGCAGGCAGTTTTCAAAGATCGTGTTCAAAATACAGGATTAGACTGCGTGCTGCCATATATAACACACATACAGTAAAAACCGGTATTGCATGATTTGTAAAACATTACAGATTTCGCTAAGCAGGACGACTTCAGGTTCAAAAATTCAGATAAATGATCTACACTGAAAATAAAAAGACACGTGTAATTTTGTTTTTCCTGAGTTTGACCCGGAAATGAGCAGGCAGATTTCAAAGATCGTGTTCAACTTAGGATTGAACAGCGCGCTGTCATATATAATACACATACAGTGTAGCACGTCATAACGTGATTTGTAAAACATTGTATATTTCGCTAAGCAGGGCGACTTCAGGGTCAAAAAATCAGATCTATGATCTAGACTGAAAATAAAAAGACACGTGTAATTTTGTTTTTCCTGAGTTTGCCCCAGAAATGAGCAGGCAGATTTCAAAGATCGTGTTCAAAATATAGGATTGGACAGCGCGCTGTCATATATAATACACATACAGTGTAGCACGTCATAACGTGATTTGTAAAACATTGGAGATTTCGCTAAGCAGGGCGACTTCGGGTTCAAAAATTCAGTTCTATGATCTACACTGAAAATAAAAAGACACGTGTAATTTTGTTTTTCCTGAATTTTCCCCAGAAATGAGCAGGCAGTTTTCAAAGATCGTGTTCAAAATATAGGATTAGACTGCGTGCTGCCATATATAATACACATACAGTAAAAACCGGTATTGCATGATTCGTAAAACAATACAGATTTCGCTAAGCAGGGCGACTTCAGGTTCAAAAATTCAGATAAATGATCTACACTGAAAATAAAAAGACACGTGTAATTTTGTTTTTCCTGAGTTTGACCCAGAAATGAGCAGGCAGATTTCAAAGATCGTGTTCAAAATATAGGATTGAACAGCGCGCTGTCATATATAATACACATACAGTGTAGCACGTCATAACGTGATTTGTAAAACATTGTATATTTCGCTAAGCAGGACGACTTCAGGGTCAAAAAATCAGATCTATGATCTAGACTGAAAATAAAAAGACACGTGTAATTTTGTTTTTCCTGAGTTTGCCCCAGAAATGAGCAGGCAGATTTCAAAGATCGTGTTCAAAATATAGGATTTGAAAAATCCTCATGCGCTTTAACAGTGGTCCCATGCACAAACCTATGGACGAAGGTGTGAACTAGACCGAATCTTACTGACTATGACAAACATAATCGAGGACCATTTCATGTCACAACTCATTTTTGTCCACGCAGGCTCTACGGGCTTGCCTATAAGCGTGGCATGAGCCAGTCGTCTGACATAGTCAGTGACAAAGGGTCAAGCTCCCCGCCTTCGTAATATGGTTTGTACATGGGCTCATTGCTAAAGCGCGTTAGGATTTTTTTTAAGGGGGATGATTTCGCTACGCAGGGCGACTTCAGTTTCAAAAATTAAGATCTATGATCTACACTGAAAATTAAAAGAAACGTGTCATTTTGTTTTTCCTGAGTTTGCCCCAGAAATGAGCAGGCAGTTTTCAAAGATCAGGTTCAAAATATAGGATTAGACTGCGTGCTGCCATATTATAATACACAAACAGTGTAGCACGTCATAACGTGATTCATAAAACATGGCAGATTTCGCTAAGCAGGGCGACTTCAGGTTCAAAATTTCAGATATATGATCTTCACTGAAAATAAAAAGACACGTGTAATTTTGTTTCTCCTGAATTTTCCCCAGAAATGAGCAGGCAGTTTTCAAAGATCGGGTTCAAAATAAAGGATTATACTGCGTGCTGTCATATATAATACACATACAGTGTAGCACGTCATAACGTGATTTGTAAAACATTGTATATTTCGCTAAGCAGGGCGACTTCAGGGTCAAAAAATCAGATCTATGATCTAGACTGAAAATAAAAAGACACGTGTAATTTTGTTTTTAGTGAGTTTGCCCCAGAAATGAGCAGGCAGATTTCAAAGATCGTGTTCAAAATATAGGATTGGACAGCGCGCTGTCATATATAATACACATACAGTGTAGCACGTCATAACGTGATTTGTAAAACATTGCAGATTTCGCTAAGCAGGGCGACTTCAGGTTCAAAAATTCAGATATATGATCTACACTGAAAATAAAAAGACACGTGTAATTTTGTTTTTCCCGAATTTTCCCCAGAAATGAGCAGGCAGTTTTCAAAGATCGGGTTCAAAATATAGGATTCGACTGCGTGCTGCCATATTATAATACACAAACAGTGTAGCACGTCATAACGTGATTCATAAAACATGGCAGATTTCGCTAAGCAGGGCGTCTTCAGGTTCAAAAATTCAGATATATGATCTTCACTGAAAATAAAAAGAAACGTGTAATTTTGTTTTTCCTGAGTTTGCCCCAGAAATGAGCAGGCAGTTTTCAAAGATCAGGTTCAAAATATAGGATTAGACTGCGTGCTGTCATATATAATACACATACAGTGTAGCACGTCATAACGTGATTTGTAAAACATTGCAGATTTCGCTAAGCAGGGCGACTTCAGGTTCAAAAATTCAGATATATGATCTACACTGAAAATAAAAAGACACGTGTAATTTTGTTTTTCCCGAATTTTCCCCAGAAATGAGCAGGCAGTTTTCAAAGATCGGGTTCAAAATATAGGATTAGACTGCGTGCTGCCATATTATAATACACAAACAGTGTAGCACGTCATAACGTGATTCATAAAACATGGCAGATTTCGCTAAGCAGGGCGACTTCAGGTTCAAAAATTCAGATATATGATCTTCACTGAAAATAAAAAGACATGTGTAATTTTGTTTTTCCTGAATTTTCCCCAGAAATGAGCAGGCAGTTTTCAAAGATAGGGTTCAAAATATAGGATTAGACTGCGTGCTGTCATATATAATACACATACAGTGTAGCACGTCATAACGTGATTTGTAAAACATTGCAGATTTCGCTAAGCAGGGCGACTTCAGGTTCAAAAATTCAGATATATGATCTACACTGAAAATAAAAAGACACGTGTAATTTTGTTTTTCCCGAATTTTCCCCAGAAATGAGCAGGCAGTTTTCAAAGATCGGGTTCAAAATATAGGATTAGACTGCGTGCTGCCATATTATAATACACAAACAGTGTAGCACGTCATAACGTGATTCATAAAACATGGCAGATTTCGCTAAGCAGGGCGACTTCAGGTTCAAAAATTCAGATATATGATCTTCACTGAAAATAAAAAGACATGTGTAATTTTGTTTTTCCTGAATTTTCCCCAGAAATGAGCAGGCAGTTTTCAAAGATCGTGTTCAAAATATAGGATTTGAAAAATCCTCATGCGCTTTAACAATGGTCCCATGCACAAACCTATGGACGAAGGTGTGAACTAGACCGAATCTTACTGACTATGACAAACATAATCCAGGACCATTTCATGTCACAACTCATTTTTGTCCACGCAGGCTCTACGGGCTTGCCTATAAGCGTGGCATGAGCCAGTCGTCTGGCATAGTCAGTGACATATGGTCAAGCTCCCCGCCTTCTTAATATGGTTTGTACATGGGCTCATTGCTAAAGCGCGTTAGGATTTTTTTAAGGGGATGATTACGCTAGGCAGGGCGACTTCGGTTTCAAAAATTCAGATCTATGATCTAGACTGAAAAAAAAAAGACACGTGTAATTTTGTTTTTCCTGAGTTTGCCCCAGAAATGAGCAGGCAGATTCCAAAGATCGTGTTCAAAATATAGGATTTGACCGCGCGCTGCCATATATATATAATACACATACAGTGTATCACGTCATAACATGATATATAAATCATTACAGATTTCGCTAAGCAGGGCGACTTCGGGATCAAAAATTCAGATCTATGATCTACACTGGAAATAAAAAGAAACGTGTAATTTTGTTTTTCCTGAATTTTCCCCAGAAATGAGCAGGCAGTTTTCAAAGATCGGGTTCAAAATATAGGATTAGACTGCGTGCTGTCATATATAATACACATACAGTGTAGCACGTCATAACGTGATTCATAAAACATGGCAGATTTCGCTAAGCAGGGCGACTTCAGGTTCAAAAATTCAGATATATGATCTTCACTGAAAATAAAAAGAAACGTGTAATTTTGTTTTTCCTGAGTTTTCCCCAGAAATGAGCAGGCAGTTTTCAAAGATCGTGTTCAAAATATAGGATTAGACTGCGTGCTGCCATATATAATACACATACAGTAAAAACCGGTATTGCATGATTTGTAAAACATTACAGATTTCGCTAAGCAGGGCGACTTCAGGTTCAAAAATTCAGATAAATGATCTACACTGAAAATAAAAAGACACGTGTTATTTTGTTTTTCCTGAGTTTGCCCCAGAAATGAGCAGGCAGATTTCAAAGATCGTGTTCAAAATATAGGATTTGAAAAATCCTCATGCGCTTTAACAATGGTCCCATGCACAAACCTATGGACGAAGGTGTGAACTAGACCGAATCTTACTGACTATGACAAACATAATCCAGGACCATTTCATGTCACAACTCATTTTTGTCCACGCAGGCTCTACGGGCTTGCCTATAAGCGTGGCATGAGCCAGTCGTCTGACATAGTCTACACTATGAAAATAAAAAGACACGTGTAATTTTGTTTTTCCTGAGTTTGACCCAGAAATGAGCAGGCAGATTTCAAAGATCGTGTTCAACTTAGGATTGAACAGCGCGCTGTCATATATAATACACATACAGTGTAGCACGTCATAACGTGATTTGTAAAACATTGTATATTTCGCTAAGCAGGGCGACTTCAGGGTCAAAAAATCAGATCTATGATCAAGACTGAAAATAAAAAGACATGTGTAATTTTGTTTTTCCTGAGTTTGCCCCAGAAATGAGCAGGCAGATTTCAAAGATCGTGTTCAAAATATAGGATTGGACAGCGCGCTGTCATATATAATACACATACAGTGTAGCACGTCATAACGTGATTTGTAAAACATTGCAGATTTCGCTAAGCAGGGCGACTTCAGGTTCAAAAATTCAGATATATGATCTACACTGAAAATAAAAAGACAAGTGTAATTTTGTTTTTCCCGAATTTTCCCCAGAAATGAGCAGGCAGTTTTCAAAGATCGGGTTCAAAATATAGGATTAGACTGCGTGCTGCCATATTATAATACACAAACAGTGTAGCACGTCATAACGTGATTTGTAAATCATTACAGATTTCGCTAAGCAGGGCGACTTCAGGTTCAAAAATTCAGATATATGATCTTCACTGAAAATAAAAAGACACGTGTAATTTTGTTTTTCCTGAAATTTCCCCAGAAATGAGCAGGCAGTTTTCAAAGATCGGGTTCAAAATATAGGATTAGACTGCGTGCTGTCATATATAATACACATACAGTGTAGCACGTCATAACGTGATTTGTAAAACATTGGAGATTTCGATAAGCAGGGCGACTTCGGTTTCAAAAATTCAGATATATGATCTTCACCGAAAATAAAAAGACACGTGTCATTTTGTTTTTCCTGAATTTTCCCCAGAAATGAGCAGGCAGTTTTCAAAGATCGGGTTCAAAATATAGGATTAGACTGCGTGCTGCCATATAATAATACACAAACAGTGTAGCACGTCATAACGTGATTTGTAAAACATTGCAGATTTCGCTAAGCAGGGCGACTTCAGGTTAAAAAATTCAGATATATGATCTTCACTGAAAATAAAAAGACACGTGTAATTTTGTTTTTCCTGAAATTTCCCCAGAAATGAGCAGGCAGTTTTCAAAGATCGGGTTCAAAATATAGGATTAGACTGCGTGCTGTCATATATAATACACATACAGTGTAGCACGTCATAACGTGATTTGTAAAACATTGGAGATTTCGATAAGCAGGGCGACTTCGGGTTCAAAAATTCAGATATATGATCTTCACTGAAAATAAAAAGACAAGTGTAATTTTGTTTTTCCTGAATTTTCCCCAGAAATGAGCAGGCAGTTTTCAAAGATCGGGTTCAAAATATAGGATTAGACTGCGTGTTGCCATATAATAATACACAAACAGTGTAGCACGTCATAACGTGATTTGTAAAACATTGCAGATTTCGCTAAGCAGGGCGACTTCAGGTTAAAAAATTCAGATATATGATCTTCACTGAAAATAAAAAGACACGTGTAATTTTGTTTTTCCTGAATTTTCCCCAGAAATGAGCAGGCAGTTTTCAAAGATCGGGTTCAAAATATAGGATTGAACAGCGCGCTGTCATATATAATACACATACAGTGTTGCACGTCATGACGTGATTGGTAAAACATTGTATATTTCGCTAAGCAGGGCGACTTCAGGGTCAAAAAATCAGATCTATGATCTAGACTGAAAATAAAAAGACACGTGTAATTTTGTTTTTCCTGAGTTTGCCCCAGAAATGAGCAGCCAGATGTCAAAGATCGTGTTCAAAATATAGGATTTGAAAAATCCTCATGCGCTTTAACAATGGTCCCATGCACAAAACTATGGACGAAGGTGTGAACTAGACCGAATCTTACTGACTATGACAAACATAATCCAGGACCATTTCATGTCACAACTCATTTTTGTCCACGCAGGCTCTACGGGCTTGCCTATAAGCGTGGCATGAGCCAGTCGTCTGGCATAGTCAGTGACATATGGTCAAGCTCCCCGCCTTCTTAATATGGTTTGTACATGGGCTCATTGCTAAAGCGCGTTAGGATTTTTTTAAGGGGATGATTACGCTAGGCAGGGCGACTTCGGTTTCAAAAATTCAGATCTATGATCTACACTGAAAATAAAAAGACACGTGTAATTTTGTTTTTCCTGAGTTTGCCCCAGAAATGAGCAGGCAGATTCCAAAGATCGTGTTCAAAATATAGGATTTGACCGCGCGCTGCCATATATATATAATACACATACAGTGTAGAACGTCATAACATGATATATAAATCATTACAGATTTCGCTAAGCAGGGCGACTTCAGGTTCAAAAATTCAGATATATGATCTTCACTGAAAATAAAAAGACACGTGTAATTTTGTTTTTCCTGAATTTTCCCCAGAAATGAGCAGGCAGTTTTCAAAGATCGGGTTCAAAATATAGGATTAGACTGCGTGCTGTCATATATAATACACATACAGTGTAGCACGTCATAACGTGATTTGTAAAACATTGGAGATTTCGATAAGCAGGGCGACTTCGGGTTCAAAAATTCAGATATATGATCTTCACTGAAAATAAAAAGACACGTGTAATTTTGTTTTTCCTGAATTTTCCCCAGAAATGAGCAGGCAGTTTTCAAAGATCGGGTTCAAAATATAGGATTAGACTGCGTGCTGTCATATATAATACACATACAGTGTAGCACGTCATAACGTGATTTGTAAAACATTGGAGATTTCGCTAAGCAGGGCGACTTCGGGTTCAAAAATTCAGATATATGATCTACACTGAAAATAAAAAGACACGTGTAATTTTGTTTTTCCTGAATTTTCCCCAGAAATGAGCAGGCAGTTTTCAAAGATCGTGTTCAAAATATAGGATTAGACTGCGTGCTGCCATATATAATACACATACAGTATAAACCGGTATTGCATGATTTGTAAAACATTACAGATTTCGCTAAGCAGGGCGACTTCAGGTTCAAAAATTCAGATAAATGATCTACACTGAAAATAAAAAGACACTTGTAATTTTGTTTTTCCTGAGTTTGACCCAGAAATGAGCAGGCAGATTTCAAAGATCGTGTTCAACTTAGGATTGAACAGCCCGCTGTCCTATATAATACAGATACAGTGTAGCACGTCATAACGTGATTTGTAAAACATTGTATATTTCGCTAAGCGGGGCGACTTCAGGGTCAAAAAATCAGATCTATGATCTAGACTGAAAATAAAAAGACACGTGTAATTTTGTTTTTCCTGAGTTTGCCCCAGAAATGAGCAGGCAGATTTCAAAGATCGTGTTCAAAATATAGGATTTGAAAAATCCTCATGCGCTTTAACAATGGTCCCATGCACAAACCTATGGACGAAGGTGTGAACTAGACCGAATCTTACTGACTATGACAAACATAATCCAGGACCATTTCATGTCACAACTCATTTTTGTCCACGCAGGCTCTACGGGCTTGCCTATAAGCGTGGCATGAGCCAGTCGTCTGGCATAGTCAGTGACATATGGTCAAGCTCCCCGCCTTCTTAATATGGTTTGTACATGGGCTCATTGCTAAAGCGCGTTAGGATTTTTTTAAGGGGATGATTACGCTAGGCAGGGCGACTTCGGTTTCAAAAATTCAGATATATGATCTACACTGAAAATAAAAAGACACGTGTAATTTTGTTTTTCCTGAGTTTGCCCCAGAAATGAGCAGGCAGATTCCAAAGATCGTGTTCAAAATATAGGATTTGACCGCGCGCTGCCATATATATATAATACACATACAGTGTAGAACGTCATAACATGATATATAAATCATTACAGATTTCGCTAAGCAGGGCGACTTCAGGTTCAAAAATTCAGATATATGATCTTCACTGAAAATAAAAAGACACGTGTAATTTTGTTTTTCCTGAAATTTCCCCAGAAATGAGCAGGCAGTTTCCAAAGATCGGGTTCAAAATATAGGATTAGACTGCGTGCTGTCATATATAATACACATACAGTGTAGCACGTCATAACGTGATTTGTAAAACATTGGAGATTTCGATAAGCAGGGCGACTTCGGGTTCAAAAATTCAGATATATGATCTTCACTGAAAATAAAAAGACACGTGTAATTTTGTTTTTCCTGAATTTTCCCCAGAAATGAGCAGGCAGTTTTCAAAGATCGGGTTCAAAATATAGGATTAGACTGCGTGCTGCCATATTATAATACACAAACAGTGTAGCACGTCATAACGTGATTTGTAAAACATTGCAGATTTCGCTAAGCAGGGCGACTTCAGGTTAAAAAATTCAGATATATGATCTTCACTGAAAATAAAAAGACACGTGTAATTTTGTTTTTCCTGAATTTTCCCCAGAAATGAGCAGGCAGTTTTCAAAGATCGGGTTCAAAATATAGGATTAGACTGCGTGCTGTCATATATAATACACATACAGTGTAGCACGTCATAACGTGATTTGTAAAACATTGGAGATTTCGATAAGCAGGGCGACTTCGGGTTCAAAAATTCAGATATATGATCTTCACTGAAAATAAAAAGACACGTGTAATTTTGTTTTTCCTGAATTTTCCCCAGAAATGAGCAGGCAGTTTTCAAAGATCGGGTTCAAAATATAGGATTAGACTGCGTGCTGTCATATATAATACACATACAGTGTAGCACGTCATAACGTGATTTGTAAAACATTGGAGATTTCGCTAAGCAGGGCGACTTCGGGTTCAAAAATTCAGATATATGATCTACACTGAAAATAAAAAGACACGTGTAATTTTGTTTTTCCTGAATTTTCCCCAGAAATGAGCAGGCAGTTTTCAAAGATCGTGTTCAAAATATAGGATTAGACTGCGTGCTGCCATATATAATACACATACAGTATAAACCGGTATTGCATGATTTGTAAAACATTACAGATTTCGCTAAGCAGGGCGACTTCAGGTTCAAAAATTCAGATAAATGATCTACACTGAAAATAAAAAGACACTTGTAATTTTGTTTTTCCTGAGTTTGACCCAGAAATGAGCAGGCAGATTTCAAAGATCGTGTTCAACTTAGGATTGAACAGCCCGCTGTCCTATATAATACACATACAGTGTAGCACGTCATAACGTGATTTGTAAAACATTGTATATTTCGCTAAGCGGGGCGACTTCAGGGTCAAAAAATCAGATCTATGATCTAGACTGAAAATAAAAAGACACGTGTAATTTTGTTTTTCCTGAGTTTGCCCCAGAAATGAGCAGGCAGATTTCAAAGATCGTGTTCAAAATATAGGATTTGAAAAATCCTCATGCGCTTTAACAATGGTCCCATGCACAAACCTATGGACGAAGGTGTGAACTAGACCGAATCTTACTGACTATGACAAACATAATCCAGGACCATTTCATGTCACAACTCATTTTTGTCCACGCAGGCTCTACGGGCTTGCCTATAAGCGTGGCATGAGCCAGTCGTCTGGCATAGTCAGTGACATATGGTCAAGCTCCCCGCCTTCTTAATATGGTTTGTACATGGGCTCATTGCTAAAGCGCGTTAGGATTTTTTTAAGGGGATGATTACGCTAGGCAGGGCGACTTCGGTTTCAAAAATTCAGATATATGATCTACACTGAAAATAAAAAGACACGTGTAATTTTGTTTTTCCTGAGTTTGCCCCAGAAATGAGCAGGCAGATTCCAAAGATCGTGTTCAAAATATAGGATTTGACCGCGCGCTGCCATATATATATAATACACATACAGTGTAGAACGTCATAACATGATATATAAATCATTACAGATTTCGCTAAGCAGGGCGACTTCAGGTTCAAAAATTCAGATATATGATCTTCACTGAAAATAAAAAGACACGTGTAATTTTGTTTTTCCTGAAATTTCCCCAGAAATGAGCAGGCAGTTTCCAAAGATCGGGTTCAAAATATAGGATTAGACTGCGTGCTGTCATATATAATACACATACAGTGTAGCACGTCATAACGTGATTTGTAAAACATTGGAGATTTCGATAAGCAGGGCGACTTCGGGTTCAAAAATTCAGATATATGATCTTCACTGAAAATAAAAAGACACGTGTAATTTTGTTTTTCCTGAATTTTCCCCAGAAATGAGCAGGCAGTTTTCAAAGATCGGGTTCAAAATATAGGATTAGACTGCGTGCTGCCATATTATAATACACAAACAGTGTAGCACGTCATAACGTGATTTGTAAAACATTGCAGATTTCGCTAAGCAGGGCGACTTCAGGTTAAAAAATTCAGATATATGATCTTCACTGAAAATAAAAAGACACGTGTAATTTTGTTTTTCCTGAATTTTCCCCAGAAATGAGCAGGCAGTTTTCAAAGATCGGGTTCAAAATATAGGATTGAACAGCGCGCTGTCATATATAAGACACATACAGTGTAGCACGTCATGACGTGATTGGTAAAACATTGGAGATTTCGATAAGCAGGGCGACTTCGGGTTCAAAAATTCAGATATATGATCTTCACTGAAAATAAAAAGACACGTGTAATTTTGTTTTTCCTGAATTTTCCCCAGAAATGAGCAGGCAGTTTTCAAAGATCGGGTTCAAAATATAGGATTAGACTGCGTGCTGTCATATATAATACACATACAGTATAAACCGGTATTGCATGATTTGTAAAACATTACAGATTTCGCTAAGCAGGGCGACTTCAGGTTCAAAAATTCAGATAAATGATCTACACTGAAAATAAAAAGACACTTGTAATTTTGTTTTTCCTGAGTTTGACCCAGAAATGAGCAGGCAGATTTCAAAGATCGTGTTCAACTTAGGATTGAACAGCCCGCTGTCATATATAATACACATACAGTGTAGCACGTCATAACGTGATTTGTAAAACATTGTATATTTCGCTAAGCGGGGCGACTTCAGGGTCAAAAAATCAGATCTATGATCTAGACTGAAAATAAAAAGACACGTGTAATTTTGTTTTTCCTGAGTTTGCCCCAGAAATGAGCAGGCAGTTTTCAAAGATCGGGTTCAAAATATAGGATTAGACTGCGTGCTGTCATATATAATACACATACAGTGTAGCAAGTCATAACGTGATTTGTAAAACATTGGAGATTTCGCTAAGCAGGGCGACTTCGGGTTCAAAAATTCAGATATATGATCTACACTGAAAATAAAAAGACACGTGTAATTTTGTTTTTCCTGAATTTTCCCCAGAAATGAGCAGGCAGTTTTCAAAGATCGTGTTCAAAATATAGGATTGGACAGCGCGCTGTCATATATAATACACATAAAGTGTAGCACGTCATAACGTGATTTGTAAAACATTGCATATTTCGCTATGCAGGGCGACTTCAGGGTCAAAAATTCAGATCTATGATCTACACTGGAAATAAAAAGAAACGTGTAATTTTCTTTTTCCTGAATTTTCCCCAGAAATGAGCAGGCAGTTTTCAAAGATCGGGTTCAAAATATAGGATTAGACTGCGTGCTGTCATATATAATACACATACAGTGTAGCACGTCATAACGTGATTTGTAAAACATTGGAGATTTCGCTAAGCAAGGCGACTTCGGGTTCAAAAATTCAGATATATGATCCAGACTGAAAATAAAAAGACACGTGTAATTTTGTTTTTCCTGAATTTTCCCCAGAAATGAGCAGGCAGTTTTCAAAGATCGTGTTCAAAATATAGGATTAGACTGCGTGCTGCCATATATAATACACATACAGTAAAAACCGGTATTGCATGATTTGTAAAACATTACAGATTTCGCTAAGCAGGGCGACTTCAGGTTCAAAAATTCAGATAAATGATCTACACTGAAAATAAAATGACACGTGTAATTTTGTTTTTCCTGAGTTTGCCCCAGAAATGAGCAGGCAGATTTCAAAGATCGTGTTCAAAATATAGGATTTGAAAAATCCTCATGCGCTTTAACAATGGTCCCATGCACAAACCTATGGACGAAGGTGTGAACTAGACCGAATCTTACTGACTATGACAAACATAATCCAGGACCATTTCATGTCACAACTCATTTTTGTCCACGCAGGCTCTACGGGCTTGCCTATAAGCGTGGCATGAGCCAGTCGTCTGACATAGTCAGTGACAAAGGGTCAAGCTCCCCGCCTTCGTAATATGGTTTGTACATGGGCTCATTGCTAAAGCGCGTTAGGATTTTTTTAAGGGGGATGATTTCGCTACGCAGGGCGACTTCAGTTTCAAAAATTAAGATCTATGATCTACACTGAAAATAAAAAGAAACGTGTAATTTTGTTTTCCTGAGTTTGCCCCAGAAATGAGCAGGCAGTTTTCAAAGATCAGGTTCAAAATATAGGATTAGACTGCGTGCTGCCATATTATAATACACAAACAGTGTAGCACGTCATAACGTGATTCATAAAACATGGCAGATTTCGCTAAGCAGGGCGACTTCAGGTTCAAAATTTCAGATATATGATCTTCACTGAAAATAAAAAGACACGTGTAATTTTGTTTCTCCTGAATTTTCCCCAGAAATGAGCAGGCAGTTTTCAAAGATCGGGTTCAAAATATAGGATTAGACTGCGTGCTGTCATATATAATACACATACAGTGTAGCACGTCATAACGTGATTTGTAAAACATTGGAGATTTCGCTAAGCAGGGCGACTTCGGGTTCAAAAATTCAGATATATGATCTACACTGAAAATAAAAAGACACGTGTAATTTTGTTTTTCCTGAATTTTCCCCAGAAATGAGCAGGCAGTTTTCAAAGATCGTGTTCAAAATATAGGATTGGACAGCGCGCTGTCATATATAATACACATAAAGTGTAGCACGTAATAACGTGATTTGTAAAACATTGCATATTTCGCTATGCAGGGCGACTTCAGGGTCAAAAATTCAGATCTATGATCTACACTGGAAATAAAAAGAAACGTGTAATTTTGTTTTTCCTGAATTTTCCCCAGAAATGAGCAGGCAGTTTTCAAAGATCGGGTTCAAAATATAGGATTAGACTGCGTGCTGTCATATATAATACACATACAGTGTAGCACGTCATAACGTGATTTGTAAAACATTGGAGATTTCGCTAAGCAGGGCGACTTCGGGTTCAAAAATTCAGATATATGATCTAGACTGAAAATAATAAGACACGTGTAATTTTGTTTTTCCTGAATTTTCCCCAGAAATGAGCAGGCAGTTTTCAAAGATCGTGTTCAAAATATAGGATTAGACTGCGTGCTGCCATATATAATACACATACAGTAAAAACCGGTATTACATGATTTGTAAAACATTACAGATTTCGCTAAGCAGGGCGACTTCAGGTTAAAAAAATTCAGATAAATGATCTACACTGAAAATAAAAAGACACGTGTAATTTTGTTTTTCCTGAGTTTGACCCAGAAATGAGCAGGCAGATTTCAAAGATCGTGTTCAAAATATAGGATTAGACTGCGTGCTGCCATATTATAATACACAAACAGTGTAGCACGTCATAACGTGATTCATAAAACATGGCAGATTTCGCTAAGCAGGGCGACTTCAGGTTCAAAATTTCAGATATATGATCTTCACTGAAAATAAAAAGACACGTGTAATTTTGTTTCTCCTGAATTTTCCCCAGAAATGAGCAGGCAGTTTTCAAAGATCGGGTTCAAAATATAGGATTAGACTGCGTGCTGTCATATATAATACACATACAGTGTAGCACGTCATAACGTGATTTGTAAAACATTGGAGATTTCGCTAAGCAGGGCGACTTTTGGTTCAAAAATTCAGATATATGATCTACACTGAAAATAAAAAGACACGTGTAATTTTGTTTTTCCTGAGTTTGCCCCAGAAATGAGCAGGCAGATTTCAAAGATCGTGTTCAAAATATAGGATTGGACAGCGCGCTGTCATATATAATACACATACAGTGTAGCACGTCATAACGTGATTTGTAAAACATTGCAGATTTCGCTAAGCAGGGCGACTTCAGGTTCAAAAATTCAGATATATGATCTACACTGAAAATAAAAAGACACGTGTAATTTTGTTTTTCCCGAATTTTCCCCAGAAATGAGCAGGCAGTTTTCAAAGATCGGGTTCAAAATATAGGATTAGACTGCGTGCTGCCATATTATAATACACAAACAGTGTAGCACGTCATAACGTGATTCATAAAACATGGCAGATTTCGCTAAGCAGGGCGACTTCAGGTTCAAAATTTCAGATATATGATCTTCACTGAAAATAAAAAGACACGTGTAATTTTGTTTCTCCTGAATTTTCCCCAGAAATGAGCAGGCAGTTTTCAAAGATCGGGTTCAAAATATAGGATTAGACTGCGTGCTGTCATATATAATACACATACAGTGTAGCACGTCATAACGTGATTTGTAAAACATTGGAGATTTCGCTAAGCAGGGCGACTTTTGGTTCAAAAATTCAGATATATGATCTACACTGAAAATAAAAAGACACGTGTAATTTTGTTTTTCCTGAGTTTGCCCCAGAAATGAGCAGGCAGATTTCAAAGATCGTGTTCAAAATATAGGATTGGACAGCGCGCTGTCATATATAATACACATACAGTGTAGCACGTCATAACGTGATTTGTAAAACATTGCAGATTTCGCTAAGCAGGGCGACTTCAGGTTCAAAAATTCAGATATATGATCTTCACTGCAAATAAAAAGAAACGTGTAATTTTGTTTTTCCTGAGTTTGCCCCAGAAATGAGCAGGCAGTTTTCAAAGATCAGGTTCAAAATATAGGATTAGACTTCGTGCTGCCATATTATAATACACAAACAGTGTAGCACGTCATAACGTGATTCATAAAACATGGCAGATTTCGCTAAGCAGGGCGACTTCAGGTTCAAAATTTCAGATATATGATCTTCACTGAAAATAAAAAGACACGTGTAATTTTGTTTCTCCTGAATTTTCCCCAGAAATGAGCAGGCAGTTTTCAAAGATCGGGTTCAAAATATAGGATAAGACTGCGTGCTGTCATATATAATACACATACAGTGTAGCACGTCATAACGTGATTTGTAAAACATTGGAGATTTCGCTAAGCAGGGCGACTTTTGGTTCAAAAATTCAGATACATGATCTACACTGAAAATAAAAAGACACGTGTAATTTTGTTTTTCCTGAATTTTCCCCAGAAATGAGCAGGCAGTTTTCAAAGATCGTGTTCAAAATATAGGAATGGACAGCGCGCTGTCATATATAATACACATAAAGTGTAGCACGTCATAACGTGATTTGTAAAACATTGTATATTTCGCTAAGCAGGGCGACTTCAGGGTCAAAAAATCAGATCTATGATCTAGACTGAAAATAAAAAGAAACGTGTAATTTTGTTTTTCCTGAGTTTGCCCCAGAAATGAGCAGGCAGATTTCAAAGATCGTGTTCAAAATATAGGATTGGACAGCGCGCTGTCATATATAATACACATACAGTGTAGCACGTCATAACGTGATTTGTAAAACATTGCAGATTTCGCTAAGCAGGGCGACTTCAGGTTCAAAAATTCAGATATATGATCTACACTGAAAATAAAAAGACACGTGTGATTTTGTTTTTCCCGAATTTTCCCCAGAAATGAGGAGGCAGTTTTCAAAGATCGGGTTCAAAATATAGGATTAGACTGCGTGCTGCCATATTATAATACACAAACAGTGTAGCACGTCATAACGTGATTCATAAAACATGGCAGATTTCGCTAAGCAGGGCGACTTCAGGTTCAAAAATTCAGATATATGATCTTCACTGCAAATAAAAAGAAACGTGTAATTTTGTTTTTCCTGAGTTTGCCCCAGAAATGAGCAGACAGTTTTCAAAGATCAGGTTCAAAATATAGGATTAGACTGCGTGCTGCCATATTATAATACACAAACAGTGTAGCACGTCATAACGTGATTCATAAAACATGGCAGATTTCGCTAAGCAGGGCGACTTCAGGTTCAAAAATTCAGATATATGATCTTCACTGAAAATAAAAAGACACGTGTAATTTTGTTTTCTCTGAATTTTCCCCAGAAATGAGCAGGCAGTTTTCAAAGATCGGGTTCAAAATATAGGATTAGACTGCGTGCTGTCATATATAATACACATACAGTGTAGCACGTCATAACGTGATTTGTAAAACATTGGAGATTTCGCTAAGCAGGGCGACTTCGGGTTCAAAAATTCAGATATATGATCTACACTGAAAATAAAAAGACACGTGTAATTTTGTTTTTCCTGAATTTTCCCCAGAAATGAGCAGGCAGTTTTCAAAGATCGTGTTCAAAATATAGGATTAGACTGCGTGCTGCCATATTATAATACACAAACAGTGTAGCACGTCATAACGTGATTCATAAAACATGGCAGATTTCGCTAAGCAGGGCGACTTCAGGTTCAAAAATTCAGATATATGATCTTCACTGCAAATAAAAAGAAACGTGTAATTTTGTTTTTCCTGAGTTTGCCCCAGAAATGAGCAGGCAGTTTTCAAAGATCAGGTTCAAAATATAGGATTAGACTGCGTGCTGCCATATTATAATACACAAACAGTGTAGCACGTCATAACGTGATTCATAAAACATGGCAGATTTCGCTAAGCAGGGCGACTTCAGGTTCAAAATTTCAGATATATGATCTTCACTGAAAATAAAAAGACACGTGTAATTTTGTTTCTCCTGAATTTTCCCCAGAAATGAGCAGGCAGTTTTCAAAGATCGGGTTCAAAATATAGGATTAGACTGCGTGCTGTCATATATAATACACATACAGTGTAGCACGTCATAACGTGATTTGTAAAACATTGGAGATTTCGCTAAGCAGGGCGACTTTTGGTTTAAAAATTCAGATATATGATCTACACTGAAAATAAAAAGACACGTGTAATTTTGTTTTCTCTGAATTTTCCCCAGAAATGAGCAGGCAGTTTTCAAAGATCGGGTTCAAAATATAGGATTAGACTGCGTGCTGTCATATATAATACACATACAGTGTAGCACGTCATAACGTGATTTGTAAAACATTGGAGATTTCGCTAAGCAGGGCGACTTCGGGTTCAAAAATTCAGATATATGATCTACACTGAAAATAAAAAGACACGTGTAATTTTGTTTTTCCTGAATTTTCCCCAGAAATGAGCAGGCAGTTTTCAAAGATCGTGTTCAAAATATAGGATTAGACTGCGTGCTGCCATAAATAATACACATACAGTAAAAACCGGTATTGCATGATTTGTAAAACATTACAGATTTCGCTAAGCAGGGCGACTTCAGGTTCAAAAATTCAGATAAATGATCTAGACTGAAAATAAAAAGACACGTGTAATTTTGTTTTTGCTAAGTTTGCCCCAGAAATGAGCAGCCAGATGTCAAAGATCGTGTTCAAAATATAGGATTTGAAAAATCCTCATGCGCTTTAACAATGGTCCCATGCACAAACCTATGGACGAAGGTGTGAACTAGACCGAATCTTACTGACTATGACAAACATAATCCAGGACCATTTCATGTCACAACTCATTTTTGTCCACGCAGGCTCTACGGGCTTGCCTATAAGCGTGGCATGAGCCAGTCGTCTGGCATAGTCAGTGACATATGGTCAAGCTCCCCGCCTTCTTAATATGGTTTGTACATGGGCTCATTGCTAAAGCGCGTTAGGATTTTTTTAAGGGGATGATTACGCTAGGCAGGTCGACTTCGGTTTCAAAAATTCAGATCTATGAAGTACTGAAAATAAAAAGACACGTGTAATTTTGTTTTTCCTGAGTTTGCCCCAGAAATGAGCAGGCAGATTCCAAAGATCGTGTTCAAAATATAGGATTTGACCGCGCGCTGCCATATATATATAATACACATACAGTGTAGAACGTCATAACATGATATAAAAATCATTACAGATTTCGCTAAGCAGGGCGACTTCAGGTTCAAAAATTCAGATCCATGATCTACACTGAAAATAAAAAGACACGTGTAATTTTGTTTTTCCTGAGTTTGCCCCAGAAATGAGCAGGCAGTTTTCAAAGATCAGGTTCAAAATATGGGATTAGACTGCGTGCTGCCATATTATAATACACAAACAGTGTAGCACGTCATAACGTGATTCATAAAACATGGCAGATTTCGCTAAGCAGGGCGACTTCAGGTTCAAAAATTCAGATATATGATCTTCACTGAAAATAAAAAGACACGTGTAATTTTGTTTTTCCTGAATTTTCCCCAGAAATGAGCAGGCAGTTTTTAAAGATCGGGTTCAAAATATAGGATTAGACTGCGTGCTGTCATATATAATACACATACAGTGTAGCACGTCATAACGTGATTCATAAAACATGACAGATTTCGCTAAGCAGGGCGACTTCAGGTTCAAAAATTCAGATATATGATCTTCACTGAAAATAAAAAGACACGTGTAATTTTGTTTTTCCTGAAATTTCCCCAGAAATGAGCAGGCAGTTTCCAAAGATCGGGTTCAAAATATAGGATTAGACTGCGTGCTGTCATATATAATACACATACAGTGTAGCACGTCATAACGTGATTTGTAAAACATTGGAGATTTCGATAAGCAGGGCGACTTCGGGTTCAAAAATTCAGATATATGATCTTCACTGAAAATAAAAAGACACGTGTAATTTTGTTTTTCCTGAATTTTCCCCAGAAATGAGCAGGCAGTTTTCAAAGATCGGGTTCAAAATATAGGATTAGACTGCGTGCTGCCATATTATAATACACAAACAGTGTAGCACGTCATAACGTGATTTGTAAAACATTGCAGATTTCGCTAAGCAGGGCGACTTCAGGTTAAAAAATTCAGATATATGATCTTCACTGAAAATAAAAAGACACGTGTAATTTTGTTTTTCCTGAATTTTCCCCAGAAATGAGCAGGCAGTTTTCAAAGATCGGGTTCAAAATATAGGATTGAACAGCGCGCTGTCATATATAAGACACATACA
This sequence comes from Astropecten irregularis, assembly GCA_963971285.1. Taxonomy (NCBI): domain Eukaryota; kingdom Metazoa; phylum Echinodermata; class Asteroidea; order Paxillosida; family Astropectinidae; genus Astropecten; species Astropecten irregularis. The sequence goes on from OZ020247.1 coordinate 16,403,255, forward strand.
GTGTAGCACGTCATGACGTGATTGGTAAAACATTGGAGATTTCGATAAGCAGGGCGACTTCGGGTTCAAAAATTCAGATATATGATCTTCACTGAAAATAAAAAGACACGTGTAATTTTGTTTTTCCTGAATTTTCCCCAGAAATGAGCAGGCAGTTTTCAAAGATCGGGTTCAAAATATAGGATTAGACTGCGTGCTGTCATATATAATACACATACAGTATAAACCGGTATTGCATGATTTGTAAAACATTACAGATTTCGCTAAGCAGGGCGACTTCAGGTTCAAAAATTCAGATAAATGATCTACACTGAAAATAAAAAGACACTTGTAATTTTGTTTTTCCTGAGTTTGACCCAAAAATGAGCAGGCAGATTTCAAAGATCGTGTTCAACTTAGGATTGAACAGCCCGCTGTCATATATAATACACATACAGTGTAGCACGTCATAACGTGATTTGTAAAACATTGTATATTTCGCTAAGCGGGGCGACTTCAGGGTCAAAAAATAAGATCTATGATCTAGACTGAAAATAAAAAGACACGTGTAATTTTGTTTTTCCTGAGTTTGCCCCAGAAATGAGCAGGCAGTTTTCAAAGATCGGGTTCAAAATATAGGATTAGACTGCGTTTTGTCATATATAATACACATACAGTGTAGCACGTCATAACGTGATTTGTAAAACATTGGAGATTTCGCTAAGCAGGGCGACTTCGGGTTCAAAAATTCAGATATATGATCTACACTGAAAATAAAAAGACACGTGTAATTTTGTTTTTCCTGAATTTTCCCCAGAAATGAGCAGGCAGTTTTCAAAGATCGTGTTCAAAATATAGGATTGGACAGCGCGCTGTCATATATAATACACATAAAGTGTAGCACGTCATAACGTGATTTGTAAAACATTGCATATTTCGCTATGCAGGGCGACTTCAGGGTCAAAAATTCAGATCTATGATCTACACTGGAAATAAAAAGAAACGTGTAATTTTCTTTTTCCTGAATTTTCCCCAGAAATGAGCAGGCAGTTTTCAAAGATCGGGTTCAAAATATAGGATTAGACTGCGTGCTGTCATATATAATACACATACAGTGTAGCACGTCATAACGTGATTTGTAAAACATTGGAGATTTCGCTAAGCAAGGCGACTTCGGGTTCAAAAATTCAGATATATGATCCAGACTGAAAATAAAAAGACACGTGTAATTTTGTTTTTCCTGAATTTTCCCCAGAAATGAGCAGGCAGTTTTCAAAGATCGTGTTCAAAATATAGGATTAGACTGCGTGCTGCCATATATAATACACATACAGTAAAAACCGGTATTGCATGATTTGTAAAACATTACAGATTTCGCTAAGCAGGGCGACTTCAGGTTCAAAAATTCAGATAAATGATCTACACTGAAAATAAAATGACACGTGTAATTTTGTTTTTCCTGAGTTTGCCCCAGAAATGAGCAGGCAGATTTCAAAGATCGTGTTCAAAATATAGGATTTGAAAAATCCTCATGCGCTTTAACAATGGTCCCATGCACAAACCTATGGACGAAGGTGTAAACTAGACCGAATCTTACTGACTATGACAAACATAATCCAGGACCATTTCATGTCACAACTCATTTTTGTCCACGCAGGCTCTACGGGCTTGCCTATAAGCGTGGCATGAGTCAGTCGTCTGACATAGTCAGTGACAAAGGGTCAAGCTCCCCGCCTTCGTAATATGGTTTGTACATGGGCTCATTGCTAAAGCGCGTTAGGATTTTTTTAAGGGGGATGATTTCGCTACGCAGGGCGACTTCAGTTTCAAAAATTAAGATCTATGATCTACACTGAAAATAAAAAGAAACGTGTAATTTTGTTTTTCCTGAGTTTGCCCCAGAAATGAGCAGGCAGTTTTCAAAGATCAGGTTCAAAATATAGGATTAGACTGCGTGCTGCCATATTATAATACACAAACAGTGTAGCACGTCATAACGTGATTCATAAAACATGGCAGATTTCGCTAAGCAGGGCGACTTCAGGTTCAAAATTTCAGATATATGATCTTCACTGAAAATAAAAAGACACGTGTAATTTTGTTTCTCCTGAATTTTCCCCAGAAATGAGCAGGCAGTTTTCAAAGATCGGGTTCAAAATATAGGATTAGACTGCGTGCTGTCATATATAATACACATACAGTGTAGCACGTCATAACGTGATTTGTAAAACATTGGAGATTTCGCTAAGCAGGGCGACTTCGGGTTCAAAAATTCAGATATATGATCTACACTGAAAATAAAAAGACACGTGTAATTTTGTTTTTCCTGAATTTTCCCCAGAAATGAGCAGGCAGTTTTCAAAGATCGTGTTCAAAATATAGGATTGGACAGCGCGCTGTCATATATAATACACATAAAGTGTAGCACGTAATAACGTGATTTGTAAAACATTGCATATTTCGCTATGCAGGGCGACTTCAGGGTCAAAAATTCAGATCTATGATCTACACTGGAAATAAAAAGAAACGTGTAATTTTGTTTTTCCTGAATTTTCCCCAGAAATGAGCAGGCAGTTTTCAAAGATCGGGTTCAAAATATAGGATTAGACTGCGTGCTGTCATATATAATACACATACAGTGTAGCACGTCATAACGTGATTTGTAAAACATTGGAGATTTCGCTAAGCAGGGCGACTTCGGGTTCAAAAATTCAGATATATGATCTAGACTGAAAATAATAAGACACGTGTAATTTTGTTTTTCCTGAATTTTCCCCAGAAATGAGCAGGCAGTTTTCAAAGATCGTGTTCAAAATATAGGATTAGACTGCGTGCTGCCATATATAATACACATACAGTAAAAACCGGTATTACATGATTTGTAAAACATTACAGATTTCGCTAAGCAGGGCGACTTCAGGTTAAAAAAATTCAGATAAATGATCTACACTGAAAATAAAAAGACACGTGTAATTTTGTTTTTCCTGAGTTTGACCCAGAAATGAGCAGGCAGATTTCAAAGATCGTGTTCAAAATATAGGATTAGACTGCGTGCTGCCATATTATAATACACAAACAGTGTAGCACGTCATAACGTGATTCATAAAACATGGCAGATTTCGCTAAGCAGGGCGACTTCAGGTTCAAAATTTCAGATATATGATCTTCACTGAAAATAAAAAGACACGTGTAATTTTGTTTCTCCTGAATTTTCCCCAGAAATGAGCAGGCAGTTTTCAAAGATCGGGTTCAAAATATAGGATTAGACTGCGTGCTGTCATATATAATACACATACAGTGTAGCACGTCATAACGTGATTTGTAAAACATTGGAGATTTCGCTAAGCAGGGCGACTTTTGGTTCAAAAATTCAGATATATGATCTACACTGAAAATAAAAAGACACGTGTAATTTTGTTTTTCCTGAGTTTGCCCCAGAAATGAGCAGGCAGATTTCAAAGATCGTGTTCAAAATATAGGATTGGACAGCGCGCTGTCATATATAATACACATACAGTGTAGCACGTCATAACGTGATTTGTAAAACATTGCAGATTTCGCTAAGCAGGGCGACTTCAGGTTCAAAAATTCAGATATATGATCTACACTGAAAATAAAAAGACACGTGTAATTTTGTTTTTCCCGAATTTTCCCCAGAAATGAGCAGGCAGTTTTCAAAGATCGGGTTCAAAATATAGGATTAGACTGCGTGCTGCCATATTATAATACACAAACAGTGTAGCACGTCATAACGTGATTCATAAAACATGGCAGATTTCGCTAAGCAGGGCGACTTCAGGTTCAAAATTTCAGATATATGATCTTCACTGAAAATAAAAAGACACGTGTAATTTTGTTTCTCCTGAATTTTCCCCAGAAATGAGCAGGCAGTTTTCAAAGATCGGGTTCAAAATATAGGATTAGACTGCGTGCTGTCATATATAATACACATACAGTGTAGCACGTCATAACGTGATTTGTAAAACATTGGAGATTTCGCTAAGCAGGGCGACTTTTGGTTCAAAAATTCAGATATATGATCTACACTGAAAATAAAAAGACACGTGTAATTTTGTTTTTCCTGAGTTTGCCCCAGAAATGAGCAGGCAGATTTCAAAGATCGTGTTCAAAATATAGGATTGGACAGCGCGCTGTCATATATAATACACATACAGTGTAGCACGTCATAACGTGATTTGTAAAACATTGCAGATTTCGCTAAGCAGGGCGACTTCAGGTTCAAAAATTCAGATATATGATCTACACTGAAAATAAAAAGACACGTGTAATTTTGTTTTTCCCGAATTTTCCCCAGAAATGAGCAGGCAGTTTTCAAAGATCGGGTTCAAAATATAGGATTAGACTGCGTGCTGCCACATTATAATACACAAACAGTGTAGCACGTCATAACGTGATTCATAAAACATGGCAGATTTCGCTAAGCAGGGCGACTTCAGGTTCAAAAATTCAGATACATGATCTACACTGAAAATAAAAAGACACGTGTAATTTTGTTTTTCCTGAATTTTCCCCAGAAATGAGCAGGCAGTTTTCAAAGATCGTGTTCAAAATATAGGAATGGACAGCGCGCTGTCATATATAATACACATAAAGTGTAGCACGTCATAACGTGATTTGTAAAACATTGTATATTTCGCTAAGCAGGGCGACTTCAGGGTCAAAAAATCAGATCTATGATCTAGACTGAAAATAAAAAGAAACGTGTAATTTTGTTTTTCCTGAGTTTGCCCCAGAAATGAGCAGGCAGATTTCAAAGATCGTGTTCAAAATATAGGATTGGACAGCGCGCTGTCATATATAATACACATACAGTGTAGCACGTCATAACGTGATTTGTAAAACATTGCAGATTTCGCTAAGCAGGGCGACTTCAGGTTCAAAAATTCAGATATATGATCTACACTGAAAATAAAAAGACACGTGTAATTTTGTTTTTCCCGAATTTTCCCCAGAAATGAGGAGGCAGTTTTCAAAGATCGGGTTCAAAATATAGGATTAGACTGCGTGCTGCCATATTATAATACACAAACAGTGTAGCACGTCATAACGTGATTCATAAAACATGGCAGATTTCGCTAAGCAGGGCGACTTCAGGTTCAAAAATTCAGATATATGATCTTCACTGCAAATAAAAAGAAACGTGTAATTTTGTTTTTCCTGAGTTTGCCCCAGAAATGAGCAGACAGTTTTCAAAGATCAGGTTCAAAATATAGGATTAGACTGCGTGCTGCCATATTATAATACACAAACAGTGTAGCACGTCATAACGTGATTCATAAAACATGGCAGATTTCGCTAAGCAGGGCGACTTCAGGTTCAAAAATTCAGATATATGATCTTCACTGAAAATAAAAAGACACGTGTAATTTTGTTTTCTCTGAATTTTCCCCAGAAATGAGCAGGCAGTTTTCAAAGATCGGGTTCAAAATATAGGATTAGACTGCGTGCTGTCATATATAATACACATACAGTGTAGCACGTCATAACGTGATTTGTAAAACATTGGAGATTTCGCTAAGCAGGGCGACTTCGGGTTCAAAAATTCAGATATATGATCTACACTGAAAATAAAAAGACACGTGTAATTTTGTTTTTCCTGAATTTTCCCCAGAAATGAGCAGGCAGTTTTCAAAGATCGTGTTCAAAATATAGGATTAGACTGCGTGCTGCCATATTATAATACACAAACAGTGTAGCACGTCATAACGTGATTCATAAAACATGGCAGATTTCGCTAAGCAGGGCGACTTCAGGTTCAAAAATTCAGATATATGATCTTCACTGCAAATAAAAAGAAACGTGTAATTTTGTTTTTCCTGAGTTTGCCCCAGAAATGAGCAGGCAGTTTTCAAAGATCAGGTTCAAAATATAGGATTAGACTGCGTGCTGCCATATTATAATACACAAACAGTGTAGCACGTCATAACGTGATTCATAAAACATGGCAGATTTCGCTAAGCAGGGCGACTTCAGGTTCAAAAATTCAGATATATGATCTTCACTGAAAATAAAAAGACATGTGTAATTTTGTTTTCTCTGAATTTTCCCCAGAAATGAGCAGGCAGTTTTCAAAGATCGGGTTCAAAATATAGGATTAGACTGCGTGCTGTCATATATAATACACATACAGTGTAGCACGTCATAACGTGATTTGTAAAACATTGGAGATTTCGCTAAGCAGGGCGACTTCGGGTTCAAAAATTCAGATATATGATCTACACTGAAAATAAAAAGACACGTGTAATTTTGTTTTTCCTGAATTTTCCCCAGAAATGAGCAGGCAGTTTTCAAAGATCGTGTTCAAAATATAGGATTAGACTGCGTGCTGCCATAAATAATACACATACAGTAAAAACCGGTATTGCATGATTTGTAAAACATTACAGATTTCGCTAAGCAGGGCGACTTCAGGTTCAAAAATTCAGATAAATGATCTAGACTGAAAATAAAAAGACACGTGTAATTTTGTTTTTGCTAAGTTTGCCCCAGAAATGAGCAGCCAGATGTCAAAGATCGTGTTCAAAATATAGGATTTGAAAAATCCTCATGCGCTTTAACAATGGTCCCATGCACAAACCTATGGACGAAGGTGTGAACTAGACCGAATCTTACTGACTATGACAAACATAATCCAGGACCATTTCATGTCACAACTCATTTTTGTCCACGCAGGCTCTACGGGCTTGCCTATAAGCGTGGCATGAGCCAGTCGTCTGGCATAGTCAGTGACATATGGTCAAGCTCCCCGCCTTCTTAATATGGTTTGTACATGGGCTCATTGCTAAAGCGCGTTAGGATTTTTTTAAGGGGATGATTACGCTAGGCAGGTCGACTTCGGTTTCAAAAATTCAGATCTATGATCTACACTGAAAATAAAAAGACACGTGTAATTTTGTTTTTCCTGAGTTTGCCCCAGAAATGAGCAGGCAGATTCCAAAGATCGTGTTCAAAATATAGGATTTGACCGCGCGCTGCCATATATATATAATACACATACAGTGTAGAACGTCATAACATGATATAAAAATCATTACAGATTTCGCTAAGCAGGGCGACTTCAGGTTCAAAAATTCAGATCCATGATCTACACTGAAAATAAAAAGACACGTGTAATTTTGTTTTTCCTGAGTTTGCCCCAGAAATGAGCAGGCAGTTTTCAAAGATCAGGTTCAAAATATGGGATTAGACTGCGTGCTGCCATATTATAATACACAAACAGTGTAGCACGTCATAACGTGATTCATAAAACATGGCAGATTTCGCTAAGCAGGGCGACTTCAGGTTCAAAAATTCAGATATATGATCTTCACTGAAAATAAAAAGACACGTGTAATTTTGTTTTTCCTGAATTTTCCCCAGAAATGAGCAGGCAGTTTTTAAAGATCGGGTTCAAAATATAGGATTAGACTGCGTGCTGTCATATATAATACACATACAGTGTAGCACGTCATAACGTGATTCATAAAACATGGCAGATTTCGCTAAGCAGGGCGACTTCAGGTTCAAAAATTCAGATATATGATCTTCACTGCAAATAAAAAGAAACGTGTAATTTTGTTTTTCCTGAGTTTGCCCCAGAAATGAGCAGGCAGTTTTCAAAGATCAGGTTCAAAATATAGGATTAGACTTCGTGCTGCCATATTATAATACACAAACAGTGTAGCACGTCATAACGTGATTCATAAAACATGGCAGATTTCGCTAAGCAGGGCGACTTCAGGTTCAAAATTTCAAATATATGTTCTTCACTGAAAATAAAAAGACACGTGTAATTTTGTTTCTCCTGAATTTTCCCCAGAAATGAGCAGGCAGTTTTCAAAGATCGGGTTCAAAATATAGGATAAGACTGCGTGCTGTCATATATAATACACATACAGTGTAGCACGTCATAACGTGATTTGTAAAACATTGGAGATTTCGCTAAGCAGGGCGACTTTTGGTTCAAAAATTCAGATACATGATCTACACTGAAAATAAAAAGACACGTGTAATTTTGTTTTTCCTGAATTTTCCCCAGAAATGAGCAGGCAGTTTTCAAAGATCGTGTTCAAAATATAGGAATGGACAGCGCGCTGTCATATATAATACACATAAAGTGTAGCACGTCATAACGTGATTTGTAAAACATTGTATATTTCGCTAAGCAGGGCGACTTCAGGGTCAAAAAATCAGATCTATGATCTAGACTGAAAATAAAAAGAAACGTGTAATTTTGTTTTTCCTGAGTTTGCCCCAGAAATGAGCAGGCAGATTTCAAAGATCGTGTTCAAAATATAGGATTGGACAGCGCGCTGTCATATGTAATACACATACAGTGTAGCACGTCATAACGTGATTTGTAAAACATTGCAGATTTCGCTAAGCAGGGCGACTTCAGGTTCAAAAATTCAGATATATGATCTACACTGAAAATAAAAAGACACGTGTAATTTTGTTTTTCCCGAATTTTCCCCAGAAATGAGGAGGCAGTTTTCAAAGATCGGGTTCAAAATATAGGATTAGACTGCGTGCTGCCATATTATAATACACAAACAGTGTAGCACGTCATAACGTGATTCATAAAACATGGCAGATTTCGCTAAGCAGGGCGACTTCAGGTTCAAAAATTCAGATATATGATCTTCACTGCAAATAAAAAGAAACGTGTAATTTTGTTTTTCCTGAGTTTGCCCCAGAAATGAGCAGACAGTTTTCAAAGATCAGGTTCAAAATATAGGATTAGACTGCGTGCTGCCATATTATAATACACAAACAGTGTAGCACGTCATAACGTGATTCATAAAACATGGCAGATTTCGCTAAGCAGGGCGACTTCAGGTTCAAAAATTCAGATATATGATCTTCACTGAAAATAAAAAGACACGTGTAATTTTGTTTTCTCTGAATTTTCCCCAGAAATGAGCAGGCAGTTTTCAAAGATCGGGTTCAAAATATAGGATTAGACTGCGTGCTGTCATATATAATACACATACAGTGTAGCACGTCATAACGTGATTTGTAAAACATTGGAGATTTCGCTAAGCAGGGCGACTTCGGGTTCAAAAATTCAGATATATGATCTACACTGAAAATAAAAAGACACGTGTAATTTTGTTTTTCCTGAATTTTCCCCAGAAATGAGCAGGCAGTTTTCAAAGATCGTGTTCAAAATATAGGATTAGACTGCGTGCTGCCATATTATAATACACAAACAGTGTAGCACGTCATAACGTGATTCATAAAACATGGCAGATTTCGCTAAGCAGGGCGACTTCAGGTTCAAAAATTCAGATATATGATCTTCACTGCAAATAAAAAGAAACGTGTAATTTTGTTTTTCCTGAGTTTGCCCCAGAAATGAGCAGGCAGTTTTCAAAGATCAGGTTCAAAATATAGGATTAGACTGCGTGCTGCCATATTATAATACACAAACAGTGTAGCACGTCATAACGTGATTCATAAAACATGGCAGATTTCGCTAAGCAGGGCGACTTCAGGTTCAAAAATTCAGATATATGATCTTCACTGAAAATAAAAAGACAAGTGTAATTTTGTTTTCTCTGAATTTTCCCCAGAAATGAGCAGGCAGTTTTCAAAGATCGGGTTCAAAATATAGGATTAGACTGCGTGCTGTCATATATAATACACATACAGTGTAGCACGTCATAACGTGATTTGTAAAACATTGGAGATTTCGCTAAGCAGGGCGACTTCGGGTTCAAAAATTCAGATATATGATCTACACTGAAAATAAAAAGACACGTGTAATTTTGTTTTTCCTGAATTTTCCCCAGAAATGAGCAGGCAGTTTTCAAAGATCGTGTTCAAAATATAGGATTAGACTGCGTGCTGCCATAAATAATACACATACAGTAAAAACCGGTATTGCATGATTTGTAAAACATTACAGATTTCGCTAAGCAGGGCGACTTCAGGTTCAAAAATTCAGATAAATGATCTAGACTGAAAATAAAAAGACACGTGTAATTTTGTTTTTGCTAAGTTTGCCCCAGAAATGAGCAGCCAGATGTCAAAGATCGTGTTCAAAATATAGGATTTGAAAAATCCTCATGCGCTTTAACAATGGTCCCATGCACAAACCTATGGACGAAGGTGTGAACTAGACCGAATCTTACTGACTATGACAAACATAATCCAGGACCATTTCATGTCACAACTCATTTTTGTCCACGCAGGCTCTACGGGCTTGCCTATAAGCGTGGCATGAGCCAGTCGTCTGGCATAGTCAGTGACATATGGTCAAGCTCCCCGCCTTCTTAATATGGTTTGTACATGGGCTCATTGCTAAAGCGCGTTAGGATTTTTTTAAGGGGATGATTACGCTAGGCAGGTCGACTTCGGTTTCAAAAATTCAGATCTATGATCTACACTGAAAATAAAAAGACACGTGTAATTTTGTTTTTCCTGAGTTTGCCCCAGAAATGAGCAGGCAGATTCCAAAGATCGTGTTCAAAATATAGGATTTGACCGCGCGCTGCCATATATATATAATACACATACAGTGTAGAACGTCATAACATGATATAAAAATCATTACAGATTTCGCTAAGCAGGGCGACTTCAGGTTCAAAAATTCAGATCCATGATCTACACTGAAAATAAAAAGACACGTGTAATTTTGTTTTTCCTGAGTTTGCCCCAGAAATGAGCAGGCAGTTTTCAAAGATCAGGTTCAAAATATGGGATTAGACTGCGTGCTGCCATATTATAATACACAAACAGTGTAGCACGTCATAACGTGATTCATAAAACATGGCAGATTTCGCTAAGCAGGGCGACTTCAGGTTAAAAAATTCAGATATATGATCTTCACTGAAAATAAAAAGACACGTGTAATTTTGTTTTTCCTGAATTTTCCCCAGAAATGAGCAGGCAGTTTTTAAAGATCGGGTTCAAAATATAGGATTAGACTGCGTGCTGTCATATATAATACACATACAGTAAAAACCGGTATTGCATGATTTGTAAAACATTACAGATTTCGCTAAGCAGGGCGACTTCAGGTTCAAAAATTCAGATAAATGATCTAGACTGAAAATAAAAAGACACGTGTAATTTTGTTTTTGCTAAGTTTGCCCCAGAAATGAGCAGCCAGATGTCAAAGATCGTGTTCAAAATATAGGATTTGAAAAATCCTCATGCGCTTTAACAATGGTCCCATGCACAAACCTATGGACGAAGGTGTGAACTAGACCGAATCTTACTGACTATGACAAACATAATCCAGGACCATTTCATGTCACAACTCATTTTTGTCCACGCAGGCTCTACGGGCTTGCCTATAAGCGTGGCATGAGCCAGTCGTCTGGCATAGTCAGTGACATATGGTCAAGCTCCCCGCCTTCTTAATATGGTTTGTACATGGGCTCATTGCTAAAGCGCGTTAGGATTTTTTTAAGGGGATGATTACGCTAGGCAGGTCGACTTCGGTTTCAAAAATTCAGATCTATGATCTACACTGAAAATAAAAAGACACGTGTAATTTTGTTTTTCCTGAGTTTGCCCCAGAAATGAGCAGGCAGATTCCAAAGATCGTGTTCAAAATATAGGATTTGACCCCGCGCTGCCATATATATATAATACACATACAGTGTAGAACGTCATAACATGATATAAAAATCATTACAGATTTCGCTAAGCAGGGCGACTTCAGGTTCAAAAATTCAGATCCATGATCTACACTGAAAATAAAAAGACACGTGTAATTTTGTTTTTCCTGAGTTTGCCCCAGAAATGAGCAGGCAGTTTTCAAAGATCAGGTTCAAAATATGGGATTAGACTGCGTGCTGCCATATTATAATACACAAACAGTGTAGCACGTCATAACGTGATTCATAAAACATGGCAGATTTCGCTAAGCAGGGCGACTTCAGGTTCAAAAATTCAGATATATGATCTTCACTGAAAATAAAAAGACACGTGTAATTTTGTTTTTCCTGAATTTTTCCCAGAAATGAGCAGGTAGTTTTCAAAGATCGGGTTCAAAATATAGGATTAGACTGCGTGCTGTCATATATAATACACATACAGTGTAGCACGTCATAACGTGATTTGTAAAACATTGGAGATTTCGCTAAGCAGGGCGACTTCGGGTTCAAAAATTCAGATATATGATCTACACTGAAAATAAAAAGACACGTGTAATTTTGTTTTTCCTGAATTTTCCCCAGAAATGAGCAGGCAGTTTTCAAAGATCGTGTTCAAAATATAGGATTAGACTGCGTGCTGCCATAGATAATACACATACAGTAAAAACCGGTATTGCATGATTTGTAAAACATTACAGATTTCGCTAAGCAGGGCGACTTCAGGTTCAAAAATTCAGATAAATGATCTACACTGAAAATAAAAAGACACGTGTAATTTTGTTTTTCCCGAGTTTGCCCCAGAAATGAGCAGGCAGATTCCAAAGATCGTGCTCAAAATATAGGATTTGACCGCGCGCTGCCATATATATATAATACACATACAGTGTAGAACGTCATAACATGATATATAAATCATTACAGATTTCGCTAAGCAGGGCGACTTCAGGTTCAAAAATTCAGATATATGATCTACACTGAAAATAAAAAGACACGTGTAATTTTGTTTTTCCTGAATTTTCCCCAGAAATGAGCAGGCAGTTTTCAAAGATCGGGTTCAAAATATAGGATTAGACTGCGTGCTGCCACATTATAATACACAAACAGTGTAGCACGTCATAACGTGATTCAAAAAACATGGCAGATTTCGCTAAGCAGGGCGACTTCAGGTTAAAAAATTCAGATATATGATCTTCACTGAAAATAAAAAGACACGTGTAATTTTGTTTTTCCTGAATTTTCCCCAGAAATGAGCAGGCAGTTTTCAAAGATCGTGTTCAAAATATAGGATTAGACTGCGTGCTGCCATATATAATACACATACAGTAAAAACCGGTATTGCATGATTTGTAAAACATTACAGATTTCGCTAAGCAGGGCGACTTCGGGTTCAAAAATTCAGATATATGATCTACACTGAAAATAAAAAGACACGTGTAATTTTGTTTTTCCTGAATTTTCCCCAGAAATGAGCAGGCAGTTTTCAAAGATCGTGTTCAAAATATAGGATTAGACTGCGTGCTGCCATATATAATACACATACAGTTAAAACCGGTATTGCATGATTTGTAAAACATTGCAGATTTCGCTAAGCAGGGCGACTTCAGGTTCAAAAATTCAGATATATGATCTACACTGAAAATAAAAAGACACGTGTAATTTTGTTTTTCCCGAATTTTCCCCAGAAATGAGGAGGCAGTTTTCAAAGATCGGGTTCAAAATATAGGATTAGACTGCGTGCTGCCATATTATAATACACAAACAGTGTAGCACGTCATAACGTGATTCATAAAACATGGCAGATTTCGCTAAGCAGGACGACTTCAGGTTCAAAAATTCAGATATATGATCTTCACTGCAAATAAAAAGAAACGTGTAATTTTGTTTTTCCTGAGTTTGCCCCAGAAATGAGCAGACAGTTTTCAAAGATCAGGTTCAAAATATAGGATTAGACTGCGTGCTGCCATATTATAATACACAAACAGTGTAGCACGTCATAACGTGATTCATAAAACATGGCAGATTTCGCTAAGCAGGGCGACTTCAGGTTCAAAAATTCAGATATATGATCTTCACTGAAAATAAAAAGACACGTGTAATTTTGTTTTCTCTGAATTTTCCCCAGAAATGAGCAGGCAGTTTTCAAAGATCGGGTTCAAAATATAGGATTAGACTGCGTGCTGTCATATATAATACACATACAGTGTAGCACGTCATAACGTGATTTGTAAAACATTGGAGATTTCGCTAAGCAGGGCGACTTCGGGTTCAAAAATTCAGATATATGATCTACACTGAAAATAAAAAGACACGTGTAATTTTGTTTTTCCTGAATTTTCCCCAGAAATGAGCAGGCAGTTTTCAAAGATCGTGTTCAAAATATAGGATTAGACTGCGTGCTGCCATATTATAATACACAAACAGTGTAGCACGTCATAACGTGATTCATAAAACATGGCAGATTTCGCTTAGCAGGGCGACTTCAGGTTCAAAAATTCAGATATATGATCTTCACTGCAAATAAAAAGAAACGTGTAATTTTGTTTTTCCTGAGTTTGCCCCAGAAATGAGCAGGCAGTTTTCAAAGATCAGGTTCAAAATATAGGATTAGACTGCGTGCTGCCATATTATAATACACAAACAGTGTAGCACGTCATAACGTGATTCATAAAACATGGCAGATTTCGCTAAGCAGGGCGACTTCAGGTTCAAAAATTCAGATATATGATCTTCACTGAAAATAAAAAGACAAGTGTAATTTTGTTTTCTCTGAATTTTCCCCAGAAATGAGCAGGCAGTTTTCAAAGATCGGGTTCAAAATATAGGATTAGACTGCGTGCTGTCATATATAATACACATACAGTGTAGCACGTCATAACGTGATTTGTAAAACATTGGAGATTTCGCTAAGCAGGGCGACTTCGGGTTCAAAAATTCAGATATATGATCTACACTGAAAATAAAAAGACACGTGTAATTTTGTTTTTCCTGAATTTTCCCCAGAAATGAGCAGGCAGTTTTCAAAGATCGTGTTCAAAATATAGGATTAGACTGCGTGCTGCCATAAATAATACACATACAGTAAAAACCGGTATTGCATGATTTGTAAAACATTACAGATTTCGCTAAGCAGGGCGACTTCAGGTTCAAAAATTCAGATAAATGATCTAGACTGAAAATAAAAAGACACGTGTAATTTTGTTTTTGCTAAGTTTGCCCCAGAAATGAGCAGCCAGATGTCAAAGATCGTGTTCAAAATATAGGATTTGAAAAATCCTCATGCGCTTTAACAATGGTCCCATGCACAAACCTATGGACGAAGGTGTGAACTAGACCGAATCTTACTGACTATGACAAACATAATCCAGGACCATTTCATGTCACAACTCATTTTTGTCCACGCAGGCTCTACGGGCTTGCCTATAAGCGTGGCATGAGCCAGTCGTCTGGCATAGTCAGTGACATATGGTCAAGCTCCCCGCCTTCTTAATATGGTTTGTACATGGGCTCATTGCTAAAGCGCGTTAGGATTTTTTTAAGGGGATGATTACGCTAGGCAGGTCGACTTCGGTTTCAAAAATTCAGATCTATGATCTACACTGAAAATAAAAAGACACGTGTAATTTTGTTTTTCCTGAGTTTGCCCCAGAAATGAGCAGGCAGATTCCAAAGATCGTGTTCAAAATATAGGATTTGACCGCGCGCTGCCATATATATATAATACACATACAGTGTAGAACGTCATAACATGATATAAAAATCATTACAGATTTCGCTAAGCAGGGCGACTTCAGGTTCAAAAATTCAGATCCATGATCTACACTGAAAATAAAAAGACACGTGTAATTTTGTTTTTCCTGAGTTTGCCCCAGAAATGAGCAGGCAGTTTTCAAAGATCAGGTTCAAAATATGGGATTAGACTGCGTGCTGCCATATTATAATACACAAACAGTGTAGCACGTCATAACGTGATTCATAAAACATGGCAGATTTCGCTAAGCAGGGCGACTTCAGGTTAAAAAATTCAGATATATGATCTTCACTGAAAATAAAAAGACACGTGTAATTTTGTTTTTCCTGAATTTTCCCCAGAAATGAGCAGGCAGTTTTTAAAGATCGGGTTCAAAATATAGGATTAGACTGCGTGCTGTCATATATAATACACATACAGTAAAAACCGGTATTGCATGATTTGTAAAACATTACAGATTTCGCTAAGCAGGGCGACTTCAGGTTCAAAAATTCAGATAAATGATCTAGACTGAAAATAAAAAGACACGTGTAATTTTGTTTTTGCTAAGTTTGCCCCAGAAATGAGCAGCCAGATGTCAAAGATCGTGTTCAAAATATAGGATTTGAAAAATCCTCATGCGCTTTAACAATGGTCCCATGCACAAACCTATGGACGAAGGTGTGAACTAGACCGAATCTTACTGACTATGACAAACATAATCCAGGACCATTTCATGTCACAACTCATTTTTGTCCACGCAGGCTCTACGGGCTTGCCTATAAGCGTGGCATGAGCCAGTCGTCTGGCATAGTCAGTGACATATGGTCAAGCTCCCCGCCTTCTTAATATGGTTTGTACATGGGCTCATTGCTAAAGCGCGTTAGGATTTTTTTAAGGGGATGATTACGCTAGGCAGGTCGACTTCGGTTTCAAAAATTCAGATCTATGATCTACACTGAAAATAAAAAGACACGTGTAATTTTGTTTTTCCTGAGTTTGCCCCAGAAATGAGCAGGCAGATTCCAAAGATCGTGTTCAAAATATAGGATTTGACCCCGCGCTGCCATATATATATAATACACATACAGTGTAGAACGTCATAACATGATATAAAAATCATTACAGATTTCGCTAAGCAGGGCGACTTCAGGTTCAAAAATTCAGATCCATGATCTACACTGAAAATAAAAAGACACGTGTAATTTTGTTTTTCCTGAGTTTGCCCCAGAAATGAGCAGGCAGTTTTCAAAGATCAGGTTCAAAATATGGGATTAGACTGCGTGCTGCCATATTATAATACACAAACAGTGTAGCACGTCATAACGTGATTCATAAAACATGGCAGATTTCGCTAAGCAGGGCGACTTCAGGTTCAAAAATTCAGATATATGATCTTCACTGAAAATAAAAAGACACGTGTAATTTTGTTTTTCCTGAATTTTCCCCAGAAATGAGCAGGTAGTTTTCAAAGATCGGGTTCAAAATATAGGATTAGACTGCGTGCTGTCATATATAATACACATACAGTGTAGCACGTCATAACGTGATTTGTAAAACATTGGAGATTTCGCTAAGCAGGGCGACTTCGGGTTCAAAAATTCAGATATATGATCTACACTGAAAATAAAAAGACACGTGTAATTTTGTTTTTCCTGAATTTTCCCCAGAAATGAGCAGGCAGTTTTCAAAGATCGTGTTCAAAATATAGGATTAGACTGCGTGCTGCCATAGATAATACACATACAGTAAAAACCGGTATTGCATGATTTGTAAAACATTACAGATTTCGCTAAGCAGGGCGACTTCAGGTTCAAAAATTCAGATAAATGATCTACACTGAAAATAAAAAGACACGTGTAATTTTGTTTTTCCCGAGTTTGCCCCAGAAATGAGCAGGCAGATTCCAAAGATCGTGCTCAAAATATAGGATTTGACCGCGCGCTGCCATATATATATAATACACATACAGTGTAGAACGTCATAACATGATATATAAATCATTACAGATTTCGCTAAGCAGGGCGACTTCAGGTTCAAAAATTCAGATATATGATCTACACTGAAAATAAAAAGACACGTGTAATTTTGTTTTTCCTGAATTTTCCCCAGAAATGAGCAGGCAGTTTTCAAAGATCGGGTTCAAAATATAGGATTAGACTGCGTGCTGCCACATTATAATACACAAACAGTGTAGCACGTCATAACGTGATTCAAAAAACATGGCAGATTTCGCTAAGCAGGGCGACTTCAGGTTAAAAAATTCAGATATATGATCTTCACTGAAAATAAAAAGACACGTGTAATTTTGTTTTTCCTGAATTTTCCCCAGAAATGAGCAGGCAGTTTTCAAAGATCGTGTTCAAAATATAGGATTAGACTGCGTGCTGCCATATATAATACACATACAGTAAAAACCGGTATTGCATGATTTGTAAAACATTACAGATTTCGCTAAGCAGGGCGACTTCGGGTTCAAAAATTCAGATATATGATCTACACTGAAAATAAAAAGACACGTGTAATTTTGTTTTTCCTGAATTTTCCCCAGAAATGAGCAGGCAGTTTTCAAAGATCGTGTTCAAAATATAGGATTAGACTGCGTGCTGCCATATATAATACACATACAGTTAAAACCGGTATTGCATGATTTGTAAAACATTGGAGATTTCGCTAAGCAGGGCGACTTCAGGTTCAAAAATTCAGATATATGATCTACACTGAAAATAAAAAGACACGTGTAATTTTGTTTTTCCTGAATTTTCCCCAGAAATGAGCAGGCAGTTTTCAAAGATCGGGTTCAAAATATAGGATTAGACTGCGTGCTGCCACATTATAATACACAAACAGTGTAGCACGTCATAACGTGATTCATAAAACATGCCAGATTTCGCTAAGCAGGGCGACTTCAGGTTCAAAAATTCAGATATATGATCTTCACTGAAAATAAAAAGACACGTGTAATTTTGTTTTTCCTGAATTTTCCCCAGAAATGAGCAGGCAGTTTTCAAAGATCGGGTTCAAAATATAGGATTGAACAGCGCGCTGTCATATATAATACACATACAGTGTAGCACGTCATAACGTGATTGGTAAAACATTGTATATTTCGCTAAGCAGGGCGACTTCAGGGTCAAAAAATCAGATCTATGATCTAGACTGAAAATAAAAAGACACGTGTAATTTTGTTTTTCCTGAGTTTGCCCCAGAAATGAGCAGCCAGATGTCAAAGATCGTGTTCAAAATATAGGATTTGAAAAATCCTCATGCGCTTTAACAATGGTCCCATGCACAAACCTATGGACGAAGGTGTGAACTAGACCGAATCTTACTGACTATGACAAACATAATCCAGGACCATTTCATGTCACAACTCATTTTTGTCCACGCAGGCTCTACGGGCTTGCCTATAAGCGTGGCAAGAGCCAGTCGTCTGGCATAGTCAGTGACAAAGGGTCAAGCTCCCCGCCTTCGTAATATGGTTTGTACATGGGCTCATTGCTAAAGCGCGTTAGGATTTTTTTTAAGGGGGATGATTTCGCTACGCAGGGCGACTTCAGTTTCAAAAATTAAGATCTATGATCTACACTGAAAATAAAAAGAAACGTGTAATTTTGTTTTTCCTGAGTTTGCCCCAGAAATGAGCAGGCAGATTTCAAAGATCGTGTTCAAAATATAGGATTGGACAGCGCGCTGTCATATATAATACACATACAGTGTAGCACGTCATAACGTGATTTGTAAAACATTGCAGATTTCGCTAAGCAGGGCGACTTCAGGTTCAAAAATTCAGATATATGATCTACACTGAAAATAAAAAGACACGTGTAATTTTGTTTTTCCTGAATTTTCCCCAGAAATGAGCAGGCAGTTTTCAAAGATCGGGTTCAAAATATAGGATTAGACTGCGTGCTGCCACATTATAATACACAAACAGTGTAGCACGTCATAACGTGATTCAAAAAACATGGCAGATTTCGCTAAGCAGGGCGACTTCAGGTTAAAAAATTCAGATATATGATCTTCACTGAAAATAAAAAGACACGTGTAATTTTGTTTTTCCTGAATTTTCCCCAGAAATGAGCAGGCAGTTTTCAAAGATCGTGTTCAAAATATAGGATTAGACTGCGTGCTGCCATATATAATACACATACAGTAAAAACCGGTATTGCATGATTTGTAAAACATTGCAGATTTCGCTAAGCAGGGCGACTTCAGGTTCAAAAATTCAGATATATGATCTACACTGAAAATAAAAAGACACGTGTAATTTTGTTTTTCCTGAATTTTCCCCAGAAATGAGCAGGCAGTTTTCAAAGATCGGGTTCAAAATATAGGATTAGACTGCGTGCTGCCACATTATAATACACAAACAGTGTAGCACGTCATAACGTGATTCATAAAACATGCCAGATTTCGCTAAGCAGGGCGACTTCAGGTTCAAAAATTCAGATATATGATCTTCACTGAAAATAAAAAGACACGTGTAATTTTGTTTTTCCTGAATTTTCCCCAGAAATGAGCAGGCAGTTTTCAAAGATCGGGTTCAAAATATAGGATTGAACAGCGCGCTGTCATATATAATACACATACAGTGTAGCACGTCATAACGTGATTGGTAAAACATTGTATATTTCGCTAAGCAGGGCGACTTCAGGGTCAAAAAATCAGATCTATGATCTAGACTGAAAATAAAAAGACACGTGTAATTTTGTTTTTCCTGAGTTTGCCCCAGAAATGAGCAGCCAGATGTCAAAGATCGTGTTCAAAATATAGGATTTGAAAAATCCTCATGCGCTTTAACAATGGTCCCATGCACAAACCTATGGACGAAGGTGTGAACTAGACCGAATCTTACTGACTATGACAAACATAATCCAGGACCATTTCATGTCACAACTCATTTTTGTCCACGCAGGCTCTACGGGCTTGCCTATAAGCGTGGCAAGAGCCAGTCGTCTGGCATAGTCAGTGACAAAGGGTCAAGCTCCCCGCCTTCGTAATATGGTTTGTACATGGGCTCATTGCTAAAGCGCGTTAGGATTTTTTTTAAGGGGGATGATTTCGCTACGCAGGGCGACTTCAGTTTCAAAAATTAAGATCTATGATCTACACTGAAAATAAAAAGACACGTGTAATTTTGTTTTTCCTGAATTTTCCCCAGAAATGAGCAGGCAGTTTTCAAAGATCGGGTTCAAAATATAGGATTAGACTGCGTGCTGCCATATTATAATACACAAACAGTGTAGCACGTCATAACGTGATTTGTAAAACATTGCAGATTTCGCTAAGCAGGGCGACTTCAGGTTCAAAAATTCAGATATATGATCTACACTGAAAATAAAAAGAC
Source organism: Astropecten irregularis (assembly GCA_963971285.1). NCBI lineage: Eukaryota > Metazoa > Echinodermata > Asteroidea > Paxillosida > Astropectinidae > Astropecten > Astropecten irregularis. The sequence continues at coordinate 16,423,920 of OZ020247.1, forward strand.
ACGTGTAATTTTGTTTTTCCTGAATTTTCCCCAGAAATGAGCAGGCAGTTTTCAAAGATCGGGTTCAAAATATAGCATTAGACTGCGTGCTGCCATATTATAATACACAAACAGTGTAGCACGTCATAACGTGATTCATAAAACATGGCAGATTTCGCTAAGCAGGGCGACTTCAGGTTCAAAAATTCAGATATATGATCTTCACTGAAAATAAAAAGACACGTGTAATTTTGTTTTTCCTGAATTTTCCCCAGAAATGAGCAGGCAGTTTTCAAAGATCGGGTTCAAAATATAGAATTGAACAGCGCGCTGTCATATATAATACACATACAGTGTAGCACGTCATAACGTGATTGGTAAAACATTGTATATTTCGCTAAGCAGGGCGACTTCAGGGTCAAAAAATCAGATCTATGATCTAGACTGAAAATAAAAAGACACGTGTAATTTTGTTTTTCCTGAGTTTGCCCCAGAAATGAGCAGCCAGATGTCAAAGATCGTGTTCAAAATAAAGGATTTGAAAAATCCTCATGCGCTTTAACAATGGTCCCATGCACAAACCTATGGACGAAGGTGTGAACTAGACGGAATCTTACTGACTATGACAAACATAATCCAGGACCATTTCATGTCACAACTCATTTTTGTCCACGCAGGCTCTACGGGCTTGCCTATAAGCGTGGCAAGAGCCAGTCGTCTGGCATAGTCAGTGACAAAGGGTCAAGCTCCCCGCCTTCGTAATATGGTTTGTACATGGGCTCATTGCTAAAGCGCGTTAGGATTTTTTTTAAGGGGGATGATTTCGCTACGCAGGGCGACTTCAGTTCCAAAAATTCAGATCTATGATCTACACTGAAAATAAAAAGAAACGTGTAATTTTGTTTTTCCTGAATTTGCCCCAGAAATGAGCAGGCAGATTTCAAAGATCGTGTTCAAAATATAGGATTGGACAGCGCGCTGTCATATATAATACACATACAGTGTAGCACGTCATAACGTGATTTGTAAAACATTGCAGATTTCGCTAAGCAGGGCGACTTCAGGTTCAAAAATTCAGATATATGATCTACACTGAAAATAAAAAGACACGTGTAATTTTGTTTTTCCTGAATTTTCCCCAGAAATGAGCAGGCAGTTTTCAAAGATCGGGTTCAAAATATAGGATTAGACTGCGTGCTGCCATATTATAATACACAAACAGTGTAGCACGTCATAACGTGATTCATAAAACATGGCAGATTTCGCTAAGCAGGGCGACTTCAGGTTCAAAAATTCAGATATATGATCTTCACTGAAAATAAAAAGACACGTGTAATTTTGTTTTTCCTGCATTTTCCCCAGAAATGAGCAGGCAGTTTTCAAAGATCGTGTTCAAAATATAGGATTAGACTGCGTGCTGCCATATATAATACACATACAGTAAAAACCGGTTTTGCAAGATTTGTAAAACATTACAGATTTCGCTAAGCAGGGCGACTTCAGGTTCAAAAATTCAGATAAATGATCTACACTGAAAATAAAAAGACACGTGTAATTTTGATTTTCCTGAGTTTGACCCAGAAATGAGCAGGCAGATTTCAAAGATCGTGTTCAAAATATAGGATTGAACAGCGCGCTGTCATATATAATACACATACAGTGTAGCACGTCATAACGTGATTTGTAAAACATTGTATATTTCGCTAAGCAGGGCGACTTCAGGGTCAAAAAATCAGATCTATGATCTAGACTGAAAATAAAAAGACACGTGTAATTTTGTTTTTCCTGAGTTTGCCCCAGAAATGAGCATCCAGATGTCAAAGATCGTGTTCAAAATATAGGATTTGAAAAATCCTCATGCGCTTTAACAATGGTCCCATGCACAAACCTATGGACGAAGGTGTGAACTAGACCGAATCTTACTGACTATGACAAACATAATCCAGGACCATTTCATGTCACAACTCATTTTTGTCCACGCAGGCTCTACGGGCTTGCCTATAAGCGTGGCAAGAGCCAGTCGTCTGGCATAGTCAGTGACAAAGGGTCAAGCTCCCCGCCTTCGTAATATGGTTTGTACATGGGCTCATTGCTAAAGCGCGTTAGGATTTTTTTTAAGGGGGATGATTTCGCTACGCAGGGCGACTTCAGTTCCAAAAATTAAGATCTATGATCTACACTGAAAATAAAAAGAAACGTGTAATTTTGTTTTTCCTGAATTTGCCCCAGAAATGAGCAGGCAGATTTCAAAGATCGTGTTCAAAATATAGGATTGGACAGCGCGCTGTCATATTTAATACACATACAGTGTAGCACGTCATAACGTGATTTGTAAAACATTGCAGATTTCGCTAAGCAGGGCGACTTCAGGTTCAAAAATTCAGATATATGATCTACACTGAAAATAAAAAGACACGTGTAATTTTGTTTTTCCTGAATTTTCCCCAGAAATGAGCAGGCAGTTTTCAAAGATCGGGTTCAAAATATAGGATTAGACTGCGTGCTGCCATATTATAATACACAAACAGTGTAGCACGTCATAACGTGATTCATAAAACATGGCAGATTTCGCTAAGCAGGCCGACTTCAGGTTCAAAAATTCAGATATATGATCTTCACTGAAAATAAAAAGACACGTGTAATTTTGTTTTTCCTGAATTTTCCCCAGAAATTAGCAGGCAGTTTTCAAAGATCGTGTTCAAAATATAGGATTAGACTGCGTGCTGCCATATATAATACACATACAGTAAAAACCGGTATTGCAAGATTTGTAAAACATTACAGATTTCGCTAAGCAGGGCGACTTCAGGTTCAAAAATTCAGATAAATGATCTACACTGAAAATAAAAAGACACGTGTAATTTTGTTTTTCCTGAATTTTCCCCAGAAATTAGCAGGCAGTTTTCAAAGATCGTGTTCAAAATATAGGATTAGACTGCGTGCTGCCATATATAATACACATACAGTAAAAACCGGTATTGCAAGATTTGTAAAACATTACAGATTTCGCTAAGCAGGGCGACTTCAGGTTCAAAAATTCAGATAAATGATCTACACTGAAAATAAAAAGACACGTGTAATTTTGATTTTCCTGAGTTTGACCCAGAAATGAGCAGGCAGATTTCAAAGATCGTGTTCAAAATATAGGATTGAACAGCGCGCTGTCATATATAATACACATACAGTGTAGCACGTCATAACGTGATTTGTAAAACATTGTATATTTCGCTAAGCAGGGCGACTTCAGGGTCAAAAAATCAGATCTATGATCTAGACTGAAAATAAAAAGACACGTGTAATTTTGTTTTTCCTGAGTTTGCCCCAGAAATGAGCATCCAGATGTCAAAGATCGTGTTCAAAATATAGGATTTGAAAAATCCTCATGCGCTTTAACAATGGTCCCATGCACAAACCTATGGACGAAGGTGTGAACTAGACCGAATCTTACTGACTATGACAAACATAATCCAGGACCATTTCATGTCACAACTCATTTTTGTCCACGCAGGCTTTACGGGCTTGCCTATAAGCGTGGCATGAGCCAGTCGTCTGGCATAGTCAGTGACATATGGTCAAGCTCCCCACCTTCTTAATATGGTTTGTACATGGGCTCATTGCTAAAGCGCGTTAGGATTTTTTTAAGGGGATGATTACGCTAGGCAGGGCGACTTCGGTTTCAAAAATTCAGATCTATGATCTACACTGAAAATAAAAAGACACGTGTAATTTTGTTTTTCCTGAGTTTGCCCCAGAAATGAGCAGTCAGATTCCAAAGATCGTGTTCAAAATATAGGATTTGACCGCGCGCTGCCATATATATATAATACACATACAGTGTAGAACGTCATAACATGATATATAAATCATTACAGATTTCGCTAAGCAGGGCGACTTCAGGTTCAAAAATTCAGACATATGATCTTCACTGAAAATAAAAAGACACGTGTAATTTTGTTTTTCCTGAATTTTCCCCAGAAATGAGCAGGCAGTTTTCAAAGATCGGGTTCAAAATATAGGATTAGACTGCGTGCTGTCATTATATAATACACATAAAGTGTAGCACGTCATAACGTGATTTGTAAAACATTGCATATTTCGCTATGCAGGGCGACTTCAGGGTCACAAATTCAGATCTATGATCTAGACTGAAAATAAAAAGACACGTGTAATTTTGTTTTTGCTAAGTTTGCCCCAGAAATGGGCAGCCAGATGTCAAAGATCGTGTTCAAAATATAGGATTTGAAAAATCCTCATGCGCTTTAACAATGGTCCCATGCACAAACCTATGGACGAAGGTGTGAACTAGACCGAATCTTACTGACTATGACAAACATAATCCAGGACCATTTCATGTCACAACTCATTTTTGTCCACGCAGGCTTTACGGGCTTGCCTATAAGCGTGGCATGAGCCAGTCGTCTGGCATAGTCAGTGACATATGGTCAAGCTCCCCACCTTCTTAATATGGTTTGTACATGGGCTCATTGCTAAAGCGCGTTAGGATTTTTTTAAGGGGATGATTACGCTAGGCAGGGCGACTTCGGTTTCAAAAATTCAGATCTATGATCTACACTGAAAATAAAAAGACACGTGTAATTTTGTTTTTCCTGAGTTTGCCCCAGAAATGAGCAGTCAGATTCCAAAGATCGTGTTCAAAATATAGGATTTGACCGCGCGCTGCCATATATATATAATACACATACAGTGTAGAACGTCATAACATGATATATAAATCATTACAGATTTCGCTAAGCAGGGCGACTTCAGGTTCAAAAATTCAGACATATGATCTTCACTGAAAATAAAAAGACACGTGTAATTTTGTTTTTCCTGAATTTTCCCCAGAAATGAGCAGGCAGTTTTCAAAGATCGGGTTCAAAATATAGGATTAGACTGCGTGCTGTCATTATATAATACACATAAAGTGTAGCACGTCATAACGTGATTTGTAAAACATTGCATATTTCGCTATGCAGGGCGACTTCAGGGTCACAAATTCAGATCTATGATCTAGACTGAAAATAAAAAGACACGTGTAATTTTGTTTTTGCTAAGTTTGCCCCAGAAATGGGCAGCCAGATGTCAAAGATCGTGTTCAAAATATAGGATTTGAAAAATCCTCATGCGCTTTAACAATGGTCCCATGCACAAACCTATGGACGAAGGTGTGAACTAGTCCGAATCTTACTGACTATGACAAACATAATCCAGGACCATTTCATGTCACAACTCATTTTTGTCCACGCAGGCTCTACGGGCTTGCCTATAAGCGTGGCATGAACCAGTCGTCTGGCATAGCCAGTGACATATGGTCAAGCTCTCCGCCTTCTTAATATGGTTTGTACATGGGCTCATTGCTAAAGCGCGTTAGGATTTTTTTAAGGGGATGATTACGCTTGGCAGGGCGACTTCGGTTTCAAAAATTCAGATCTATGATCTACACTGAAAATAAAAAGACACGTGTAATTTTGTTTTTCCTGAGTTTGCCCCAGAAATGAGCAGGCAGATTCCAAAGATCGTGTTCAAAATATAGGATTTGACCGCGCGCTGCCATATACATATAATACACATACAGTGTAGAACGTCATAACATGATATATAAATCATTACAGATTTCGCTAAGCAGGGCGACTTCAGGTTCAAAAATTCAGATACATGATCTACACTGAAAATAAAAAGACACGTGTAATTTTGTTTTTCCTGAATTTTCCCCAGAAATGAGCAGGCAGTTTTCAAAGATCGGGTTCAAAATATAGGATAAGACTACGTGCTGCAATATTATAATACACAAACAGTGTAGCACGTCATAACGTGATTCATAAAACATGGCAGATTTCGCTAAGCAGGGCGACTTCAGGTTCAAAAATTCAGATATATGATCTTCACTGAAAATAAAAAGACACGTGTAATTTTGTTTTTCCTGAATTTTCCCCAGAAATGATGAGCAGGCAGTTTTCAAAGATCGGGTTCAAAATATAGGATTAGACTGCGTGCTGTCATATATAATACACATACAGTGTAGCACGTCATAACGTTATTTGTAAAACATTGGAGATTTCGCTAAGCAGGGCGACTTCGGGTTCAAAAATTCAGATATATGATCTACACTGAAAATAAAAAGACACGTGTAATTTTGTTTTTCCTGAATTTTCCCCAGAAATGAGCAGGCAGTTTTCAAAGATCGTGTTCAAAATATAGGATTAGACTGCGTGCTGCCATATATAATACACATACAGTAAACCCGGTATTGCATGATTTGTAAAACATTACAGATTTCGCTAAGCAGGGCGACTTCAGGTTCAAAAATTCAGATAAATGATCTACACTGAAAATAAAAAGACACGTGTAATTTTGTTTTTCCTGAGTTTGCCCCAGAAATGAGCAGCCAGATGTCAAAGATCGTGTTCAAAATATAGGATTTGAAAAATCCTCATGCGCTTTAACAATGGTCCCATGCACAAACCTACGGACGAAGGTGTGAACTAGACCGAATCTTACTGACTATGACAAACATAATCCAGGACCATTTCATGTCACAACTCATTTTTGTCCACGCAGGCTCTACGGGCTTGCCTATAAGCGTGGCATGAGCCAGTCGTCTGGCATAGTCAGTGACATATGGTCAAGCTCCCCGCCTTCTTAATATGGTTTGTACATGGGCTCATTGCTAAAGCGCGTTAGGATTTTTTTAAGGGGATGATTACGCTAGGCAGGGCGACTTCGGTTTCAAAAATTCAGATCTATGATCTACACTGAAAATAAAAAGACACGTGTAATTTTGTTTTTCCTGAGTTTGCCCCAGAAATGAGCAGTCAGATTCCAAAGATCGTGTTCAAAATATAGGATTTGACCGCGCGCTGCCATATATATATAATACACATACAGTGTAGAACGTCATAACATGATATATAAATCATTACAGATTTCGCTAAGCAGGGCGACTTCAGGTTCAAAAATTCAGATATATGATCTTCACTGAAAATAAAAAGACACGTGTAATTTTGTTTTTCCTGAATTTTCCCCAGAAATGAGCAGGCAGTTTTCAAAGATCGGGTTCAAAATATAGGATTTGACCGCGCGCTGCCATATATATATAATACACATACAGTGTAGAACGTCATAACATGATATATAAATCATTACAGATTTCGCTAAGCAGGGCGACTTCAGGTTCAAAAATTCAGATACATGATATACACTGAAAATAAAAAGACAAGTGTAATTTTGTTTTTCCTGAATTTTCCCCAGAAATGAGCAGGCAGTTTTCAAAGATCGGGTTCAAAATATAGGATTAGACTGCGTGCTGTCATATATAATACACATACAGTGTAGCACGTCATAACGTGATTTTTAAAACATTGGAGATTTTGCTAAGCAGGGCGACTTCGGGTTCAAAAATTCAGATATATGATCTACACTGAAAATAAAAAGACACGTGTAATTTTGTTTTTCCTGAATTTTCCCCAGAAATGAGCAGGCAGTTTTCAAAGATCGTGTTCAAAATATAGGATTGGACAGCGCGCTGTCATATATAATACACATAAAGTGTAGCACGTCATAACGTGATTTGTAAAACATTGCATATTTCGCTATGCAGGGCGACTTCAGGGTCAAAAAATCATATCTATGATCTAGACTGAAAATAAAAAGACACGTGTAATTTTGTTTTTGCTAAGTTTGCCCCAGAAATGGGCAGCCAGATGTCAAAGATCGTGTTCAAAATATAGGATTTGAAAAATCCTCATGCGCTTTAACAATGGTCCCATGCACAAACCTATGGACGAAGGTGTGAACTAGACCGAATCTTACTGACTATGACAAACATAATCCAGGACCATTTCATGTCACAACTCATTTTTGTCCACGCAGGCTCTACGGGCTTGCCTATAAGCGTGGCAAGAGCCAGTCGTCTGGCATAGTCAGTGACAAAGGGTCAAGCTCCCCGCCTTCGTAATATGGTTTGTACATGGGCTCATTGCTAAAGCGCGTTAGGATTTTTTTTAAGGGGGATGATTTCGCTACGCAGGGCGACTTCAGTTCCAAAAATTAAGATCTATGATCTACACTGAAAATAAAAAGAAACGTGTAATTTTGTTTTTCCTGAATTTGCCCCAGAAATGAGCAGGCAGATTTCAAAGATCGTGTTCAAAATATAGGATTGGACAGCGCGCTGTCATATATAATACACATACAGTGTAGCACGTCATAACGTGATTTGTAAAACATTGCAGATTTCGCTAAGCAGGGCGACTTCAGGTTCAAAAATTCAGATATATGATCTACACTGAAAATAAAAAGACACGTGTAATTTTGTTTTTCCTGAATTTTCCCCAGAAATGAGCAGGCAGTTTTCAAAGATCGGGTTCAAAATATAGGATTAGACTGCGTGCTGCCATATTATAATACACAAACAGTGTAGCACGTCATAACGTGATTCATAAAACATGGCAGATTTCGCTAAGCAGGCCGACTTCAGGTTCAAAAATTCAGATATATGATCTTCACTGAAAATAAAAAGACACGTGTAATTTTGTTTTTCCTGAATTTTCCCCAGAAATTAGCAGGCAGTTTTCAAAGATCGTGTTCAAAATATAGGATTAGACTGCGTGCTGCCATATATAATACACATACAGTAAAAACCGGTATTGCAAGATTCGTAAAACATTACAGATTTCGCTAAGCAGGGCGACTTCAGGTTCAAAAATTCAGATAAATGATCTACACTGAAAATAAAAAGACACGTGTAATTTTGTTTTTCCTGAATTTTCCCCAGAAATTAGCAGGCAGTTTTCAAAGATCGTGTTCAAAATATAGGATTAGACTGCGTGCTGCCATATATAATACACATACAGTAAAAACCGGTATTGCAAGATTTGTAAAACATTACAGATTTCGCTAAGCAGGGCGACTTCAGGTTCAAAAATTCAGATAAATGATCTACACTGAAAATAAAAAGACACGTGTAATTTTGATTTTCCTGAGTTTGACCCAGAAATGAGCAGGCAGATTTCAAAGATCGTGTTCAAAATATAGGATTGAACAGCGCGCTGTCATATATAATACACATACAGTGTAGCACGTCATAACGTGATTTGTAAAACATTGTATATTTCGCTAAGCAGGGCGACTTCAGGGTCAAAAAATCAGATCTATGATCTAGACTGAAAATAAAAAGACACGTGTAATTTTGTTTTTCCTGAGTTTGCCCCAGAAATGAGCATCCAGATGTCAAAGATCGTGTTCAAAATATAGGATTTGAAAAATCCTCATGCGCTTTAACAATGGTCCCATGCACAAACCTATGGACGAAGGTGTGAACTAGACCGAATCTTACTGACTATGACAAACATAATCCAGGACCATTTCATGTCACAACTCATTTTTGTCCACGCAGGCTTTACGGGCTTGCCTATAAGCGTGGCATGAGCCAGTCGTCTTTCATAGTCAGTGACATATGGTCAAGCTCCCCACCTTCTTAATATGGTTTGTACATGGGCTCATTGCTAAAGCGCGTTAGGATTTTTTTAAGGGGATGATTACGCTAGGCAGGGCGACTTCGGTTTCAAAAATTCAGATCTATGATCTACACTGAAAATAAAAAGACACGTGTAATTTTGTTTTTCCTGAGTTTGCCCCAGAAATGAGCAGTCAGATTCCAAAGATCGTGTTCAAAATATAGGATTTGACCGCGCGCTGCCATATATATATAATACACATACAGTGTAGAACGTCATAACATGATATATAAATCATTACAGATTTCGCTAAGCAGGGCGACTTCAGGTTCAAAAATTCAGACATATGATCTTCACTGAAAATAAAAAGACACGTGTAATTTTGTTTTTCCTGAATTTTCCCCAGAAATGAGCAGGCAGTTTTCAAAGATCGGGTTCAAAATATAGGATTAGACTGCGTGCTGTCATTATATAATACACATAAAGTGTAGCACGTCATAACGTGATTTGTAAAACATTGCATATTTCGCTATGCAGGGCGACTTCAGGGTCACAAATTCAGATCTATGATCTAGACTGAAAATAAAAAGACACGTGTAATTTTGTTTTTGCTAAGTTTGCCCCAGAAATGGGCAGCCAGATGTCAAAGATCGTGTTCAAAATATAGGATTTGAAAAATCCTCATGCGCTTTAACAATGGTCCCATGCACAAACCTATGGACGAAGGTGTGAACTAGTCCGAATCTTACTGACTATGACAAACATAATCCAGGACCATTTCATGTCACAACTCATTTTTGTCCACGCAGGCTCTACGGGCTTGCCTATAAGCGTGGCATGAACCAGTCGTCTGGCATAGCCAGTGACATATGGTCAAGCTCCCCGCCTTCTTAATATGGTTTGTACATGGGCTCATTGCTAAAGCGCGTTAGGATTTTTTTAAGGGGATGATTACGCTTGGCAGGGCGACTTCGGTTTCAAAAATTCAGATCTATGATCTACACTGAAAATAAAAAGACACGTGTAATTTTGTTTTTCCTGAGTTTGCCCCAGAAATGAGCAGGCAGATTCCAAAGATCGTGTTCAAAATATAGGATTTGACCGCGCGCTGCCATATACATATAATACACATACAGTGTAGAACGTCATAACATGATATATAAATCATTACAGATTTCGCTAAGCAGGGCGACTTCAGGTTTAAAAATTCAGATACATGATCTACACTGAAAATAAAAAGACACGTGTAATTTTGTTTTTCCTGAATTTTCCCCAGAAATGAGCAGGCAGTTTTCAAAGATCGGGTTCAAAATATAGGATTAGACTACGTGCTGCAATATTATAATACACAAACAGTGTAGGACGTCATAACGTGATTCATAAAACATGGCAGATTTCGCTAAGCAGGGCGACTTCAGGTTCAAAAATTCAGATATATGATCTTCACTGAAAATAAAAAGACACGTGTAATTTTGTTTTTCCTGAATTTTCCCCAGAAATGATGAGCAGGCAGTTTTCAAAGATCGGGTTCAAAATATAGGATTAGACTGCGTGCTGTCATATATAATACACATACAGTGTAGCACGTCATAACGTTATTTGTAAAACATTGGAGATTTCGCTAAGCAGGGCGACTTCAGGTTCAAAAATTCAGATAAATGATCTACACTGAAAATAAAAAGACACGTGTAATTTTGTTTTTCCTGAGTTTGCCCCAGAAATGAGCAGCCAGATGTCAAAGATCGTGTTCAAAATATAGGATTTGAAAAATCCTCATGCGCTTTAACAATGGTCCCATGCACAAACCTACGGACGAAGGTGTGAACTAGACCGAATCTTACTGACTATGACAAACATAATCCAGGACCATTTCATGTCACAACTCATTTTTGTCCACGCAGGCTCTACGGGCTTGCCTATAAGCGTGGCATGAGCCAGTCGTCTGGCATAGTCAGTGACATATGGTCAAGCTCCCCGCCTTCTTAATATGGTTTGTACATGGGCTCATTGCTAAAGCGCGTTAGGATTTTTTTAAGGGGATGATTACGCTAGGCAGGGCGACTTCGGTTTCAAAAATTCAGATCTATGATCTACACTGAAAATAAAAAGACACGTGTAATTTTGTTTTTCCTGAGTTTGCCCCAGAAATGAGCAGTCAGATTCCAAAGATCGTGTTCAAAATATAGGATTTGACCGCGCGCTGCCATATATATATAATACACATACAGTGTAGAACGTCATAACATGATATATAAATCATTACAGATTTCGCTAAGCAGGGCGACTTCAGGTTCAAAAATTCAGATATATGATCTTCACTGAAAATAAAAAGACACGTGTAATTTTGTTTTTCCTGAATTTTCCCCAGAAATGAGCAGGCAGTTTTCAAAGATCGGGTTCAAAATATAGGATTTGACCGCGCGCTGCCATATATATATAATACACATACAGTGTAGAACGTCATAACATGATATATAAATCATTACAGATTTCGCTAAGCAGGGCGACTTCAGGTTCAAAAATTCAGATACATGATATACACTGAAAATAAAAAGACAAGTGTAATTTTGTTTTTCCTGAATTTTCCCCAGAAATGAGCAGGCAGTTTTCAAAGATCGGGTTCAAAATATAGGATTAGACTGCGTGCTGTCATATATAATACACATACAGTGTAGCACGTCATAACGTGATTTTTAAAACATTGGAGATTTCGCTAAGCAGGGCGACTTCGGGTTCAAAAATTCAGATTTATGATCTACACTGAAAATAAAAAGACACGTGTAATTTTGTTTTTCCTGAATTTTCCCCAGAAATGAGCAGGCAGTTTTCAAAGATCGTGTTCAAAATATAGGATTGGACAGCGCGCTGTCATATATAATACACATAAAGTGTAGCACGTCATAACGTGATTTGTAAAACATTGCATATTTCGCTATGCAGGGCGACTTCAGGGTCAAAAAATCAGATCTATGATCTAGACTGAAAATAAAAAGACACGTGTAATTTTGTTTTTGCTAAGTTTGCCCCAGAAATGGGCAGCCAGATGTCAAAGATCGTGTTCAAAATATAGGATTTGAAAAATCCTCATGCGCTTTAACAATGGTCCCATGCACAAACCTATGGACGAAGGTGTGAACTAGACCGAATCTTACTGACTATGACAAACATAATCCAGGACCATTTCATGTCACAACTCATTTTTGTCCACGCAGGCTCTACGGGCTTGCCTATAAGCGTGGCAAGAGCCAGTCGTCTGGCATAGTCAGTGACAAAGGGTCAAGCTCCCCGCCTTCGTAATATGGTTTGTACATGGGCTCATTGCTAAAGCGCGTTAGGATTTTTTTTAAGGGGGATGATTTCGCTACGCAGGGCGACTTCAGTTCCAAAAATTAAGATCTATGATCTACACTGAAAATAAAAAGAAACGTGTAATTTTGTTTTTCCTGAATTTGCCCCAGAAATGAGCAGGCAGATTTCAAAGATCGTGTTCAAAATATAGGATTGGACAGCGCGCTGTCATATATAATACACATACAGTGTAGCACGTCATAACGTGATTTGTAAAACATTGCAGATTTCGCTAAGCAGGGCGACTTCAGGTTCAAAAATTCAGATATATGATCTACACTGAAAATAAAAAGACACGTGTAATTTTGTTTTTCCTGAATTTTCCCCAGAAATGAGCAGGCAGTTTTCAAAGATCGGGTTCAAAATATAGGATTAGACTGCGTGCTGCCATATTATAATACACAAACAGTGTAGCACGTCATAACGTGATTCATAAAACATGGCAGATTTCGCTAAGCAGGCCGACTTCAGGTTCAAAAATTCAGATATATGATCTTCACTGAAAATAAAAAGACACGTGTAATTTTGTTTTTCCTGAATTTTCCCCAGAAATTAGCAGGCAGTTTTCAAAGATCGTGTTCAAAATATAGGATTAGACTGCGTGCTGCCATATATAATACACATACAGTAAAAACCGGTATTGCAAGATTTGTAAAACATTACAGATTTCGCTAAGCAGGGCGACTTCAGGTTCAAAAATTCAGATAAATGATCTACACTGAAAATAAAAAGACACGTGTAATTTTGTTTTTCCTGAATTTTCCCCAGAAATTACCAGGCAGTTTTCAAAGATCGTGTTCAAAATATAGGATTAGACTGCGTGCTGCCATATATAATACACATACAGTAAAAACCGGTATTGCAAGATTTGTAAAACATTACAGATTTCGCTAAGCAGGGCGACTTCAGGTTCAAAAATTCAGATAAATGATCTACACTGAAAATAAAAAGACACGTGTAATTTTGATTTTCCTGAGTTTGACCCAGAAATGAGCAGGCAGATTTCAAAGATCGTGTTCAAAATATAGGATTGAACAGCGCGCTGTCATATATAATACACATACAGTGTAGCACGTCATAACGTGATTTGTAAAACATTGTATATTTCGCTAAGCAGGGCGACTTCAGGGTCAAAAAATCAGATCTATGATCTAGACTGAAAATAAAAAGACACGTGTAATTTTGTTTTTCCTGAGTTTGCCCCAGAAATGAGCATCCAGATGTCAAAGATCGTGTTCAAAATATAGGATTTGAAAAATCCTCATGCGCTTTAACAATGGTCCCATGCACAAACCTATGGACGAAGGTGTGAAATAGACCGAATCTTACTGACTATGACAAACATAATCCAGGACCATTTCATGTCACAACTCATTTTTGTCCACGCAGGCTTTACGGGCTTGCCTATAAGCGTGGCATGAGCCAGTCGTCTGGCATAGTCAGTGACATATGGTCAAGCTCCCCACCTTCTTAATATGGTTTGTACATGGGCTCATTGCTAAAGCGCGTTAGGATTTTTTTAAGGGGATGATTACGCTAGGCAGGGCGACTTCGGTTTCAAAAATTCAGATCTATGATCTACACTGAAAATAAAAAGACACGTGTAATTTTGTTTTTCCTGAGTTTGCCCCAGAAATGAGCAGTCAGATTCCAAAGATCGTGTTCAAAATATAGGATTTGACCGCGCGCTGCCATATATATATAATACACATACAGTGTAGAACGTCATAACATGATATATAAATCATTACAGATTTCGCTAAGCAGGGCGACTTCAGGTTCAAAAATTCAGACATATGATCTTCACTGAAAATAAAAAGACACGTGTAATTTTGTTTTTCCTGAATTTTCCCCAGAAATGAGCAGGCAGTTTTCAAAGATCGGGTTCAAAATATAGGATTAGACTGCGTGCTGTCATTATATAATACACATAAAGTGTAGCACGTCATAACGTGATTTGTAAAACATTGCATATTTCGCTATGCAGGGCGACTTCAGGGTCACAAATTCAGATCTATGATCTAGACTGAAAATAAAAAGACACGTGTAATTTTGTTTTTGCTAAGTTTGCCCCAGAAATGGGCAGCCAGATGTCAAAGATCGTGTTCAAAATATAGGATTTGAAAAATCCTCATGCGCTTTAACAATGGTCCCATGCACAAACCTATGGACGAAGGTGTGAACTAGTCCGAATCTTACTGACTATGACAAACATAATCCAGGACCATTTCATGTCACAACTCATTTTTGTCCACGCAGGCTCTACGGGCTTGCCTATAAGCGTGGCATGAACCAGTCGTCTGGCATAGCCAGTGACATATGGTCAAGCTCCCCGCCTTCTTAATATGGTTTGTACATGGGCTCATTGCTAAAGCGCGTTAGGATTTTTTTAAGGGGATGATTACGCTTGGCAGGGCGACTTCGGTTTCAAAAATTCAGATCTATGATCTACACTGAAAATAAAAAGACACGTGTAATTTTGTTTTTCCTGAGTTTGCCCCAGAAATGAGCAGGCAGATTCCAAAGATCGTGTTCAAAATATAGGATTTGACCGCGCGCTGCCATATACATATAATACACATACAGTGTAGAACGTCATAACATGATATATAAATCATTACAGATTTCGCTAAGCAGGGCGACTTCAGGTTCAAAAATTCAGATACATGATCTACACTGAAAATAAAAAGACACGTGTAATTTTGTTTTTCCTGAATTTTCCCCAGAAATGAGCAGGCAGTTTTCAAAGATCGGGTTCAAAATATAGGATTAGACTACGTGCTGCAATATTATAATACACAAACAGTGTAGCACGTCATAACGTGATTCATAAAACATGGCAGATTTCGCTAAGCAGGGCGACTTCAGGTTCAAAAATTCAGATATATGATCTTCACTGAAAATAAAAAGACACGTGTAATTTTGTTTTTCCTGAATTTTCCCCAGAAATGATGAGCAGGCAGTTTTCAAAGATCGGGTTCAAAATATAGGATTAGACTGCGTGCTGTCATATATAATACACATACAGTGTAGCACGTCATAACGTTATTTGTAAAACATTGGAGATTTCGCTAAGCAGGGCGACTTCAGGTTCAAAAATTCAGATAAATGATCTACACTGAAAATAAAAAGACACGTGTAATTTTGTTTTTCCTGAGTTTGCCCCAGAAATGAGCAGCCAGATGTCAAAGATCGTGTTCAAAATATAGGATTTGAAAAATCCTCATGCGCTTTAACAATGGTCCCATGCACAAACCTATGGACGAAGGTGTGAACTAGACCGAATCTTACTGACTATGACAAACATAATCCAGGACCATTTCATGTCACAACTCATTTTTGTCCACGCAGGCTCTACGGGCTTGCCTATAAGCGTGGCATGAGCCAGTCGTCTGGCATAGTCAGTGACATATGGTCAAGCTCCCCGCCTTCTTAATATGGTTTGTACATGGGCTCATTGCTAAAGCGCGTTAGGATTTTTTTAAGGGGATGATTACGCTAGGCAGGGCGACTTCGGTTTCAAAAATTCAGATCTATGATCTACACTGAAAATAAAAAGACACGTGTAATTTTGTTTTTCCTGAGTTTGCCCCAGAAATGAGCAGTCAGATTCCAAAGATCGTGTTCAAAATATAGGATTTGACCGCGCGCTGCCATATATATATAATACACATACAGTGTAGAACGTCATAACATGATATATAAATCATTACAGATTTCGCTAAGCAGGGCGACTTCAGGTTCAAAAATTCAGATATATGATCTTCACTGAAAATAAAAAGACACGTGTAATTTTGTTTTTCCTGAATTTTCCCCAGAAATGAGCAGGCAGTTTTCAAAGATCGGGTTCAAAATATAGGATTTGACCGCGCGCTGCCATATATATATAATACACATACAGTGTAGAACGTCATAACATGATATATAAATCATTACAGATTTCGCTAAGCAGGGCGACTTCAGGTTCAAAAATTCAGATACATGATATACACTGAAAATAAAAAGACAAGTGTAATTTTGTTTTTCCTGAATTTTCCCCAGAAATGAGCAGGCAGTTTTCAAAGATCGGGTTCAAAATATAGGATTAGACTGCGTGCTGTCATATATAATACACATACAGTGTAGCACGTCATAACGTGATTTTTAAAACATTGGAGATTTCGCTAAGCAGGGCGACTTCGGGTTCAAAAATTCAGATTTATGATCTACACTGAAAATAAAAAGACACGTGTAATTTTGTTTTTCCTGAATTTTCCCCAGAAATGAGCAGGCAGTTTTCAAAGATCGTGTTCAAAATATAGGATTGGACAGCGCGCTGTCATATATAATACACATAAAGTGTAGCACGTCATAACGTGATTTGTAAAACATTGCATATTTCGCTATGCAGGGCGACTTCAGGGTCAAAAAATCAGATCTATGATCTAGACTGAAAATAAAAAGACACGTGTAATTTTGTTTTTGCTAAGTTTGCCCCAGAAATGGGCAGCCAGATGTCAAAGATCGTGTTCAAAATATAGGATTTGAAAAATCCTCATGCGCTTTAACAATGGTCCCATGCACAAACCTATGGACGCAGGTGTGAACTAGACCGAATCTTACTGACTATGACAAACATAATCCAGGACCATTTCATGTCACAACTCATTTTTGTCCACGCACGCTCTACGGGCTTGCCTATAAGCGTGGCATGAGCCAGTCGTCTGGCATAGTCAGTGACATATGGTCAAGCTCCCCGCCTTCGTAATATGGTTTGTACATGGGCTCATTGCTAAAGCGCGTTAGGATTTTTTTTAAGGGGGATGATTTCGCTACGCAGGGCGACTTCAGTTTCAAAAATTCAGATCTATGATCTACACTGAAAATAGAAAGAAACGTGTAATTTTGTTTTTCCTGAGTTTGCCCCAGAAATGAGCAGGCAGATTTCAAAGATCGTGTGCAAAATATAGGATTAGACTGCGTGCTGCCATATATAATACACATACAGTAAAAACCGGTATTGCATGATTTGTAAAACATTGCAGATTTCGCTAAGCAGGGCGACTTCAGGTTCAAAAATTCAGATATATGATCTACACTGAAAATAAAAAGACACGTGTAATTTTATTTTTTCCTGAATTTTCCCCAGAAATGAGCAGGCAGTTTTCAAAGATCGGGTTCAAAATATAGGATTGGACTGCGTGCTGCCATATTATAATACACAAACAGTGTAGCACGTCATAACGTGATTCATAAAACATGGCAGATTTCGCTAAGCAGGGCGACTTCAGGTTCAAAAATTCAGATATATGATCTTCACTGAAAATAGAAAGAAACGTGTAATTTTGTTTTTCCTGAGTTTGCCCCAGAAATGAGCAGGCAGATTTCAAAGATCGTGTTCAAAATATAGGATTGGACAGCGCGCTGTCATATATAATACACATACAGTGTAGCACGTCATAACGTGATTTGTAAAACATTGCAGATTTCGCTAAGCAGGGCGACTTCGGGTTCAAAAATTCAGATATATGATCTACACTGAAAATAAAAAGACACGTGTAATTTTATTTTTCCTGAATTTTCCCCAGAAATGAGCAGGCAGTTTTCAAAGATCGTGTGCAAAATATAGGATTAGACTGCGTGCTGCCATATATAAAACACATACAGTAAAAACCGGTATTGCATGATTTGTAAAACATTGCAGATTTCACTAAGCAGGGCGACTTCAGGTTCAAAAATTCAGATCTATGATCTACACTGAAAATAGAAAGAAACGTGTAATTTTGTTTTTCCTGAGTTTGCCCCAGAAATGAGCAGGCAGATTTCAAAGATCGTATTCAAAATATAGGATTGGACAGCGCGCTGTCATATAATACACATACAGTGTAGCACGTCATAACGTGATTTGTAAAACATTGCAGATTTCGCTAAGCAGGGCGACTTCGGGTTCAAAAATTCAGATATATGATCTACACTGAAAATAAAAAGACACGTGTAATTTTATTTTTCCTGAATTTTCCCCAGAAATGAGCAGGCAGTTTTCAAAGATCGTGTGCAAAATATAGGATTAGACTGCGTGCTGCCATATATAATACACATACAGTAAAAACCGGTATTGCATGATTTGTAAAACATTGCAGATTTCACTAAGCAGGGCGACTTCAGGTTCAAAAATTCAGATCTATGATCTACACTGAAAATAGAAAGAAACGTGTAATTTTGTTTTTCCTGAGTTTGCCCCAGAAATGAGCAGGCAGATTTCAAAGATCGTGTTCAAAATATAGGATTGGACAGCGCGCTGTCATATATAATACACAAACAGTGTAGCACGTCATAACGTGATTCATAAAACATGGCAGATTTCGCTAAGCAGGGCGACTTCAGGTTCAAAAATTCAGATATATGATCTTCACTGAAAATAAAAAGACACGTGTAATTTTGTTTTTCCTGAATTTTCCCCAGAAATGAGCAGGCAGTTTTCAAAGATCGGGTTCAAAATATAGGATTAGACTGCGTGCTGTCATATATAATACACATACAGTGTAGCACGTCATAACGTGATTTGTAAAACATTGGAGATTTCGCTAAGCAGGGCGACTTCAGGTTCAAAAATTCAGATATATGATCTACACTGAAAATAAAAAGACACGTGTAATTTTGTTTTTCCTGAATTTTCCCCAGAAATGAGCAGGCAGTTTTCAAAGATCGTGTTCAAAATATAGGATTAGACTGCGTGCTGCCATATATAATACACATACAGTAAAAACCGGTATTGCATGATTTGTAAAACATTGCAGATTTCGCTAAGCAGGGCGACTTCAGGTTCAAAAATTCAGATATATGATCTACACTGAAAATAAAAAGACACGTGTAATTTTGTTTTTCCTGAATTTTCCCCAGAAATGAGCAGGCAGTTTTCAAAGATCGGGTTCAAAATATAGGATTAGACTGCGTGCTGCCATATTATAATACACAAACAGTGTAGCACGTCATAACGTGATTCATAAAACATGGCAGATTTCGCTAAGCAGGGCGACTTCAGGTTCAAAAATACAGATATATGATCTTTACTGAAAATAAAAAGACACGTGTAATTTTGTTTTTCCTGAATTTTCCCAAGAAATGAGCAGGCAGTTTTCAAAGATCGGGTTCAAAATATAGGATTGAACAGCGCGCTGTCATATATAATACACATACAGTGTAGCACGTCATAACGTGATTTTTAAAACATTGGAGATTTCGCTAAGCAGGGCGACTTCGGGTTCAAAAATTCAGATATATGATCTACACTGAATATAAAAAGACACGTGTTATTTTGTTTTTCCTGAATTTTCCCCAGAAATGAGCAGGCAGTTTTCAAAGATCGTGTTCAAAATATAGGATTGGACAGCGCGCTGTCATATATAATACACATAAAGTGTAGCACGTCATAACGTGATTTGTAAAAAATTGCATATTTCGCTATGCAGGGCGACTTCAGGGTCAAAAATTCAGATGTATGATCTAGACTAAAAATAAAAAGACACGTGTAATTTTGTTTTTGCTAAGTTTGCCCCAGAAATGGGCAGCCAGATGTCAAAGATCGTGTTCAAAATATAGGATTTGAAAAATCCTCATGCGCTTTAACAATGGTCCCATGCACAAACCTATGGACGAAGGTGTGAACTAGACCGAATCTTACTGACTATGACAAACATAATCCAGGACCATTTCATGTCACAACTCATTTTTGTCCACGCAGGCTCTACGGGCTTGCCTATAAGCGTGGCATGAGCCAGTCGTCTGGCATAGTCAGTGACATATGGTCAAGCTCCCGGCCTTCGTAATATGGTTTGTACATGGGCTCATTGCTAAAGCGCGTTTGGATTTTTTTTAAGGGGGATGATTTCGCTACGCAGGGCGACTTCAGTTTCAAAAATTCAGATCTATGATCTAGACTGACAATAAAAAGACACGTGTAATTTTGTTTTTCCTGAGTTTGCCCCAGAAATGAGCAGGCAGATTTCAAAGATCGTGTTCAAAATATAGGATTGGACAGCACGCTGTCATATATAATACACATACAGTGTAGCACGTCATAACGTGATTTGTAAAACATTGCAGATTTCGCTAAGCAGGGCGACTTCAGGTTCAAAAATTCAGATATATGATCTACACTGAAAATAAAAAGACACGTGTAATTTTATTTTTTCCTGAATTTTCCCCAGAAATGAGCAGGCAGTTTTCAAAGATCGGGTTCAAAATATAGGATTAGACTGCGTGCTGCCATATTATAATACACAAACAGTGTAGCACGTCATAACGTGATTCATAAAACATGGCAAATTTCGCTAAGCAGGGCGACTTCAGGTTCAAAAATTCAGATTATGATCTTCACTGAAAATAAAAAGACACGTGTAATTTTGTTTTTCCTGAATTTTCCCAAGAAATGAGCAGGCAGTTTTCAAAGATCGGGTTCAAAATATAGGATTAGACTGCGTGCTGCCATATTATAATACACAAACAGTGTAGCACGTCATAACGTGATTCATAAAACATGGCAGATTTCGCTAAGCAGGGCGACTTCAGGTTCAAAAATTCAGATATATGATCTTCACTAAAAATAAAAAGACACGTGTAATTTTGTTTTTCCTGAATTTTCCCCAGAAATGAGCAGGCAGTTTTCAAAGATCGGGTTCAAAATATAGGATTAGACTGCGTGCTGTCATATATAATACACATACAGTGTAGCACGTCATAACGTGATTTGTAAAACATTGGAGATTTCGCTAAGCAGGGCGACTTCGGGTTCAAAAATTCAGATATATGATCTTCACTGAAAATAAAAAGACACGTGTAATTTTGTTTTTCCTGAATTTTCCCCAGAAATGAGCAGGCAGTTTTCAAAGATCGTGTTCAAAATATAGGATTAGACTGCGTGCTGCCATATATATATAATACACATACAGTGTAGAACGTCATAACATGATATATAAATCATTACAGATTTCGCTAAGCAGGGCGACTTCAGGTTCAAAAATTCAGATCTATGATCTAGACTGAAAATAAAAAGACACGTGTAATTTTGTTTTTCCCGAGTTTGCCCCAGAAATGAGCAGGCAGATTCCAAAGATCGTGTTCAAAATATAGGATTTGACCGCGCGCTGCCATATATATATATAATACACATACAGTGTAGAACGTCATAACATGATATATAAATCATTACAGATTTCGCTAAGCAGGGCGACTTCAGGTTCAAAAATTCAGATACATGATCTACACTGAAAATAAAAAGACACGTGTAATTTTGTTTTTCCTGAATTTTCCCAAGAAATGAGCAGGCAGTTTTCAAAGATCGGGTTCAAAATATAGGATTAGACTGCGTGCTGCCCTATTATAATACACAAACAGTGTAGCACGTCATAACGTGATTCATAAAACATGGCAGATTTCGCTAAGCAGGGCGACTTCAGGTTCAAAAATTCAGATATATGATCTTCACTGAAAATAAAAAGACACGTGTAATTTTGTTTTTCCTAAATTTTCCCCAGAAATGAGCAGGCAGTTTTCAAAGATCGGGTTCAAAATATAGGATTAGACTGCGTGCTGTCATATATAATACACATACAGTGTAGCACGTCATAACGTGATTTGTAAAACATTGGAGATTTCGCTAAGCAGGGCGACTTCGGGTTCAAAAATTCAGATATATGATCTACACTGAAAATAAAAAGACACGTGTAATTTTGTTTTTCCTGAATTTTCCCCAGAAATCAGCAGGCAGTTTTCAAAGATCGTGTTCAAAATATAGGATTAGACTGCGTGCTGCCATATATAATACACATACAGTAAAAACCGGTATTGCATGATTTGTAAAACATTACAGATTTCGCTAAGCAGGGCGACTTCAGGTTCAAAAATTCAGATAAATGATCTACACTGAAAATAAAAAGACACGTGTAATTTTGTTTTTCCTGAGTTTGCCCCAGAAATGAGCAGGCACATTTCAAAGATCGTGTTCAAAATATAGGATTGGACAGCGCGCTGTTATATATAATACACATACAGTGTAGCACGTCATAACGTGATTTGTAAAACATTGCAGATTTCGCTAGGCAGGGCGACTTCAGGTTCAAAAATTCAGATATATGATCTACACTGAAAATAAAAAGACACGTGTAATTTTGTTTTTCCTGAATTTTCCAAAGAAATGAGCAGGCAGTTTTCAAAGATCGGGTTCAAAATATAGGATTAGACTCGTGCTGTCATATATAATACACATACAGTGTAGCACGTCATAACGTGATTTGTGAAACATTGGAGATTTCGCTAAGCAGGGCGACTTCGGGTTCAAAAACTCAGATATATGATCTACACTGAAAATAAAAAGACACGTGTAATTTTGTTTTTCCTGAATTTTCCCCAGAAA